>QPKB01000008.1:9871217-10600438 GCA_003546025.1 Camphora micrantha
TTCTACTCTTTTTAAGATTAAGTTTCTACTTTACTTTTTCATGTTTTTGTATGAATCTATCTATGTTAGTGAAATGGTTATGCTTAATTTTATCCAAATGTAAGGTTTAAGGAACTACAAGAGTTGTATGCATTTTATAATATCTCCCGCTCTAGCTCAGCTAGTTATAGGTACCAAGTAGGGTTGTAAATAGATCATCGATTCTCCGATTATTTGAAGGTTCTAACTCATTACAAACAGGATTTAGGTAAGGCTTCACAGAAAAACCGATATCACTAATAGATCAAACTGCGCTGAATCGGGTGGTTTGGGTCGGTTTTATAGTAAATCGGTTCAGTCTTACAATTTGAAGATTGTAAAAATCGCTTAGATCGATCGGTTATCAATTTAAAACCTCGGTTCACCGTCTAAATCAAACCGACCGATGTATTATGTAAACTGATCCGAATCGCCCATGTACAGTCCTAGATTTAGGTCCTTACTTAGGCCCCAATAAGTAAACGAGTTCGGGTCCACTTTGGTTTCGACTCATGGAACCGACATATTAAGTCAATTTTTGACATAAAAATTAGGTTTTTTCCCATAACATTCTCGACCTACGCCCTGGTCTGAACCAGTCTCATATACGGTTCCGGTTCCAGCAGGTTCCGGCTTTCTCATTAGCGGTTCCAGTTCCATGTACTATATATGGGTCAGGCTAGGCCTGTTCATTTTATGATCCATCTTCTCATTGATGGTTTCGATTCCACCTAGGTTGGGCCATTTTCAGGGCTTCGTGTCCAGAAAAAGTTTAGTTTGCAGAAATAAAATATATGAGAAGGGTTCCAACCATAGTTATTAATTTCGATTCATTTCAGTCGAAATGGCCGAAATTTTTCTTTTCGGTCAAGTGGCCGAAATTTTCAGTTTGAATTTCGGTCAATTTCGGCCAATTTCGACCGAAATTCGGGATTTCGGCCGAAATGTGACTTTTCGGCCGAAATGAAATTTTACATAATTAATTTTTTAAACTTTTTTAACACATATATTTTGTATTTTTTATATTTTCACAAAATATAATTCCAAAAAAATTACTATAATGGATTAAATCTATATATATTATTTTTTCTATTTTTTTTACTTATACATGTATATATATTATGTTATATTTTCCTTGAAATGTAATTCCAAAAAGTTTTACCAAAATTCCGAATCGGACGAAACTTTTCATTTTGTAGGCCAAAGCGAAATGAGGTCCAAAACGATATTAACAACTATGGTTCCAACCAAGAACTGCCTATGCCTTGTATTTCTATAAAGAGGTTTCAATTTGTATTTTCTACTTTTTTTTAGATTAAGCTTCTACTTTCTTAATTTTTTCCTATTTTTGCATGAATCTAAGTTAGTGAAATGGTTATTCTTAATTTTGTCCAAATGTAGAATTTCTACATGAGTTGTATCAATGCATTTCATAATATCTCCAGCTAAACCTCAGCTAATTACGGATACCAAGAGCCCATTTGCACTCGAGAACAGTGTCTTACGTACCAAAAGACATTACTTTTGGTTCGTTGTGATATTCTGTTGGTACGCCCATTGTAGAGTAATTTTTTCTAATTTTTAACTTTTAGGATTTTTTCAAAAAATTTTCAGTAAGTGGCTATTGCACGAAAAAATTCCTCCTAACTAGGGCAGTACAAAGGGGGTCCGTCAAACAATGTTTGGTTCTTCTTCTTCTTCTTCTTCTTCTTTTTTTAACTTGAGAGGAGCGATAGCGTCCCCTCATTCAAGTGCTTCATTACTGTTCTTTGTTTACGGCGGTGCTGCTATCTTACCGATAAAAAGATCTGAAAACGGATCTTCATCATCTTCCCCCTCTGATTTTTCTTTTAATTCACAACACCCTCTCTTTTCCTTCATCAACCTAACGAACTCCCCTAATTTTTAAGGTGGACTCTATATCCAACAATTCATAAAGGTAGGGCCCATGTTATAATTGTTATTAAAGGGCGGGCCTCATTAATGTTATTCCTACAAAGGCATGTCGCATGTCACATTTCAATTTCTACATGATGAGGCCATAGGCTTTATTCACAAGTCACAACTCATACATACCAAACGTTGTAATGCAGTATTTCAAGGTGCAGTATTAATGGAAACAACGTAGAAAATATAATTCAGTTGTATTTTGTGAAGGAGTTAAAAATCGTATAAATATGGCTGTTGAAATTCATGAATACGTGGAGTACTGTAATTGGGTTAATATGTTTTTTATAACTCAACTATCCATGAAAACCCCCACCCTCCCCCCACCCCCACCCAAAAAAAAAAAAAAAACACATACAGCTGTATCAACAAAACACAGTCACACAGCTAAATTGGACATTGTGAAACCTTCTTATCTAAAATCATAAAAACAGTGACCGTCTGTGGGCCAAGAGAAGAGAGAGACCGTATGATACATAATCAATCTTGATTGATATATTTTTGTTACACCCATTAATGTCATTATTGATGGGGAGAATGACAGGAATTCTAGCCCTTTGATTTTATTTTATTTTTATGTTAGAGATCATTTGGTGATTCCTTCTTTTATAAGATCGTTCGTGACAATTGAGTGAAATTATGATATGGATCCCTCAATATGGATGTTAGGTCTACAATAAATCAGGCTTTGAATCTTTGATTTAAGGCGCTTGAAGTTTTGTCAGTGGTATGTTATGTGATTTTTATTTAAAGACCAATCTAATGGCATGCATACGGTTCCACTAAAAGTCAAATTCGGCCTGATTCCAGATCAAAGGGTGATGGTAATTATATGTGAGTGACACTGATCATAAGTGGGCCTCACATAGGCTAACACAAAATTGAACTGAAGGCAATATCAATTAAATATGAATAATTTGTGCGTGGCCTTATGACCATAATTAATGACTCATATAATTAATGTAGCTTTATCCTATACCAAATCAAAGGTTTGAATTTTCATATGTCTGACCTTTATGAACCCCTTATCATATGTGCACCCAATTGCCCCTTACAATTTAATAAAAGCATAAATAGTCATTTGTCACTTACATTAATTAGAATCCTGACTCGGGATCCTTTTGAGGCTCTTACCTAGAGAAATCCCGAGTCAAAGTCAACAAAGTAGAGCAAAATGGGGGTCACCGGTTGAGAACCAAACTGTTCAAAATAAACGTCCTTCAAGTATATTAGGCATCCTTAAATTTTATGTCAATCCGGGTCTCTTTGACTATTGGATTGACTGTTTGATGATAAATATGGCAATGAAAAAAGCATAACAATGTCTTAATCATGCTTTTCATGAAACAGTGAATCAAATGATGAAGGAACTCGGATTAAAGTAATATTTGAGGATTCCCCTTATAAATGGAGAGTGTTTATTTCCAACGGTCTGGATTTCAATTGGTGGGGCCCACTTTGAAGTTTCACCCCCTTCCAATTGGTGGACCCCACTTTGGATTTCGACGGTCTGGATTTCTGTACGTTAAAAGCCTTTGGTCCGGATTGGCGTGTCTACCGACCAGCCAGAAACTTCATTGCGCTTTCTTTCCAACCCCCGAGAATTTGCTGGCGAGGTACATGAGAACCTTTGTCTGTCTTGCGCCCTCACTCCTCAAAATGAGTTAAAAATAGCAGATACTGCAATCCCCAACCCGTCATAGATGTGAAATCAAACCAAAGTAATTACCTGTTCGTAGGTGCAATTTTAAGAATGCGTCAAGACATCCTGGCGAGTACTTCTACAATCTCATCTTCGTGTTTCTCATGATCTTCTTCTGGTGCTAAAGTGTGTTCGAAGAAGTTGCCTCGGGACTCGAAGAACAAGGAGATGTTGAAGGTTGCCATATGGGTCCTGACTACAACTTTCAACTTGATGTTTGCGTACCATGTCTGGTCTAGACAATGGTCCGACCCGGTGTGGCATTGTGATGGTTGGTGTGGGGAATGGCCGGCACCACTAGTCTCATCACATTGTATTTCTTCTGTCTCCGGTGATTAGAATCCTAACTAGTCTTCAAATCAACAAAGACGAACAAATAGAATGTGATGAGACTAGTGGTGCCGGCCATTCCCCACACCAACCATCCCAACGCCATACCCAGTTGAATAATCATTCAGAACCAATATGCAAACATCAAGTTGAGTGTGGTAGCCAGGACCCATATAGGGACCTTCAACATCTACTTGTTCTTTTGAGTCCCTAGGCAACTTCTCGAACACCCTTAAGCACCAGAAGAAGATCATGAGAAACACACAGATTGAGATTGTAGAAGTACCCGCCAGGATGTCTTGGCGCATTCTTACAATCGCACCTACCGTGTTGAAGATAAAAAAGCCAATCAGACGTATGTAGTAGAATTTGGAGCTGGGTTTTTAGCCCCAGAAAACCAAACTCAAGGACGGGGAATTTGGGTTTGATTTCACATCCATGACAATTTGATTTCTAATTATCTTCTTCTGGTGCGTACGCAAGTGTGTTTCATAAGTTGCTTGAGGACTCGAAGAACAAGGAAGGTTGAAGGTCCCTGTATGGTCCTGGCTACCTCACTCAACTTGATGTTTGTGTGCCGGACCTGGCCAATAATCCAACCCATGACGGTTTGATTTATCATAATCTTCTTCTGGCGCGTTAGTGTATTTTCGAGAAGTTGCCTGAGGACTCGAAGAACAAGGTTGAAGGTCATGGGTCCTGGCTACGTCACTCTACTTGATGTTTGTGTACCAGGTCTGGATGGGTTCGATTTCACATCCATGACAGTTTAATTTCTCATGATCTTCTTCTGGTGCGTACATGTATTTGAAAAGTTGCCTCAGGACTCAGAGAAGGAGAAGTTAAAGGTCCCCATGTGGGTTCTGGATACCACACTCAAATTGATGTTGGCATACCAAATCTGGACGATAATCGAACCGGGCATGGCACTCGGATGGCTGGTGTGGGGAATGACTGGCACCACCAGTCTGATCACATTCTATTTGGAGAAGTTGCCTCAGGACTCAAAGAAGGAGGAGAGGTTAAAGGTCCCATATGGGTTCTGGCTACCACACTGCAACTTGATGTTGGCATACAGGTTCTGGACAATAATCCAACCCGGGATGGCACTCGGATGGCTGGCACCACTAGTCTCACCACATTCCTATTTCTTTTTCGTGTACCCCATGATAAGAAGACCAAGTGAGTGGAATGCGGTTTGTGTGCCGAACAAGTTCAGTTCCGACCGAGAATTGCCTCCTAGCGAGGCGGGCTACAAAGGGATGGATCCTTGGTCTTGTAGTCTTTCAACCAGTAGTCTAAACAATTCATTCCGTTAAACTCTGTCTAGTTCTATCTTGAGTAAGTATGATATGAATCTTTATTTGTGCAATGGTTTCACTTGATTTTACTTCATGTCTGGTCCTTCTTTCTCTGGAACCTGTTGGAAACGATATAGCTGCCAGGTTCCAGCCGACTAATCTATGCACGCGAGTCTGGATCTTCTTAATCTCAAACCGAGAGATTCCCTGGTAGCTGGTGCAAATTGGTATCCGAGCCAATGTAGATTGTAGTTCAGTGGTCCACTTACCCTGGCAAGTACTGAGCCAAACATCACCAGCTCGATTCAATCAGTTTCTTTACCCATCCATTTATATGCAAGGCCATGGTACAAACCATGCACACCCACTTGTAGGATGACCCAGGGTGTGGAACCATGGTGAATTCTAACATGAAACTGCATTCATAGATGGATCCAAATTCAACAAGTCCTATGCGTTTATATCCATTTCTTATCAGACATCAACTAAACAAACAAAACAGATCTATATCCTTATCATCTGAAATAAGATATGGAATGCTTTCATATAATTGATCAGTAATCGAGTTTCAAAATGACCTTTTTAAACATATAAGAGTGGTTAATAAATGGCTTCTTAACTGGAGACTTCATATACTCGTATAATCCCATACACATTTGCAAACTTTCCACTCATGTGCCCCCTCTATATCACACACTTGAGCTATTAAGATAGTGCTCAGCAAGTAGCATGCTACAAATTCCTGGAGACTACACTTCCATGTAGCCCGCAGCATTTTATGACAACTATCCTTCAACCAACGGATAACGGTCGGTTACACAATCCACTCCGAAGAAGTCGAGAAGTATCAGATGCGAGTCTTTTTGTCCAAACACAGATGAGAGATGACGACAATTGCAGCAACAGCTGCAGCGAGCCACGCTTGCCACTCCCTGCTCGCACCTCCTCCTCTAAAACCCTCATTTCCCAAATCTCATTCTCTAAAACCCTCATTTTCCAAATCTCCTTCGAGAACCCGCTCGCTCATAAAGTCTGAGATCGAAATTAGGGTTTGCGTGAACAAAAGCTGCAGCAGATTGGGGTCCAGACAAACCCTAGAAACCCTCTCCGACCTAGCTCCGCCGGACGTCACCGTGAAATCCTGCGGATGCCTCGGCAGGTGCGGCGCCGGCCCCAACCTCGTCGTCTTGCCGGAGGCGGCCTTCATCGGCCACTGCGGCACCGCTTCCCGAGCCTCCGAGCTGATGGCGAGCCTCTGCGGCGACGGATGGGATCCATCGAACAATCTCGCGGCACTTGCGCTGAGGAAGAACGGGGAGGGGGAATTGGAGAAGGGGAATTACTCTGAAGCTGAGGTTTTGTTCTCTCAGGTCAAGGATCTGTTCTCTGATTGTTTTGTTTGATTGAATTCTGAATCGCCGTGGAACTAGTCTTATCGAAGAGCATACTACTATACATTGATTGGTTGATAAGTGCTATAATTTTGTGTGTTTTTTGTTGATTGTTTGATTACTTTGAATGTTGATAAGATTAGCTTTGTGTCTGTTTGCCGGGAATTCAAATGAATTTCTTTGAAACGGAATGTTTTTCTTCCTAATTTACTATCTTGTGTGGTTCAGGTCGGTAAAAAGTTATTTAGGGCAGAACATGTCATGATTTCCTTTGTGTTTTGGATGCATTGACTGCAGATTATGTGATATGGGAAATGATTAAGTGTACTAGGGCCTACTGAATGGATGGTTCATTTTGAGGATTGGGCACTTTTTGTTAGTGCTTAATTCAAACCGTCCATTTTTAAAACATTGATCTGATGGATCCTCTGATCAGTATCAGCGTTGCATTGTTGCCTGTGAAGAGAGAGGATTGGACTTAGTGGTATGTCCAGTGCCAATGTCATGGAGTAGCCATGTGTCCAAGTGTTCATAGGTTTACTACTTCACTGTGATTTGGAGTGCACCAAATCTTTAATTATGCCGCAATTGATATGGTTCCATTTTATAGTTCCACTTCCACAAGATTGCAATGGAAATAATGCACACCTCTTATAGGTAGGATTTTTTAAACTAGTATTAAATATGGTAATAGTAAGCGTCTTTTATTTATTTTTAGTAGCATGCTGATGAATTTGTATGTTGTCATTGCACATGCATTACTGTGGTCCACCAGCGTCGTAGTGGTCATGTCAACCTGCATGATTCACTCAGTGAAATAAGGACATGTCTTTTTTGGTTAAAATGATTATTGATAACTCAAAAGGTGTTGGGTGAACTGTTATAAATAGGTTATAACAATGGAAATTTTGTTATGGTTGCAGGCCATCGATCTTAAACCTTCTGGAGGTCTGCATATTATTCATAAATGCAGGTCTGTGGAACCCAAACCTGTATGTGCTTATCAAGAATGGCAATTATAGTGAATTTAAAGAAATGACTGGAACACCTCTTTGTTTAGCTGCAGTTATTTAATTATAAACGTGATTGTCTTTGTAAAGTTTGACAAGGAAGAAAGCATGCAATATTTGTATCTGTAATATATGGCTGGTACGAGGCAGCACTGTATTTGATTTGTACTGTGTAGAAATTAGGATGACACCCAAGTTAAGGAGATATGATTGAAATTACGCCAATTAAGGGCATATGATTGTCATACACTTGCTGGAATTAGTTCCAAAGGATACTGTAAGAATGGGGGATCGTTCACAGTGAGTGGTACTCAATTTTGATCCAAACATTGCATGCTTTCTTTCTTCTCAAAGTTCATACCGAATATTGTGTAGTTTTTACTAATAGTGTTTTCTTTTTCTTTTTAAATGCTGTAATGTCCATAGGGCTTTTTAAATATTTTTCAATGATAACTTTGCTATAAATGAATACTTATACTATATAGGAGGAATATACTGTAAAGACTAAACAGCAAAAGGAATGGTCACTGATATACAAAGTTAAAAAGCTGTGCTGAAAAGATCATTAAGAAAGATCTCCCAACTTAGAAACAAGTAAACTCTGCCTCATAACTGCCGCCTTGGCGAGCTTGTCAGCGGCAGAATTGGCTTCTCTCTTGATGTGACGGAAGGAAACTTGAAGTAAAGTTTCTAGTTCCAATATTTCTTCCGCTGCATCATCTAATGTCGATGGGGCTGACTATTTTGTGGTTCTGCCTTATAAAATAATGCTAGTTATCTGACTCTGCCTTCATCATACACTATTGTTCTGGTGCATAACCATCATTTGGTAATTGGACTCAATGCTATCTTTTAAAAAGCAGAGACATCTTCTGTTTTTCATGAGTGGTTACTGTTTCCCTGTTTTAGTTTTTTTTTCTTATCTTCAGGGATCCCCTCTTATCAAGTAGGAGATTGCAGTCAATTCCTGAAGCTAGAAGAATATTTTTTCTCCTACCTTTCCCTTCTAGGATTCCTTTTTTTATTTTTTTTACTTTGCTTTAACCCACAACCATAAGGCTGCTATAGCAAGCAACTTCCACTGCATCACAGGCTCTAGAATTCGACAGTTAATCCATACATCTGATACATTTTTCCTTTCTCAGGTCTGCTGCAAGACTAGCATTGGGCAATTATTCTAGTGCTCTTGAAGATGCCAAGGAAGCTTCAAGAATTGCTCCCTCATATCCTCAGGTAAGATACTTGTGCTTGTGTGAATGGATGTTTAGGTCTACAATATCCTCAGGTAAGAACACCCATGCACATGTGTGACACGCATATGCTGATGAGCTAGTGTTAAGTAATATAGTACCTTCACTTTTATTGTTGAAATATATTTGGTCCATCACAAGTAGGATTTTCCCCCCTTCCAACTTCTTGTTTATGCTGCTGAAATGTGAGTGTTTATACAGGATGTCTGCATCATTCAAGAAGACTTGATTATCTACTGTTCTATGATGAGTTCATTATTTGATTTCTTCCTATTTACATCTTTTAAGAATCTAAATTTCCTCCCTTCTTTCTCCCAAGGAGCATAATGCTATGTTATACTGTGAACTTAGGAGCATCATTTTCTTGTTTTACCTGTACAAATATCAGCAAGCTAGCTTGCATCAGCTACCCATCTTGTTAATACTACTCTCTGGTGATCTTGGTTGTGCTTTTGGCTTTGATAAAATGCAATTCCTTATTAAAAAAAAAAAAAAACAGAAGGTTAAATAAATGAGTGGTTGTTTATGCAATAGGTGGTCAGTTTCTTGTAAGGGATAGATAGTTTCAAAATATACCAGGTCAAAGATTAAAAATATATATTATCCATGTTGAAAAAGGCTTGTTGTAGCACATTCATGTCAAACATGTTGAACTTGTCATGAGATTGCGGATGTTCCATGCTAACCCTAGAGATCTCGACGTGTTTACACAGGCTTATATTTGTCAAGGAGATGCTTTCTTGGCCATGGATGAATTTGGTGAAGCTGAAAATGCATATTCACATGCTTTATCTGTAGATCCATCCATCCGCCGTTCCAAATCTTTTAAGGTTCAATTCAATCTCTAATACTGTTTCTTCATTAAATTAAAAGCAATCCATGTATGGATTTTTGTTCCTCTTGCTTTTTTTTTTTTTTTTTTTCCTTTTCCCATTGTGAATACACAATAATCAAATAATGGTCAGCAAATGCACAGCAAGTAAGAGTAGGATAGTTTGACATAATTACAATAACCTAATGGAGCAAGACTCTAGATAGAAAGAAAATAATGTCTCAATATCAGGAAGGATATCATCGGTGTGGTGGTGAAGATCAGGCTTGAATACAGTCCCTTGGCTGTTGCTCAACTGGTTAAAGGCGTGAATGTGTGAGTGAGAATGCTTGAGTTCAAGTCCCCAATATAGCAGAAAAAGAAATGTCGTGAACATGTGGGGCCAACATGTCACCTTTATGGGTCATGGTCCACAAGTTGGGAAAGTTGGGAACCGTGGGGTGGAACATTTGGAGCATAGTTACCTGATCCTCACTTTGCCTTCAAATCCTGTCCCATTTTATTCAAACAATTCATGATTCGATTCGGTGGGATTTGGCATTTTGAGAAGGTAGGATCCCTTGCAGTTCGTCTAACTGGAGAATAAGCTCTTAGTACCATAGAAGCAGCTGGGAATGGGAATCCTTATCATCTTTTTCATGTCTTTTCCAATAGTCACTTTGCAAGAGGGGAAAAAGTAGGCTGCTGCAAATAATTTGAAACACACACACTTGCAAAGAATTTTCAGGGGTAGTCAGCTGTTCTCAGACATGGAAAGCCCAAAAATTTCAGTTAAGTTTTTCCCTTTATTTCCAGAGAAACCCATACTTGGGAAACTTCTATGACAATTTCCCAAGATGGAAAATTGCTGAGAATGATATTTGTTAAATGGTTGTACAGGGCTTTGTATCATGACTATGACTAGGTTACTGGGCCTTATAATTTTTCCAAAAAAGGGGGTTAAGAATGTTGTTATCATAGTTGTGGATTAGAATTCATTGCCAATTTGTGCTTGTTTATATTTTATTTAACTTCCTAATGATTTTCAAATTTGGAGGCACAACAAAAGGAGGTGCATTTTACCATTTTTGTGCTATTTATGATTGTCACTTCTTCCCAATCAATCTGATTGATATCTCACTTCTCACACGCAGGCGCGTGTTGCAAAGCTTCAAGAAAAACTGACCACGGCAAGCATTTCATCATAACTCTTTCAAGTACAACAAAAGTTACCTAAAATAAGCTGGATTAACTGTAAATTGCTTGTATTTATGTTTAATGGCCTCTTAATTTCAAGTTACATGGATTCATTAGTGTACTCCCTCATTTTTGTAAATAGCAGTGTTCATGGGACATGCAAAAGAGCATGTTAAAAATTTTACCTCTTAATTTTAATTGCATTGCAAGTTCCAAATGCTTTAATGGTCTCATGACTCGGCTCTCAATGTATCCATCTTCCCTAATGATTCGCTTTTGGGCCTATTTGGATTTGCAAGTACAGTTCCTGCTTTTGGATAAACTGGGCTACTTGGAATCTACTGCTATTTCATTCCATGCAACAACCACAAACACAGGTAAATGTAGCTATCGACCTGAGTGCAGAGCAGCAAATTTCAAGGATCCCAACAGGCAATCAGGCTTTTTTTTTTTTCCTTCTGTGCTTCACCTGCAAACTCCACCTGGCAGGAACCACTTTTCAAGTCCCAATCAATTCCAGTGTTTCAGGTCCACCTTGGCAGAAGCCAGGTGGTAAGTAGATTGGAGTAAGGACCCCCCAGATGGTTAGCAGATTGGATGTTTAAAAAAAAAATTCTTTTGCTAGGCTCAGACCCTATGATCAGATGTTAACAGATTGCAATATTCCCTCTTTGATCAGATGTTAGCAATCTGATAAAGTTGATTTTCAACACATGGTCAATCCATGGACTTCTATTTGGCAGTACCAATTGGTTCAACCTGCATACCAAATAAGTTACACAATTCCTCTCCCATTCTGTGATGATGGTGTTGCACCTGCACTATTCGGCTGTGGCACGGTTTCTTATTGGATCAATAGTTCTAAGTTCAATATTTTTTTCTTGCCTTAAACTTGTTATTGAGTTTTACTGGCAAGAGGAGAAGCACAGGTGAGACTGATTCCCAAAGAAAATGAACGCATGGGATGTTGGCAGGGCTTAATGGTAGGTCAATTTGTGTATTTTACTCTTGTTATATACCCATGTACCAAATATTTCAAGATTATGTACTTTTTGTTTTCTTGAAATTCTTTGGATTCGTGCATTCTCACTGCGCCTGAAACCTGTTTTTAAAGAACTGTACATGCATATATGAATAATACACTAATATTATATGACTCTTTTTGTGAAAAAAGTTAATATTTATATAAAATTGCATCTAACCCGCATAGTTTAAAAAAAAAAAAAAAAAAATTGTCTGTAAAAAATAATATAAATATTTTCACAAAGTGAACTTCAATTCAAAAACAAACACCTGCACAGATAAAATCATATTGAATATGCTAAATCTAAAAGTTAGGTAAAACCAATATAAAATGCTTGTAAAGAAAAAAATAAAATAGAAGACACATTCACATGTGTGCATATACTTACACATGTAAGTGATGATTTTTGTTTTTATTTCTCGAGCTTACATGCTCTTAGTTGAGTGGTATTGCACCTTCACCTTTATGTTATGTTTTTTTACAAGTATTTTAAAATTTCAGTCACCTAAAAGGCATCAAATGCTATAAAAAAAAAATTTCAATAATTCCAGCCCATTTGATTTTTGTGGAATTTTTGGATACTCAAGTGCTATAAAAAATTCAAGAATCTCACCATGTTTCAGAATTTTCAAACTCACTGGAAATGAATTCTATGAATTCAAGTAAACAAAGAGGCCAAGACCAATAGTCCAACTTTAAAATAAAAAACAGACATGTGAAGTTCTTGCATCAGACTTTTATGAGAAAATCATATTGTACCTAGACATGTCGATCAATCTTTTCGTTGTTTCCACTTTCTAGGACCGAATTATTGATTGTACTCTTCCTCAATCCAAATAATATTTGAACAAATCTCGTATCATATCTTTGCTTTATGTCAAATGACTATTGTTCAAACTATATTGAAGAAAATCTGCAGAGTAGATTACTGCTAAGAGGAAGTTACCCTTATTGGTTAGTTTTAAAGGATTGGAATAGACGCCAGAATGAAAAATTAGTTAAGGTTACTTCTTTGAAGGTTCGACTTCCTTGATGATGCCATTTTTTTGCCAATGCTAATTCATGGTGATGCCTTTTGGAACCCCAACTCCCATAACTAGCATGTCTCCAAGTGATCTGTGAACAACATAAATAATATATAAGAAAATGGTCCCACAGGTATGTATATTAATAATGTACTTGATATCATCATTTACTTGAACAAAAGAGTATTCAGGTTTAGTCCATAGTAGACCTGTATATCTTCATAATTAATCAAGACCGTAAAATGGTCTCATCCTGCATTTCCTGGATAGGTCCATTTGCATGGAATTAGATTCCTAAGAATCCACGGTGGAATGAGCTCCAACAAAGAGTTGTTAAAGATATTATTAAAGAGTTGAGGGGTGAGAATATAAAGTGATGTATATATAACACCTACTTTGCCAGGAATTAATTTAATAGGGTCATGGTTATGTATTACATTTCATCTTCCCTTAATTCATTTTTTTTAAGGAGGAGATTAATTAGGGGATGTTTGTTTCATTTAATTGAATATGCAGGAATTGTGAAACTTATATTTCTAAAAATGGTTCAAAATAAATAAACAAATGTAAATTTCCAAAAATGATTATCAAATTATCTCCCCTCTCATGCTAAATGAATAAAGGGGAGGTGAAAAATGAATATCCATCCACCACCCTAATTCTAATATTTGGCTAGTGAGGATTGAGTTTTACATGAATACATTATACCTTGCACCCATCACCACAAATTCTTCTCCAGACCTCGTAAATAATTCTTCTGTGGAGCCCATTTGACCTTAAATTCCTACGTAACAAATTCCTATCTTGTGCATTAATAGAGACACTGTGAACCTCTGGGTCCTCTCCCTGTGCTAAACCACTGGTAAAGAAGAGGAAGAGAAAGGAAAGGGGAAAACATTGTTACCAGCTCAGAACAGTTTTGTCCACTTTCTTCTCTAGCTATTATCTACAACTAATCAAGCATTCCTAGTGTTTGTTCCATCCAGGAGGAAAACCAATGGCAGAGATTTTCTCATGGCCGCTGCTTTTTATCTTTTATCTTTTCTAAGTTTTTCCACAGGTGGACCATGAAAGCACGTGCGTGCCATGAAATGGGTCCCCAACATGATTGAATCAAAACGGCTTCTTTCAAATGTCCCTCTCTTACCAACTCTCAAAAAGGTATTGGCCATGGTCCACATTCATACACCTTGCACATGAGTGACTCTTTTTTTTCTCCGGACGGAGAGGCTAGAATAGCTTCTTTTCAATTCATGGAGCGGCCTTTAAAGCCCGTGTGGGGCCCTGATTGTAAAGACACAACACAACAAAATTCCGTGAAGGGAGCTTCTATTGGCACAGCAAAAAATACTCTTACCACACATATAAACCTTTTTCTTTTTTTTGTTTAATTCTATAACTAAAACCCCACTTCACCGGCTCGAAGGGAGAACAGCCGGCAGCCCTACTGGAGGGATGGGGCAAAGCGAAGAAGAGAAAAGCAGGGGGGGCGGGGCGGGGGCGGTTTTACTTTAGAAAAAAATTTCTTTTTCTTTTTCTACGTGGGGAGAGTAAATTCTTGTGTGCCAATAAAACGACCAGAATTCGGATCTCAACTCTCGAGAGGGTATAAATAAAACATTAACCTTGTAGATCCATCCATAAGTAATGTTCCACCTTCAAAATCTAAATTGCTCAAAATCATGGATATCATGTGATTCGCTGCGGCCTAAATTGATTTCAACCAAATCAAAATTGGCCTCACCTTCAAAGGTGATCAAAACACAAATAAATATTTTTAAGGAAAAAAAAAAACACCTAAGAGTAGTGAAATGATCAATTTAATCATTATGAAAGCCATGTCCCAACTATATTGGAGTCAGCTACACGATTTATGTTTCTGTATTCCGATCTATCTTGAATGATGTCTTTAATAATTTCAACATAACCTCTTGGAATATCCCTTTTATTTAAAACCAACTAAATTAAATCTACTATAATGTAGGCTTTTTCTAGATCGATGAAGACCATATGTAGATTTCTCATTTTTGCTCATTGTTTTTCCATTAATTACCTAAGTGAAAGTATAGCTTCAATCGTTGACCTTCCTGGGATAAAACCAAATTGATTTTCACATATCTTGGTCTTTTATGTAAGTTTTTGCTCCATTACTCTCTCTCGTAGCTTTACCGTATAACTAATAAATTTAATTCCATAATAGTTGTTACAGTTTCGTATATCTCCATTGTTCTTATAAATAAGTAGTACAATACTTATTCTCCATACATCCAGTATTTTCATTATCATTAATATCTTGTTGAAGAGTCAAGTTTGTCAAATATCTCTAACTTCTTTTAAGTATTTCCAAGCCTAAATCAGGATGTTTTCTCAGCATGTGGAAGGATTTATTTGTGCAACAAGAGGATTCTACATTTCACGTGTCAATTTCCTATTTTTACGAGAGAAAAATCTTGCATTGCTATCGTCTCAAACCAAATCTTTCAAGGAAAGTGTTTTTATTTTTATTTTAAATATATCCCACCAAACAAAAGAGTAGTTGGATGTATTCATCATAGAATCTACTCGTCATACAATCCCACATGATCCAGGCGCCTGTTTCTTTGCTGGAATTCTTGTCTGGAGAATTTCTAAATTTCCAGACATAGTGAAATTCCTAGATGCTCAGATTTTTCAGGAATTCTTGAATTCCAAAAGTCAAAAGAGATATTTCATATGGTTGGAGTTCAGAAATTGCTATGAAGAAACATGAAATTCAGAGATGCAGAGGACAACATATCATATCGTGTCCAAGAATTCCCCAACCCGACAAAACATTCCACAAAAAAAAAAAAAAAATCAGGCCTAGATTCCCGTTTTGGATTTCCCCACCCATCTGCCATCAGACGAATTATATATAATAATTGATCGTCCATACCGTCATTTAATTGATTAATCTCAACCGTCAATTCAACATCCTCCACTCACTTCCGTAGCGTGGACGGTGTGGAATGCAACGTCATCTTTATTATCCCATAAATCAGGCCACAGATTATACAATCCTTGCCTACCTACCTGAACGAGTCCACTCCCCAAGTTCCAACCCCCAAAAGATAGAAAACGAATAAAAGAAAGAGAACAGAAGAATACACGGAAAGCAGGTCAGGTCTGACTGTGATTTGTGAATAATCGGATTTGTTCCATTCTCTTGTTTGTTATACATAAATGCGTAAAGATAAGAAACATTGACTATGTGTTAATAAGTAGGATCAGCTTTACCACTTCTGTACACTGTGGAGCACTTTCTTCCATTGCCCTCCCCTTTCTCCTTTGGTTGGAGGGACCCATGGGTATCTTTTTTTTTATATATTTTTTTGAGTCCTAAAGTACAGATCTCTCACAGGCACCACTCTTCATTTTCTGGTCGACAATGGTGTTAAGTTCCACCTTGGTGGGGTAAGGGGGTATGCTTGGATTCATCACATGACTGTCTTTAAAACTAAATAAAACTAATCATACATTTTTGCAATGAGGATTTTATCCTGCTGTAGTTTTTTTTTGAAATTGGTCCAGCAACACTGCAGATGATTATGGAAGTCCACTCTAATTATGTTTATTTATTTATTTTTATTGATGAAGATGTTCGGCCTCCTAAAAACCGGCTATCTTTCTTTGAAACGTGGGAGTTTTTGCCTTCTCCACGCACCCGATAAGTAAGTGGCCCTAGTGAAAGAGGGCCCACAAGGCTTTAACAGTACTCAATCAAAGCTTTCATGATGTCATCATGGCCCCAACATGTCACTTTCTTCTTGCCGACTAATGTCAATTAAAAAGCATGAAAGAGTTTCTTAATGCACATATTTGTCAATTCCAACTCCAATGGAATTAACTAAAAAATGATTTTTCCACCCATTGTAACATTGAGTTAAACAAATTTATCAGACTCGCTAATACAATGCAAATGAGAGGACTAAAAGACGTCAGTCTACTGATAAAGAACTAATACGGTGTATCCTAAAATAATTTTACACTCTGGTTACTTTTCTAAATCAAGCCATTAAAGGAGCAGTTGAAAGGCAATTTATCAAAGTGGCTGGTTAGGTTTAAATTTAAATTATGAAGATGGTAAGTAGAAAAACATGTACTAATCACGATTAGTTCAAGCTCACTTATTTAATTATTTATTTGGTATCCCAGCTATTGGAGCTCTGTCCCTAGGTAGCTTGCCTAAGTGGGAAGGAGAGCTCGCACAACTAAGAAAAAGAGTCTGCAAATTTGGAAAGAGCCTTGTACCTTAGTATCAATCCTTTAGGTAGCCATATGGCATCTGGCAATTCCAACCAACTGAGGAAAACCATGTTGGTTCAAGCTGGCTTGATTACTTTAGAAATTGAGTTTGAGCTATAGTCTATCTGGTTTGACCCAACTAGTTTGATTTTTATATGATACTTTATAATTATCATTACCATCAAAACTTTGTACCAATTATCTTGGGCTGGATTTGTAAATTCTATTTTTTTATTTTGAATATATCTTTTTTAAATGAGATGTTCTTATGAGAAATATATCTCACCTTATATGAGAGATAAGGGTGGGGGCCCCTCATATTTAAGTTGTTGGCATTAGATGTGAATGTGAGGGCTCCCACCCAATCTCTTATTTACGATGAAAGATATCTCTCATATGAGCACCTCCATTTTTTTTAATATATCATACTTTTTTAGATCTACCAGTATTATTTTTGTTAATGTATCCCTACCCCTTTTTCTTGATTAATCGTCTAACCTAAATAAAAACCAACCCTGGAAAAAAAAAAAAAGAAGAGAATTTCTTGGGTCAACCCATGCCTCAGCTGCAATCGTTCGCATTTAAATATTATTTTATACACTTATAAACTATATTTATATGGAGATGCTCCTAAGAGAGCATCTCTTGTTTTATTATAAGAGATATGATGAAGTTCTTGCATCTATATTCAATACCAACAGTTTAAAGATGATGGTCCCCATCCTAGTTCTCATGATAAAATAAGAACATCTCATATATTTATATATTTGATTTTTTTAAATAGAAGTAGTTATTATAGTATATGCAATATTTTAGAGAGAGATAAAAATAAAACCAAGCCACGGGCCCGTTTGTGAGTCTTGACTCTTGAGCTATATGGTTACTTGATTCGAGCTCGAACATGGTCAAGAAAGGGCACTTATACATCTGTAATAACTCGGTATTGGGACTATAGGTGTTACTTATGTCAAATCAAGCATCATATCGCATTTAAGCCTACATGATTGATTGATGTTTTGTTATCATTACTTGAATAGGACAAGTATAATGAATTGATTTCTAGACCAGTATACTTGGAGTTTCAACTCGAGTGGGTTGCCGGTTCAAGTAAGGCAATGCTTCAGAAGTCAGAACTGGCACTAGCCTAACTAAAATAATGTATGTGTAAAACCAAAATTGGAGATGTTCAAAGGAAAACCTAAACAAATTGGATCCAATTCCAACCTGAACTCTTAGCCGGGGCAAGTTTGTAGAGCATCCACAGAGTTTTGCTTTTCTGTATAATTTTATTTTTCTATCCCTTTCATGAAAATATCTCTTTTGAAAAATAATAAAGAATTTCACTATTTCTAATGCTTTGCTTTTCGTTTAGAAAAATACTTATACCAAACGATATAAAAAAGATTTTTGCAGATAAATATTTCACTTTCCTTCTCATTTTTGCAAAAGAAAGCAATAACACAAACTCGAACCTAGTGCAATGCACTACAAGTCAAGTTGGCTTGAGTTGGGTCAAACACCTAATTTTTTGGTTTGATTTTCATTTTGAAGGGTATGGAAGTTTTAAAAAATAAATATACTTTTATTACAGGGGACATCCATTTTTGCAGAAGCATAATCTCTTTTCAATCCACTTTTTAGTTATTTGGTGCGGTCCACTTCATTACAAAAAAATTCAATCAAAGCAAGCATTTTTATCTTGCAAGAGACAGAAGGGTAGTCCAACCCCATATTCAGAATTCTGTTTCTAAGTAAAGAGGAAAAGCAAGTTTTCTCTTCCACAACATTATATAAACATGCCCACAATATATAAACCATGTATCTGAGGCGAAACTCGGGTGGCCATCACCCAAAAAGTTGGGAGAATTCCATAATTCGTGCATAACTGTTTGTAAGATAATAGTGCGATATCATATAGGCCTAAGATATTGTATTTGTAATATGGCACTACCCTTGGATATTGTATAAAATGACACGTGATATCGCACGACCCTATAATATTGCACAATATGATATGTGCTATACCGCACGACCCATAATATATACCATGTACCTGAGGCAAAACTCGGGTGGCCATCCCCCATAAATTTGGGAGAATTTCATAATTCGCACAGAATATTTGTATGATAATAGTGCGATATTGCACAGTCCTACGATATTGTATTTGTAATATCACACTGTCTTTGAATATTGAATATTATGATGCGTGTGATATCATACGACTTTATGATATTGCACAATATGATATGTGTGATACCGCATGATTCTAGTATACTTTAACTTTGTCCTCTCGTGATGAAGCTTAAGTCGGGCAATAGAGTCAGCCCAGCCTAACCTAGCAACCCTGCTCCAAATTCCACTATTGAACATCTTGGTCCATGTGCATTTGGGTTTGGCCCCCATACATGACAACTCCCGGCTAACCCACAATGACACTTCACAATTCAGTGGGTTCCACCATCTTGGCCAACCCGAGTTCCGTTTGGGACCGTAACTCGACAAGTTCCGAAATACTTCTCTTTTCTCCCAACAGCATCATTTCATTTCTCATAACTTTACACGTCCCTCCAATGGCGATTACTCGCCAGCTCGTGGGCTAAAATCGCCTTCCCAAACTCCTCTGGTCCCTAGAGCCGACAACAGATCTTGCATCAGAGAAAAGAAGAACTCAGAAGAAGCGAAGGAGAAAGAGCGCGCGAAAATGGTAAGGAATACCACTGAAAATGGCGTCGAAGGAGACGACGAAAGAGAAGAAGAAGAAGAAGACGAGGATGAAGAAGAGGAAGAAGAGGAGGAGGTGGAGGAAGAAGAAGACGAGCCGAGGCTGAAATACCAGAGGATGGGAGGAAGCATACCTTCTCTTCTCTCCAACGACGCCGCCTCCTGCATCTCCATCGCCGAGCGGATGATCGCCCTCGGCACTCACGACGGCACCGTCCACATCCTCGATTTCCAAGGCAATCAGGTATTCCCGATTTTCTCCAATTCAAGCCCTTCCTTTTCATGAAACCCTAATTCTGATGCTTTTTCCTATTTCTTAGGAGGATTGTTCCTGTTCATGATGGTGGTGTTGTTTTTTTATTTATTTGAAATTTGAAAGTAGATGAGTTTGGGAACTTGGGATGTTGATTGTGTTGGATCGTGATCCTGCTCTTCATTGTTTTTTTGTGTGTGCATATTTAGTGATGTCTTTTGATATGATGAGTCTGAATTATTGTTATTTTGTGAATGAATTGTGGATGCAATGCGTTTGTATCATCTGTGACAATTTTTTTAGGAAAAAAAAGTTTCTTTTTAGGTTTAGGTCAGCTGCTGCTGAGTTGCAATGTAGATGAGGTTGTAATAGTCATGAAATGCGAAAGAGATTATCTTTATTGATAAATCAGTATGGGATTTTGGTATATGAGGCACATGGTTGCAAAGGGTCATACTTTTTGGTGTATCGTTGGGAAGTCAAGTTAGGAGATGGTAGGAGCTCCTGAAAGTGAATTGAAACTAGTTTTTTTTGCTAGTGGTTAGGTTCGTCATCAGGGAATATAGATGGTACTGCTACCTTGGTTGCGTTCAAAGGGGCCATTTTGGGAGAGAGGCTTTTTTTTTTTTTTTTTTAATGATTTTATTATATATATAGAGTATGGTGGGTTGGGGGTTGTGTTCTGATCCCAGAGTGCTCTCATTCTTGCACTCCCAAGAATGGCAACATCCCAAAATCCCTCAAAAAATGCTCTTTCTGTGTATTCAATGATGAGAAAATGTTTTCTAAAATTTCACTTTTTTTTTTTTTGAAAACGGGGTTGTCCCTGGCCTTTGGGTTGGACTAATCTCTGTGGGCCCAGGGGAAGCCAGATAAATTCCCTGTGGCCCTGGTGTGGCAGCGCAGTTTTGAACCTTCAACCTCTAGGGGCAAACCGTGGTCCTAGGCCAACTGAGCTGCCCATCCTAAAATTCCACTTCTTGGGGCCGGTGCGTGCATTTGGTTCTCGACTGGTGGCCCCCATCATGTGTGCATGGCGGGGCCCAAGTGTAGAGGTTTGTGCAGCACCACCTGCTGTGATTTGTGTGGGGTGCCACCCATGAACATATGCATGGTGGTGGTGGTGCCCATCCGGAAGATGAGTGCCATCCCCATTCCCCACCCATGAACTTGTCTTGCTGGGGCATGCTCATGATGATGTGTGTATCCCTATCCTATAACATGTGTGTATGTTAGGCCTTTGCATCTCAACCCGCAGACTCCAATTATGAAGGCATGTGCATGGTGGGGCCCATGCATTGGTGGGACCTAAAATTGTGGCTCCCATCCATAAAGACCCATCTTAGATGACCATCGTAAAATTCCAGTATGAATTTTATGTAAAAGAGAGAAGTGTCATTCTTACAAATGACAATATTCATCAATGCTCTCATTCCAAGAATACTCTCTGCCAAATGGCCTAAGAGATTGCAGGGTTCATATCAGATTAGCGTTCTCAAGAAAGTTTGAATTTCGGAGCTCAACAAAGTGGAAGTGGGGACATTTTTAGAGCACTTTAATTCCTATGGACGCTAAATGAATTAAATGAATCTCTCAGGTTACAATCTCAAGAACTCTATATCATTTTATCTCATTTCTAGATCTCCTATCAATTACATGCTCTGCCTACCAACTTCATCAGTTTTCACCACTGGTATTCTTTTTTGTTTTTTTGTTTAATATTAACTTAGTACTGTAGTACATGACCAATATACTTGGAAGATTGTGAGGCTTCACATATCTACTATCAGAGGCAATCATCCACAGTTAGAAAAAGTTACAGAGCATAAGCTAGAGTTCACAATAATCCTGAAAACTTGTGTAAAGGGGTCCTCTTTATTAATTATATATCCTTTATTTGAAGGTTGCACTGTCCATTAAGGATCTTACAGATGTGGTGGCATCTCCTTTGCAACCAAAAGGGTTCTGCTTATCTTTGTTTCTTTAACTCTTTTAAGGTTTGCTTAAATGTGGATGAAAGTGATGTAGCGTAGACCTCATGGCCACATGTTTAAGGCCCACTTAAATTTAGGATATTTTATTAACTAATTATAGGTCATTAGTTTCTGATTTTATTTAAAGAATGTTCTTTAGGATTAGGTTTCCTATTTATTTGGTTTCCTATTTTAATTAGGTTTCTTAGGGCTTAAGTTATCTTTCTTATTTACATGGCATTGTAAAGAATTATTTCTCAGAGTTGTTGATTAATGAAATTGGGTTTTCCCATTGAGGTGCGTCCTCGTTTATTATCTCTGCGGAGATTGATTGTGTCTTCGGACACATGCTTCGGCACCATTGTGCTTTTAACACTTCCACTGCAAGCCCTAACCTAGGGCTTGCATCAGAGAGCCTGTAGCACAGTCGGAAGGTGCTCAGTGCCAAAACCACAAGATTGTGGGTTTTGAGTCATGTTACCATTCAGAAAAAGGGTTTTAGCCCCATGAAGCAATCAATATGTGCTGTATATTGTGAATGTCTTATATTTGCATCACTTTATGTACGAAAGTTAGATGAGATGACCTTTCAGAAAAATAAATAAATTAATGAGATGCAATATTTGTTTCAAATGCTATTAGAGTTAATTTTATTATACTTGACACGGTGCACTTTCATTCCATCTTGTTTTAAGTCTATGCAATGTGTCCACATGGTCTAAGGAAGATGACTTCATTCCATACACCATGGTTTCAAGTATCTTTTCCAGACACCATATTGGTTTTTTGAAAGACTGATGTATGGCCATATCAGTGACATGCAACAGCATGTATCATTTTGATTTAGAGAAGGGTAAAAAATATGAAAAATGTCTGAAAAATTTAGAAAAATGTTAACTTGTAGAATTTGTATTTTCTCATTTTGAGTGTGTATCGGTCCTTACTCTCCAGTATAAGATGCTGTTTTCAATGTGACAGAGATTCGGTGTTTTTCAACACTTGAGAGGAGAGTAATTTTCTTACTTCTTTTCCGAACACAATCAGCTGTAAACTTTATGTTACTCTTGCTTTGGTGCATGACTTTGTTGATTGAGTGTTCTACTTTTTGTTTCTTATAATAAAATTATCATTCTCAGATTAATGTAATTCTCTGTTTTTTTTCCCTTTTTTCTTTTGAGAAGAGAGAAGGTTGTGGGGTTGTAATTGATCAATTATGTCACTCATGAATCAGTAGTCAGTAATGTGGTGAATCAATGAAGATGGATCTTATGTGTAAAACTCTAAACAATATAGTCTATGCCTTTGTCTCTTGAGCCACATTAGACTCCGCCCAGGCATTTTTCCTTGAAAAACACCCACTTCTTGCGGGGTCCACTTGAATGCTTGGTCATCAAGGGGATATGGAGATGGATAGGTTAGCAATGGATTATGGAGTTCCTCCATATCAGGCTCATTAAATGATCTGAGCCTTTAATGCTAGCTCGTAGAAGGTTAATGGCTACATATTGTGCAAATTTTTTTAAAATAAAATCCAAGATGACAAATGTCTGGATAATTGTCAAACTATTATTAGTGCAATTCAAGGGGGGCAGGTGTTTATCTAGGGATTGTTTATTATAAAGTGGTCCATGACTTTAAACAAAACAGCTGATGCTGGTTTCTACAAATTAATAATTTGTTTATAAACAGTAGTATCTGGCCCAGTGATATAGGTGCTTGATATTGTGTAGAAGGTAGTGTGATCAAGACTTTTTTAAGTTTTTTTATGTGCCTGATCTGTAGTGTTGGCTGATACGCTTTGGCTCTATTGGTGTCCCTTCCTATATATGCGTGATACATGTATCACACTAATACCTCATATCTGCTAGTGAAAAACCAATACATATTGGCCAATTTGCTCTGCATCAGTCATTTTCGAAAGCATGCTATACAGACTGTTTCATTCTAAACTTATCTCTTGCTTCTTTGGATCTTTCAGTTTATGCATGTGTACACATGACCACTCATATCTGAGAAATATAGGTTACACCAATGTGTATACTTCTATATAATAGTTTATTAGGTTCACAATGATCCATATGCATGAAAGGACTTTCCTTTATTCTTCTGGAATTATTAGACTTTGCTTTACTAAATGGTATGATGGTGGATACTCTTCTCTCTCTCTCTCTCTCTCTCTCTCTCTCTCTCTCTCTCTCTCTCTCTCTCTCTCTCCAACTTTGGATTTCATATTTCTTGTATGGATGACTAAGTTTGTAAAGAACTTCGAGATGATGGACTGATAACTATTGCTATTGTTGTCATTTATTATTTATGACTTCCATTTATAATAAGAAAATTAACTTGTAATTTGGAATCAATATCATAAGTACTTGGTTGCCTTTATACAGGTCAAGGAATACTCCGCTCACACGGCTACTGTCAATGACCTTAGCTTTGATGTAGAAGGTGAATATGTAGCAAGTTGCTCTGATGATGGATTTGTTGTTATAAGCAGTCTTTTTACTGATGAGAGAATGAAGATTGAGTATCATCGCCCAATGAAGGCTATTGCTTTAGACCCTGAATATTCAAGAAAATCATCACGAAGATTTGTTGCTGGAGGTTTAGCTGGTCATCTTTTTCTAAATTCAAAGAAATGGCTAGGATATCGTGACCAGGTTTGTATGGTTTTCCTGGTATCTGGTGTTCATTATTTTATTTTGGAGAGATTGCTAAAAATTGAATAAATCAAAGTAAGGTGCAGTCAGAGACCATTTTGCTTAATTGGTGGGACCTGGTTTCCTCTTAATTGTTGGGGCAGTTTCTTCTTCCTTTTTGGGGCCTTTTGGGGTCTATTTTTTTCCTTTTCGATGTTGTTTTTTGGTTTCTTGCTTTTCTTTTTCGCTTTTCAGTACATCCCTTTTGTTCTGTTCTTCTTTGTTAAAAAAAAAGTAAGGTGCAATCATAATATATACATGCAATTTTTCCTTGAATATATTTACTTCAATTGGTAGTGATTTTATTAAGAAAGAAACTATACAGTACAAGAGCACTATAATGATGAGAGGAATTGATCAGGCGAGGGCCGAGAAAACGGGGACACTCTTGTCACCCTCTAGCACCTTGATACAAAATGTACAGACTCAACTGCCTGCAGGCAGATGTTGATAAGCCAGTCAAAGCGGAAGGAGACTACATTACCAAAGTCACTGCATTCTGCCAAGGCCATTGTTTTGCTTAAATATCTGCTTCCACACTGGCATTGGGATGAACAGGATTACATGAAGCTTGGCCTAAAGGAGCTAAATCCATTACCACGTCAGCCATGTTCATTATCCACCACGAAGCACTACAATTTTTGGAGGGGCCCACTTTTTTTTTTTTTTTTTTTTTGATTGGCAAGTGGCAACAACAAAGTTTTATTAGCAGAAAAAAGGAATAGAACATAGAATAAATGAGAGAGAGAGATGGTGCAAGAGAACTATGCCGTTGACTTTAAACATCAGGAAAAAGTAGCTGCACAAAGAGATTCACGATTCATGTAAGAGTGGCTACATGAGAGGAAAGTCTATCTATTCCTTGTTTTGCTACAACATCAGTCATCTTGTTATTTTCCCTACCCATATGAATAAACTTCAGTTGAAGGAATGAACACAGACTTTTATCTCATTGAGAACAAAATGAACTTTCCAAGAACCTCCACTATTTGAAGAGACACAACTAATAGCTGAGAAAGAGTTACTTTC
The DNA here is from genome assembly GCA_003546025.1 of Camphora micrantha. Taxonomy (NCBI): domain Eukaryota; kingdom Viridiplantae; phylum Streptophyta; class Magnoliopsida; order Laurales; family Lauraceae; genus Camphora; species Camphora micrantha. The sequence continues at coordinate 9,897,162 of QPKB01000008.1, forward strand.
CACAATGATAGGGCCTGAGAAAGAGGACAGATTTCAACACTTCTCTAGTAGCCTAGAATTTCTCTTTCTTTGAATCTCTCATCCCAATTGGATAAGAAAAAGGAGATAAGCACAGCTCCTACTTCATTGCAGAGAATGCCCCCAATAACTGCTAGCCCCGGTTTCCCTAAATTTCAGAGAACTGGATGGCAGAGGTTTCCATACGGTTTTCCTACTCTCCTTTCTCTTCCGAAACCCCATGCAAGCTTCCTAGTTGAACAAAATATCTCAATGTTTAGGTATTTAAACCCTTTTGAACACATGGCCCACTCTCCGACCTTGGAAAGGATTATAAATGAAATGCCGTCAAAAATTTTCACTTTAGACTTGAGTAACCCGCACAAATATGAAGAAAGAGAGCCTCCACAAGGCCCTTTTGCAGCCTACAAAAGGAGTATCTAACTACCCTTTTAGCAACTCTCTTAGGGGGGGGGGGGGGGGGGGGGGCGCGCGGCGGGTGGGAGAGAGAGAGAGAGAGATTTCTTTGAGACTATCCAGAGTGGAGTTTTGTTTGCCGAAGCTGTCTTGTGAAACGATTTAATGCATGAAAGGATCAACAAATAAAAAAACCAATGGAAAGCAACTTTAAGTGGGGAAATGAGGAGAATAGGAATGCTTTTGCTTGAAGGAATCTGGAGCCCAAATTCTTAGATATTGCCTTATAACTGAAAACTTATTATATCTAGAATCTCCATGAGTGAAGTCAGAGATTCTCCATATAGAATCTTTCACTAATGCCCCCTTACACTTGGCAATCATCCATAATCTCAAAAATTGTTTTGCAAGTGTGTCGTCCCTGAGGAGGCAATGATCTTCCCAAAAAAAGGACTCGACCCCTAAAAGCAACCTGTTCTCCAAGAAGTTTTTTCCTCCTTATTTGAGCAATTGCCCATCTTCATTATGCCTTTCCCAACCCTTGACCTATCCTAATGGTACTGTGTTCAGTGTGGTCTGAATGTGCATGTGCCTTAATAATTTAATTTTATTTATGTTTGCGATGGCTAAAGTGTTCTCCTTACAGGTTTTACACTCTGGCGAAGGTCCAATACATGCTGTGAAGTGGAGAACAAGTCTTATTGCATGGGCTAATGATGCAGGTGTGAAAGTTTATGACATGGCAAATGATCAACGCATCACTTTCATTGAGAGACCACGAGGAAGTCCACGTCCTGAGCTCTTGCTCCCTCACCTAGTTTGGCAGGTCGGTAAAAGAATTATATGTCATGATCACTGAGCTGCACACTTACCATAGTTCAGCATCTTCAAAACATGACTTGAAAGTCGTCAACTCAACTACTTTGTTTAGTTATTCCCAGCTCAACGAGTACATGTTTTGAGAAATTTTATTAAAATTGAGTTTTGAGCAAACTTGAGTTTGTTTCTAGTCAGCTCAGTAATTTTCTAAATTGTGATGCTCAGTTGCTAGCTATACTTGTGACATTTAGGATGATACTCTCTTGGTCATTGGATGGGGAACATCTGTTAAAATTGCTGCGATTAGAGCAAATGTAACTGGAGGGGCCAATGGGAGGGTCAATGGAGCACAAAGAACCCTCAACATATCTAGTGCAAAGCATGTGGACATAGTGGCATCATTCCAGACCAGCTATTTCATTTCAGGAATTGCTCCATATGGTGATTCATTAGTTATTTTAGCTTATATTCCTGAGGAAGAGAATGGAGAGAAGGAGTTCAGTAGCACTATTCCATCTCGTCAGGTATCTCTTGATTATGTTGTTACTTATTCCTGTATGTATCCCCGGCATTCCACTTAGTCATATCACCATGGAGAACAAAAGTGATCCTCTTGGCCATCCTGCATTGATGTTATGTGGATTCTTTTGGTGTATATGTTTATTCTTTTTCATGGTGGCATCCCAATTCGATGTTATTTTATCCTTGTACTTTTTCTTAGACAAATGGTACTGTACTTTTATTTGTAATGGAAGCAAAAGTAGAAAAGACCCAAATAGAAGTAAAAAAATAGAACATACCATTGAAAGATTATTGTGTAACAGACCAAAGTTTCATTCTAACCAACTACTAATGGTGCGATAGTTGCATTTCAGGTGGAATTTCTTCTAATATTTATCAATCTCTCAAATAAAATAATGAATCTGTTAATGACGCTGAATTTTGAGACTCTACATTGACGTGATAACAACATATAAGAACATCTCAAAATCAATAATGTTCTAAATGTTTCTAGCAAATGTAACAATTTTCAACTTGTTACTGACGGGACAGAGTTTCTATCTTTTTGTTGTCTCTGTACTTTGAACTTCAACACCATACTTTGAAAGGATTTTGTGATACTTTTAACTTCTTAATCTGTTTGTGCATGTCTCTCGACCAATAGGAATTTTCAGGGTCAATACCTGATAAAAATCAAGGATTCTCCAGATTGGATAGGTTATGGGCCATTTCAACCATCAAGAGTCTTGATTTCTTGCACCTTGAGCTATCACAGTTCATGGATGTTGAGCACTGAAGCAGTTATTCAAAGACCCCACCCCAAACTTTTGGTGACATTGCAACTTTGAAGTTTGTTGGTAGATGTCAATTTCATAGTTCATGAAATTTTTTTCCTGTCTCCCTTCTGACAGTGTGAGCCATTTACATCGTTGCTAGGCCCATATGTTGGTGAGCTATACAACCAATGGCAACACCATGCATATGTGCCTGCTGCAGGCCAGATCCATGTGTAGCCCATATTTCAAGTGGACTGGACAGTGGCCATGGGTTCATTGGGTGACAGGCCCAACAGGCACTAATCCCACTTGGGCTTCACGTGTACATGTGGCCCAAGGGGTAGGGCTATCGGACTTTCTTGCACCCGTCTTGGTGCAAGAAAGAAGTGGGACCCATGATTTTTTAAAAGTATAGCATGTCTCTTGGGGCCCACATTGTAGTGAAATAGTAAATATATATACATATATTTTGGTTATCTTTCCAAAATCTTAGGAGATACTGTAGAAAGCTTAAGAATCTAGATTTTGTTTTGGCTAAAGGAATAAGGTGTAACGAGTTTCCTTATTGAAACTAAATTGTCACACAGTGCAATAGAGGAAAACTAAGGCTGGTTGGCCACCTGATTCCCTATATATAAAAGGTTGCATTCCCTTCTTTCTTTTCTCATGCTAGTTTTATGAAGAAATTCTTGGTGAATATTTGTGCAATTGTTTGATCTTGTATGCTGAATCCCACATTTCCCATGCTTGGGCTTGCCTTTCTATCTTCACGTTTAAATCCAACCATCCCTCTTTACTGTGAATTCTCACCAATAAGATCCATTTGATAATCAAAAGAATTGGCTGGATGGCTGGATCTATTCTTATCAGTTGTGATTCTTTGCTTTGAATTTCTTGTCTTTCCATGACCTCCTCTGAAACCAAAAATTCCCACTTGTAGCTTGTTCTGGGATGAGTGATTTTCTCATTTTGATTCTCGCATACGTTTAGACTTTAGACACATGGGATTTTCTGATTTTGATTCTCACACACGTAGTCACACGAGGGTGGAAGGGAGATGGAGGTTTTTTTTTCCTAGGGATAATGTCTCGATGATGATGAAGCCGAAATGATTCTTAAAAATAATAATACATACAATATAAAGGTAGGTAGAATCGATGTATTAGTATCAACTATCAAGGGTTGCAACTTATTGCTCCATATATGTAATCCAAGAGCCCATCATCTTTTACTATAAGTCACAGGGTCCATGGTCTACCAACATGATGGGTGGTCCCACAAATTCACTTAAGTTGTGAAATCTTCCCATGTGCTTAATTCATGATAACTGAGAATCTTGCACATGCTTAATTCATAAGTCCAGTAATATCTTCCACAATCTACTTTCTAGTTATTGTTTTCAGAGTTCTTTAATCCAATTCATTTATCTTCAATAAGAGTTTTTTAAGTAATATTTAGAAACTCATTGTAATTTTATTAAAGTTTTAGAACTTGAAGTGCAGGCAAGAGAGAACGTGCAAACTCACTATCTAAGGATGCATTCTTTTCTCGATTCAATCAATCAAGTTAGTGTTTTTCTTCGCTGACAAGTCTGGATGCTAAACCTAATTCCTCCATGCTTATGAGCCCATTTACATCCTTGAATGATGAAGCCACTTCGCTTGGGGATTTGAAAATTTTCTCAATCATCCCTCCATTAATGTGGGACTAAAGTGATTTCATTTTTATCAAGAAAAGTCATTCTCAACAATTCCAACGAACATCTCTGTGATTTAATTTTTATCAAGAAAGTCATTCTCAACAATTTTAATGAACAGTTCTGTATCCACTGGGAAGTTAGTGCCTAATTAATTTTTATTTATGAATGAAAGAAATAGTCAGTTTTCCTATTTGAAAAATAGGAAGAAAGTCTAGTCACATCCAGTTTGTGCTCCAAAATAATGAGTTGTTAATGAGTCCTTTCTAGGAGTAATTTTGTCAGGAAGTTCTTGAATGCAATGTACTATATTGCCAAAATGAGAGTCTGGAAAAGATTGTGTTTACTTTCCATGACTTGTCAGTCGGGTATGCATGTGTGAGGTATTTTTATATGGGAGAAAGGTGCTGTACTAGTTATTCCTCTTTAATGGGCTGTTAGTATTTGAGCAGGGAACTGCACAGAGGCCAGAAGTACGTATAGTCACTTGGAAAAATGATGAACTCACAACAGATGCTCTTCCTGTACATGGCTTTGAGCATTACACTGCGAAGGATTATTCACTCGCTCATGCTCCTTTTACAGGTATTGTTTCTCTCAGATATAATTATAAAATCAAACTATGATGTTATGAGGGTATTGTAATTGCTTCTTTGCGTGCATATAGGAAGCAGCTATGCAGGTGGTCAGTGGGCTGCTGGTGATGAGCCTTTGTACTACATTGTATCTCCTAAGGATGTAGTCATTGCAAAGCCCAGGTTCGTGTTGGATGTGTTGAAATTGTTAATTTTTTAATGTTAGTGGACATGACTCATGATTGCTTAGATAATTAATAAGGTACAACCAATTCGATTTTCACCACCTACAAGCATACATCACATCTAGTCTTTGTTTTGTAAATACATATATGCTTTGTTTCTATAGGGCATTTAGGGTTGCCCCTTAAACTATGTAAATGTGAACGACTATTTGTAAGAGTGTATGCAGAGGTGAAACTACTTTTCGTAATGATTTCCTATTGTTAGGGATGCTGAAGATCATATTACTTGGCTTCTTCAACATGGATGGCATGAGAAGGCATTGGCTGCAGTTGAAGCAGGACAAGGACGTACTGAACTTCTTGATGAGGTATGGTGAAGTCATTAGTATCTTTGCTAATTGTTAGGTTTTTGCTTGCAAGCAACTAGCTGAAGAAAAGATGCATGTGGATGTGCCAATAAGTGTCACTAGTAATAAAAGTGTGAAAATAAATGTTTGCCTCATGCTTATGGTGTATTTTGTTGCTATATGGATAATGCATGCAAATATTGAATTACAGTAGTATTACAATAAAATGGATGAAGAATCTGTATTTCTTTTGTCATCTGTCTTTACTCAAGTTATATTAGATGCAGTTTTCATCATTTACATTAGGAAAAAAACCTTGTTATGGTAATTGGGCAGGTTGTGGTTGCGCATGCACTTGTATCATGTCAAAGTCACTAGTATTGTTTTGATATTTGAAGTCTAAAAACTATTTCAGCTGCAAATATATGTGCCTTTTCTACCTTGTGTTCTTTATGCCATGAATAATTATCAAGTTTATACTAAATCAGGAAGTATGTTGTATGAGCAATTATCAAGTTTGCACTAAATGAGGAAGTATGTTGTATGTTATTCAATGGTTTCATTTAAATCTTCTTTGCCTTTATGTTTTTAAGGTGGGGTCAAGGTACCTTGATCATTTAATTTTGGAGAGGAAGTATGCTGAAGCTGCGTCGTTGTGTCCCAAGTTATTGCGTGGATCTGCCTCAGCATGGGAGAGGTATGATGGTAATATATATTTTTTAAAATAAATTGTCAGTGTTATCTTGTGAATAACTGGATCTTTCTTCGCAGATGGGTTTTCCACTTTGCTCATCTCCGCCAGCTCACTGTGTTGGTTCCATATATACCAACAGAAAATCCTAGGCTTCGAGATACTGCTTATGAGGTCTCTAAATTAGGCTACTTTGTTTTAGCATTTTTCTCAGATATGCTAATCTAAGTAGGGACTTATTTTTCTAGGATGAAGTTTTCTTTATTATGATGTAGGTTGCTCTTGTAGCTCTAGCAACTAATCCAGCATTTCACAAGGAACTTCTGTCAACTATCAAATCTTGGCCACAAGTGATATACTCTGCCTTGCCTGTTATTTCCGCCATTGAACCCCAGCTTAGTACTTCTTCTATGACTGATAGTTTGAAAGAGGTAGGTTACGTTTGTCTTACACTAGACGTTTCTTAATTTTTTCTGTCTGCCTTTCTCTTTTCTAACTGTGATTAATCACTTAACAGGCACTAGCTGAGTTGTATGTAATCAATACACAGTATGAGAAGGCCCTTGCGTTATATACTGATGTAAGACATTTTAATCATTGATTTTGAAGGCAGTAGCTTATTCTTTTTATGCTTATGTGTTGACATTTCCTTATTTGAACCTTGATTGGCTTTACTTTTCCTTTTCTTTTTCAGCTGATGAAGCCCAAGATATTTGAATTCATTGAAAAACATAGTTTACATGATGCCATTCAAGACAAGGTATATTACTACCTACTCAGGTGAAGGTTCTCATTGAAAAATCATACAATATATATATATATATATATATATATATATAAAATCAGAAAAAAGTGCATTGACCAATTAATGCTCTGAAAGACAATATATTCTTGTTTGAAAGCTTTGCACACTGATTACAATTTACAGCTTTAATTTTTTAAATGCAACCAATGTTTTTGTGATGGTTTTATTGTAATGGTGGTGCACACGATATCATTCCCACTATTCTTGATGAGAATGGTGTTTCAGCAAAGCAAGCTGATTTATTTTGGTTGGGAAACTCTACAGAGTATTTTTTTGGGGTTAAGGCTCAACTGGCTGAGCTGCTGAGGTAATGTCATACCATTGGGGTGATCAGGTATGATACCCGGATACTTGTACAAGCCCAACGTATCCGTATCAGATCGGTACGGCACTTGTATTGGTACTTGATATTGCACCGATATTTCTGGAGAACAAGTTTAACATATCCTACTTATAAAATCCATTATTTCATATAGTTCTTTTAATATTTTTACGTCTCACAATAAAAAAATGCTAGAAAGGGATGAAAATAATGATAATCTTATTTATTCAAAAGTGATCTAAAAACAAATTAGGACACCCGTATCCATATCAATGTCCTAGATTTTCAAAAGTGAGGAGTCGTATCCCCAATCCCCGTATCAGTGCCCATATCCATATACGTATTTGGGCATCATAAGTGATCAGTGCTCAAAGCCTAGTTTTCCCTATGGAATACATGTCTCTACCAACGACGCAATGCATGCAAATGCAGTTCTATTGCATATTAGGTGATCACAAAATGATCCAATTCATTAAGGCTTGTGGTATTGGAAGATCTGTACAGGATCCTGTTCCAAAGCCATTTGTGTTGGGATCTGCAGCATTTGGTTCTACTACCAGCCTTAACTTTCTCCCAAGCTGTAAGAAGTTGTATGGAAGCTTTATTCCTGTACTGACACTGCAGTGTAGGCTGAATAACGTCGAATAATTTCAGATTTTGAAGTCACTGATTGTTATGGCTATTACCACTTAATTTTTTTGCCCTTTATCTCTCATTCAGATTATTTTGGAACATATTGGACTATTTCTTGCATTTATTTTATTGTACTTGTCCATTTTACAGGTTGTCCAACTGATGATATTGGATTGTAAACGAGCAATTTCACTATTGATCCATTACAGGGACTTAATTGCTCCATCTGAAGTAGTTTCACAACTATTGGGTGCCAGTAAAAAGTGCGATCACAAATATTTCTTGCATTTGTATCTGCACTCACTATTTGAAGTCAGCCCAAATGCTGGAAAAGAATTTCATGATTTGCAGGTCATTTTCTTTTCTTTTTTCTCATCACTGCTGCCACCTTATGCTCAACAATCATGATGAACTCCTGAAACTCTTATTTATCTTCTTAATGATAACTGAAAGATTTGAAGACAATTTGATGTAGCTATTATTGCTTAGTTTTGTGTATAATTCAGGTTTGCTCATTTTCATTTCATCATAAGGAGATTTGCATTTTCTTTTACATCCTAAGACCTCATTTATTCTTCTTATTATTGGACCATGATAGGTAGAGCTGTATGCAGACTTTGAACCGCGGATGCTGCTTCCTTTTCTGCGTAGTAGTCAGCATTATAAGCTTGACAAGGTTTACCATTTTTCCTTCATTGTTTTCTACTGCCATTTATTTCTCTTTTTATAGAAATGAAATGAATCTTGGGCTTTAATCCTCAGGCGTATGATATTTGCGTAAAAAGAAATCTTTTAAGGGAGCAGGTCTTCATCCTTGGAAGGATGGGAAATACAAAGCAAGCACTGGCTGTTATCATAAATAAGTTAGAGGATATAGCAGAGGTATGGCCATATGTTTCTTTCATCTTCATTTCCAAAAGCGGTCTCTCATGTTGAAGCCTTCTTTTTGGTTCTATTTTTTTTTTTTTTTTTTCATTTAACCTACGAATTGAAGTTGGAGATTGACATCTAAGCATTTCAACTATATACAGGCTATAGAGTTTGTGACTATGCAACATGATGAAGAACTTTGGGAAGAACTTATTAAACAGTGTCTCCGCAAACCTGAAATGGTACATGAGCAGCATACCATTTAAGCAAATTCACATCTTTTCATACTTATACCATTCATCTTCAAATTTGTGTGTTCATCAAATTTCATGCTTTCCACAATGAGCAGGTGGGCGTATTGTTGGAGCACACTGTTGGTAATCTTGATCCACTCTATATTGTTAATATGGTGCCTAATGGATTACGGATACCCAGGTCAGTATGGTGAACTGAATAAAAGAATATGGTATATGATGAAGAGGATAAATAGTTTTTTTATTTTTTATTTTTTTTAATTTATAAATATATCTATCAGACTCAACTTCTAAATTGGACTAAACTTATCCTAATTCCCAAGGTGAGCCCCACAAGGACTGGTGCTCAGCAGAGGGGGATTGGACCCTATGGGAAAAGCTTTGCTGCAACTGTTGCTCACGTTATTGTAAGCACCACACCTAGTGGGCCCACCTTATGATCCATCTGAGTGGACCATAAAATAGGGACCTCCCTGTCAGTTGCCAATCCCAAGTTTGGCACTCATCTGGATGGACTAAACAATTGGATTGACTGTGTGCTCATTTGGATGGTGAAAACTTGTGGGCCACTGATCAAGTGGTTAGGATGGTCCAAGCCTCCGTCACCATACACAGGGCCATGTGGTACCCTTTTTGTTTTTGGTTGGGGGTTGGAGAGATCCTCCTGGCCCCATCCCCAGGGCCCCCACAAGGACCACTGCTCAAGAGAGGGGGACCCCATTTTATAATAGCACGACATTACAATGATGAATATATTAGTAAAATCCTTCGATTCAGAAAAAAAAAATAAAACTGAATAAAAGGTGAATTCTAAATATGCTTTTGCGGATTGACAATACAATTATCTGGTATGACCACTTACTGTAATATGATTTTATAGTCTTGCATTAAGTCAAATTATAGACACATTGGGGCACGAAAGTGTTCTGACCGACTGCTCTTTACGAATGGGTCCCATGATGGTCCTCCAGCCCATTGATCTGACAGGTCCTACTGCAATTGGTCTATGCAATACCTAAAAGATCTAGCAATTGAAATTTGCCCGTCAACTTGATGGTTAATAAAACAGCTGGGAATCATCTAGAGGTCACAGGTTGGGTGACGAGGATATTTCAATCTGTAAGTCTATTTGAAACATCCTCCATGCAAAGTGGGACCTGTCAAAATGGTCTTGGCAACACCCCATTTTCATTTTGGTTGAGAGATAGGTATAGCTCTATGTCGATTTTTATTTTCTGCTTGCTCGTCTTATTGGATCTTGTGTTCAATTACTGGAAAAAGATGATTTCAATGTTTTTCATGTTTGGGAACAAGAAATCCTATAAGGTTTACCCATGTACTAACATTGAGGGTGAGGAGTGGGTAAGACCTTGTGATAGTGTTGTTACATCCCCTCCTGCCTAGCCTTTTCTGGAATCTTTCAACCATGATAACTTATTTTTCGGGTTAGGAAATGGAGACTATCATTAAGCTGGAACAAAGACATAAGTTTTAAGATGATAGCATTACAAAAATCCATGCGGAATAAAAACTAACCTTCATCCATAGTCCACTGTCATGGGAGAGTATCCAGCATTATCTAAAGATTCACAAATGAATGCATTTAAATCCATTAAAATCTGGTATTTTTACTGGCAACTCAGAGCCAAAGACCTTCAGCATCCTGAGGAGGATTTGTGAGAACCATGAAAACTTGATTGACTGAAATAAAGTAAAGCTTTGGCTGCGGCGAGGAGGTCTTGAACTGGTCTGTGTCTGTCATCAGCATTATTGCTCCCACTCCGTGCTCTCAGATCTGGGTGATTCCCTTGTTTCTAGAAGGGAACCTAGACCATAACTTATGTTGTTCTGACTGCACTCTGAAATGGAATGGAATTTTTCTTAGAACGTGCCTTGTATCAGTTGGTGTTGTAATTAATAGTAGTAACCCTGTTGATGATGATCTGGTTACCTTTATCAGTGGATGTATTGTTTATGAATATCCTCAACTTTCAGTTGGGACTCAAAGGGCCAGGTTGGAAGCAGAACTGTTATCAAGTGTTCTTTGCTTGTAGTGGTTAGGGTTGGGGCCTTAAAAGGAACCAGCTACCATAATAAGGCCCGGATCCAGAGATTTATTTGCAAGTCCAGTTGTATGCAGGTCCAACGAGGCATAGATCTGTTCCATGGTAGGTTGGGTAGGAAGCTGATCAGAGGATCTAGCCTTCTGATGACCCAAGTTTAATGGCTTGAATGGTTAAGATTATCTGATTAGCAAGTTTTTCAATGTACTATTCCATTATTAATATATCAGGGCTGATAGTAACTGATACAATGTGCAAATCTTTTTCTTTAATATGCTCATTTTTGCTGTCTTCTCTCTATTGCAGGCTCAGGGACCGCCTTGTCAAAATTATCACAGATTACCGTACTGAAACATCTCTCAGACATGGATGCAATGATATCCTCAAGGTACTCCTGCGTTTCACTGTTTCATTATGCCACGCATACCTCCTGTAAAGTTTACTTTTAAAATAAGAACATCCTCATCCATGAAAGAAACTTGTTCATGTTTCCCATGTTAAACCAACAGGCCGACTGTGTAAACCTTTTGGTGAAATACTATAAGGAGGCCCGGCATGCGGTACTTTTAGGCAGTGTAGAAGAGGAAGCACGCCCAAAGAGGGATGATGGTAGAGCTGCTCAGGTTACTGAAAGAGTGCCAAACACAAAAACAGTGGTCAAATCGAGGACAAGGGGTGGCGGAAAGTGTTGCATTTGCTTCGATCCTTTGTCAATCCAAGACCTTTCTGTCACTGTATTTTTCTGTTGTCATGCATATCACACCACCTGCCTCACAGAATCCAATTCTTCAAGTGTTGGTGCTAGCAGAGGTGTCCGGGCCTCAGATTATGATGACGATGGGGACGATGATGATAATAATGTTCAGTCTGGTGCTTTTCGGATGCGTTGTATTTTATGTACTACAGCTGCTGCCTAGGCATGTGTAGTGCACGGGTGTGGGTGTGGCTGTGAGTGCGTGTGCATTTGTTGCCAGTTTTGGGCGGCCTCGGCATTATTATTTTATTATATTCGGTTTTCTCTTTCAAGAGCCTCTGGTGGCTGAGATGGTGTTTTGCTCTCGCGTTCTTTCTTTTCTTTTCTTTTTCTTGTATGATATATGTATAAGGTTGTGTGGTTTTTTTATCCTTGCGGTTATCTGGTCTTCTCAGCACAGACCATTTTTAGTTCTATTGGTTCGTGTGCTGTCTAGCAAATAGAATGCAGGGTCAGCCATCCCTGTGTGGATTCACTGGCCCAAAAATTATTCAAGTGTTCATTCGGTTGGCCATAAGTTGAAGACGTTTGATTGTTGTGGTAAAAGTTCAATGGTCCACATTGAATTCCCTTTCAAGGGCCCTATTCTAAGGGCTCTGTTAATTTGATTGTCTTCTCTGTAGCAACACTGAAAATGGAGTATATCCCAAAAATGTTGTAGGTTAAAAGATCCTAACTGTAGGCCTTGATTTTCTTCCATGTGAACAAACAGCCCTTTTTCTTTAATATTGTTTACAGGATTTCTATCAGAAGGTATGAATTGTCATGTTTGGGTGATTGGCCACATTCATTGTTAAGGAGGATACCCTATGAAAAGGAATACAGGTGGCACAGTTGTGCATTTTCAGATGGCCCATGGAAATTTTTGTTTTTTTTTTTAAATTAAGGCCAATAAAAGTCTTCATGTTCCTTAAGAATTAAGAGACTAGAAGGTTTACGGAAGAATGCAGAGTTAGGGTAGTTGGTAATTGACACAAGTAGATTTCAGAGTTTACACAATTGTGCTGGTGGAATACTTGAATTCCTATAGATTTTGAGACTACTTTTGCGAGTCATTAAAAATGAAGAATCAAAGGTGAATGTCCAATAGTTATTATAAAATAATGTTCTCTTTAATGGGATCTCAATCGAGGCAAGATAGGAAAGATATACTCCGCCTTCACCATACTAATTCAAATCCTGGTATTGTATTTTTGAAAGTGGTTAAATCAAGAATGAAGTCAAATATCCAAAAATAACCAACAAATAATATTTTTTCTAATGAAAAATGAATAAGTGAAGATGGAAAATGATTACTTATCCATTACCCTCCTTATTCAAATCCTAGGAAAGCCAAGTTTACATCTGCATCACTACCTTATGTCCACCTCTCTTCTCACATCCTTCACTCCTCACCTCTTTAATAATTTTTCCATGGAGCTAATTTAAACATGTATTCTATGCAAAAAAACAAACAGGCGAGCTTTAAAGCAAAGTGTTCCGAGGCCCAAATGGGCCCTTTGCTGTGGTTATCAAGTAAGCATTCTTAGTGCCTACAGACTTCATTGTGACCTCCAGTCCCAAGATTGAACTATCAAGAGAGGAGACCATAAATCTCCATAATTAATAAAATATCATGGAAAGTTAGAAGCCGTCCGAGCTTCTAGTCAATCAAAGTTGAAACTAGCCAAATCCATCAACCGAGGGGTCATCCTCTTAAATTTCTTCAATTATTCATCTAACCATTTATACCAAAATCTCGAGGCAGTATAAATACTTTTCAATACTCCTCATTGAGGTGGAGCCCACTCCCCCTAAGGTGGAACCTGGTCACTTTCAACGGCACGCATTTTGTTGTTGCGCTAGTCGTTCATTTTGGAACCTGAACTCGCGATTGGCTAGTTTTGATATCATTTTAAATTTCTTCGGGCTAACCATTCATATCAAAATCTTTATACTTTGTAATACTCCTCATCGGATGGAGCCCACTCCTCAACACATCCTTGGCATGTTCCACCTATGATACTTCCACCATAGTGCTTTGCTTGAGCGCTTCATGACAGTTCTAACTATACCTTACTGGTGCTAGAGGTAGATCCCTAGCACTTAAGGCGAGCTGAGATGCCCCAACTTACCACTGGGCTATCCAATATTTCTCTGCCCATCATCAATTGGGATGCAGAGAATTTGGACCTTTAATAGGAGTGGACCCCACAATGCAGATGTCATGCATGGTATGGACCATAAGTACGTAGAACTCATTGATTGGTCATGGGCAGGATGGTAATGGTGGGGCATGTGAGATTCCATCACGTATATAACTACTCAACTAACATCAAAACTCAATCCGTTTATCATTCTGGGTTCTGTAATTAAAGGCGGCCATCTCTTACTCGATTGATAATATAGTTTTTTTTTTTTTTTTTTTTTTTTTTTGGTAAGAGCGATTGATAGTATATTTGGGTTGTGTAATGGTTACTTTCTAGCATTCGACCCATTACTCTAACTAAACTCAATTAATTGCACTGTGACCTCCCAATCCGACCATTACTCTATTTTCAACTAAAAGTTCAGATTGAAAAATGACCACTTACTTCACTGGTTGGCAGCAACAATTCTCACCTGACTGTTCAGGATTTGAATTCTGAATACGCCACCTATTTCCACCTGTGTGGGCTTTCTTCCCATTTGTGTGTGTGTGCAGGCTCTCTCTTAGGCCATCTTGGCTAGGTTACCAAAAAAAAAAAATAGTTTTTCGAATTGGTAAAATTTAAAATTTAAATTTCTCTAAAAAAAAAAAAATGAACTTTCAAATTGTGTGCAGGTGAACATATTCGAGCCAATTAATAAACAGGCTAGTTTAGTTTGAACCTATAACATTACCAACACGAACCAGAACTCTCGACACATTGCCACCCCCAACCTGTAATGACCCAAAAGCAACTCGCCCGTGAACAGGCCAGCAGGCCCACCAGGACACTCCCTCTCCCTCTCCCTCCTCCACACACACTCTCTCTCTCTCTCTGCTCAAAGTGGAGAGAAGAGAAAAAGAGAGAAGAGAGAAGAGAGTTTAAGGAGAAGAGGACACGTTTCATGAGAATTGAGACCACCAGACATGGGAAAGTCATTCTCGTTCCCACCCATCTCTCCGTCATTTCTGTCCGCAACCTCTCATCTCTACTCGCCTTCCTCTTCGGTTCTCTCCATTTCCAAAATCATCCTTCCCAAACAAACCTCCTCCACGCGCGCACGCGCACCACAACGCCCTTCTCCACCTTCCTTCCAATTCTTCAACCACTTCTTCTCTCAGCAAAAACGTCGAACACATCATAAACACACCACAGAGATCAATAGAGAAAGAAAGAGAGGACAAATGCCAAACATAACGTAGGCATTGAACGAGAGAGAAAGAGAGAGGAAAGGATGGATAGCTTCATTCAATCGAGTTGAATTCTCAGAGGAAAAACGTCGAACAGGTCGTGGACAGGCAGAGAGAGAGAGAGAGGCCATGGATGAGCGGAGCAACAAGGAGGATGAAGACGAGATGGATGGCTGCCTTGAGAGCCTCACCGTCATGCCTCCACGTCGCAACAAGCTTCACTCCTACAGCCAGCAGCTGGGCCCCACAGCAGCCCGGAACGAGATGTCCCACCATCGGAACAGCGTGCGCAAGCACAGCCTCGACGAAGCCTGCATCTCCCGCACCATCCCAGACCCCCGCCTCCTCCACGAGGACGACTCCTCCGCCTTCCGCCACCACCGCCCCGAGTTCGTCAACCACTTCCTCGCTTCCCCCACCTCTGACCACGACGGCTCCGACCGCCCCGGGCCCCTCCCCGAATTCTCCGGCGCAGGGGGCGGCACCGGCATCTTCAAGGCCCCCCTCCGCGCCGCCGTCCACCCCGGCCGCCCGCCGCCGCTCGAGCTCCGCCCACACCCCCTCCGCGAGACGCAGGCTGGCTCCTTTGTCCGCACCATCGCCTGCACTGACCGCCAGATCTGGGCCGGCTTCGAGTGCGGCCTCCGGTACTGGGAATTCTCTGAGGCCTTCCGGCCCGGCTTTGGTGCCAGCGGTAATGGCACTGGGCGGAGAGGGGATGAAGATACGGCGCCGTTCTGGGAGTCTGCACGCGTGTCGCCTACAATGTGTATGGTTGTGGATGCCGCGAATCGGTTGGTGTGGACCGGGCACCGGGACGGGAAGATCCGGTCGTGGATGATGGATCAGAATCCTGAAGGGGGGCCCTTTCGTGAAGGGTTTGTGTGGCATGCTCACCGCGGTCCGGTTCTGGCAATTGTGATATCTGCCTATGGTATGAATTCAATTAACATTCAGTTCTCTCATTTCTTTCATTTAGCTTGTTTGTTTGTATTAGACCGGAGGAATTGAATACATTAAAAAAGGGAGATTAAAAGGTGAATTTTCAAAATGAACATCAAATATAACATTTTAATGCAAACGAACAAGGCTTTAGTTTTAGATTCTTTTGTTATGAATTTACAATTTGAGTTTGAATTGAATTAGATACTTGGGAGCATGAATTCATCTGATCCGCGAGAAAGGAGGATGTTGAGTTGTGGGATAGATGAGATTTATCGCCCCTAGGATCTGTTTGGATGAGGTGAAAAATCGTAGTTGAGACAAGAAGTGGATGAAAATGTCCAAAGTTATTAATTCTTATTGTATGCGCCCCCCCTCCCCCCCCCCCCCCCACACACTATTCTTTCATTTAATTTTGTTCCTTGTGGATTGATTATTGTATACAGTGACAATTTGGGTTATAAGTTTTGACTCCTAACATTGTAACATAACAAGCAAACAACTAGGGGTTTCTTTTTTGCATATTGTGATGATTAAGAAATGGATTCTTGAATATTGATTTGGTTGAAATGCACTGTATAAAAATTCAACGAACTATCATTAGTTTTTGTTTCTTTCTGTGTTTTGATTCTACCTTCAGTTGTCATTTGTCAACATTTCTTTTGGGGATCAATAAATATCTACAAATTTCCCTCTTGTGAAGAATGGAATAGTTGCTTTGTATAAAAACTGAGATTTTTAAGAAGACGTCTTTGATTGTGTTGTCTTACAAATTAGTGCACCATATTTTTTAACTTTTCAGAACCATTCTTCTATGCTCTGTCCTTGATAAACGTTAGTTTCAGATGATGTTCCAATACTCTTTTGTTATTTTTCTGTTCAGTTTCTTATTGTATATTACTTTGAGAAAATCTTTACCTCTGCCCCTTTTCTTTGATGAAGAATTAAACGCTTCTTGATGCTTCAAGACTTGTAACAATCTGATACATCCATTCAATACAAGTAGGGCCTATAGTATTATAATTTTAAAATACTTTTTTGATTGGCTAAATGTATTATATAATTTTTTTTTAAAAATACTCCAGATTAAAATGTCCATCCAATGTTAGAACTCTTTTTCTCAGTTGTTGTTAATCTATCTTCATCCTCATCTCTACCCATCAGCTGTTAATCAAATGTTGGAGATCTTCTAACTTGAAAGATGTCCATCAGTTTCTCCCATCCACAGTGGGGCTTGTAGTAGCAATGATATATGTTGTAACTATAGGCCCCACTAGGAGAAATGGAAGCCTCATGATATTCTATATCTTATGATGCAAGGGACCCAATAGTTCCTCATATTTGAAATTAACACCTGTCTGTTAACATGGGCCTGCATTACTAATTGAAGGGCCTTTGCTCAAGGTTATATTACTATTGCGTCAGAGAACTCATTTTCGTCTTCCGTTTTCTTTCTTCATTGTACATGTGAAATCCAGGTGACCTTTGGTCAGGTGCTGAAGGTGGTGTTATTAAGGTCTGGCCTTGGGAATTTGTGGAAAAATCTCTCAATCAAACAGCTGAAGAGAGGCACATGGCTGCTTTAAAAATGGAGAGAGCATGTATTGACCTCAGAAACCTGGTCACTGTGAACGGCGTGTCTCAGTTACCGTCTTCAGATGTAAAATATTTGTTGTCTGACAATTCTAGAGCAAAAGTGTGGAGTGCTTGGAACCTTTCCTTTGCATTGTGGTATGTATCAGTATATCTTTGCTTTTCATCTCATCCTCTCTGTGGTTGATATTGCTTGGTACATTCTAGGAAGAACATTGACGTGGGTATTGAAGATGAAATATACAATATTTAACCAGACCAATTTCTTGGCACTACAAGCTTGTACCGTGTCATCCCCAGTTTTGAGTGTCAAACTGTTCATTTGATGCCCTTTTGTGGATAAGAGATAACCTGAGAATCTCCCTCATTGTATGGTCCTAATTGTTTGGTTTTTTCCCTCATTAAAGGTGGGCCATTGTCTTCCAAGCCACAATTGGATAGCTAGGATCATAAATGAGGGAGAGTCTAGGGCAAGGCCTTTCTAAAGATGGATCCCATCAGATGAGCGGCTTAATTTGCCTAATTGCGCAAAGGTAGGCGTTTCCTGTACATTTGTCGTTCCAATAGGAAAAACTTTTTTTCTACATTGAGAATCTTGTGATACCTTCTTAATGAGGCCTAGTTTCTTTTCCCAGTTGGTTTATTTCTACCATATCCATGCTTGCATCTAATCATAATAAGGGGATCTAGCAATTGGTGCTGTTCCACAGGGATGCTCGGAAGAAGGAACTTCTTAAAGTTTTTGGTCTGGATGGTCAGGTTGAAAACCGTATTGATGTCTCTTCCTCGTCAGATAATTCTACTGAAGATGAGATGAAGACAAAGTTTGTTTCAACGTCGAAGAAGGAAAAATCTCATGGATCCAAGAGTTTTTTTCAACGCTCTCGTAATGCTCTGATGGGAGCTGCTGATGCTGTCCGTCGAGCTGCAACCAAGGGAGTTTTGGGGGATGATAATCGAAGAACTGAAGCACTGATTGCATCGGTTGACGGAACAATCTGGACCGGGTGTGGAAATGGCTTAATTGTTCAGTGGGATGGAAATGGAAATCGGTTACAAGAGTTCCAGTATCATTCATCTGCTGTTCGCTGCTTTTGCACTTTTGGGACCAGATTATGGGTAGGCTACATTAGTGGTATTATTCAGATACTGGATCTAGAGGGTAATCTTCTAGGTGGATGGGTTGCTCACAGCTGTCCAGTTATAAGGATGACTGTTGGGTGTGGTTATGTCTTTACGTTGGCTAATCATGGTGGTATTCGTGGATGGAGCTTGGCTTCTCCTGGGCCCATTGATAACATCGTGCGAGCAGAGTTGTCAAGCAAAGAATTGCTATATACAAAATATGAACAAGTGAAAATACTGGTGGGCACATGGAATGTTGGACAAGAAAGAGCATCACCTGACTCACTCATATCATGGGTAGGTTCTGTAGCATTTGAGTCTGACATGGTCATTGCTGGGTTGCAAGAAGTAGAAATGGGTGCGGGTTTTCTTGCTATGGCAGCTGCAAAAGAATCTGTAAGATTTCTCAGACGTTCTCATTTTTTTTTTTTTTTTTCATTTGATGCTGTCGTCATGTAATTTTAAGTGGGTTTTATGCATCTAGAAGTAAATTTTTTACCTGCTACATTCATTTAACCTGCCATTTCTGATGTAGTTCCTCCAGTACTATTTTTGATGCCGTTCTAAGGGTAACAATAATGAATGACCACCGTAGTGTACTACCAACCCTGCTCAGAAAAAAATATTGCTACACTAATATGCGCATCTTCACAACACCACATGCGCCAGTGTGGCACACAAGCACTACATCCAATACATGCAATAGGTGGAGCACATCGGTTGGATAGCATGTCTTCAAGATAGGGAGAGTCCATGATAGGGCATTCATACTCAAATATTATTTTATGCCTCAAAAGAGTTTCTGTAACGATGTATGCATTGTAAATGTGTAGACTACCCGAACTTTTGGGCCACGTTATCTACATGGTGAGGTTCACCATCTAACTTTTGTATATTATGTGTTGTGAATTATGATAGACATTGTTATGCCGTTCTCTATCAGCTTAAGCATTAGAGTAAGTGGTCGTTAACATGGTATTAGACCGGGAGGTTGAGTGTTCGATTCCCTGGGGTTATTGTGCCTTGCATTCTCCCACAGAGGGTGTGATTCCCGTGCGGAGCCCCAATATTCTTCCATAGAGGGTGGTTTATTTATTTTAATTTTTATTATTATTATTATTATTTTTTTTTTTTTTGGGGGGGGGGGGTTGGGGGTTGGGGGGGGGGGTGTTGTGTTTAAAAGCGGGTCGTGCCGTTAGTGGGCCGCAACTAGAGAGGAGCAGCGCTAGTGTCGCTCACCCCCCATCTCTTCCTTGTCCAAGTCCTCCATTACCATCTTCTTCGTTCACGGTCACAAAGTTTCCTCCCTTATCCGATCCAAAACACCCATTGCCTCCTTAGCTTGCCCTTGTAGCACAAGTTCTGTATCAAGGATGTGTATGTAACCGCATTTGGATTGGAGCAATCATTCTTATCTCTCTCCATTTCATCTAATAGTTCCAACATCATCCCTAGGCTCTCGCTCTTGCATGCCTCATCAAGCAATGTAGAATAAACTACCACATTAGGAGAACACCCATGATTCCGCATATCACAAAAAACCGCATGTCCATCGTCCAAATGTTTGGAATTGCAAAATCCCTTGATCATTGCGATGCATGTGATCATGTAAGGGTAAAGCCCAATCGACACCTTCTCATCCATCAAAACATTTGGCCACATCTATCTCATTCTGCTCACCGAAGAGATGAATGACAACGTTACATGAAGAGGTGTTTGGACAGCAACCAACTTCCTTCATCTTCTTCAGAATCTTCAATGCCTCATTATGGAGTTTTGCTTTTTGGCAGAGATTCAAAATCACCTTGAATGCCTTGATTGAAACTGAAGAACCTTCTTTCTTATAAGCTTCAATAATGTCTAATAGAGATTCAAGCTTGATATTTCAAGGATCTCAGAGGCTTTGTTGTATATTAAGGCACTGTGTCGATAGTTTGATTGTTGGCCAGCTTAGATAAAGAATCTCAGACCAGGTGATCTATGACTGTGAACAGAGAAGACGGTAATGGAGGACTTGGACGAGGAATAGATGGGGAGCAACCATTAGAGACAAGCCCTGTTTGTGCTGCCTGAGTTAGGAGGGACTTTTTCGTGCAATGGCCACCTACAAGGAATTTTCCCGTAAAATCCTCTAAAAATAAATAAAAAATACTAGTGTGACAATTTCTTGAAAATAAAGTTTACAACAACTATGATGATAATTTCTAACTTGAATTAAATTTTACAAAAATTGCAACTAAGATGATTTTTCAAACTATGATATTTTTAATGCTGAAAAGTAGTGTTCTATTTCTTCTTCCACCATCAAGTCTTTCTTTCTCTTCTCTGCCAAGAACTAGTCTCACAGGCACATGCGTATATCCTTTCTTCCGATAGCATCGTCCTCCTGTTGTCAATAAGTCACTCGCCTGCACTAAAAGCTCGCTCCAATGCAACTGTAGACACTGAAACTATTAGTAAATCATAGGTCATGGCGGAAAGCACAGGAAATCTATTTTCACTTGCTTTCCACCAGGCCAAAAGGTTGAAACCGGTGTCATCTTCTGGGACTTCGACCGGACCAATCTGTAGGTACACCATTAATTCATTTACAACTTGGCTGGATCCAAAAGTAGAGGAATTGCCTTCTCGAGAGCTCATAAGAAGATTCCATACAACTTTATTTTTCCCTCCTTGTGATTGAGGAGGGCCAGGATAGGTGCCAAGACAGGTAGATGGTGTTTCGAGTCTACCCATTTGGGTAGATTATTCCATAAAAAGTTGTTTTAAATAAAATTTGATTATAGAAATATTATTTAAATTAGCAGCATTCATATTATTATTTATTGCTTCAAGTAAAGTTTGTACACCTACTAATTTTACCCTAGGATCTAATACAAAGGCTAAACAAAATGTTAATGGAGCATTTCTCTAGTATTGTGAAAACTTCATTTCCATTACTGTACACATCCTTGAAAGACTACATTTCTATATTTTTCAAAAGTAACACTAATTTCATAAAAGAGGTTCAAAACTTTAGTTGAGGTGGGATAATATACCGTAGAAAAAAATAAGGTTGCATCATAAAAAGATTCTAAAAAGATATTTTATTATTTCTAGAATTTGCCAATTTTCTTCACCTATTGAAGTATCTGCATGTGATACATATAAAGCTTAGTATTGATTAACTACAACTTTATAATTGCAAGTTTCTCTTAACATTTGATAAATAAAATTCCACCTATGTTTTACATCTGGTTGTATTTTTTGGGGATTTTTATTAAGACTTCTACATATTCTACATATTTCTTCCAATTTTGTTTTCTTGAAGGAGATGAAAAAATGCAACCTATAACATATTTAATCACTTCTATGATATGCTTAATAAATTTTAAGCCATCTTGTACTATAAGATTTAAGATGTGACATGCACATCTATTGTGAAATATAACCTCATTTATATTAAGTGGGAGCGTAGATTTTAGTATATCAATAGCGCTATTGTTGGAGCTGGCATTATCTAAAGTTATAGAAATTATTTTATTTTCAATATTATACTCTATTATTTTTTTCTAGGATAGTAGACCCTATCCCAGCACCAGTTTGTGGAAATTCAAGTAAAGAGAATGAAATCATTCTTTTCTGCATAATCTAGTCATTATCAATATAATGTATAGTCACTTAAATGTACCCAACATTTTTTTTGCGGTTCCATAAATTCAAAGTTAATCCTATTTTTCCATGTATGTTTTGAAAAGCAGTTTTTAAATTCTCTCTTTCTTATTTAAAGAGTTTTACTGCATCATTTCTGGTAGTATTTATAGAAATCTTTTTTAAATAAAGGGGTGAATGATTAATTCACAAATTCTTCTAAGGATTCATTCTCAGCAAGTAGAAATGGTAATTGATTTATTACAATAAATTCTACAAGTTGGTATCTAGCATTAGCAGGGTTATAATTAGAAACTCCTAAATTATCAGATGAAGAACTTTGAGACAGTCGAGTTTGAATGCCACCACCTCTGCAGCCGGATTGACATATTCTCTGGTATGTTTGGGCATACACACTCGCACGTGTCTATTAAGGTGGCCAGTGTCACCTAATGACTTACAACTGTAGAGTTCTTTACAAAATAGGCATTGATCCTTTTCCACTATGTTTCTAGTGGGATCATTAATCTCAATTAATTTAAGATATTACCAAACTCCAGAAGTCATTTTCTTTTCTTTTTGGCTGAAGAACGTTGGACAGTAGATTTAGGAGTGCTTTCTACCTCCTGATCCTAATTTAGACCCAAATTTTCAACATTTGAATCATTTAGGCTAATGTCTAAGTTGAACCGTTGTGATGGTCCGATCATTTTGTATTTGTTGTGATAATTTATATAAGAAAGGGGAGAAGATGAGACTTATTATATAAATTACTATGTATATGCTAAATAAAATCTGAAATTTAAATTAATAAATACCTTGAAGAGAGAGAAAGGGCTATAGAGAAGTTCTTAGGGAGAGAGAGAGAGAGAACTCCTTCAGTAGACTTTGTCACCCACAATCTTCTTAGCCTTTGAAATCTTAAAGAGAACTTTTGGTGCCTTAGAGAGAGCTTAGAGAGAGAGAGAGAGAGAGAGAGTGTAGATGAGTGTTGAGAAATGAGGGGAGAGGAGGTATTTATAAACCTACCAAGTGTTGAAATGACACAAAATACACCGTTCTCTAAAAGTGGTCGTCAACAATATGATCTCAGACATGACACTGTATAAGTTGCCTAAGGTGCATTTACTACTTGTGTTTGTCCATCAGTCTGAGTGTGGTAGGCACTAAAAGGCTGACGCTTAGGGTGCGTTTGGCATCATGCCATTTGGATGTTCCCATGTTCCCGCGAGATAAGGGTGTTAAAAACATGTTTGGTATGTATAAATGATTGTTCCGAATTTTGTTCTCATGGGGAGGAATCTCAAAATCTTAACCTGCCAGCATAAGAAAGTTGGAACAAAAAAACTTTATTTTTTTTAAGAAACAACTTGCTGGCACAGTTGTTTCTTTCTTATCTCTTGTCTTTTAAAAAATATCATTTGAAGATTCCAAATTCTCTCACTTATCCTAAATGTAGGCCCACGTTCACAATCCCAAAGGAGGTGGCCCCACTTTATAATTTCTAGAGGTAGGTCACATGGTCACAATCACAAAAGGTGAGCCCTTATTGTAATTCTATAATGGTGGGACCACATTATAAATCGTTTATAATGGTAGACGTCATGTTGTAATTTCTCTAGGTGGATCCCGTGTCCACAATCACATTTTAATGATGGCCTCATATTCGGATTTCTAAATGTGGGTACCACATTGTAATTTTCTGAAGGTGGGTCTCGTGTTCACAATTAACAAAAAGTATGGCCCCACATTATAATTCCTATAAAGGTGGGCCCACATTATATATTTTATAAATGTGCTACCCCCATGTTCTCATTTTTAAAGGTGGGCACCACATTTTAATTTGTAAAGGTGGGCCCTGTTTCTACAATTACAAAAAAATGTGGCTCCACTTTGTAATTCATAAATATGGGTCACATGGTCTCGTTTACAATAGGTGGACCCACATTGTAAATCCTATGAATGTGAGCCCATATTCTAATTTCTAAAGGTAGATCCCATTTTTACAATTACAAAAAGTTGGCCTACATTATAAACAAAAGGTGGACCCACATTGTAAATCCTTTGAATGTGAGCCCATATTCTAATTTCTAAAGGTGGATCCCATATTTACATTTACAAAAAGTTGGCCCACATTATAATTCCTATAAAGGTGGGCCCACATTATAAATCTAATGGATATGGGTTCCATGTTCTAATTTTTAAAGGCGGATACCACGTTGTAACTTCTACAGGTGGGTCCCATATATGATAATAATAGTGTTGCTAACAATAAAAGGTGGGTCCCACATTGTAAATCCTATGTTTACTCTTTCGAGCAAAATTTTTATAATGTTACCTAACAAGATCCGTACAGCATATTTTTAGTAAAGTAGTTTAATATAATGTTGCCAAACAAGTTTTGCAGGGTATAGACTCGGCACAATCTGATCTCAGCACAACCTAATCCGAGCACAAAATTGGGAACAACGTGAGAACGATGCCAAACAGGCCCTTAGTCTTCATTATTATCCTAAGAGTCTTTCAAAAAAATCTCATGAAACTTGGTATCACGATCTGAGTCCTGACACAATTGTCTTTGAGAGGTCATGGAGACAAATTATTACTTTGGGAAAATAATACAGCAATTTTGAAGGTGTCTGCTTTAGTTAAACATTGCATGAAATGAACAATTTTTATATAATCAATGTAGTTATACCATGAATACTGAGTCCACTTTTCAAAGATCTTCAGCAAACCTAGAACGAAGTCTATGTTGAGATCTTCCCATGGAGCAGTGGGACTGTAGTGGTTGATCCAACCAATTGTTTTTCTTTTGGCCCTAAGCATGCTGACAAACTTTGCATAACTTGCAAATCTTTGCACCACATGATTTAGATGGGGCCAAGAGTATGTTTTTCCAAATAGTGCTAGGGTATTATCACAATTTAAGTGGCCATTACAGCCATCAACATGTAATGCTCTCACAACATGTTCATAGAATAAATAGGCACCATAAATGCTGAAATGCAGATGTCTTGCATGCTTTCCACTAAGAATGTCCTCCACATAAATATCATACAAATCCTTAGCTTCAGCACACTTGCTTCATATCTGTTCAAATCCTAGGAAAGTGATTGACATTAATAACCATAGCATGCATGACTGGGCAACCTGATTGTCCTTGTGGACCTTGTCTCAGATAAGAAAGGAGAACTACAGAAGATGCTAGCTCCAATTGACACGGTGAGCACCCATTTTTGTTAAGAGTTTGCATGCTTGAGTGTCTCATGGTCAGACTGAATGACAAACTGCTTGCCAACCATATAGTGACGCCAGCGCCAAATAGATCTAATTTTCTACTCTTCTGTGGTCCCCCAATTCATGGTCTGAACTGTTAATATTCTCAGATTAATGATAATTGTTAGGATGTTTAGTTTCGTATCTTAAATCTTCATGATTTTTTAGAAATTTGTGAAAAGCATTAAAAAAAATAAAATCGTAACACATCTAAAACCATTAGGTGTGCTCATTTACTCATGTGAAAATGGTGATTTTGACAAACATGGTAATGTATTTCACATATGTAACATTTACATATGTAAAACCTATTTTCCTATCCCATGTGTAGAGGGCAAACGAACACTAATGGGCATGATTCGTTGATTATTTGGAGAAAGTTATCAGTTTACGTTTAACCAAAAAGGGCCTTTAACTCTCTCTATCTCTCGCATGGACGCACACACGCGCATAGAGACACGCACACACCCCTTTTTTCATTTTCGAGCCATATGATCACAATGTTTCACATCTATATGTATTCTCAAAATGGCCATAGTGCTTTAGATCTGCATCTCTATGCTTACCAAGGTTATTAGTTATTCTTGCAATCATAACCTTTAACTGAAATTTATCTTGATATCTGTAACATGGTTGCACTTATACCTGTTTAGCAACCGACTGTAGGTAGGACTTGAGGGAAGTGCAAATGGGCAATGGTGGTTGGATGCTATGGGGAGGACTTTAGATGAAGGAACAACTTTTGACCGTGTAGGATCTAGGCAGTTGGCAGGTTTGCTTATATCTGTATGGTAAGTATTAATGGGGTTTCTTCCCTTTCCAGTTTTCTGAGAACCTGCATACATACGTACTGAACATTCAGGTTGTTTTCTTTGTTTCTTTTGAGATTTCTGTTCTTATCAGATGCATTTTATCTGATTGAATGATCGTTGATTACTCTTTGCCAGGGCCAAAAAGAATGTTAGACCACATATTGGGGATGTTGATGCTGCAGCAGTACCATGTGGATTTGGGCGTGCGATTGGAAACAAGGTGAGATTTATTTATAATCTGTATCTTCCATGCTTAAAAGCATTCTCCTGCCCATTGGAAAGCAATCATAACTGCTCTCAGTTCCACCCAAATCCTGATACTTGACCAGAACAGTACTGTCTGAGATGCAAATCGAGTCTGTACCTTAAATCCTTAATGCATGGAAGTAACACAGGTGGCTCTTACTAGATCATGCAGTTTAAATTGAAGTGCCTGAGTCCTGAAACAACATGCTATTTACTCTTTACTAAGATGACTGCTTTGCAAATAGGGAAACCCAAATCATTTGACAGCACACCTGTGTGAAGTATGCAGTGCATAGAACAAGAATAGAGTTTTCTTTCTTTTTTTTTTTTTTTTTAACATGAAAGAAAAGAAGAAGCATGTCCACTCACCTAAAGCGCGGGAATTATGGATGGTTACCACATCTACTCAAACAACTGATAATCTACTCAACAAGTGGTTGCTAGGTAGAAAACATGATACAGAACAACGAACAGTGAAATAGTGACTTCCATTGTGGAAAAACATCATGCATAGATGTGTGTGCATTATTGCATTCGTGGAATCATAGACTAGACATTGGACATTGATATTAGGGACGGAAACGTTCATCAAGTTCCATGTGTTCCGGTGTGGAATGATGGGTATTACAAAAGTAAATGTGTTGGGGTCCACGGGCAGTTTCTGGTAAATACATCTTGAGACTTACAGTAGAGCTCTTCTTGTACATGGTAACATTTATTTCCTAAACGCGCTGTAGTCCTAAGATTGTTTCAAGAACCATTTACTGAGTCTTAATAGAATATATTTTTGCATTGTTACAACTTACAAGAACTAGTTACTGAGTCTTAATAGAATATCTTTTTGCATTGTTTCAAGAACCATTTACTGAGTCTTAATAGAATATCTTTTTGCATTTTCCTTTTCATGTTTTGATGTTTCTTATGTTATAACTAATGGACTAAAGAATGTCCATGCAGGGAGCAGTGGGTTTGAGGATGAGAGTCTATGACCGGGTAATGTGTTTTGTAAATTGTCATTTTGCTGCACATTTGGGAGCAGTCAATCGCCGCAATGCTGACTTCGATCATGTTTATCGGACAATGATCTTCAGCCGACCTTCAAACATACTTGGTCCATCAGCTGGTATGGTGCCTTAATTGCTTATATGTTTTCCTGCATGCTCTATGTACTTTTTCTTTTCCTTTTTGTTATTTTTATTTTTATGACCCCGGGGGGGGGGGGGGGGGGGGGGGGTTGTTGAGAGGTTTGAGAGAAGCGCCCCCTTATCGTTCAGCCAGTAGTGTTACAGGAGGCCTTCTTTCTTTTTTTTTTTTTTTTCATAATACAACCTGTTGTTCCGGGAGGCCTTTTTTTTCGTAATACAACCTGTTCATCTTATGGGCTATTCACTATTATCTGTAGCTCACCTATTGTTGGCTTGCAAATGGATAATGCAACAATGGTGCATACTTTCAGAGGGAAAATAGCACGGTGACGATTTTTTAATGAGGTAGATTTTTGCTGAATCTCCTACCAATAATTTAACAAGATCGTCCGGGAGATTGGATAGTGGGGCCTTCATGTTCAATTTACAAGGCTGAACAAATGCAATAAAACAAACATTGTGTATACCTTTTTCTTTTCCTGGCTGGTTTGTTCTTATGCAATGTTGCCTTTCTTCTCTGATTCAGCTGGTGCTTCTGCTGTCCAATTGCTTCAAGGTGCAAATGTATGTGAATCTTTTGATTGGTATTTGAGTGCTGAAAGTTTAACTTTAAGTACACACTAGTATTTTATTTTCCCATTATCTGGTCATAAAACCTATTTGAAACAGTATTATCTGGTGTATTCGATCTTCAGCTACAGGCTCTTGGTGCCCACTCTGATGATGGAAAGCCTGAGTTAGCTGATGCTGACATGGTAGTATTTCTCGGTGATTTCAATTATCGGCTTCACAGCATTTCTTATGATGAAGCAAGAGACTTTGTTTCTCAAAGATGCTTTGACTGGCTTAGAGAAAGGGATCAGCTCAGAGCAGAAATGAAAGCTGGCAGAGTCTTTCAAGGGCTGCGCGAGGGCCTCATAAAATTCCCTCCCACTTACAAGTTTGAGAGGCACCAACCAGGTTTAGGAGGTACGACACACATACGGGTGTTTTAGATGAATTGTGTCATGCTGATTCTATATCCAATTCCAGCGTTTCTGGTAAATTATTTACCATGTACAATTTATGAATCAGATGAGATTCCTCAGTGCACAACAAAGGAACAGGCAACACATGCCATTTGAGGAGATATAATTATCATTGGTTGAGAGAAATGCAAATATATTTCCGGTTAGACCAGTAAAGGGATGTGTGGCCTGTCTCTTGGTCATTAGGCTGTTCATTTGATGGGCACCATGATAACACAAATAGTGGCGGAGCCAGGATTTTCTCTTTTATTATTATTTTATTATTATTATTATTATTATTTTTTGGTTGGGGGGGGGGGGGGGGGGTTGTCTCCACGAGAAATTCGAAAATAGAATTAAAAAAATTCTTAACATATCTCGAAAATTTGAGATCATGTGTTCAATCCTATTTATCCAATAAACTAGTTGCTAGATTATACCCCAAAGATGATAAAAATGGTGAATTTAGATTATTGCAAATTGCACGATTTTAGCTTATTTTCTTGTGAGCTATGATGCATGGATACTTAAAAATGGTCAATGTATGATGTTGTATCATGTCCGATGCTCCACTTTTTATGTGTAAAATTCTTGCCCCTGCCCTATCCATGTCGTATCCATGCTGTATCTGGGCATTATAACTTATGAGCACATGATTATAGTACATATAAAAAAACAAAAAAAAAATTAATTTATTTTCTTGAACATCCTATACCTAATATAGGGTTTCTGTTCACTCACACACAAAAAAAAAGAAAAAAAGAAAAAAAAAAAAGATCTTTGGCCCAATATTTAGGGCTCAAGAAAGACTCTAAACATATTTAGAGCTCAAGAAAGATTCCAAACCCCCTGCTGGTCATGAGCCAGGCTGCAATATTTTAACCTTTCAGATGATCCTACCTGTCTGACTGGTGGTGTGCAGGTGGACAACTACAGCTGCTAGCACCATTCCTAAAAAAATAAAGAAGAACAGAAATTTACAGCTGGTAGCCCACATTTTAAGAACTGAATAGAATCATCTTTGATTGCATGTCATAGGTTCCATCATCTATATGATCACTGGTTCTTTGATGGCCAAACAAATGTCGATCAAACATTGTGCATTTCCTCCATTCTGAATACTGGGTTTATTCTTCCTTTACATGATGAATGTGCTCAAATTTTACTACACTCCCATTTTCTAGGGTATGATTCAAGCGAGAAGAAGCGAATTCCTGCCTGGTGCGATAGAGTATTGTTTCGTGACAACCGTGCTTTTTCAGTGGCAGAGAGCTCTTTAGCGTGCCCTGTAATTTGTTCAATTTCACAGTGAGTACTCTGATAGCATTTGACCTTTTGCCTTTCCTTTTGTGTCTCTCTCTCTCTCTCTCTCTCTCTCTCTCTCTCTCTCTCTCTCTGTGTTGTGCTCATTAGAACGCCCTGGAATATCTACATTTTCTAAAAAATTCTTCCTTGAATTGTTTCTCGTATGACTATTTGGATTTTTTTATATAATTACTGAAGGAATCTTCTCTGTATCAGGTATGATGCTTGCATGGATGTGACAGACAGTGATCACAAGCCTGTTAGGTGCATATTCAGCATTGATATTGCACGTGTTGATGAATCGATAAAGAGACGAGAATATGGAGAGATAATCTCTGCAAATGAGGATATCAGGACTTTATATGAAGAGCTAAGGATTGTTCCAGAAACTACTGTTAGCACAGAAAACATAGTTCTTCAAAACCAGGACACTGCTGTTCTCCAAATTACTAACAATTGTATGAAGGAGAAAGCTATGTTTGAAATTGTTTGTGAAGGCCAGTCTATCAAGGATGGACTTAAGGACGGACTTGCATCCGAGCATTATTGTGCAAAAGCTGCCTTTGGCTTTCCCAGATGGCTTGAGGTAACTTCTCTTCTTGTGCCTTTCTGTTCCAGGCTTTTGGTACCTTGCCTTAATGACAATAATCTATGATACCTGGATACGGGATTTGACCCATGGTACCCATACCGATATAGTCTGATATGGAGTACGGGATACGGTAAGATACGGCTGGGGATACGGTGCAAAATTTCAAGATACGGCTTTCTCCTATTTTATTAAGAAAAAAAAAAGGGTTTTCTCCTATATGGTTGGGTGTGGTGCAAAAATTTGGCTGATTCCGTCTGCAATTGACCAAAATGCCCAATTTCAGATGAAAATATTTTCAAAAGAAGGGGTTGACTGAAAATGCCCTACACCACAAAATCTTCTTAAAAAGGGGGAAAAAAAAAGAAAAGAAAAACACAACATAGCGATGGAGAGAGCTGTGCATGTGTTGGATAAAAATACAAAAAACAAAAAGCAAAAAACAAAAAACAAAGAAAGAAATAGAGAAAGATCTGGGCTAGAATGAGGAAAAAAGAGGGAATGAGATGTACCTATCATCTCTGAACATGAGAGGCGATGTCGGTCGTGGGATGCTGATGGTGATTGTGGGATGCCAGCGTAATCTTCTTCTCCTTTTCCCTCTTTTTCTTCTTCTCTTACTCTCCTTTCATTCCTATCTCACACATTGGAGTAGTCATTGAAAAGGGCCGAAAGGCTCTTTCGCTTTCTTATGAATGAGTATGGTCCCACCTCTTTCTTTTATTTTGTTCCCTACTGTTGGGCTACTTGACAGGCGGCCAAATTTGTTTCTAAGTGGGCTAGTGATCCAGTGAGGCCCACCTCGTCGAAAATTTTATCCACTCAGTGGGCCTTCCCATATTTGAGCACTGAATAGAAATGAAATAAATATTCTACTTAAAATAATTTTCTAATTGAATATCTACATGTATCTGTATTTTTAGAATTGTCGTACCCGTACCCGTATCTGTATCCTAAAGTTTTCAAGTTGGTGTATCGGACCCTCATCCCCGTGTTCGTGTCCGTTTCTGGGCATTATAGACAATAATCTTATGTCACAGTAACTAACTTTAAGAGTGGTGGATTATTCATTGGGTGATTTTGGGTCCTCAGATGGCCCCTTGATCTGTGTGATTTATTGGGCCATTCTCCATCTATGATGTGGCACTAACTATGGATTTGCTGGTAATAATTTGATATAAGCGCAAGCTGCATTTACTGTATATGGTTTGGATGCACTATAGGCTGGTGCATATGCACCTTGACGTTAATGTGTGTGGTATTCTAGGAAAGCTATATATGTTGCCCTCTTAATGCTTCTTTCAGGTTAATGTGGTTACCTGTTCTTCTGCATGGTTGCATTTTTTCTTTCTCTTGTGTCTATGTATATACATTAGATGTTTAGAATTTCTTTTCACTTTATAATATATGTACAAACTGGCGACATGAAAGATGTCACTTGCGTAAACTAGATGAGCTACCCTCTTCTGGGCGCCACTAGGGCGCTCCATTACATACCCTCAAGTAATAGGCACTTACCCCATTTTGACACTCATGTAATCATGTTTACTCTTGGATTAAGAATTTAAGATATCCTCTTTTTAACAAATATCTTCATGTTATACCACGGTTTTGCATCCTTTTGGTTCTTGTGAGTGTGTTTTTTTCTTGTTGTAGCCTTTGTTATTCTAACCAATTTATAAATCCTTTGTTCAATAGGTTACTCCAGCGACTGGTGTAATCAACCCAGGCCAAATCGCTGAAGTCTCCGTGCACCATGAGGAGAAACATACCCTAGAAGACATCATGGATGGAGTTCCACAATCTTGGTGGTCCGAAGATACGAGAGACAAGGAAGTGATATTGGCCCTGAAAATTACAGGCAATGTCTCTTCTGATATAAGAATTCATCGGGTTCATGTGCGCCACTCCTTTTCCCCTAACACAACCACCTGCATTGACTCAAGAGGCAATTATAGAATAGCCCAGGCAAACCGCTCACAAAGATCCGAGTATCGAAACCTTGGCAGTTCCAACGAAAGGTTTGATGGCCTGCGCAACTTCCGTATGCCATGAAGGGAGTCTTTGATTGATGTTTTTAATCAGTGAAACATTTGAGGTGATATCCATGCTCGTTGCTTCATTTGCTCTGAATCTGACCACATCATGCACTCTTCTTGTAAATACCCTCTGCTGCAGTGCATAATCAAAGTTAGTGCTTTCCGGATCAAGAGCAATTTTGATTTGCTTGTCATTTTATTCTTTATACAGTTGATTCTTTTGACAAATTTTACGAGTTTGTAATATTACTTGGACGAGTTTGTTCATCAGATGTATAACAGAGCTGAAAAAGGAAGTGTTTTCCTGTTGGCTGATGATGATTGTTCTTAATCATGCTTCAGCGGTCTCAGTTTTGTTTGTAAGTAGACAGTAGAAGTTCAAAAGAAGAATGAATTGATTCATGACAATGGTCAATGGAATTTTTTTTGGGTTTGGTGTCATCCCCAACAGCACTGGAAAGAGGGACCTGTCGAGCCTACTCTAGGACTTCTGGCATTATTTCATGTATTTCGGCCTTGTTTGCTCAGTTTTGACACTTGTTCCATTGTGAGATGTTGGTAGTTGGAGAGAGATTTTCGAGTATTTTAGATCCCAGATCTTTTTAACATTATTGCTTTCTGGATTAGATCAGATAAGTCTCAAGTTACATGCATGATCAGGCCATTCCATCTATATATGAGAAGCTGTGTTGTTGTACTTGTACACGTAAAGTGTTTTTTTTTTTTTCTTTTTTTCTTTTTGGTAAAATTGTACACGTATAGTGTTAAGGTTGCAATTGTTGTGAAATTCCTTGCTGAATCATGCAGTCTGAAATTTGAAAATAATTCATCTGGACACTGGAACTGAGAAGCCCAATGGGCCTTTTAAAGCCCGAAAAAAGACCCAACCTTCTATGTATAATGAGAATTTAAAGTTTAAAACCACCATCAAATTTTCGCATTAGAATCATTCTAAAACTTATTGTTTGGAATGTCTGTTGCTCTTAATTAGCTACTATTATTCTCTAACTACATGTAATTGCTCATGGAAAAGAATGAAACAACCATATTGAAACTATAACTCAGGGAAACTGGTTTACCCAAATGTCAGTTGTGTGGGGTTAATCTCTGTCACCTGTTAGTTACCATCGTTTTTGTTCTCAGGCATAACAAGTTACAGGCAATTAAAGTTATACATAGAAATTACATGCAGCCATGCAAGAAAAAGTGAGATTTAGAGATTCAAATGGGGCTAAAGAAACCATGAAAGACGCGTAATCTGCATTACCGATTACCTGCATTGGGAAGAAGCTCCAATCAATACGTGACCTTAGATTTGGAACCCCTTCCAATAAAGAGGAACACAATTCTCTGGCCAAGCTCTCCTAAGCTTAAGTGTGTGGTGTGGCTCATCTGGGGGATCCACGTGAGGATGAGGATGAGAATGGGGATGGGGGGCTTTCAATATTGAATAGTAGCGACAAATTGTATTAAAGGAGAAATTCAATGTTGATGTCATATATTGTCTTTGGTTACTTTAGAAGGGAACTCGAAAGGTGTAGGAGTCTATTGACAGAGAAGGGAAGGGGCAGGGTTCACGTGAAAGAGAGCCAAAAGCCAAAGCTCCTTTTATTCTGTGCTGATGCGACATTCCACCGTTTTCTAATGCGCCCATCAGGTTCCTTGTCGTAGAATCTGTTTATCCGTCTCTTCCATCTTCTAGGCTTACTTTTTCATTTTTCTCCCTTGTTCTTATTCTTGTATCTGAGAACAATAGGCCAAGAAAAGCCAACGTAGAACCCAATTTTTCTCACATAGAGTTCAATAGATGATAGATGTTTGTATGAATAGGTAGGGAACCAAGCCCTCACAACCAGGGAATTGATGACAACCGTCCAATTCCATCTTCTTATCCATCATATTAGGCACCTTCTATATATAATTCCTATCTTCCCTTAAATATTCAGTATCATGTATGATCTTCTGGGAATCACTGAAATCTGTGTGGTCAGGCCTATATATATATATTGACCATTTGGGCCAACTTGCAAGGTCCAAACCAATAAAAATAAATAAATGTCACTGCCACTGCCACTGCCACCCCCATCTTTCTGGCTCTGGCCAAGTTTTATTCCAGCTGGAATTGGGCCCATTATTTGATTAACCATGATTTAGGTGGGCCCACCAGCTGAGGCCAGGAGGAGGGGCATTCATTTTTAGGGTCGAGCCCAAATTACTGGCACCAAGACGTTATTCTTGGAAAAACTGAGAAAAGCCAAAGAGATAATAAAAGTAATTTAAATGCTTGATATATAAGTTCTAACTGAAAGTAGTTTAGGTCCACTGGGTTGGCTTAGCCACTGGGCTTATAAACTTTTCAATTGCTTCTTTCATCATTTGATTAAATGTTATTCATTGCCACAGTACTTGAACCCTCATATAAAAGCGCCAGCTTTATTTGTGCATAACAACCCAATGATCATGTTAACTGGGGCACATGGCGTTGGGAATATTATGGGGCCCATGAGAAAATAAATTAGCCCAAATATCACTTTTGTGATTGAGAATTGGCCAACAGAATGAAATTTGTTCATATGGCAATGGTTAGATGAGATAGTTACTCACACCATCAACACTGTTTCAATCCAATAGTGAATAGCACCCTTCTATTCATTAGGTGAGGTTGACAATGTGGACTGCCATTGCATTTCTACTTTAACCCCTATGTTCCATCAGAACAATATTATGGTCCAATGAGGAGATGTTGCTTGATACTATAAGAGCCTGTTTGGAGGCTTTATTAGTAGAGTCAAGTAAGGTAAAGCTTCAATTTCTATAAAAAAATTCCCACCCAAACAATTTAATTCAAATTTCCTACTATATTTTTTCCAAAAAAGTAAAAAAGTAACCTCATTTCTCCACTAAAAGACAAAAAAACTCCACTTTTTAAAAAGTCAAAAAGATTCCATCACAAATAACTAAAAACAAAATACAATCATAACTCACTTATATTTTATTATTTCTTTAAAATAACATTTATTCTACTCAACTCTACAAGTAAAGCTCCCAAAGATATGGGGACGAAGGTTTCATTCATTTCATGACATGTTGACAATTAGAAGCTGTCTGGATAAATTTTGAAGGTGGCCTGAAATAGAGTGAAGACAAAAAGAAAAAACTCCCCGTGAGTCCAGCACTCCAGACCACATTGCAGATAGATTTATAGGTAGGACACATGAAAAGTTGATCCGGGTGTAGTGATCCAGCTATATAAAAGAAGGTTTGAGTGATTATAAATTTTAGGCCATTTCACCTCATCCAATCAATCCATTAGACATATTTAAAGAATGCCCACAGAAAAAAGATTATTTTAAATCACTTTGAAGGGAAGAACGGTGTCAAAAGCTGAGATTTGATTGAAGTAATTGGATGATTAGAATTCTTAAAGATTATTATAACCTTTGTGTAATGTTCCATTAATAATGGGTCTCGTGATTCAACCAACTTAGATTAGGACAGAAGTTGCTATAAAGTATGGACAAACTGTCTTGTTGGGTAAAATGAGATGCCAAAACCCTACTGATTGGATAAATAGTTTTTACAATGACCCCTAAATGTACTACCCAATCAAGATAAGTAGAAAGATTTTCAAGAACAGTTGCAACTGAAGGACTCTTATTAAAAATTAAAAAAGGTCTTAGGTTGGCTTTATTAGGATACACACTTTTTTATGGGTCTTGCTTGGATAAATGGCAATCATGGGAACAAGGCAAGAGAAAGATTTGATGTGGATCATATATTGTCCAAATATTTCACCAATTAACAATCAAAATCTTGATTTGAAGACTAAACATTAAAATGGTTTATAAGTATACCTTCATCATGATTTAGTATTTGACTAGATTAATTAATGTTAAATGGGGATAAATGCCAAATCATTCATGAGAAACTGAGGCGAAAGTGTGCATGAGGGCCTTTTTCAATCATAATTGGGCCTCTTTGCGTTGAAAAAAAAATAAAAAGATTTATGTTTTCAAAAGATAAAAACTTAAAAGTATGTGCGATCTATCTATTTTGAGGTTTGGGTTTTTAAAGGAACACCCCACTAATTAATTTTACACCTCTAGGGTGCATTTGTGCGACCAGCCGATTCCACAGTCGATAGAAAAATTATTCTAATTTGTTTGATATGGCACATTTTTCTTATGGAAGAGGAAAAGATAAATTAATTTTTTTTAATGGAGAAATTTTTTATTTCTTATGTGAAGAGTAAAAATGCAGATTCATCTCTTGCAACTTGCACAAACAAGTGCAAACTATCACCTATCTCTTCTCTTTTCAAATGCATTCCGTAGTCCCGTGAGTGAGTTCGTTTATGATTGAGCATGTGAAACTGTTCTTTATTCTCTTTGGAACTTGTGTCATAAAGCAACTACATTATAGGATTCCAATTTCCCTTCCAATTCCAGTGGGCTGCTGAAAATAGCACTGTTGTGGTTTCTGGTTTGGACTTTGGATCATAGGGGTATTTATTATATGGGTATATTTCATCTCTCAGTTCATTCTAATTCACAACACAATCTCAAAGCCAAAGACATTTACAAGGTCCATCAACATACAATTGCTATGTAAACAGAATCAATAAAAAACAGAGTTGTCACTGACTGAAAAAATAAGTTGAAAAAAAAAAAGGGAGGAAAAAAACTTTTCAATTTATTTGCATGGCTCCCTTATATTACAAAATAATAATTAGTAAATAGATTATATATATTTTTATCCTAACGTGGCCCTCAAATTAATGGCCCTGTAAAAATTTTGTCCTAACTCAGCCTCTCGAAACTCTTTTGGGTAAAAAAAGGGCCCTCACTAAGCAAGAATTTTTAGGGCAAGGCTGGACCGGATCCCTTGTAGGAGTCCCATTTGACAGCCCTTTTCCAATGCAAGTTGGTTTAGAAATCAATGAAGATTTTGATATGTTGTGATTTGTAGCCGTGAAGACAAGCTGTCCTTTCTCTTTCCGTCCCTCTAATCGCTCTCAAGACACCGAAAAAGATACCTTTTTGCTTCCACTTTTACTAAAAAGTCCAAGGCAAGAGAGTTACTCATCTGCCCTCTGGATGCATGACACTGATGGGGACTAAGAAAGAAGATTTACAAATGGAACCCTCTAGTTTTTATATTTTAAAAAATATGCTCCCAGGATATTTTAGGATGGCAAAGACACTCCTCAATTGTTTTAGCCTCAACAAACCAATGAGACAGGTGAAAAGACAAAATTTACTTTCAGGATATCTTTTACTTAGATTTAAATATAAATTTCTACTTAGCAACAATTTTCAGGACCAGGCAGCTGTTTCAAAGCATAGAACCACCAGGCCTAGAGCATTTACTTGGGCCTCCATGATCAATAGAAATCATTCACAACCATTATTATGAATTAAGGAAATGATCACAATTTATAGAAAGAATACAGAGGGAGGATACTTAAAATTCAGATTTCTCTTCTAACATCTCTTTCTCTATCCTATCTCAACAAACTAAACCAAATATCTCCCCCAACATAATCAACATTTGTAACATTATGATAGACGGAATGTAAAGTCCTAATTTTTTTTTACAAAAGTACTTTGTTACTTCACCAGTCGAAGGGTTTGTTAGAGGATGCCTGAAAATTGAGGTTAGCAAATTGCAAGTCAAAGAAAAAGAAAGAAGAGTAGTTGTAAATGTTAGAAAGCATAAAAAGTGTCATGGATTTCCCTAAGAAGAGAGTTTTTTTCTTTTTCTTTGTGGTGGGTGTTCCTCCCTCAAAAGGATATCCTATTTATATGCATGCAGGTAGTTTCATGGAAAGAGAATGGGAGAATTTTAAAAAAGTCCTTAAGTTTCGGCCTTATTTCAAAAAAGGATACAAGTTTCAGAACTTTTCAAATTAGTCCCTAAGGTTTTCAGGAAAATTTCAATTAAGGACATTCATCTATTTAAAGTTATTTTTCGGCAACTTTTTCCCTTTTTTTTTAATACTTAAATTACCATTAATTGTAATAAAACTCTCATTCACTTCCTCTACATTCTCCTCATTTTCCTCGCCGGTATCTTCACGGTGATCAAGGACACCGAGTATTTCTACAGCGATTTGCTGCTGAAACCATGTCATGACTTTAAATAAAGGGTAATTTGGGTATTTTTAAAATATTGAGGGAAAAAATCACCAGAAAATACCTTTAAATGGCCGGATGTCTTTAATTGAAAATTTACTGGAAAGCTTAGGGACTAATTTAAAAAGTTTCAAAACTTGTGTTCCTTTTTTAAATAAGGCAAAAACTTAAACGCCATATTTGACAAAAAATAACATTATAGATAAGATCTGAAATGTGTATATATGTATCCTAATTCATGCATCTTGGAGGGCCTCCGGCATCTCTCGCATGGCTACAAGATAGGTAAATCGAAGAACATGGAGATGGAGGCACTAAATGTGACAAGAAAATTACTAGAAAAGGCCAAATGGTGGGTTCTTGACTTTCAGAGGTTGTCACCAACAGACAACTACCCTATTATTAACTTGTTCTTATGTGAGTTTTATGCGCACAAAGTAGATTGGAAGCTTCAACGGCCAATTCCCTCCCCTGCCCAGATGCAAAACACCTACTGTCTCAATCAACAATGTTGTTGTTCGTTCAATTATCAGGTGGGCCACATGTGGAGATTGGTTTGGAACCGTCCGTAGGCTTCTCCAGAGATCCTTTTATTGATTTTTGTGGGCAACGTCTATATAAACTTTTGGGGCATGAAATTCATAACCCAAAGTTGTTTGGACTTCCTGGAATGATGAAATTGGGTTTCCAAAATCTCAACCTCACCACAAGCTGTCTCAACTTTCACATGTCCAATAGTCCCAGCCTAAATTGTAGAATCTTTGGAGAGAAGAAAGTCAAGAAAATGTTAAAAAATGGAAGGAAAGAGAGGTGTTTGTCTTTTTGAAAAGAGAGAAGTTTAGGGAAAAAGAGAAGATGCATAAAGTTGATAATAAGGGGTGGGGGGTTGTTTTCAATTAAATTGAGAAATATAGTCAAAAAGCCTTTAACAACTTTTCTTATATTAACCTTGTGAAAGAAAAAAAAATATAATTTCTTACATTATTGATTCATGATGCTCCTTATTAGGCTTTCATATAGGGCCTAGATTTGATCGATCCAACTTGTTCGCGTACAATAGGACATTTGATTGAAATTGATTACATTTCACACTATTTTAGAAATTACTCACCAATGGATTTTATTACAAGAAGCTTACACAATATGTAGGACCTACTCGATTGATCAAAGGTTACTTTAGTGGAACCTACCAGGATGCATTATGACCAAGAAAAGCATTGGAACAAAAAGGCTTGGATGTGATTAGAAAAGTATTTAATATTAGATCGATTGAATGATTTTAGCTCTGAGCTTTAAGTCCTCAAAGTATAACGGTTATATACTATATTAAACTTCTTGTAATAAATGGTGAACAATGTCCAAAATAGTATGAAATGAAAGTCACTTATGTGAATGAGTTGGATTAATCAAATGTGGGTCTCATGTATGAAAGCATCAAAAGGAAGTGTTCAAAGTTACAAGATGGGTTTACGATTTCCGCCGAGTCATCAGTCAATCATGCATGTCTATCAATTTTGGTAGGCCCTTATCCGAAGTTTTGGGGACAATTTCCAGTTATGACATACATGGTCCTAGTTGCTCTTTGTAACTTTTTTTTTTTTTTCTTTTAGAGAGTAGTATGGCAAATATGTCTTTAGATCTTTTAAGTATAGGGAAGGGCAAGTCCTGAAAATTAAAAAATACAAAATACTAGGTTTTTTTTTTATTTTTTATTTTTTATTTATTTTTGAGATTGTGTAAAAATATAGGATCCTTTTAATAAAAAGACTATCAAAATTTAAAAGAAAAAAAAAGAAAAAAGAGTTAAACTAAAAAAACCTCTCAGATATTAATATCTCACAGGTGCATACATCGATCGGATCAATACATAGCTGACGAAGTCAGCCTGAGTTGGCTAAAAGCTCAGTCCAAATAATCGATGGTCCAATCTCCACTGTTCAGAATGTGGACACCAATTTTTCATCTTTATACAACAAGATTTTGTTAGAGAAACTTATACAACAAATCCACACAGCATGAAATAATACAAGAAACTATTTTGCCATGAAATATGGTTGGCAATCATGCCCTTTTATCTACCTGTTCAGCCATACATCGTTGTTAGGGATTGATTATTGGGTATGCCACTCTTTCGACTTGGTGGGTTTTTATTTTCACTTATGCAGGCTATCCTTCTGGTTTGTAGGGGCGCTAGTCATCCCACTTCTACGGGGAAAAAAGAAAAAAGCTAAATTAAACACTATGATCGAAGACAATGGGTTGTTTAGTTGGTTGGCAATCCTGTTGTCACTTGGATGTGTAGAGATAAACCCCTCTTCCAACTCATGGACGACCTGTTCCTGCGTGTTGTGGGCTCTCGGGTCCTAACCCCCATGGTTAGATACCAAAAAATCAAAATCCATCGCTACGACCACTTCCATCATCTTAGTCTTATTCCATTGATTCCTTTGATCGGAATATTATATGGATATGTACTATCCATGAAGTGGTCAGTGGTTTTGATGCGCTGGTTGGACGTGATTAATTAGTTCACATGTTTGATTAGGACAAACAAACATACGTCTGTATGATCAAACAAACTCAAAGGGCTTCTAAATTCAAACAAAACAAATAGAGATACCCTCATACTAAAATAAAACTCAGAAAGGAAATTCAAAATGTCTGTACAAATAGACATATCACTTGATTGAAACGAACGATTGTATTAAATATTCGTCCATATAGTTATAATTTATGTGAATTGATCATATTATACTCATTTCCAGCAAATGATGTTGGGCTTAGACACATGGGAGGCCTAGTCACAGATCAACAGGAGGGCCCCACTTTGAGAGGCCATCATAAAACGAAAGCCAATCAGACAATTCACTCTCCTACAAAATGATGCTTAAAGGGTTTGAAACATTTAGGTATACCACCTCTTCTTCTGCGTGTTGTGCGGACTTCTTTTCTATTTGAGTGGGGAGATGTGTGTACGGGACGTTTTCTCACGTGTGTGGACTCCTTTATCACTCAAGTGAGAAGATGTATTTGCACGCGCTCTCAATTGAATTCCAGCCCCTTGGATGGGTTAAGAAAACAAAAAACAATGAGAAAGTGGGTTAATGAGGGAGTGTGTCCACTTCTGCAATGCAAGTTGATAATTAGTTGCACAGGCAAGATGATGAATTCCCATTTATCCATCTATACTCTTGTGAGGTATATAAATACACAAAGTTCATGTCCTTTCTCTCTCTACTCTTGTGAGGTATATAAATACACAAAGTTCATGTCTCCTCTGTCTCTCTCCATCCATCTTTCTAACCAGCTATGAAAGAGCTCTGTGATCTGAAAGTTCACATTGATGGGCAGCACACTTTCTCTCTTAATCAGGTAATCTTTGTTTTTCATAATCACATTCTTTCCTTCTAATCCTTCCCATCTGGGCAAAATGTAAATGGGTTTCTTTCTTTCTGTTTTTATGCAGACAATCATCTCAAAATTCTCAGGAAGATTGAGAAAGATGATAAAAGAGGAAAAGAAGAAAACCCAAATCATCGATTCAGGAATAGAAATCAATGGATTCCCAGGAGGCCCATCTGGGTTTGAGCTTGTTTTAAGATTCTGCTACAGCAAAGGAAGAATCCCAATCCACCCTTCAACCATCTCTGTCCTCCATTGCGCTGCAATCTTCCTTGAGATGACTGAAGAGTTATCAAGATGCAATCTGCTTCATCAGACAGAAACACTTCTTGAAGGGATATTCTATTGGAATTGGAATGATATCTTGACAGCTTTGAAGGACTGTGAGTCTTTCTTCTCATGTGCAGAAACATCTGGTCTCCTGCACAAGCTCATCTCTTCCCTTCTTGCAAAAATCACTGCAAATGCAGACTTGGGTCTCTCAAATTCTTCCTCCTCCTCTTCTTCCTCACCTGAAACAGGATCTGGTTTTAGATCCTCTTCCTCTGCAAAGACACCAGAATCCATCAAGCCTTGTTCTAGGAGGGCATGGTGGTTTGATGACTTGACCAACTTGTCCCCCAAGATCATTGAAAGGGTAATCAAGACAATGGGTGCTTATGGGACAGATAACAGTAGTCTTCTTCTCACCAAATTCCTCATTCATTACCTGAAAACAGCTCTTCAGAAGCCAGGGGTTAATGAGTCAAAGTCTGAATATAGTGGCCTTGCGGACACTGCAGTGAATGGGGTGGTTTTGATGGGCAAGGCAGCCTTTTCTTGTAGGGGGATGTTTTGGGTTCTGAGGGTGGTTTCTAGGGTGGGGCCCAGCAAGGAGTGCAGGCATCAGCTGGAGAGATTGATCGGTGGGGTGCTTGATCAAGCCACCTTGGATGATCTGCTGATTTCAGGGCATGATGGGGGTGTTTATGATGTTAATCTGGTATTGAGATTACTTAGGTACTTTGTCAGTGAAGAGGATGGCATGTCTTTGCAGAAGATGAAGACAGTTGGTAGACTGATTGATAAATACATGAGAGAAATCTCTCCTGATCAGACCATGAAGGTCTCCAAGTTCCTTGCTGTAGCTGAAAGCTTGCCAGATGCTGCCAGAGACTGCTATGATGGGATCTACAAAGCTATAGACATTTATCTTGAGGTAAGATAATAAAAAAACCAATTATCTCTTTTTCAATTACAGATAGACAGATAGAGGATAAGTGAATGAAAATTTTTTACCATCTCATAAAATTGTAAATTCTACTTAATTTAGTTGAGACAGAGAGAGAAGACTTATTATATCCCTGAAGACAGGAGGAAGTAACAAATTTAGGGTTTGTAGATAATAAATTTTTAG
The DNA here is from genome assembly GCA_003546025.1 of Camphora micrantha. Lineage (NCBI taxonomy): Eukaryota > Viridiplantae > Streptophyta > Magnoliopsida > Laurales > Lauraceae > Camphora > Camphora micrantha. The sequence goes on from QPKB01000008.1 coordinate 9,940,869, forward strand.
ATGATGGGGTGATTGAGAGGAGGAGATTTTAACAGATGTGATATCATTTAAGGCGGTGTTTCCCTTCTACCTTTAGCTTCAGGTCATTCCACTTTTGCAGTTGGAAGGACCATAAAAAGAGGCAACTCTACTTTTTTATGGGCATTGGGTAGAATAGATCCCATGCAATAAGTAGTCCCGGATTTTTATTTATTTAAATTTTGTGCATGAAATCCCTATTTGTTTAGTGGAGTAAAATAAAATAAAATTGAGTATAAGCAAAGAAGAAGGAAAAAAAGTTGGATGGAGGTGGGAGTAAAAGCACCGTTTTTGTCATTTTGTGTTTTTGAGCATATATATTTTTTTGTCATTTTGTGCCTTTTTAGAACATCTTTTTTTCTTTTTTTATCATTTTACCAAATTGAAAATAGCTTTTTGGTTGTTTCATGTTTTTACAGCTAACCATATCCACTATATTTTTCTTTTTGATTTGAGACTTTATTCCATTTCATTTTACTCTATCCCTCGCTGGCTGGTACCTTGGGAAGGGATTAGGGTACATCCTCTACAGGGGAAATTGAAACACAGAGGCATGAGATGTCCTACTCAGTTGCTTTTCTGCCTGTTGTTGGTTGGATAGAAATTCTTAAAACTTCAATACCCTTGCCTTTTGCTTTTGCTGTGGATGCATTTAATGCTAACATGGAATGCATATGATTGGTTGCTGGTAGTTGACTTGTCACTTTGATGCCTCACAGAGCTGGTACTGTAAAGTAAATGCTAACTACTTGGTCGTTCTTTACTAAGCAAAAGAACTACTTGCCCGTTTCTTACATCAAATGTTTTTTTTTTTTTATCTGTTAACACTTGCATCATATGGTTACTTCCTAGAATTCTCTTTCTCTCTCTCTCTCTCTCTCTCTCTCTCTCTCTCTCTCTCTAATTAATTAATTAATTCTGATAACTAAGTCATATATGGGTTAATTTTGGGTCAGTCCATGATGATATATAACAACCCTCTCTTTGAATAGGGTCCCTTGGGAAATCAGTTCAGTGGGGTCTACTGCCATCCTATATGTTGTAAATATATCTAAATTTGGTGCTGTCTAAGGTTGTTATTGGTTATACCCAATATCTATTTTATCCATAAAAAACAAGTGAGTGAGGTTCACATTGTGTCCAAAATGGTACATATTCAAGATTTTCAGAGTAAGGGTCCCTTTAGGTGATAAACTTAGGTGAGATCCATTGCATCCTATAAAATATTAAAGGGTTGAATTTGGGTCTCGCCTTGGGTGGTCCATATCTGATTTTGTTCTGGTCTGGAACTTTTTGGTGACGAGATAGCTCGGTCCTATATTATTAATTCCTAATTTCACAGAGACATGGGCACATACATACACACGAATGCCAGTTGTAACCTTGCTAGTGGAGTCAATTGACACTGATGTAAGTATGGCTGTGAATTTTGCAGTCCCATCCAACTCTATCACAAGAAGAGAGAACGAGGCTATGTAGATGCTTGAACTATGAGAAGCTGACCTTGGAAGCTTGCAAGGACCTTGCCAAGAGCCCCAGGATCCCACCTAGGATTGCCATGCAAGCCCTTATGGCTCAAAAATCCAAGCTCCACGGTAATGGGATCATCACCTGTGATCCAACCATGCCCAACAATACATACAAGGAAACAGAGTCCGAGACGTCATCCGATATATCGGAGGAGAAGGAGAAGATGAAGATGAATTTACAGAGAATGCAATGCAGGGTGATAGAGCTGGAGAAGGTTTGCAAAGAGATGAAGGGTCAGATGTCTAAGATTGTGAAGAGTAAGCTCATCAACAGCCCTGGCTACAATAGGGCTTTGCCCAAGCTTTGTTGATACTCTATATCTTTCTTTTTTCTTTTTTGGTGTTTGAGTTGTAATTGCTGTTTAGGCATTTGTAAATATTGGGAGGATTGGTTTGATCACGGGTCATTTGTATGGAATGGGTCCCAGTTGGGTGTTTTTAAATAATGTGAAAAAATGCAAGGGAAGCCCAGAGAACAGCATAAAAAAGCTTATTGGACAGTTTATAGATATATGGCTTGGATACTACTCCTTCTCTTTCTTTCTTTCTTTTTCTTTTTCTTTTCTCTCTCTCTCTTTTTTTTTTTTTTTTGGTTTTTGTTTTTGTTTTTGTTTTTCTGATTTCTTTTAGTTTTAACCTATGACTCCAATAATCAATGCTGAAGAGTGGGCTCCACACAAGGGAGAGTGTTGAAAATTATTTATGTTGCTCTACTAAAGTCTCGAGGTTTTGGTAGAAATCATTAGCTAGAAAAATATAAGATGGCATCAGAGCCAATCAATAGCGAGTTCAAATCCACAAAGGAACAACTTGGCATGAAAAAAATGTATACCACCAAAAGTGTGCCGACCGGATTTCATGTAAGAGGGAGTGTTGAAGAATGGGCTCCACTCGAGGTGTATTGAAAAGTATTTATACTGCTATACTAACGTCTCAAGGTTTTGGTATGAATTATTAGCTAGAAAAATATAAGATGACATAAGAGCCAACCGGTTGTGAGTTCGAATCCCCAGAGGAAAATCTTGATGCGAAAAAAATATGTGCCACCAAAAGTGCGCCGACTGGGTTTCACGTGAGGGGAGTGTTGAAAAATGGGCTCCACCCGAGGAGGTGTATTGAAAAGTATTTATGCTGCTCTACTAAAGCCTCAAAGTTTTGGTAGGAATGATTGGCTAGAGAAACTTAAGAATGAACTCAATGAGTTCAAGAGTCAAGTCAACTCATGATTTGGAGCACACCCACTAAGTTTAAAGCTGGACAAGTGAAGCATGAAAACCAAAACTAGAGCCCGATGGGTCAAATGGAACTTTGCAATATTCTTAAGTCCTCTTTTATTTGATTTCTACTTAGTGATTGATAAATGCAGTAATCCACAACCTCAAGGTCACTACAGTGCGCATCTTCTGCTTTGCCATGGGCTTTTGTCCTTAAAAAGCCTCTTTTATTGCCAAAGAAATTCAAGTTGGATTTCGAAATTTCTCAAATATGCCGAAAGTCTTCAAATGTTAAATGCATTTCTTTAAGTTCTAAAATTTGAAGAATTTCAGAGGTCAAACAAGCTATTTAATCCTTAAGAGAATATTTGGTAACAGGTGAGGAATCTGTAAGAAATCCATAGATGTGAGGATTTCTTATTGCCCATGGAAAAAAGATTCTTTGCGGATGATTTGTATTCTTGAGGATTTTACTTATTTATGGGTGAGTAATGTAGATGCATTTAATTGAGAACAATAAATGCAGCCAACAACCTTAGTACAAGTTTGAAATTTCCAATTGCCCAAATTCATGGGAGAAATGTTCTGTTCTACTACATAACAGTTTTTCCCTGGCTATATGTTAGGGTTGCAGCCAACACAGAAGCCTGTAAAAGAATTAATACAGCAGAAAACCACACCTTAATTAGAGGTGATTCTTATATCTTCCCCTTCATTCATTCCAGCTCATACATATGGAATTTGGACCTTTTCCTCAGTCTTGTCATATGGGGTTTCATTAATCCATAACACCTCTGATTATATCTTATCATTTATACCACATTTTGTTTGAACCCAATTAACCTTCTTAACCTGTATCATGTGGTTTAATATATTAGTGGAGATTCCATTAGACAAACATCAAATTGGAAACAATACCAGTTAAGATTTGATTGATACCCATAGCCACTAGTTTTGATTGGATCATTTTTTTATTAGATTGGGCCAAAGTAAAGACAAAACTAATTTGATTTCTTAGTCACGGGCATCAAACCTTATCTACATATAATACTTAATGAAATTGTAGTTGCATGCATCACTATTTGGACCATGGCAAATGTCCAAGGGTTAATTGTGAATGTGTAGGTTAGGTGAAAGATGGTTATAGATTCAAGGATACTATTACTAGGTGCTCTTCTTGTTTCAAGGTACAGTTGGAACGGGTAGAGGAAATCCCCACGCCAATGTTTGAAAATCAAGCTCAACATTGCTGAAGTAACTTAGTAAATCATGTAATACTTCCAAAATGCACTTGACCAACCTTCAACAAAATTGGGCGGGCATCTGAAAATAACATGGTGGGGTCAGTAGAGAATACCTAGGGGCTCGAGACAATTCTAAGAAGCTCGGTAAATTTATTTTTTTTTGTTGATAAGGGTGTCGCGCCTCTTTGAGAACCGAGTATTCACCTAGGTACGCGAAAATCCTGCCTCCCCCATCCACTGGGAAAGTTTAGGCATTTGTCCAGGCAAGTGGCTTTAGGGAGAGAGCACGTGTTTGAAACTACAAACTCTGATTACTAAGCTGTGGTCTTAGCCAACTGTGCCAATTCAACTTGGAGGAAAAAGGTGCTTCCCTTCCGAGGAAAATTATCATGTCAATCAAGTTTATTATTCAATTTATTTGACATCTTTACTTGTACTACGGTAGATGGAGGGAAGAGAAGGTGAGTTGAGGTGAGGTTGGTCTTTAATGTTATAAAGAGTGACATTGAAACTATTTATCACCTACATACCTTTTAAGAAACATAGAAATTTCCATTGCTCTTATAATGTGGTGAATTGAGTTCAAAATGGATATTCAATTTGTTTTTTACGGGAACCATAGTCCACTGATAGGCCATGAGGGGAAATCAAATTGATTGGAAAAAATCCTAATCTTCATCATATCAATAGCAAACAAAATAAATGATCAAGATCATCCATAGGAATGAAGCTAGCTTGTATTATCAATTTGGTGGTTCACTGGATCCATCCTTGTTAAATACAAGGATGGCAAGGGATCAGATTAATCAGTTTGGTAGTAGTTTCATGGGTTTAGGTGCAACTATGAGTTCATAGATTTTGACTTGAGTAGGGTACAAGAAATGTTGGAGCTTTGTAAATATAGAAATATAGAAAATTTGTTTTTTAAACTATGTAATACTTTTCTAAGACCAAATAGAGGGTAACTGGTAGTGGTATCAAATCCTATCGGACCTGTACACCCATCACAGTGTAGGTTTGGTATCATACTATCCCAAACCCATCATAAATCAGGTCATACATAGGGCACTGTAAGTTTGAGTTGGGGAGGGGGGAACAAACTTCTTTTTTTGTTACCCAGCTATAGGGGCTGGGACCCACCCTTGGGCGAGGGCTGTTACCCTGTTTTGATACTAGAAAAAAAAAATGATTGCAAAATTGACCTTTCTTAAAGTCCTTAATTAATCCCAAGGGATAGCTTAGTTGGCCTAGGACCACGGTTTGCACCTGGTGGTTGTAGGTTCGAAATTATACTACCACACTGGGGCTACAGGAGAGTTTACCAGGCTTCTCTCTGGGCCAGAAGGAATTAGTCCAGTCCAAAGGGTTGAGAACCCTCCGATAGCAAAAAAAGAAAAGAAAAAGTCCTTAATTGACTTCTAAATTTAGATGTGATAGCCAACCCATAGGGTTGTAATAACAATCTGATGGGTCACAAAGGCCCATGAAGGCCAACATGGACTCATCTTTGAAACCCATTAAGCCATTTCAGCCCATTGCATTCCTACGTCACTGTCTTGGGCCATTTACTATAACCGGACAAACTAATCCTAATGTTGTGGGGATCATTCTGATCCCACAAGATCCAAGCTAACAGAAGCTTCTCTTTCTGTGCACAATCTTTTGGGCCTGTGTATTTGCATTAGGAAATACAGAGGAATTGATGGTGAAATGAACTTTACCAAATGATTATTATAGAAATGAGAGGTGACTGGATGTAAGATGGAGATGTAGATAGAGCCTTTTGGCTATTTTAAAAATGTGCACAGATATGAGGCATCTCAATCAATCACAATGCAAGTTGCAAGGTGGATAGGCCATAGCTAGAAAGTACCCAGTTTGGTGGGGTTCTCATGGATGTGGGAAGCCCGGGCTCAACCGAAGCCCAGCTGTCAATGGGCTAGATTTTCATTGTGTTTTTAAGATTGCGGTCCAACTCGGGTATGTTTTCTTTTTTCTTTTTTTCTTCTTCTCTCTCTTTTTTTTTTTTTTTTCTGTGCTCTACCGAAGGGGGTTGAGAGTCAAGAGAACCCATGCATGTGGGAAGAGGAAGTCCACATTATCGGAAGGAGGCCCCCACACTTAGGAAGAGAGGAATAACATGGATGGATCCTTGGACAGCCGGGTGAGATTGCGTGGTTGCCAACAGAAAAACCCCTTTTTCTCAAGGGTGTGATTTTCTGGTTTGATACTTAAATGTGTCAATGCTGTCCCTTTTTAGAGACGCAGCCAGGCCCAAAGTATTGTCACAAAAATATTTGACAAGTTGGCTGGGCTTAAGCCTAACCTTCAGACTGTGGGCTGGATCAACATGGATAACTAAATGGCCTGGGCTCTTGGGAACATTTTTCTGGCCCAATCCAACCCTTGAACACCTATGAAGGGTGGACACTGGACAGCCTTTTACTGTTTACTCTTGACAATTTTGAGGAATGCTTAACCTAACAAAATCAAATGAATTTCAATTGATTATCCTTTTGTTTGTCTAGAACAGCTTCTAATTGGAGTGCCAAAATTGTCCAAACAATGTGAAAATTCAAACTATTTTACTAATCTAGTGGTGAAAATGAATGAAAAACAGCAGCTGTTGTTAAGAGTGGATCACAGTTTTGAGTAGCCCCGCGGGACACTATACTGTACCACCCCAACAAATCATAACTACCATAACAGAAAACCTGAAAGCCTCTCTCAAAAGGACTTATAACTAAATGCCTGCAAGCTCAACTATCAACAAGCTCACCCACATACACAACCCTTACATCCCATGGTGGCAAAAATGCAGGACCATGGACCATCTCAAGCAACTCCACTCCCTCTTCATCACCACTGGCCTCTCCCAAGACCTCTTTTCCATAAGCAAGATCCTCCATTTCTGCGCAATCTCTCCATTTGGCGATCTTGGCTATTCTTCTCTCATTTTCGATCGAATCGAGACACCCAATGCCTTCATCTGGAATACCATGATAAGGGGATTTTCAACCAGCTCTCAACCTGAGAAATCTTTCATCTTCTTCTCTAAAATGCGCCTTAATGGCGTAATTCCCAATAAACATAGCTACCCTTTACTTCTCAAGGCCCTCTCGAAGTCGATGGGCGGGAACCCAAATCAGATTCATGCTCAGGCTGTGAAATTTGGATTGGATTCTGACTTGTTTGTGCAGAATGCTTCGATTTTAGCGTATGCGAATTGCGGTGAATTGGGTTATGCACGCCGGGTGTTTGACGAAACTTGTAAGAGTGATTTGATCACTTGGACTGCGATGATTGATGGGTGTGTTAGGAACAATCGAGCGAGGGAGGGGTTGGAAACTTTTATGGAGATGAGATTGAGGGGTGTTGAGATTGACAAAGTAACTGTTGTTAGTGTTCTATGTAGTGTTGGGATGGTTGGTGATGTTTGGTTTGGAAGATGTATTCATGGATCTTATGTTGAGTGTGGGAGGGTGGGTTGGGATGTTTATGTTGGTAGTGCTCTGGTGGATATGTATGCAAAATGTGGCTATTGTGATGACGCCAAAAGGGTGTTTGATGAAATGCCTTATAAAAATGTTGTTTCATGGAGCGCATTAGTATCTGGTTATGTTCAATGTAGTAGGTTCGCAGAAGCTTTATTGGTTTTCCAAGATATGCTTCTAGAAGAATCACAGACAAATCAACGTACGTTAGCTAGCATTCTCACTGCATGTGCCCAAATGGGGGCATTGGATGAAGGGAAATGGGTTCACTTGTACATAGATAAAAATAAGTTAGAAATGAATTCAATACTTGGAACAGCATTGATAGACATGTATGCAAAGTGTGGGTGTATAGATGAGGCATTCATGGTCTTCCATTCATTGGCTCAGAAGGATGTGTACCCTTGGACGGCCATGATAAATGGGTTGGCCATGCATGGGCATTCACTGAGGTCCTTAAATCTCTTCTCTTGCATGCTAGAGAATGGGGTTCAGCCCAATGCAGTAACTTTTATAGGGGTTCTTTGTGCCTGTACTCATGGTGGCTTGGTGGATCAAGGGATAATGTACTTTGATTGCATGAGCAAAGTTTATGGTATTGAGCCTAACATAGAGCACTATGGTTGTATGATTGATCTTCTGGGTCGTGCAGGGCATATACAAGAAGCTCTGGATTTAATTAAAAAGATGCCTATGGAGCCTAGTGCTGGGGTCTGGGGTGCTCTTGTCAGTGCTTGTATGATCCACAAGGATTTTGAGTTAGGCGAGCATATAGGAAAACACTTAATTAAGTTGCAACCACATCATAGTGGTAGATATGCGCTTCTAGCTAACATTTATTCATTGTCTCAGAAGTGGGAGGAAGCTGCTCATGTGAGGAAGCTGATGAAAAAGAAAGGGGTGGAGAAGACACCAGGTTGCAGTTGGATAGAACTGAATGGTGCTGTTCATGAATTCATTGCCTCAGACAAGTCCCATATCCAATTCAAGGATATGTACTTGATATTAGATTTAGTAACCACACAGTTGAGAGCAGTTGGGTATGTGCCGGATATTGCACCATTATTTCTGGAGATGGATACAGGATAAGGCAAAGAAGCTACATCTGTGACAACTGAAGAATGAAACAATTTGGAGCCAAAATCGAGGGATTGTTAATTGAATGCTCAACTAGTTTCAGGTATTCATATTGCTTATGATTCCATCTTACAGAGTGCATTATGTATTGTACTTCCATTTGAAAATAAGAAGTTCTCAAATCCACAAGTGTTTCTCATCAGTTCTTTATCTGGGTTTGCTAACAACTACCAAGTTTGCCATAGTTACATGCTAAACATATGGATCACAGAAAACTTCGAAGATCACAAAATATTACAGAAATTAGAAATTAATAGAGTAGAAAAACTGTAAACCAGAAGTCATGGTGCATAGTGGGGTCAACTAATCTTAGGAGTATGGAATAGTGGCAATGTGGTTATGAGCTACCGTGCCAATCCATAGCTTTCCATCAATCTCTTGAACTTCACTTACTAGTGTCATCACTTCACCTCTTCGATCCTCAAGGACCTCCAGAATCTCTCCTTCCTCATTAAAGAGTGAAATGACAGAAAACATCTTCATTCCTATGAATCGTGCTAACATAGTCATCTTTAGAGGCAATCTGAAGTATATGTTTTTTATCCATGGGTTGTGGGAGAGGACCTCTTGAACTGATGTTCGACAGCAGTCCATTGCTACCCAATATTGGCCCTTCCCATTCATTCGTATGTTGTCGGGCAACCCTGGCAGGTTCGCAAAAACCTCTACTTCTCCAGTCCGAGGACCCTCTAGCCAGTATCTCATCAACCTGACACATGTCATGGAGAGAGATTAACTAAATCAATAATTTATCATCAATTTTTTTATCGGTAACAGTAAATTATCATCACTGACTGTACTGTTGCATATCCTCTGCTCAAATATCACATTGGCCTCACAGACCAATCACAAACACAAACACTTAGAGAGAGAGAGCATAAAAATGCAATGATGCTTCAGTTTGGACAGCTGTCAAATTGGGTCTTTTGGAGATAGGATCAAAAAATGAGCCCATAATGGGCTGCTCACTGTTTGTATTAAAATAGAAGAGAGAGAGAGAGAGAGAGAGAGAGAGAGATCCCATACCTACAATTGGTAGTCTCTGTGAAGAGAAGAAAGGTTTGGTCCCTAGATAATTGTACACCATTTGGAAACACCAAACCATTCTAACAAAATATGAGTAGTTTTGGAGGAAGGGTCATATCTAAGCAGCCTTCCTGTGGCTTCTCCTTCCAGTAGTATGAAGTGATGGTTCCTGTTACAATAATCCCAAAAACGAACATTTGAGACAAAGAAAACGAATCTCATAAAAAGAAGCATAGCTCGAGCATTTACCAATGACGTAAAAGCATAGTTCTAACAAACAGTTTTTTTTTCTTTGTAAAATCTGGCCTCTATAGCTTTTCATGGCCATTCTATTGGTTACTGAAACTGAAACTGAATTACAAAAACAGAGTACAGTCATGTCAACGTTTCAACCCTTCTATTTTTGGACTCTTATTAGGGCGTTTTAGATAAAAATCTAACAATAGAATGTGAGATAACAATAAAAACTTTGGAGTTAATGGAGTCCTAATTGAAATTTCCACACCAAATAACAATATAGATCTCTGCTGAGACTGTAACATAATAGTCACCTGCTAAAACCATGCGTAAAAGGAATCAGAACAGTAAGCAGATAACAAAAAGAGGCTAAAAACCAAATAACTCTTACATTCTGTTGTATCTCATGCTGGTGTCAGTGAAGAAGATAGAACCATTCCTATGAATATCCAAATCATTTGCAAAGAGAATGGATTTTCCTCCTGCATGGGTTGCTAGAGGAGTCGCAATTCCTCCCTTTGGACCAACGACCAGTAGACCATAATAAGCATCAGCTATGTAGAGATCTCCAGTTTCCCTATTGAACCTTAGGCCGAGTGGACGACCACAATGTTGCTCATGCTTGCCTTGTTTGGAGGTTGTTGAATCGACACCATTAGCACACAGTTTCTCAGACCTTCAAGAACCATTTCCACTCATGACATTAAGTACGAACAGAGATTACTCATAATGTGTCTCTCATTTACACACAAAATATGCAATGATGCTTGTGTTGGACAAGAGAGAGAGTCTCTAATTTACACAAAAATATGCAATGATGCTTGTGTTGGACGAGAGAGAGAGAGAGAGCTTTTCTTCTGTCATGTCTCTCATTCACTCACAAATATACAAATACTAAGGGAATAAGTGTGGTAACAGGTGAAGTATCTGTGAGGAATCCATAGATTAGAGCATTCCTCATGGCCCTTGGAACAATGATTCCTCATTGAGGATTTCACATCGATATTGGTGCATATCAATCTATATAGTTGTGGCATTGCTGTGTACATATGCAAGAATGAGGATTGATCCTTTTTTTTTTTTTTTTGTGTGGGGTGGGGGTGGGTGGGGGGGCGGGCGGCGCTGAAAATCCTTAAAATCAATGGCCCAAATTCTTGTGGATTTACAATTGTTGGAACATAGATTTTCCATGCCTTTGTGGAAAACCAGTGAGGCATCTCTGTGGATTTAATTGCCAAACACGCGACCTAAATATGTATATCCATCTTGAAAGCCAAGTTACACCCTAAACATCTATACCTATGCATGATGTCTCTCATTTGGCCAAGTTGGCCAAATTTTTCATTAGAGTAGACATTTGGTCCTTTGGATCTCACCACCCAATAATGTAAAAATGCCAGTTGTCTGCAGTTCCTTGACATCTTCTTTAATGAATTCTAGAAAAAAGGGCTTTGATAAAAGGCAGAGGGTCCGGGGTGGAGATCTACAAAGGAACATTATATGTTGCCTTCTATGATTGGATTTATGTTAACAATGTGAAGTAAGGTGAAACATTTTATATACAATGGGAGAAAATTTTGGTCGTCACTTTCTTCCATTCTTCACCCTTGGACCCTTCACCCATTTAATCAAAGTCCATATTGTAGAATTCTTAAGGGGATGTTTTGTTTGCATTCATTTACATATGTAAATGTTACACATGCTTCACATTTACATTTTAAGTTGCTTGACTTCATTTACCCGTTAGTTTACGTAAAATTTAGTGTATGAAAATGGTGTGTAAATGAGGTCATTTTCACACCTCTTAAGGCATGAAATCATTACACACCTGACAGCCCAAAGCGGCCCTAGTACAATTAACTCATACAATGGTCATGGGATCAAAACCCATCACCACCTTATATTTGTCTAGTCTTGTGGCTCCAAAATTGCAATCTAGACATTTCAAAAAATTTTTTTATTGAACTAACAAATGCCTAGGCATTAGTCTCATGTCTTAAATCTTCTTGGATTTTGGAAAATATGTGAAAACACCAAAAAATATATATATATATATAGATGTGCACCTTTGTGATTCATAATCCAAGCTATTCAATACTCTCATGTGAATGATAAAACTCAAGACGTAGATTTTGTCTCTTAGATCATAATGGATTTTGAGAAAAACGTGAGAAAACTAAAGCAACAAAATTCCATATCATTTACTCATGTGAAAATGATGCTTCCAAACAAACATGGTAATATGCATATGTAAATTTATAAATTTTACATATGTAAATTTCTTTTTCATATCTCCCGAGTAAAACTCATGACCCCTAGTACCATATTGACTCTATAAACCAAGTGCTTGTAAGTTGATTTCCATGTAAATGAGAATTCATGTGTTTGATAACTTTAAGTGACAGTTGTTATTTTATTTGCCAAAACCAGTTTCAGGGAAGAGGCAAATGAGTTCCTAGGATCCAAATGGAGCCCAGAAAAAAATGCCAAACATCCTTAGAATTGTACAATGTGCAGAACAAGACTGTTTCCAAATTAGGAGACGATGTGCCTTAGACCCTTCAAACTAGCCAGTCAAATGTATTATATGTTCTACAAATTTATTTGGAGACAATGCACCTTAATCCCATCACATTACCCAGGTAAATCTGTTATGTTCTGCAAATCGATTTGAAGAAACATTTTATTATTCTAGCATAATTTTTCTACTGACCAGGTAGTTGTTACAAGTGCAAAGGTCTCCCATCCAATATTGTGGCCCATCCACCTCACAATGCGCCCATCTGCCATACCCGTGTAAGGCCCTCTTCCCTCAAGATCAAACTCCAAAGACTCAGGCCCATAGACCTCATCGACGAACTCCAATTTCGCGGTCCTCAATCGGCTCCGGTTGTCTCTGGGCCAATTCTCCATGACTTGCTTGTATGGTGCCACAGAGTGCCTCACGGGCCTAAACTCATGGCCTCCCACTGGACCTATGTTGAATGGGTCCATGAAAACCAAGCCCAAGCCCAGAACCAGCAGGAGGAGAAGTGGGTGTTGGCACATCACATCATCTCGAAGTGGGATCTTTTCTTCCATGTGAGAGCTTTGCTCATGAGGAAGAGAAGCCAAGGGATGGTGATATGTGGACTGCTGGGATTCTTATTCATTGAAAGTTGAGGAAATGCATTTCTTGTGATGGTTTGATGGTTGGGAGTGGGTTTGGATTTAGGTGGGCTGTGTTATTCCTACTCTTTCCTTGTTATAGAACCAACACAAACCTAAAATTCCTTGTGAGGTAATATTTGCCCCTTACAAATGACAATATCCCCTTATCATTCAGTTATGGGAGATCATTAGAAAATAACATATTCAACAGAAGATATCATGTATCTTAGATGATATTTGATTGAGTTTTCTCTTCCATGCCCCCCTAAAGATTAATTAGGAACATTTAATGTCTTTTTAGATACAGAAAGTAGTATAAAAACCTCACTCACTTGTAAGGGAAGGCTTGGCCATTTCTTTTTGTTTTTTTTTTTTTGAGGCTTTTATATAGAGCAAAAATAGTAACTCTGTATAGCTCATTAATTGCTACTTTACTGTTGGTATTTATGGGAATATATGTTAACTAATATATTCTTTACACATATTGTTCATCCCCGTTATCCTTTTTAATATTAAGAATTTTTTTAAGGTATGGCAATAATTTTTTATTGTCGATGTCAATAAAAATAATGAATTATTGATTATCAATTTTAATTATTATTTGTAACTATTTTGTATATATATGTGAATATTTATATTTTTATTCCACTTTTATATATTTTTTTTTATCTATTTTTATGTCAATTAGAACTTATTCTTATTTTCATCAACAATTTTTTTTATAACATTTTTAAAATCCCAATATCAAGAATATCTTGATATTTGTCTGAAATATAAAATCACAAAAGATATGATTCGTGACATTGCACAGGATTATATAATAGACAGGATTAATGGTATAGGAATATGTACCCATATGATTAAGCTCAAACTAATAATAGATTGGGCCAAAAAATTGGCTTTTTGCCTAAATTATATAGGTTGGGCGCATCGGTTAACTAGGTAATCTGAGTCCACTATTTAGCTGTGGTCCAAGTTCATAGTCTCAATTCTAAAAAGCATAGTATGTGCGAAGGACCTAATGAAAAGAAAAGAAAAGAAAAAAAAAAAAAAAGAAAAAGAGAATTTTACCTAAAAAAGGACCGTACATGGCCACTAACCAAAGAGGTACCAATAGTATATATGGCATGAAAGTAGTTCTAGGGGACCACTTTCAGTTTTTTTTATTAATGATTGAAACGTGCGACGACGTTGTCATCACATTCAACCCATAAAACTCCTTGAAACCCCACTTCCCCATTTATCCCTTCTGCTTGTTCTTCTTTTTTGTCTTGTGCTCCTATAGTGGCTCTTGTGGCGACGGCCCTGTTGTTCCTTTTTCTCGACGATTGAAATGTGCTCCCGTAGTGGCTCTTGTGGCAACGGCCCTATTCCAGAATTCTTCATCTGTCGTTCCTCTTCAACTCGAGCAATCTGTCATTTTGGTGGAGCTTCAATTTTCGTACAAAAAACCCTAAGACCTTTTCATCCATAATTACAGCGGTTAAGATCTTCCCTAACCTCCACGCCTCTACTATGTTTTGATCTAACAAGATTATAATTCTGAACATTGGTGAGTGTAGTCTTGGCCTCTTGGGTAGATCTGGTTTTGGTTTTTTCCTAGTATAATTTCATTTGTATCAGCCGTTGTACAAAGTACTTTTCTTGTAAATATTACTGGTATGAACTGAAAACGACATCCTTAGATCTAAGCCCCCGGGCTCAGTCGGGCTCAGGAATCGTATATCCTTCCTGTAAATATATTCTGTATTTTCTAAGATTTTTTTTTGCCATCGTTGGCCTTGCCTTTATATATCCTATTTATGGTCTTCTTTTTCCTCCTTTTGTTCTATGGCCTTCTTCCCTTTATATGTTATGAAAATTTATGGCAAGATAGAAGCTTGTAATTCATCTTGATCTTGTAGTGCGTTCGCACATCAAAATAATACAAACATCAATTTGTTTCCGATTGCAATGGTTAGTGATGACGTCATTGCTTCACAGAAGCTAGTACAAAAAATTATGTATGACTTGTACAACGACATCGTTGTTTAACAAAAGTTAGTGGAAGAAAATATATGTGTGACTATACAACGACGTATATATAGAACATTACCAACGACGTCAATACTAACTCTCGATATTAAGTGACGACGTCGTCGCTTGTTGAAAAAAGGTAAAAATAAAAAAAATAAAAAAAATGGCGGGAATACTACTTCCGTGCCATATATACTATTGGTACCTCTTCTGGTTAGTGACTATCTAGGGTCCTTTTTTAGGTAAAAAAAAAAACTGTCTTACATCCATGAATGTGTTCACTTGTATAAGGAAAAGAGTTTTGTTGGAGCATCCTTTTCCTTAAAAAGTCTTGTATGCACAAAGGAACAAGTGTGGGTTTAAGGCATTTGTTGACAACCTTGAATAATATGTCTTTCCTTTTCTCTTGGGGATTGTGGAAGTGTTAAGCAATAGAGGGAGAGAGAACCATTGGAGAGTCGAAAATAGCATCCCCGTATTAGTTTAAAGACACTGACAACAAAGAGGAGACTCTAAAAATGAGCTCGTGGGTGACGTTTGGTAAACAGTCCCATGTGTTGGGCCTATTCACAAGAAATTGAGAAAATAAGAGATACAACTAAGACACATGACTGTCATCACCAATCTTGGGGAATTTTAAGGCGTTTTAGATATAACTTAAGCACAAAAACTTGGGGGGTTACTGGCTGCCTTCCCTTTCTAAATGGGTCATCCCCCATTTCTTAGAAAATTAATTCTAACTTGGTCTTTCAAAAAACAAAACAAAAAAAAAAAAAAAAGTACATTAGTCTTATGTTTGTTACAGTTCTTTGTATCATATATTGCAGGTTATGGATCATTATATTCATATAATGATAATGGTGACTGTTAACCAATATGCTACACAGGTGAAACCATTAATGACGCCCTTATCCCAGAATTCAAACTACTTATAATTCTATCTCCCCAAGTTATGACCAGGCTGCATGTGAATAAGCAATGGATATATAGCACATTTTAGTGAATGAGATTTTGGATTGGCTGTTTCTGATGCATTACATTCATTAAAGACCAGATTGTGTACTTGGTAAGATCAAATGCCTATTTGGATCAGTCCACACAATTCTAAGGCTACGATGAGTACTCCTTAGATTGCAGGAGATCAACCACATCTTGATCACCCCCTTATGCAGTCATGGGTGCCGGAATGGACTCTTTGTAGACCATGACAATCAACTGCTCAGATCTCTTAGAGCACTCACTTCCTTGAGCTTTCCTCAATTCGGATGACTCTCTTGACTGAACAACATCCTTTCTATACTGAAATACCTTCTGCAGCAGCTTAGCTTAGCTCAAGCTTATAAGAAAAAACAATATATGATGTCATGCTCATGAAAAAAGTGTCAGATCAAATCTTGGAAAGCACAAGAAGCCAAAAGCAATTAGGAGAATCAATTCACAAGCTTCTTATACTTTTGTGTAGTTTTAAATCATAACTACACTTGCTAACCTTTTTAGATCATTCCACATATACTGCATACTCATAGGAAAGGTATGTACACATTTGTATAGGTCAGTTTTTTTCTCATTACTTTACCTTGGCTGGCCAATTGTGATGCCCGCTAGCCCTACTGTCTATTAATCGAGCTATTTGGTTTGAACTTGATTTTGTTCTTTGAATAGAATCCAACTTACTATTCAAAAAAAAAAAAAAAAAAATGATTTTGTTCTACAGTTTTGATTGATGTTTGTCTGTCTTTGAAGTCTCTTTGATTATTTTGATGAAATTCAATTAGCTTCCACAGAGGAGGGCGAAGAGAGTCAGTATTCTCAACCACCAAATTTCCTAAAAACGAGTTGCCATTCTTTGTGAAAGCTCTTTAAAATGCACCTTCACAAAGACCAGCATAAACTGACACTTCCTATGCACTTTTTGTTGCAAGTATAGGATCCTTACCTTGTGAAATTATGTTTTAATGGGAGAGATGAATCATGCATTCATATCTCTCCTCTAGGAAATTGAATATTCTCTATCAAGGAAAATTAGTTCATTTTTCCTTTTTCACAGCAATAATGTATCACACCAAATAGTCAATTACTTGGCGGACAGAAAATCTGAACAGCTTTCTTCTCTCTCATGGAATGTTCTTAAACCCCCCTGACTTCATTTTAATTTTCAATAGCACAGAACCCCTTTGCAATGTAGGGAATTCTGTAATTTATTACTAATGAAAGCAATAGAAACATAGTGCACGTTTATATATGATGACAATGTTGAAAAGGTCTTCAATAAGATACAACTTGGTCAAAGTTCAAACACATATATCCTATGTCAACATTTTTAACATAAAACTTATAGAGAACCACCTAAGTATCATTATAATACTGCATGTGATTGTTGAATTGGAAAAACATTATAAGAGCCATTGCTTAAAGGTAAGTTTGATTAGGAGGGAGTTTCTTGCCAACTTCATCCAACACCTACTAAGGATTACGGCAATAAGTCACATGGCCATGATCTATATTGCATGTTCTTAAAAACACCTAGCATACAACAAATTCTATCAGCCTCGTAGCGTGTGGGGTCTTATACTACCTCTTGCAGTTCACGAAACTAAAGTTGTGTCAAACCCATTAACAAAATGTTTGAAGGGATACAAGCCTGCAGCAAGCTTTAAACTTGCAATTCATTGTAGGCCTACCTTGGTGCATGTCAGTCATGGGAGATTTGAAGACCTCAATATGGACTATTATGACCCACAATTGGATTTGTCAGTGCATGAATATGTCATGTTGTACTGATATTGGTTCGCGTTAACTCAATTTTTAATACTTCTTCAATTTGGACATATTTGAAAACACTTAATTCAAATAGACATGTTTGACAGAGTTGTTTTGATGAGACTTTCTTACAAATATATCTTTGGTATGTCTGATTTAGGTGATTTTTTTGCTATTTTTGCTATAAAGTCCTGCACGATTGCCATGTAGGATTTTCGATTGTGCATTTAATGCAAGTTACTAGGTGAAGATTTCTTGACCGATTCAATTAACAATAACAAATTGCCGCATAATCAGTAGTCATATGGACATTAAATTATGCATCAAGTTATCAATCCTTTGACGAATTGAGTTATGAACCAATATAATATAAAATGTCAGTGTTTTTTTTTTTTCTTTTTTTTCTGCTATCAAAGGGTTCACAACTCTGTGGGCTGCACTAATCCCTCCGGCCTAGAGGAAAACCTGGTAAACTCCCTTATAACTCCAGTGTGGTAGTGTAGTTTCGAACGTACAACTTCCGGGTGCAAACCGTGGTCCTATGCTAACTGAAACCCAATATCTAACTCACTATGACCCGAATCGGCTGATTGTCGGGACGTACAGCTGTCCAGGTAATCTTGGTTGGTAAAGACTCCATTCAATTATCATATTTACAAACAGATTAGCATCATTCATTTCTTTGTTTTCATGTGATGTCTCCAAGAAGACCTCCTTTTCTTATTATTAGTCCGTTCAACTTTCCAATGCAAATTGATTCCTTAGTATATTTGGAAGTTTCGTGGGGTATGGTGTTGGTTTGGTGTTTTCTTCTTTTATTTGTAGCATGACTGTAAATTAGCTTGCACTAAGATGCCAGGCACTACTGTTGGATGAGTTTGGTTCATATGTTGGTGTTGAAGGACTTTGAGGTGGATAACCAATTATAAGCATGAGTTTTTATAGTTCAACAAATTTTATGCTAGCATAGGTATAACGCCTGCAAACTGCATGACCCACCATTCTCTATCTTCAAAAAATTGCATCAAAGAGAACTTCATTTTTACATAGGCATCACTACTTTTTTTTGAAAAAATAACAATCTAGTTGAAGTAAAATTATAAAAAAAAATAAAAGAAAAGGTAAATATTGTACGTACTAACTACATTCCTAAGAAAATTAAGCCACTCAAATGATTATGACATAGAATATATATATATTTAGATTTATATAGGGAGAGGCTCGTATGAGAGTATCTCTCACTTTACTATGAGAGATTGGGGGGGGGGGGGGGGGTTCACATCCATATCCAATGCCAATAACTTAAATGTTGTGGGAGATGTTCCTATGAGAAATATCTCTCACCTTATATGAACGATGAGGTGGGGGATCTCACATCCATATCCAACGCCAACAACTTAAATATGAGGGCCCTCACCCCTATTTCTCATATAAGGTGAGTGATATGAATTCACATTTCACAGTCTATGAACTCTACCATGGATTATTAAAGATGGGAAGGGTGCATGTACAATGCATCTTGACTTTCTTAGGACTTGAATTATTATCGTTATGATTTGGTAGTCATTTGATCCATCTACCCTTGATTCAGTTTTTATGATAGTTTTTTTTTTTTTTAAAGGCGGTGTAGTTTTTATATTCACTTTTGATTCTTAAATATATCGAAGTTAAAAAAGATTGTTTCAAAACATCATCGAGAGAGACTTCTTTTAATTAAAAAAGCGTTTTAGATCAAATTTCGTTGATTTTATAAATTTAATGGTGTATTATACTCAAATGTTACAGCCAAAATGAAGGTTAAAAGGAATAAAAAAAATTCACCAAGTAGACTGGTTGGAAAACAAAGTTTTATCAAATTTAACCACAATTCTTGCTTAAATTATGCATAAGGCGGTGATGTTCATGAGAATTAAGAAAGAAAAATGTTTATGTCACCACCATGTCATGATTAAGAAGAAGATATTTTAAATCTTGGGTGTCATTTTCAACAACCCCTCCAGTACTGCATTTCTTGGTTATGACCAAATTTAAAAACGTTGTGAGTTGTTACTTGTCGGATGGCCTGCATTTGTTACACGGATTCATGCCGTAGAGCTTGAATATGTTTTGTTATTATAGAAAGAGTCATGGTTTGTCAAGCAAAGCCAATGCATATTATATAGCCTAAAAGATCAACAGCCTAGATTGCAAAGCCAATTAGGCTCACCTAAGCAGAGTGGTTATTCATGATGCGTTTTTTTCTTCTAATGACCCAGGATATCCCTCACCAGCTGAATTGAGATAGTATACACCATAAACTTTGATCACGCATGAAAAGTACTGGCATATCTTTTACACAAGTAAATTGTATATCATTCCGAAATGAGTGAAACTTATGCCAGTTCGTCACACATATATCAACAGATGAATTAAATAAAGATGGACCTTTCACAGGTTTAATTAGGTAATTAATGGTTGTCAATCTCATTTGAGAGAAGGATTAGTGAGGGTGATCAGTGGACCATGTCAAGCTAGCATCCACGTGAGCCCGGGTGCAATAAGTATTTCGAATGTCCAACAAGCCCAGAGGCCAGGTCAAAACTAGGTGTAGGGTAATTAGGCAGAAGGATATAGACCCATTGGACTCTTTAACACGTATGGATATGTATACAATATGCAGAGTATTGATCCAGTGCTCGACTCGCGCACTGGATCAATGTGCACACCTCAATGTGGGGCCCCGGGCCCCATTGGGACCAGGGGATTGAAAGATCGCCCTGACCCTTCATATCTGATAAAAAAATAAAAAAATAAAAAAAAAAAACACATTCATTCCGACCCTAATCATCTCCATCTAGTCCTACAAGTCTAACGGTGTACAGTCCATTCAAATAGGTGTGTATGCAGTACATTTGATGGGTGCAAAAGTGGATCACATGTGAAATTCAGGGTGTGTGTGGTCCATTCGAATGGACCATCAAGTGGGCCCCAACTCCTCCAATATGTGTGTGTGTGTGTGTATAAAAGAAAAAAAAGTATACAATCATTGGAAACCCTCAGTTTAGCAGCTGGTGCTCCGATGAAATGATCCATCTGAGTGGATCATAAAATAGGGACACCCCTCTAATGGTCACCAACTCTAAGTTCGGTTTCATCCCCAAGTGGATATCCGCAAGGATACGTAATTAGTGTAAGGTGAGCACTGGTGCTCAGCAAAGGGAGACCCTATAACAATGTCCATATATAATGTGAAAGCTTGGGCCTTGGGTCCATAGCCCTTGTCTTGCAAGGACTTAGGTAATGTTGTAAACGGGTCAGTTTCGGTCCGGGTCCAAGGTGGACCCAGAACCGGAACTATTAAGGAATAGGTGGAGCCGAATCCGGGTCCGGAATCGTTTTAGAACCTGTTTTTTTTGCTCTAGAATCGGAACCAAAACTATATATGGTAAGGGTCAAGATCTAGGTAGAGAATGATATTAAAAAATATGATTTTTATGAAAGATTTTCGAAAATTTGGATAATATGTAGGGTCTCGGGTTCATAGATCCGAACTAAGGTGGAATCGAACCTGGAACTATTTACTTATTGAGGCCTAAATAAGAATCCAAATTCGGTTTTTAACGGATCAAAAATTTTGAGTAACGAGAAAACTCAGAGACCATTTACAAATGCAGACTTAGCCCCTTCAAATCTTATTTTTGACCAGGTAAGGAGACCCTACCCAACGACAGCTTGAGGAGCGGGTGAGAATAAGAACGACCGAACGAGAGATGTACATGTTCCACTTTCGTAGATGCTTCTACGAAGCAAGTTGCACAGGGACATATTCGATCGTTAGTTTTCCAATAAAAAACAAGTTGTGTGGTCAAACTTGGTTACGACGATCGTTCGTTCCTCCGTCCCCAAAGGGGATTCCGTGCCCCTCGAGACGACTATTACTCTACCTCCTTCACATGTGTCCGGACTGGAGTGGACCCATTCCTCTTCGCTGTTTCGTGCATTTTTACCCCTCTGTCTCACACACACTCGAATCGAATCCGGAAAAGGCCAAAAGTGAGAGAAACAAAGAGATAAAGAGGACTTTTTATAAAGCGGGCGAAAAAGAGGAGCCAAAGATCCTACGTCACTGCATCCCCTTTTTTTCTCACAAGTCACAACGATCGCGTGTACACCAACCCGGGCAGGCTCTGCGAGGGATACGGCGGTCTTTTACTCCGCCCAGTGCAACCGCAAAATAACGAAAATGCCACGAACCAAATCGCATTGGGATTCCTACTCGGTTTGCAGGATTTGTACGGAACGGGCTCGATTGGTTGTTACTTGTCAGGAACGCGTAGCGTTGGAAGGCTCAAGTAACTTAATTGTCTCACGAATCCAGGATTTCAGTGTGAGTCGGCCAATAACATTATATTACAGGGGTGCATAAAAAAAAAACCCCTCCATCCGTAAATCTTATTCGATTCAATCCTTAGGTTTTCATCCAATTCGAAAATAAGTAAATTGGTGACGGATTGAAAATTTTATAACCCGTTAGCAATAGATTGATGATAGATTTCACCATCAATCTAATCCATTAACATAAAATATAAATAAATAAATATTAGAAGTCTAAATATAAATTAAGATGTCTAAATTTAAAATAAGAAAAAAATTTAAGAGGTTAAAATGTAAGTTTTTTACAACATGTTTGATATTTTTCTTTTAACATTTGATTGAGCGGATTGAACGGATTAATCCGATCCGATCTGGTCCTTCACTGATCAGATCAGATCGGATTTTAATAGCCACGGATTGGTGACAGATTCCATATCCGTCAATCCGTAGGTCCGTCAATCCGTAGGTAATAGATTGGTGACGGATTTGGCCCAATTCGCATCAATCCGATCCGTGTACACCCCTATAATATATTATGCCAAATAAAAGAAAAATAAGCAAAACTAGGAGATTAATAGATGGCTTGCCCAAAGTTGCTAGAAGTTCCAAGTCTAGTTCTTACAGCCGATTTGACGGAACAATTCAAAGCCCTAAATACATATATGCCAATTCATTAATTGGAGTTTTTCAAATGTCAACCCAAAATAAGGATCTAAAAGAACTCAATGAGGATTGTTACCATTGCGGAATCCTTCTTCTATGGGTATGGAATCACTCCCTCCTCTATTTTTTAGGGATGTAATGTGCTTTCCATTCACAGGTTATTCGGAGGTTTGAATTCATAAAAATTTGTGTTTGAGTTCTTATTTAAGTTCCAATAAATAAATGAGTCTAGAATTGGATTTTTATTTTTTATTTTTTAACCCGTGACCTAAATGGATTTGGATCTAATTCCACCTTAGTTCCGACCCGTAGGCCCGAGACATGACATATTATCTTAATTTTCAAGAATTTCTCCTAAAAACAATATTTTTTATTCCAAATTATCCTCTATCTACACTTGGACCCGGACTCGTCCCATATACAGTTGCAATTATGGAACCAAGAAACCAGTTCGAACGATTTTGGTTCGGTTCTGGTTCCATCTCTCATTAACGATTTTGGTTCGGAGTCCACGATGGACTCATACTGAAACTAGCCCGTTTACATTCCTAATTCCTTTTTATCTATCTTAATATTCTTTTGCTCATGAAAAATTAGAACTTGAAGGCCTCTATCCTTTTATCTTTAAAATGTCCCGCCAAATGAGGATGTTCTAAGGGCCTTAAAAATAATTACAATTTTAATGGAAAACACATTAGATTAACATGCCCTAAATTATAAGAAAACCCACTTACATTAACAAGAGGTTTATAGGAATCAAATCATGCATAATTAGGTGAGAAACGAGGTACCAACCAAGTAGCTGACCCCGTTTTCTCAACCAATGGAGAAACTAGAGTGCCTTTTACAATTTCACTCGAAAGGGCTATTCACATTAACCCACTTTTAGTATTTCATCATGGAAAAGATCATGGGCAAAGTAATTAGATTAATGCATTAGACCAATTTGACACTCAAATAAGGGACCATTATTAAATTCATTCTTCTGCATCATTATAGCCATTAGCACTAAATTAAATTTATTTAATCTTTGATAGATTTCTTCATTGAAAAAACTCTCCAAATGGAATTTATATTTCTTGATGGCTGGAGTAAAACAGTACTCGCAATCAAATTTAATGAAAAGATTGAAGACGGCATAAGTTAGAGGCCCACTTCACCAATCAAACGGCCACAAAGATTGTAAATCATCCACCCTACAAAGCCCCAAAATGCATCGGACCTACTCATTTTACTATGAGGTCATGAAATGACCAATAGTCATAGACTTTGGCAAACCAAGATAAAGAAAACACGAGCAACCCATGTGATGATGGTCCCACTAAATATTACAGCCACTAATTCCTTCACAAACTTTTGAAAATTTTGTTCACTCATTCAATGGTGCCGAAAGTCCAAAAAAAAAAAACAAAGGGTCATGTCATATTCGTATTCTCAAAAGTCATGCCCACAACTACACGCCTCGGGGCACCATTCAAAGCCAGATCCGAGTAGTCTAATTTTAGACCCAAACCGAGTCATTTATCTAATCCGCGTTGGCCCTAGGAGATATATATCCTGCTCAAAGTCATCTTCAAGACATGTTACTCTCTCTCTCAAATCAGAAAGAGAAGAACAAAGACAAAAAACCAAAAAAAAGCAGGTGCGAAACTTAGCGGACGATAATGTTTAGAACCGAAGCACCCCGTTACCCATCCCCGTTCCATTTCCGGCTACCCGGAAAGAAGAACCCTTCTTCTTCCCCGTCCTCGAAAACCCTATCCCTTCGTGCTCGATCCTTCGACGAGAACCTCCTCCGCCGCCTCAAAGCCCTGAAATCCGCCTCAGATCCGCCCTACGCCACCTTCTCCTGGCTCTCAAAGGCCATAGATCTCCTCTCCTCCACTCACGCTGATGCCGAAACCCTAATCTCCGATCTCACCGCTTCCGAAAAATCGCTCGCGTCTTATCTAGACGACAGCGTCAAGATCCTAGACGTCTGCAACTCCATCTCCTCCGAGATCGAGCGGCTCCGCCAGGGCCGCCTCCTCCTCAACTTCGCCCTCCACCTCCTCGATCTCTCCGCCGGATCTCCTCCTGCGCCGGAGAAGCTGCGTCGCGCGCGCGAGTCCCTATCCGAATGGGTGGGATCCTCGCCGGTGGCGAGTAACAGGAGGCTGACTCTCGAGAAATCAGCGGCTTTGATCAAAGATCTTGCAAGTAAGTTCGGCAACTCGCCACGTGGCAAGATCTCATCCGTTGAGAAGGTCCTCGAGCGCACGATCTACGCGGTCGGTGCTGTTACGGTCTTCGTCGCAGGAGTCGTCGTTGCGACTCTGTCCGGATCGGCGGATCTGGTCGCGATCCCGGTTTCCGTCGAATTTTTGTGGTCGGATGCCTTCGTTGACTTGCAGTCAGCGGTTTTGGGGTCGATAAAGAAGCGGTTTTCCGGCGAGAAAGGGCGGTTAGCGGTGGAGAGGGAGGCTGTGGAAGCCTCCGTGAGAGCGCTGGTTGACGTCATCGGCGACGACGTGGCCGGAGTAGAAGGGGAGACGGAGAGGTTAACTGACGCCGTTAAGGAGCTGGGAAAGGTTACAGAAGAGTTTTCCGACGGTTTGGAGACGCTATTAAACGGCGTCAACGGATTCTTCCGCGCGGTTTTGTGTACGAGAAATACGCTTTTGAAGAGTTTCCGTGGTTCTCCGTGAATTGGGAAATATTTGCAAAAATCTAAATAAGAGAGTTAAAAAAACACAAAAGAAGGTTACAATATGGGAAAAGGGAAGGGGAAAGTGAAATACAAAGTAAAATGTTGTAAAAGGGTATACAGGAAAGTTACTGACCGTAATACAAAATGGGTATTTGTAAATATGTGTGTTTTGTGTTTGATAGTGCAGATTGAGAAATTAGATTCCTTGTGTTTTGATTTCCTGAATTTTTATTTTAATGTGTTTCTTTCATTCTTCAATTCTTCAGTGTATGGTTTTCAAAATGTTTGATGTTAAGAAGTAGGCTTGCTAATTACAATGGTAATCAGATTACATTAGGTTTTTACTGATACAGATAGATGTTGACCTTTTGCCAACTCAGGCCCACAGAGCGGTGGTGAGGTACAACTCATTAAGACTTACTTTAATTGCATTATTGGTGGGTGGGTGGGTGGGTGGATGGGTGGGTAGGTCTATCTGTCACCACCAAATGGGTGGATATTCATTGATTTGGGTTCTGGCTGCATGCCTCCTACAACCTACCAAATAGACTATTCTTCTAAGGGTAACTGGATATGACCATTGAAGTGCAACTATGCAAGGGAATTCCTGCAAGGAAAAGGAAGAAGTAGAAAAGTCACGAAGTAACGAAAAATAAAACATAAATTTTGTTTTTGCCCTAGGGGGAAATTACTTCCTGAACTTAGAAGAAAGTCTTCTCTCCCTTTGACCCAACAACCTAATATTAGGTGTAGTTCCTTTACCTTTTGCTTGTGAGGGGAAGGAAAAAAAAGAGGAAAAAATGGAGGAAAAAATGGAAATTGAGGGTGTTTGGGAAGGGGGAGGGAAAGTGGGGGTAAAATTCATGTGGGGCTCATTTTAAAACTTTATTCTTAAAAATGGGGGGAAAGTAGGACGGAAAGAGGGGAATTTTTGTCATTTTACTAAATTGTCTTTTTTACTTTTTCACAAAATAACAATAAATTGATAATTTTCTCTTTACTTCACAAATAAAATTATATTTTTTCACTTTTTTTTTTTCTAATTTTTAACTATCCAAACAAGATGAGATGATGTAAATTTAATTTCCGCTCCCTCAAATTTCTCCTTCCTAAACTAAATAGTTGAAATTTGAAGTAGCAAGAGACACAAGACACTAAGCTGTAAGAGTGTCTTATCTTGCATTGATGCTCAGTGATTGATTCCCAGGAGAGAAGGCATTTCCATAGTATCCTTTGACTTGTCTTTACAAAAATTCATGTAGTTATTCAATTAAAAAATAAAAGAAGCAGCAATAATTTGAAGCCAGAGGTAAGGACCACTAAAACCAAAAGGTCTCCCCCAACTTTTGTGATGGTTGTGGCTTCCACCTTTGCCTCATTCAATTATTCAAACCAAGCAGAAAAATCAAAGAGTTTTATTCAAATATATGACCAATTCAACAGTATAAATCACTTTCTCTATCATATATGAAATTTTAATTTACACATTGAGAGGTGGTGCAGGCGATATCATTATATCGAGATGAAAGCTCAGTTTAGGTTGGAGTGTTAAGAGGATTGTTAGAAAATTTGGCAGCCCTAACATTTATTAATTCATTTGCAGGTGGAATGGGTAAGTGGCCGTCGCTTTCACAGATTCAGACTTATCCTCACCGTCAATTTTGACTCCTTCCCACCGCCTGATGATTTTCAATCCATGATCTAAGCCAGGTGCCAAAGATGATTGATTGTTTATGACTATGAAAGTGGGCCCTCCTCCTGTGGGGCCACCAACCATAGCAGATTAATTCTATTTTTGATAGTATATTGGGCTGAGAGCTGGCCAGTTGTGTTATTTTCAGAGCCCAGTCATTTGTAACTCAGCACTGAAAAATTGGGTTGGGTTACTCTAGGTACACGACCCAACAGACCCAATTACTATGATGATGGACCTGACTTTGCCTAAATATTATAAGATTATATTGTTATAATATATTATTTCTTAAATCTACATTATATTTTGGTTATGGTTCATTTCAAGGAGCCAACCTCTAATCAGATGTGGGTCCTAGGATTGGACCCAACATGCCCATTTGGACATGTAAGACATGGGAGGATTGGGGTTTTTTAAGGGCTATTCAAGTCCCTAGGATATCCTACATCCCTATGGGAAAAAAAAAAAAAAGCCTATTCAAATCTTCCCGCTTTTGATTGTGGGATATCCTATATCCCTATGATATCACACAGATCGAACAGTTCTGCGGTAAATATATATTTTTCTGCTGTTTTAGGGCTATTATTAGCTTTAACACATTATGTATGGTAATTGTCCCTTTTTTTTTATTTATGTTTGGATTAAGTGGGATATATAATGAAGTACAAATGTAAGAATAGATGCCAATGTACACCTATCTAGGCACATGAGTGTGGGACCTGTGCCTTGTCAAGCAGTGCCTATCTGGAGTGCTATTGACCTTAAATCATAGTATCAAGTGGGGTAGATCTGTTTAATGGGCCCAGTGTTATGCTCAATTTTTCGTTGGAGATGTTAGACCATTTTGATGATTATATATAGGAAGGCCTGATTTGTGTCCAAGCTGTCTTTTTTTTTTTTTAGTTAAGTTGGATCAGTGGTACATTACATGCGGGGAAACCTATCCACCAAGAGATCGATTGATTCATGAGCGTCAACCTCACGCTTCCTGCGAGTGAAAAGAGTTGAACTTCGCAATGGAGCCCACTTATTGAAAGTTTGGATCTCTCAAAATGAAACAGCTCCTTATCCCCTCAATAAAATTCAGTCATGCCGTGAAATTGAGCATATGGTTAACGTGATTTAGACAATCTAGTGTATGTAGATCATATTCACTTGTCACATTCGTAAGCATATAATTAATCATATGATCAATCTTATAGTGAGACCTACTCCTATTAGGGTAAAAGTTGAGCACATCAATACACCGATAGGGCATTTAGATGTACTCCATTATGGAATTCCATTCCTTCTGCTTGCCGGAAGCGTGAGGGAGACACTCAAGGATCCGGACTCGTCAACTTTCATACAAGGGGACTGAAGCCGTATTCAGTTGGAATCAAACATGTTCGTGCCACAAATGTGCACATTCTTACCATTGGTTGGTCATTGTTGGGTTTATGTCTTGTGATCAAGGTTTACCAGATTCATTCATTGGGCTGGCTAATGACCAGGTTCAAGGTTATGTGTATTTTGGTAATTATACATGGGCTTTCGTGTAGGGAAAGAAAGTGGATATTATATATAAAATGTAATTTGTGACGCTAGACTCTAAAGAGAGTCAATATATAAATCGGTACTCTCTTATCGTAGATGTAGGCAAATCGCTGAACCACGTAAAATCCTATCTAAACCACCTAAAATCATCCTTGTCTTTCTTGTATGGTATTAATTGTTCGGTCGTAGATTTCTCACTTGCTCGCGCACGTGTACAACAGTCATCATCTACAAGTAGTGCACACCAATGACCCAAACCCAATTAGAATCTTTGCCAAGTCTTCCCCAAAAGGGTCATGTTGGGTGAGTTACACATTCAATCTTCCATGTTTCTATTCCTATTTTAAAACACAGGACCTCAACATTGAGCAGTTGTTATTAAGATCTTACCTAAGTTACATTAACCTATCTCTTTCCTTTTATCTTTTGGAAGTTCTTTATTCTCATGTTCTTCCTTTTTGTCATTTTTTTACCGATTATATAAAAAACATTTACTACAGTACTTTGGTATATGCTTATTTCCAAATTTGGAGGGTTTTTTTTTTTTTTTATTTTTTTTATTTTAATGATGTTTCCTATATAAAAAACCCGAAACTTGAGATTGTCATAATATTCTGTCTTGTACAGATTTTTACGATGATAAAAATCACAACATTGATTACTGAAGTATGTCTCTAAATATGGAGGGAAATTTGAGTTTGTATGCATATGATTTGACTCATTTGTAATAAAGAAAGGTGAGTTCACATTAGTGAAATCAGGTTAGCTGGTGAGGGGGTTCATCTTTCACTTCTCTTGTTATAAACAGGGTGGGGAAAATGTGAGGGATAGACCTGTCGATTTGGACTTGGAAGGGGCAGGAAAGGCCGGTGGAACTAAAGAAGAAAAATCAAATTAGACCAAATTGATTGTTTGTCACGCTGGGTCCATTCTACATAAAATTCCAACTTGATGCAACTTAGACCTGACCCAGTTGACTAATATGAGCGAGTCTGGGTGTCTCCCTCAGTCCCTCTCACTTCTTGCCGTGGATGTAAATCCAACCCACCTATCAAAATTTAAACCGTTTAAATAAATAAAAATCCATGTTAATGATATGTCCTCAAATTTTATTTCAATGGGAGTTAATTTTACTATAAGATTGAGCACACGACTAATAATATGATTAATGTACATTATAAATATTTCATAAAATTGTGCTATTCACATTACTAGTCATATGCCCACTCTTATGGTCAGACCAACTCTAATAAAAGTAAAAATTTAGAGGATATCACTCAAGCACATGACATTTATTTAGAGCGGTTTAAAAAAATTCCACTAGTTAGCCCCATGGTGGTTTTTATTTGAAAGATATTTCCACACATTTTACTCCCAAGTACATTGGGAGACACATGGGGGATATGGACACGAGGTTATTTTCTCTTGCGAATGTTTCTACATATAAACTGGTGAGATAATCACGATTGGTGCTATGAAATTCAGGGGGTCCCAGTTTATTGACGGCGTATTGAAACTATCAGCTGCTTATATAAATCTAGTGTACATGAGTTTCTTAACATTGGAGGGAGCCCAATCAAAAGAAAACAAGGCATCTAAGGCACTGGCCAAATCAAGAAACAGATGACCCGGTTTGATGGATTAGCTATTTATAAAAGATGACATAAGTTAAAACACGTTTCTACTCTCTCATCCAAGGCAACGGTTGTGAACTGGCCCAACTGGGGGTTATAAAATGAGGCAGATTTTAATTAAACAAAAAGACACATGAGGTATCCACTATGCTATAGAATAAAGAAGTGAAAAGTAATTAGCCGTCTAATCAAAGAAAATCAAAGTGTTTTTGAGTTCTATGTTTGATTGCAAGGACTTTGTGGTTATCAGAAAGGTGGAAATGCCTCCCTCCTGGTCACATTTGAGCAAGTTGAGTTTTTAGGGAAGGGAAACTCCCATTTTCTTTCTATACCATATTTCTTTGTTTGGTATGATAAAATCTCTCCAGAAATTCTAAGATTTTAAATATTTTTATCCTCATGAGAGAGGAAACCCGAGTCCAACCACCGCTTCGGGAAGAAACCTATATTTCCTCATCCACGGTGCTACACAATGGTAGTGTGACCTTGTTCCTTAGGTTGTAGGTTCTAATCTAAAAAATTCAACTACTAATGAACCCAACTAAACCTTACTGTCATATATGATAGCTTTGGTATTATAGACCACGTAAACCTGTCACGAGTCGGCTCTGATATTGAGCAGCACACATGACAATCGAGCCCTATTTGGATTGGTGTAAACTTGAGAAGGAGCTCACCTGAACCACTTGATTTCTTATGCTTTTGAACATGTACTACACATTAGTATCAAGGATGTGACTCATTTTCATTGAATAAGACCATTTTTCAACTGATGAGTGCTTAAAATGGGTACTTTCATAGGTGATTGTAATTTGTTTTTATTTTTTAAGAAAACACACATGATAAATGGTACAAAAATATATAAGCTAGCTTGAGTTAGAAAATAGCTTGATATACTTGTCAACCCAAACTTCAGCTTGACTTAGCTTGGCTTGGTTTCTTATTGAGCTCGAGTTTGTATTAAAATAGATTTAGCCTTGGCTTGGCTGGATTAGTAATTAAGGTGAGCTCAAACTTGGCAATGAAAGGCTCAACTAAATTACTTTAAATCCTACCACAATTTGGTTGCCTTGAACCAATGTCAAGGGCACATTTATTAGTAGATAGGGAATCTGTGAAGAACTCACACATTTAAAAATTTCTCATTGAGGATTTGTATAGCTAAGGATTTTACATTGATATAGATGCAAATGCAGCAAGCCAGTATGTGTCGTTTAGAAAAATTGTAAATCCACAAAACTGAAAATTTCCAAATTTTGTGGAGAGAGTCGAACCTGAAAATCTTAAAAAATAAGGATTTCCACTTGCTTTAATCCTCAGGTATCTACAATTGCCACATGTGCATTTTTCAAGTATTCAAGAAAAAATTTGGTGAGGAATTTCAAAGGATTTGGTTGCCAAATGTGACCTTAAATGCTTTTTTTTTTTTTTTTTTAATACTTGGCTGCCTTTCATTGGTGGGTGTTGTACTGTCACATCCATAGTAGATATTATAGAGATCTTGTTGCATCATCATTTTCACTGCCATATTATCAAAATAATAGATAAAGCAGAGATTATACAACAATAACTTTCAGGAGTAGTTTATAATTATATTTTGATTATTATAAGCTTACTTATGAAGGAAAATGTGACTTAGATCAATGGATTGCAATTCATATTTCACAGCTAAAAGACTAGACATTGCAGGTACGTATACGCCATAGTCAATGATCACATTTAAGCCAAGGGAGAAAAATGTGTAGTGAATTGACACATAGTTTCGACGTATGATTGAGAATAAGTCCAAACTTAAAACTTAATTTGATTGTGATGCTCATCAAATCAAGAGCTTTTGAATGAACAACTGAATTGAATCATTCTAGATATTTCTGCTTGAGGCTTGCGTTCATTATGGGCAACCTAACAGAAGTTCAGACTGCTCAAAATAAGTTTTCTCCCAATTTATGGTGTATCACTAAATCTTTACCCAATAAAAATTGGTACGCATTGTAAGATTAATTGCCTGATATAGAAAACATAATTAAAGAGTAGCTGAAATGGCTTTCTTTTTTCCTCATTTTATTAGGAGCCGAAAGTCTCTCTTATATTGGATATTAGATAGGGCCAGAAATAACATTGGTCTTTTAAGTAGCAGTTGGTAGACTTTCGCTTTAATTACTAGTTGTTCGATTGAAGAAAACATTAGTGGTTATGGGACATGGATCCTCTACTAGAAATCAATGTCCATCGTGGACCAAAGTTAACCACATGTGCATCTTGAATATGGACCATATATTGTTTCATTGTTTTCCCCTTTTTTTTTTTAATTTTTTCTGAGTTTTTTATAGCCAACTACAGTTTTTAGGAATTGTAAATAGGCTCTTGTGATTTTGGTATTTATAAATAGGCCCCCCCCTTTTCTTTTTTTTTAATCATTTTTATAACTTCTTTGTCTTCAAATTTCGTATCCTTTTGACCACCATAATTAGTTTTTATAGGGAAATGACACTTGCCCATCTCTTTATCCTTATATGCATAATCTTAAAAGCTTAAACTTATTTTTTTTCTAAAGCTTGTAATATTAGTAGTTACTAAAAAACGTACATTTAAGAGGAGAGAATAATCCTACATAAATTCATTTTTATCAATAAAGGGTTCATTTCATCAAATCTAAATCAATTATAATAACAATCGTTACAGCTGATCCAATCTATGCGTGACCTACCGCTTTATGATGAAAGTTTTAAATACATAATTAGGCTTTATATGAATGAATGAGTGTCATTGAGAGAGAGACCATGGGGACTTGGGACAAAAAATGCATGGTGTGTTCATAAATAATAACATACATTTCTTGTTGAATGGATGTAAGGGTAGAAATATCATTTTTATAAAAATTCAACACAAACCTCGTGATGGTTGCCCATTCTATTGAGACTACTGATTTTGAAGACATAAAAGGTATTAAAACAAAAAGTATGGGCCTATTTATAAATCGTAAAAACCTCTTTTTTTAAGTCATTGCACTGGGTTACTTAAATCAGTGACGTGGTGCAGTCTCATTGTGAAGAAATTTCAACATCTTACTTTAGGCAGACTGTATTTTATAAGAAAAGTTGCCCTTCTAAGGGGCCTACCCATGTGCATGATAATTAAAGAAGGTATCAATACTTTAGGCCCGGCTTGGATTGGGTGATAGAAACCTAAGTCTGAATAGGTATAGTACTTGTAATTTAGTGATAGTTCATTAGTTTGTCCAAACAATTGCTAGAAATCCTGTACAAATAATAAAAAAAAAACCCATTTCAAACCGAGCTAGCTCGATTAATTAAATGGCCCTGACACTTAAGAGTTTACAGCCCATGTCGAGCTTGTGCCAAATATGGGACTGTGCTTCTAAAATCAGGCCAAAATCAGGGCGGGCTTCGATATGCCTCAGCCTGGCTAGGCCCGGCCCGGCCCAACCTGAGCCATGAATACTCCTAATATGGTCACATCTTTGTGATACTTATATGTAAAAAAAAATCAAAATTATTTATTTATTTATTTTTGCACTTATTTACATGTATAAATGATTTACATGTGTAATAGTTATTTATTATTATATTTATTTTTATTCTAAAATTATTGTATAAATAAAGTGATTTTCACATATACATATTTTTATTTCACATGATTAAATTCCACCAATTATTATTAGTATTTTTTTTTTAATTCATCTAGCCTCCATATTTAGAATCCAAATCGTTCAACTTGGTTATCGAACTATTAAACCGTAATACCCTTAAGCTAATTATCTCAAATCTTCAAAGATCTTGCGTAATTTGTGGAAGATGTCCTTACAATTCAGTGGAGCATCCAATTTATGATTCCAACAATTCAATATTCTCATACTTATGATAAGCATTAAGACTTATAGCTTCGTATCTTAAAGCTGCAACAGTTCTTGAGAAATCTGTGAAAATCATCTGGAAAATTCAAATACGGCTCGTAAATAAGATTGTATTTATTTTGAGTTGCTTAGATTTTCAATAGGTAGATCTCCCCTGGGTATCATTAGAGCTCGGAAATCAATGAGTGTATACAC
The DNA here is from genome assembly GCA_003546025.1 of Camphora micrantha. Classification (NCBI taxonomy): domain Eukaryota; kingdom Viridiplantae; phylum Streptophyta; class Magnoliopsida; order Laurales; family Lauraceae; genus Camphora; species Camphora micrantha. The sequence continues at coordinate 9,975,331 of QPKB01000008.1, forward strand.
AGGTGCCGTGTGGCTAACACAACAACATGGATTCTTCTGGAATAGAGAGAAGAATAACAAGAGAAGGAAAAACTGAGGATTACACGAACCAGGCAATGTGTGGACTATGAATAGTCACCGATAAGAACTTCTGAGTCATGACAAACATGCAAGATAAATGGGACACCTTTCTACTCCACACCCTTGCAGTCACTATCTTCTCTGACTCAAAAAGGAAGAAAAAACACCATCACACAGTGGGGTCCACATTTACAACATGGCCACAAAAATCGATGGCTCCGGATCAAGTTGAGAAGCTTATTCCAGCAGTCCGATCACTGCATGTGGGCCCCATCCATGATTCTTCTATGGTTTTTTTTTTTTTATCCTGCAGCTGTGTGCACTCTACTCCAAATTGCTATTAATTATGGAAGCCACAGCTTTGTGCACTCTACTCCAACAAAAATGCAAGGCAGCTTGGCCGCAAGAGACGCCCTCGTCGATCCGAAATATCGGATCGGAAGCCCGTTTCGTGCCCGGCACACGGGCCATGGGAGAGATATCGGCCGAAACGTGGTGCTGCCGGTGAGAGCCAGCGTAACAGGCGTTCCGCTCAAGAATGGTATCGCAAGGCCACCCCAGAATGCTGAGGGAGAATTCTTCGTTGGTAACAAACACTTGTTATATCTTCTCAATTTCCTCTTCTATTCTTCTTATCCTCTGAATCTAACGGTGTAGATGAATAGCTGAAATTCTTAAATTTTTGCTTCTTCAGATCACAGATGCATAGATTGTGATGTCTGTCGTTGGATGGCTCCGGTAATCAGATTCAATCAAACATAACGATTTTATTTATTTATTGATATGGCCTTTGGATGGCCCACTGACTTGGTTGAATCATGATCGTTGAGGTTATCTTGTTAAATGACTTTGTGGGGTTGATGGGTTTGCAGAAAACATTTACAAGACTAGATGAGCAATCTGCTGTTTTTGAACAGCCAAATAGTGAGGAAGAAAGGCTCAAAGCTCTTCAGGTACTTTAGTTCATATATAAATATATATTTTTTTTCACACTCATCAATCATCATTGCTTTCTGAGTGGCCTGGATGGGAATTAGACTATTAGATTAAGTCTAGTGACTGGTTTGAAGTTTTTGAAAGGTTCATAAATGAAATTAGCTGTGGATTGATTTTTGCAGGCCTTGCTATGCTGCCCAACAAGTTCAATTCATACTGAGAAACCTCCAAAAGATATTTTGGAAGTGCAAAAGACATTTCCTCTTCCAATTGATGAGGAGACACTTCCGGTATCTTCATATTCCTCTTTTCCTCCTAACCATTCTCAGTATTTTGTTGTTCTTCTCTCTATGTTATAGTTGTAGGGTTGGCAATCAGTGATTTTTTGTTGCGTAATTATATGTTGTGGGGATAAAAATAAGATAGATAGGCCACTGGACAAATTCAAATTGGGTGGATTTTCACCTACGACTAGAGCATATATGTGCCTTTACGGTCCAACTCATGGGGCCTATCTCAATAGGGTTATATAAGGGGTCAGCTCTTCTAAACTGAAGCTTAGCTTATCCTAAGTTGAAATAGTACTGGTCTACAAATCAAAGTCGATTAACGTTGTTTTTTTGCGTGATGATCGTTTCCAAAATCAAGATAAATCCAATCAGAACTGAATTTTCCAGTTCCATCATGCACAAAACAGATATAATCAACTTTGATTTGTGGGATCAGCACTATTCCAGCTTAGAATAAGCTAAGCTTCAGCTTAGGAGAGCCTTACTCATTATATAATATATATACTTATATTCAATTATATAAGTTGTCGACTCCAATATCGTTGAGATAAGGTTTTGATGATGATGATAATGATGAAATTATATAAGTTGAGTACCTAAGTTGAATTTGGTATCCAAAACTCCTACACCTTAACAAGCTCAACCCAAATTTCACTTTTGGGTTGAGCTTGGTTCATGCTGGTTCAAGTTAGGCCAACCGAAGTTGTATCCCTAGTATGAGCCCAAATTGAGCTCGACCTGTTCATTAGACTGGTTGGAAATATCAACCCAAATATTGAAACCTTGGCTGGGTTTGAAGTACAAAAATAGAAAAAGTCAGATTTGGTGGGATTCAGCTTGGGCTGGTGGATTGAATATAATGCATATAGCCTATATGGTCAACCTAAACTTGACCTGTTTATTATGTGGGATAAAAAATGTTAATCCTGACCCCGAGGCTTGAACTACCAGGCTGGACCCGGGTTGGGTTGGCCAGTTAGGCCTGGAATTGCGAACTACCCACCTCTATAATTTGTCAGCACAACCTGCCCCACCAATAGATCCTGAACTTATGTCCATTTTTTATATGATTATTTCCTCACCTCCCTAGATATCCCTGCTAAATTCATTGGAAAGAAACTTTATCACCTTGCTCATGTAATCATATTGCAGGCATGGCACTAGCAAGATGTTTTCATTCTTACATGGTGGAATGAGCATTGGTTGATGAATGGTGTGTCCAGGACAGCTAGTTCACTTAAAAATCTCTATTTGTTTGAATCATTTCAGGGTGTTTATCACTGTGGCTATCATTCCAAAAAATCGTATGGTGGAACTTCCTATCTCATTGTACATCCACAAGGAAACATACTTGTTGACAGGTAATTTAAAATTCAGCAGCAAGTTTTCCAGAGCAACAACAATTTTTGGTTGAGAATTTTGCTTAGTTGTGGAAGATATTTAGTTAAGGCTGTGTTCCAACTTTCAGTCCTTGAAACTCGGTTGCCTTGTGATCAAGTTATGTGTAATTCTCAGTCATGAAAAAGAACAAAACAACTGTAATTTAAGTTTAACTCAGTTCTTGGAATGCATGATCCTATTTCTACCTGATGGATGGCCCTGATCTCAGACATTTTCCAAGTTGGTACTAGTGATCTTAAAGATGCACTTTAATTGTCTTCATGTGGAAATCTTCAGCAGGGTTTGTTTAGAATAAACTGAAGAAGAGTTGGTGAAAGTGGCAGAGTCCTTAAACAAAACTGATAGGAAAAAGGAATTTTCTAATGGAAAGAATTTTCTAAGGATGATTTATGCTACCTTCATATTTTCCCTGGTAAATTGATTACAGAACTTTATTCCTGTGCAGTCCAAGTTACAAAGAAAGGCTTGCACGCAACATCGATATGCTCGGGGGAGCACGCTACCTGTTTCTGACCCACAAGTATGTCAATTTAGACCAAAACATGATTCAAGTTCAGGTCATTCTTCTGTCATAGCATGCATTTATTAAGAGAGATTAATCTTTCTGGTAATCAGGGATGACGTAGCAGATCATGATAAGTGGGCGAAGCGGCTAAACTGTGAAAGAATTATGCATTTAATGGATGTGAGGTTCTACAACACTTTTTGAATTTTATGTTGTCAAGATTTGTGGAAAATCTGTAAATGAGCAGTATATAATCTTCCTGTATAGCTTTTACTTGGGCTAGAAATTGAATAAATGGTGATTTGGGCTGGAAATGACACTTGGCAATGCAGTTTCTGAAAGGAGAGAACCCACCCAAAATGCTCTGTTTCCAACTTTCTCACTTTGATATCAATGCTACATTTCTAACTTAATTTCTTCCCCCCCCTGCAATTGCATCATCAGATACAACCTTCTACTGCTGATGTTGAGACACAGCTGAGTGGGAGCGGTCCTTGGAGTCTTGGCTCTGACTTTGAGATTATACATACTCCAGGTCACACAGAAGTGAGTTTCAAAATTATGTTTTGCAGATCATACATTTCATCTTTAATCACCAAATTTTGTATACCTAATTGACTGAGGAATCTAAAAACATAATACAAGCAGTCCAACTATAAGTATTCTTCTACTTAGAATTAAAGTTGATTGTCTACGTACTTTAGAATATACTAAAAGAAATAATCACGTGTACTATCATCATAAAGGCATACACAGTGAGAATAAGGGATGTAAGGATGTGGCAGCATACCCAACTCCAGCTTATAAGCATGCATTAGAGTAACTGCACACTCCTGCTATCTACATTTAATTATCATCAGATGTCTAACTATGGAAATTTTTTTTGGAAGGGGTGCATCTGTTTGTTGTACAAGCCGCTGAAAGTTCTGTTTGTTGGCGATCATGTTGGCAATAGAGTATATCAGGATTCTATTGGACTGTCGATTTTCGAAGAATACAACTGGTATTCAGGTATACCATCTCAATGAACTTTGCCAAGTTGATACAGACCCGACAGGCCTTCACGTGCAGGTCCATATGCTTGATGTCACATGTACACATCATTCTATCAGTGAGAAGGAATGCCTACCCTGTGTAGATGACCTGGCCTAAAATCTGGCTGGTCCATTTATCTTGTGAGTTACACATCTACATGATTTATAGATGAGTGTGTGTGTGTGTCTGAGAGAGAGAGAGAGAGAGAGAGAGAGAGAGAGAGAGAGAGAGAGAGAGCTCTGAAATGATCCACACCAAATAAATGGACTAAACAGATTCTTGGGCACTGATTGGAGAACTATCTATATGTTGATGTCTAATGGCTGCACTATTTGGACAAAGCGTGAATTCTCTAGGCTGGTACATGTGAAACTACGCAAAGATTTAGTACACCTCTTGAAATTAATAATCAATGATGGACTGTACATTGTACAATGTAAAGTTCACAACAATTGTAGAACTTAAAACAATCCCTTGGAGGACTTTTGAAGAGGTCAGAATGGTTGGAACAAATGTGGGTGGATGAATTGGCTAAACATGGGAGTGGGGAAAAAGATATAAAACTATCTTCAGTCACTAGTTACTATGTTATATTTTCTACTGAGTGTAGGGATTTCTATGTGTTTTCTAACTTTTGTATTGGTCCCTTGTACTGTTTGCAGTTCTTAATAGCTCATTTTGGTTGCACTTTTTATTTCATCAATGAATCTATGCTACCTATCAAAAATAAAAAATGGTCAAAACATCAGTTTACCATGCTTTTTTTTAGTCTAAAAGATCATTCGGATTAAGGGTTTGATTGGTCTTGTTCAGTAAGAGTTCTGGGCTGAGTCTGACACATCCATGGTATACCACAACTGAACAGTTAAGACTTCCATGTGTGCCACGAGTATTAACATATAATCGCCAATAGCTTTAGCTAAACAGAAGTGACAAATGTGTTATGTGTGGAGCCTGATTTCACCCGGGATAGACTGTTGACTCAGGTCCATTGTCGTGGATCCAACTAGTATAGCCGCCAGAGTAGTTGTATCTTGTGTTCTTATCTTCTGCCTTTGAGCATGGTGGAATCGGTGTGATTCGTGGACCTACCTCAAGATCGAGGGAACCACGTAAATATGTGTCTTCTTTGTGTGGTTTGATTGCATCTTTTGTTCTTTATTTCCTAACAAAACTGCTCTTAGCTTTGCTAAAAAATCTTGCTTCAATTGAAAGATGAGCCGATGACTTATTTCAGTGTACTAATGTTTTTTGTATGGCAACAGTTCCTGAGCAACTGAAGAGCGTGAAGAAGCTGCGGGATTTGGACTTCAAGTGGATTTTACCAGGTAGATGTCCAAAAAGACATGCCTATATAAACTCCCAAAAATTAATACATTCTCTCATCTTGGCATTACTAGATGTAACAGAATTAAGGACAACACCTTTTTCTCATAAAAAATTTAGAGTTTTTTTTTCAATTAAAATAAACTCATGAATGCCATTAAGCTAACTAAAAGAACATATCTCTGTGATATTTACTTATATTCCTCTTCTAGCGCCTAATGAAAGAAGTAACAATCATCATACAGGCCATGGAAGGAGAGCTAAATTTAGAGACACCCAAGAGAAGAATTCAGCGATAGAGGCTTTATTGGCTCGCACTGAGCAGGCAAATCTCCAGTTAGTTTAATTACCTTCTATAGACACTTGTTTGTAATTAGTAATTATGAAGAAGAAATACAATGTGTATGTTAATCAAAGCTATGGTGAATGCAGGAAAAACATATTTAATACTTGTAATTTTCTTTCATAGTTGCATCAATGAAATAGGCCCAAGAGCAGGAAGAAATCCATTCTGGAGATGTGGTGGCTACCAAAAAGTATAGAACTGAGAGTGGTTAGGAGTAGCTAATGTCTCACCTTAAGCTCTGTTGACTGGTTTAACTTAATAAATAATAATACATTTAGAGTTTCATAATTGCATATCTGGTACCCCTAGGAACTAAACAGAGAGATGCATTTGCAAAAGCTGGGGTACAATGAGCAGACTTTCTTGTTGGGAAATTTTATAGGAATCATATCTCCTAGTTTCCAACAATAGAAATCTTTTAGAGGGCCTCTTTAGATGAAGTAGATGGTCTTAGATAGCAAGGTAGATGTTAGAAAATGTGGCACATCTTTTTAACTCATGCCACCACTTTAATGCATCCACGGATTTGGTCCAGAGCCTCTCCTAATAGTATAAATCCATACAACACTAGAGCACAGCACTCCAAGAGCTGTCCAAGTTCAACCTTCACAGCATTGCTGTCATATCTTCTAAAGGGCCACCCTGATCGATCTCTGTAACCGAAGTGCAGGTAACTTGGTTTAACACACAAACAAGGGTTCATGCATTTGGTAATCTGAATTTCAGATCAGTTACGGTTGCTTTGTTCTTTGTCGTGACCAATTACAAGCAAACAGATTTACATGTAAATAGGTCAACTGAATGCAGGCAACTAAGTTATGAGGATCCAAACAGGGTCAAAGGACATCTGTTTTGCATGCATAGCGCTTTCGATCACGCATTTGGAGCTGTGCACATCAGTTAGGAACATACGAATTGTCAATGTTGCGTAGCCTGAAATGATTGCTGATTTGTCAAACTGAATTATCCATTTGGTGATTAGCGAAGGATGTTAAGGGTCCCTTTGGGTCTTTGTAAACAGAGTGCAAATAACTCGTTTGTGTGTAAATGAATCATTCATGTGTTTCTGATAGCCTGCATTATCTGGTAGTTGCTGTCTTCCTGTTCTTGGTCAAAACAACAGGAAACCAGAGTTGCAGGTACCGTGAGTGCAGGGCAACATTAGAAAGATCCAAAAAGCACCCAGCGAAGAAATAGTCAACGGTCAAAATCTAATGGCCTTAAGAGGCATACTTGGTAAAGATCTTCTGATCATGTCTGTTTTCAAACCAAGTTCCATCCGCAAAATATTCCATAATCTAAAAGATCTGGATTGGTTTGCTTGCACGGCTGTGAGTCCAGTAGAGTCACATGCTAAAGAAGTGCAGCAGCCACATACCTGGAAGCTGTAATAACCACATATGACATTCACTGAGGACAAATGCCTGAATGGTGGGACCAAGCCACATTGTCAGTACTACCTGTGGAGGAAACCAACCCAAAGCATTAGTTAACCAATACAAAATTGAATCACAGAGGTGATATGGACCACTTGTATGCATTAAGGAATAGAAAGTTCATATAACAGCAGTACAGCACAATTGGTCAGTAAAACTGTTGTCTATGTCCAACCACTCGACTAGCGACGCCAATGGAAGGCCAAATACTGGATTGCTTGAATGTTCTGGTTTGGAAAGCTTTTAGAACAATAGTCATCTGAGAATAGGTCCAGTCAGACAGGTATCTGACCACCCAACTTCTGAATAATGTCCATGAAGATATGCAGATAACCTGATGCAAGGGGACCCATTAATTCTTCCTATGTATTAACAAAAATTGCCATGCTATGTTGCTGCTGCTTGTAACATACCAAAACCTTATACAGGTGAAAGCCAGTATACATGTGCAGGCAAGTTGCTTCACTGCCATTTTAGGCGGCAGTAGTAGCAGCTCCACAATTTAGATAAAAGATTGTTTTTAAGGTAGTAGTAGGAAGTAATTCATTGCCAATTCCAAGTGTCAGATGCTTCACACCTTCATCTCATTAAATCTTCATCAGCTGTAGACTTTTCCCTGTAATAAGGAGTAGGTCGAGTGGTACTTCAATAAAAAGAATTACACGAAATTTAGTTCAATGCTTTTATTGCCAATTGTCCTTTGATGCCGTACTTCCTTCATTTTAAAGCTTGGGACCAGCACATGCCGAGATGCCCGAGACACAACATATGGCATATAAGACAACAATTAGACTTTTTTTGTAAGGAATTGAAAGTTGGACAATGGAGAAATGAGGAGGCAAAGTACATGAAGTTGAAATGATGGAAGTGTGAAATGGTTTGGGTACAAATATATAAGAATTGAAACACCCTCGTTCGACTGTAAAAGGGTTACAAGTTAAAGGAACTAAGAGGAGGAATCAAATAATGACATTGATGAAGCAGGGAGGAAAAACATAATGGAATATGTAGTAACTGAGAACATTGATTTAAATAGAGTTAAGAGTCGAAATATAGAAGTCATGAAACTGAACCCAAGTAAATAGAATAAGGCTTCAATTATCTTGTATATTCCACATATTTTTTGCTTACCTTCTTTTTATTAATAAAATCTCACCCATCATTTCAACAATTGAAGATTTATCACAAAACTAGCAGTGGCAATAATGATGCTGATGATGATGATAACAATAAAAATAATGGTGATGGTGATGGTGATGGTGATGGTGGTGGGTGGTGGTGGTGGTGGTGGTGGTGGTGATGATAAATGCTCATCCCAAATATTATCACCTCTTGATATATGGCATTAGCAAACAAGAGCCATTTGCACCTGATATGCCTCAGTATCTAATATAGAAGCATCAATACCATTAAACCTAAAAGTGTATGCCTTTTGGCATCCAAATGTAGACTGATAATCCATACCTTTCACATGTTGGGCCCTCCAGTGGACCAACCAGACCCTAAAATCGCAGTAGTTGATCAATCCTAACCTAGTGAATGTTGACCACTGAATAGATTTTTCCTGGTCATCTCTTTGGCCAGGATCTCATGCGTGATTTTTGGTGTATAAAGATAGTCATCTGTGATACGGCCCATCAGATAAAATCTTACCAGATGATGTACATTTGTGCAACATTGACAAGATTATTTTTTGATGTCTGGTTTTTTTCACTACTCTTTGGCTTTTATCTTTCAACATTCAGAAGTGAAATCATATTTCCTGTTATTATCATGCTAGTGCATAATGTAGTTCTGGATCTTTCAAACCAGTTGGCATTAATATTATCTAAGTAAGAAATAATAACAATAATAATGAGTAGAACTGACAGAATAAGAGGAGGATAAAAAGGAAGTTGCCTTTCACATAAACAAGTTTTCCTATTGGGAATTTACAACAAAAGCACATATATTGAAGAACTTTGAGACAAAGGAACACTGCTTTTCCTTCATGTGGCTTTCCATTGAGACATGTATGATTTGTTGGAATATCAGGTTTTCATTAGAAGCTGAAATAAAAGAGATGCCTCTGCAAAGGGAACAACACTAATGATCCAATGACTTTAATTTCTTGTAAATCAATTCGTTGGCACGATCCCCATATTGAAGAGCTTAGATCATAGATAAACACGAGAAGTGGTAAACAAGAGAAAGGGAGCACTGCTTTCCTTTATGTAGCTTTCCATTGAGACACGTATGATTTGTTGGAATACCAGCCCCTCACTAGAAACTGAAATGAAAGAAATGCCTCTGCAAAGGAACACAGCTACTAATCCAGTGACTTTTTTTTTTTTTTTTTTTTACTTGTAAATCCATTCATTGGCACGACCCCCAGTTTCATCCATGTCGATAAAAATACTAACAGCCTGTGCAAAGAGAAAACAATTTCAAAAGAAAAACATTAATTTCCCCATCCTTTCTCCATGATAATTTGAATGCTTCTAACAAGCTTTTATGACAGAGATAATGGTATAAATCAATGGAATAACAAACAAGAGGAGGACATTAATAAGAAGTAAGATCAATGTGACATTCAGTAGAGAGATTAAAAATCTGAAATAGGGACGATGTCATCAATTAGAGACCTTTGAGCCGGTTAAGAGGTACTACACATAGATATTGAAAAGTTCATGTTAGAAGTGAGGAGACTGCAAGCATCTCATACCATGCACACGTTATTGAAGCCTATTAGAAAATGGAAATGGATAAATATGAATCATATATAAAATATGTGAAAGGTCTGGTAATGTTGCAAAACATATATGATATGCACATATATTATAAAGTACGTGAAAAGCTTATAACAGCAGCTAAAATATTGCTAACGCACCTGCGAAAGGTCATGCCAATCATGCATATTTCTGAAAATATAGGTACATAATTTGTAGAGGTCCCCAAAGGTACCTATCTGATGCTCAATTTGGAATTTTCAGCTTTATTACTCAAAAAGGTGTGATGTTCAACCAAGAGCCAGGCCTTGTGGGGCCCACCTGGATGCATCAAAATTCATGAGTGTACAAGAGATGCAAATGGACATCATGGATTGGAATTGAGTGACAAGTTCACTTAAATTGAGTCACTGGTTCCATGTTGATTTAGAGGCCTTGGAAACATATGATTAAAAATGATGGGTCCACCAGCCCATTATGCAGCCCCTAGAATGCAAGGCTACAGTGATCCAATTTGGGTGAAATTTCACCAACCCCAATCTGTGATACCCCGTTTACACCCTACCGCAAAGATTTCCACACATTCAGGTAAGCCTGAAAAGGCCTACCACACAATAATGCAGTGACAGGATGTGACTAGATCATTACTAGTCTATTATAGCAATTATCTAACAAGAGAATACACAGCAACTTCAGTAAGTAGATTTTGGTGTCCTCCAGCAGTCCAATATCATTGAATTGCCACGTATTGATTTCCTTGCTTGAAAGTAAGAGCAAGTGGGAATAAAAGTTTCAAATGATCGAGTCAGATAATCTGCAATATGTATAGGCCTTCCTACAGTTTGAAAATCTGTGCTCAGAAGACGTTAAAGGAACTAGGGTTTTCAACGGGAAGACGAAAAACCCAATTTTTAGATCCCAAAAATCATAATGTTTATAGAATTTTGAGTTAATGAAAGGACAGCTATGGCTCAGACTTCTTTCAATGTTCTTTGGGTAGTTCATTCTCGCAATGTGAATTCAAACTGCAACCTCCACTTTGATAATTATTAACAGAATAATGGGGAAAAGAAATTTATTATCGCATTGCATGATGCCAAGTATGGTTCTTTATGTGAGGGAAGATAGATCTAGGGGAAATTCTAAATGCACCCTTTATTTTGCTGAGCACACCCACCTTTTAAAAAAAAAAATTCACTGTTCATAAAGGAATATGGGTGTGCTCAGCAAAATGGATGGGTGCATATAGTATCACCCTAGATCTAGTTCTAAAATACAAGAAAAATGTTTCTTGGCAAAGGGGACAATCTGCAGTACATGCATCATGCTTGCAAACTCAAACCTTTACCTTTCCTATTCGGGGCCGCTCTTTCAATTTTGCAAGGCTATTCCGAATATGTGAGACAGCACCCCAACATTTCAATGTGTTTGCCACATCATCAAGCCTCAGTAGATATTCTTCTTCAGTCAGTGGAAAGGATCTCTGAACAAGATGTCTACATGTAAATAGGTACATCCTTCAAGTAAAAGAACATGAAGAGATCAATGCAAAAAATCAAGAAATTCTATAGTACTGAACTTGAATCAGTAATTGTATGATGATTTTTAATATGGGAAGACTTCTTCTTCTTCTTCTTTTTCTTTTTTTTGCTATAAGGGGGACTCAAACTCTCACACCCATGTAACCAGATGAGCTACAGCTTCACTAAGGAAACACTTGAATACTATCTTTTAGAGTCTTCTCTCTGATGATAGTGTTGAAAGACCTAATGTTGATTGACAATTAAGTCTCCCTAACTTCTAAATGGCCACATTGAGTTCAATGAGCCCATGCCAAGGCAACAAATGAGATGTAAATGAGCAGTTTCTCATATGTAATGGTAGGAATATGTCCTTGCCAAGATAATGAAATCCACTGCAGGGGAGAATCACTATGGGTTTTTTTTTTTTCTCTCATGATGTTCTTTAAAGCAACTTCTCTCATTAGACTAACATTTCATACCCATTTATTGTTAACAGTGACAAAGGTGGAAATGATTAATACAACCCAATGGCATGCATATATATGATTCATTCTTATGCACTCCAAGGACAAAACGGGTCTTGCCCCCAAAATGAGATACCAGGATTGTTGTTCGGACTGGGGTTCCAGGTCAAATTATTTCTTTCTAGACATAAAAGAGCTATAAGTCCTTCATTTCTTCTTGTTTTTTTTATTTGTTGGTTCAAGCTAACAATGATAATTTCAGGTAAAAGGCTAATCAAGCATGACTAATTCCCTGATTATGAAGTGTCATGGCGAGAACAGATGGTTTCTTATGCAGATATTCCTATTTAACACAGATATACGAGTTGATGTCCACGTTTGACACTGGAATTTGAGTGGGCATGTCTGCTTGTGTTCAACACAGATGAGGTGTAGGAACTGAACTGACACATAAGCACTATATGTTAAAATCAAATCTTATATAGATACTAGCATGAATATATATATATATATATATATATAGAGAGAGAGAGAGAGAGAGACAGTGAATCTGACGTGTGTATAGAATCTGATGTGTATTACCATCATATCCCCTTGATTGGGATAATTACCCTCTTGATTTGGGTGATTTCCCAATCTAAGAATATATTACAAGATCTTAGATTTACATTGATGTAATACAAGTGATGGTCCCCACAGGTGGCGCTCTATACACACATTCATAAATATAACAAAAATCACACTAAAATACAATTAAAAAGAATAACTTATGGGTTTCTCTTAACATCTATTTCCAACACAGACACATACCCAACATACCAGCACTTTCTCTAGGTGGGGAGTGTTCTTGTCATGTAGGGATTTAAGACTGTGTCTCTGTTTACATCCTTCCTTAAGATCTTATGAAAAACTACTTTCATTTTGGGAGTTTTCAAGTAGATATCTTTTAACTGAACCCAGATTAATGGGATAAGGCTCTGTTTATGATGATGATATGGTGAAACTGTTACTACTTTAACTTTTTTTATATGAGAGAGTACATATAATGTTTTACTGTAAACAATTCATTTTTCCTGCCTTGCTTACATGAAATGCGACATTGCTCATGATACTTTTGTTCTCTATACGAAATCTTGAAGATCAAACTTAAGACACTGAATGGGACATGACACCAGGATAAGTGTCAAATGTTAAATAATATGGCCAGACGAACTACATATTTTCTCAAGAAAAATAGAACAACTTAATGTAATCTAAATGTTTAACTTTTTATAAAACTCAACTGAAATATGAAAGAAGGTTTACCCAAAACAAAGAGCATAGATGAATATAATGATATGTGACTGTCCATGAATGAGAACCAGTCTCCCACTCTGTATGAATGATCATGCAGTAAGGTCTGATATTGTACCTATGTTCATCTACTTCAGCACAAATTAATAGAGCAATCTAATTACCTGTTCCATGTACTTCCACATGACATTCATTGCCAAGAGGTTTCTTCCCATGAACTCCTGCATAAAGGAAGTTGAAAACATGAAGTTTGAAATAACATAAATGAACCTGCTGCATTGGATAGAATAATGCTTATGGTAAAAACTAAAAAGGATAAGGATTTGGTCACATGTTATTAAATTGCTAATTGATCAGATCACAACACAAAAGTCAATTATTGTATACAAATTCTCAAACCAACTGTGTAACATATATTACCATTGAATGCAATTTTAATAGGAAGTAAGCTGCAAATGGTGGCATGACCATAATAAAAGCTCAAGATTAGATTTTATATTTTCTTCTCAAATCACATGCACATTGCTCCAAGAGTGAAAAAAAAGAATTCGCTAATCAAATAATGCTCGCACATCAGACACTCAAACCTTGTGGGCTTGCTGGCCATCCTTAAAAAAGAAAACCATCTCTAACCTCCTAAAGCGGGATTTTTTTCATTCCATTAGAAAGCGTGGCAGATAGTTTTGGAGCTAGAATCAATAATATAAGCAGTCATAGACATCTATTTGTTGGTGACTAGATGATCGCAGTACCCATTCAGAATAACCAAATAATTAAGATACTTTGACAGCATGTCATGATTGGACTTGTGACCTCAAAAATGACACCCACACATCTTAATAAAGAGAAAAAAAAAAAAAAAACCCAGCATGGAAATGGTTACCGATTATGATCAGTAACTTGTCCCATGATAAGAAGCATCAATAAATTAGTCCTGATTTTGATTATTAACTAGCAAGTGCTATATAAGATGTCAGAAGAGAACAACATCAGCGTTAACTTAAATGCAAATGTTTTTAAAGGGAAAAATATCACATAACAATGAATACCTTCTTTATAAGTTGGACATCATAAGACCTCCCATATTTGTCCCTGATTAGTGTTGCAAGATCCACCCCTGTAAACTTTGAATCATCATTTCCAACCATTCTTTCCAAATCCTTACGAAACAAGTCATTATTTATCTGCAAGGAAAAATGACAGATAATAAGACCAAATTCAAAGAACATGTATTCTTTTCCAATGCCTGGCAAAAGGCAGCATTTCATATAATTATTTTTTAAAATCCATGAGTCTCAGCATGTATCAAGGACATAAAAAGAAGCTAATACCATTTTCATTCTTATAGACTTAAACTATTGAACTGTAAATGGAAAATTGTCATGAATAAGAACTTTTTCATGGTAAAAATGAGTCAACAGGTGTACAAAGAATTCCTGCCACATTTAATAGCAACACATAGCAAAAATGTTTAAGAACATACAATCGACTAAAACGAAAGATTAGACTGAGATCTCTTATGGAATCATCCCCATTTGCGAAGAGCTTGAATAGGTAACTTTAAAATAATAATAGAATTTAAGAATCGGAATACCCGTCTATATGATCACATCTTTTAATATGGTAAAAACTAATATAGGATACAACAGAAATTTGGGGCAAAGTTATGCACACTGAACACTTTAAAAGAGTACATTTGGGTGTCTTGAGAAATACACAAAAGAAATTTAAGCTCAAACCCAACTGACAGATAATTGCATATCCTTAACCAGCCAACTGTGCATAACAACAGGAAGATCAAAACAAACATATTCTTAAATTGAGAAGACAACAAGAGAGAACACAAGTTGTTCTTACCCCTCCTGTATCACTCTGAGAAGACTCCCCATCTTGGTTTTCATCTGCTCCATCGGCTGGATCCAAGTCATCATTAATTAATGCTTTCGATAACACCAGCCGAGAATATGCACCCTTTCCATGGAATGCGGTAAGGCTCTCCCCTTGAGCATACAATGCTCTTCCAGAAGGAAAGCAAAGCCCCGAATACTCTAAAGACAACATCTTAGTAAACTTGCCTTTGAAATAACTTCCATGTGCTTGCAATGTTGATGCACAATAAGGATGACTAGATACAACGCTTGTCATGTCCTACCAATCAAAATTCCTCTATGTTGAGTTTGCAGAAATCAATCAAACATATAAAGTTACAACAATCACACAGAAAATTTTGCTCACAATTTTTTCAAGTTAAACTATCTACACCAACAGTAACAAATTACACTCAGAACCCATTTTAAACTTGAAAAAAGAAAAACCCCAAATTGTCATTTATGAAAAAGATGGTCTCCAGTAAAACAGATTCTTACCATGAACCTATCAAGAAAAATTATAGAATTTATTCATTTTATCATGATATGCCTAAGCAGTTTTAATTTGTGGAGTGATGTTCATGTTCTTCTAGAAGTAGTAGTCAGCTTCTAAATTACCCATAGATTGTAATTCCAATTATACAGCACCTATCAAATCTCTCCATATAATTCTAGAGGAGGTGAAATTCTACAGCTCTAAAAATTCAAAAGATGGTATCTTTCTTTTCCTACCAAAGCATACATAAGACTATCAAATTCCAATTGCAGTGAGAGGTCAAAGAAAAATGCAAAAAATCAGATTCATTTGCAGTAAGAAAGAGTACCTCTGATAATGAGCATAAAAAGCTACAAAAACAAGAGAGAGAGAGAGAGAGAGAGAGAGAGGAGAAGAGGTCGACGATGGATAAATCATAAAACAAACAAGGGCCTTGTATTTCCTCGCCAATTAATCGGCGCGTAACGGCTTCTACACGAAACGTGAACGGAACGACTGCTTATGCGTCTTAGAAACAAACGGTACGAGTTTATCAGCTGGTGGACCACACCCACTATTATTTTTTCATTTTCTAAATGGGCGAGGGGCCCACACTTTCTCATAATACAACCTATCGGCCGAGATCGATCCCTGAACAGTTAGATAAAACACATTTACCACAGGGTGTCTAGTATTTGGCCCGTGCCATTTGATATTTTTTTGCATTAAGATACATAAAAATTAGAGAAAAGAGGTACCCATAGTTTTTATGCAATAAAACTGGTATTCCTGCTAGAATATTCTTTTTTTTAACAAGCGACGACGTCTTTAATATTGAGAGTTAGTGTCGACGTCGTCGTTAATTCATCAAATCTGCCTTTTTACCAAAATGACCCAGAACAAATCCTCTCCTCCAGTATTGAATATTCCTTATGAAAGTTGTTGATCTCCATTAACGAGGTCGGCATAACAAAGTTTGACCTCTTTCATGTGTTATCTACCATCTAGCAAAATAACAAAAAAATTGCTTGTACATTTTCTTTGGCGAAATTACCCTAGTTTACGATATTGTTGATTCAGCTGACGATATCATCAATTGAGTTGATAATATCGAAGCCGATGACCCTCTCCTCTAAACACTATTTTCTAAATGCAATACCCTTTCAACTTTCTCTTCCTTTCACTATTCTCTACCCAACCCCTTCCATAAAAACCTTTTTTTTTTTTTTTTTTTTTCATTCTACCCTTTTTCCTCAAAATCCTATTTTTTTTTTTCCTTTCAAACAACCCACTTAGACCCATCTCTTCTTGGGTTTTCAATATAAAATCCCAAAATGGTTTAAAGCAAGTGATTGGATTGAAAGGCTTCATGATGAGCGAAAGACCATATTTGGGAACTTGAACCATGGAAACTTCTTGCTTGGACATGGCATTCTCTTTTAATACCCACTACTATTTAAGTCTGCCAAAAACTCCCCATCTCTATTCAACTCTACCAAAAAGTTCTTATTAGGTACTTTTAGATCTTGATCTCATCCTTTCATTCATTCGTTAAACTGAATTGGTTTTTAACCTTCTTAGTTGCTCAATCCATTGACGTGATGATGGTAACACTCTTAGAAGAAAGTTGGAAATTTAATATAGGTGAAGGTGAAAATCTGATGTAGGTGAAGGTGATTGATTACTTCATACATATCTTTTTAAATATTGTATTCCAGCTTTCAGTAGAGTTGTCGGATTGAAAATTCGAGATGAGATGGATCTAAAAGAGTTGTAAGAGAGAAAAAATGAAGAAGATATATCGTCGACTAGGGTAATTTCATCTTAAAAAAATATACGAACACCTCTACAGTCATTTTATATTTTTTATTCATAAAGTGGTTTAATTAAGATCTAAACTTAATTTATTTATTTTGTCAAAATCCCAAAAATAAAAAATATGAAAAAGTAATTATAAATAATATGCGGTGGAGGGCCATAACTGTATCCAAACTTGACTCTCAATAATTTGAAAGTTAAATGAAGAGGAGCAAATAAACTCGTTGAAATATAGGTCATGATTCTTAGACCCACAACTTGTCTAGTAATAGTATGTCCAATGTTCAAGTGGAATTAAGACTTATGAGGTTGAAATTGAAGTCATATTATTATACATCATGGCAAGTAATTGGTGATATATTAGGCACCCTCTGGATAGATCTTTCGAAGTAATCAAATTATTCTTATATCACTCTACTTTCAGCTTAGCTCAAGAAAATTCTTCTCCAGCCACACAGGCAGTGGGAACCCTATGAATGGAGGCAATGCACAGTGCATGGTGCGCACAAGAAAATCATCCATTTTTTAATTTATATAAAGGGAGATGCTCCTATGAGAGATATCTTTCACCTTATATGAGAGATTGTGTGGAAGCCCTCATATTTAAGTTGTTGGCATTGGATTTGGATGTGAGGGCCCCCACACAATCTCTCATATAAGGTGAGAGATGCTCTCATAGGAGCATACCCATTTATATAAATACCTTATATTTAATTTATATTTATTTCTACAAATGTAGTGGGTGGACATACCTGTGCGGGTTAATGTGCTAGTGCTATTTGATGGCCCATAAGATGGTTTCCATACAAATCAACAAGCTTGAGATGAGGTCTTGGATCACCTCATTCAAAAAAACAAAGGGGCATGCAGAGTGGGTACTAGCTAGAGGCAAAGCAGAAAATGTTTCACATCAACCTCTCATTGACCCACACAGAAGAGACCACCAAAAAATCATACACCTGCATGGAGCAAGCACATCTTCCTACATAATTGCAGAATTGAGATAAGAATTCAATGGAAAAGGTGACCAGATCAGTAGATAATGAAGAATCTAATTTCTGGTTGATTAAATTCTCACTTTCTCTATAAGAAGATCACTAGAGAGCATCTAAATGTGAGCTTAAAGCAAAATTCCTACTAGGACTACAAGCTACATCTAGAATAGGGAATATCCAAAGATAAGCTTACATATTTTTACCAAAAGGACTGAGATACACCAGTGTTTTCCCAGCGCAGGCATGTTAATAATGACAGTAACATGATCAATTATTTCCATAAATAATTAGAAACTAGATGTTGGTCACCGAATAACAGATCATCGTGGGGCATTTTAGGGATGCATTTTCAAGATTATGCAGCAGGAGACTGCAATTTGTGGTCTTGTGAGGTGTCCACGTCCGCAGGAGGCGCCCACTGCCACATGGCGACACCTGGATAACCAGGGTACATTGCAGCTTTGTTAACTGCAGCTTGACCTTGAGCAGCAAAGGCAGCTGCAGCGGCTGCATGGAATGGAGCCAGGTGGGGCATGTATGCTGGTGGCGGCATTGTCATAGCTTTCATGTGCTGCTCCAGCCTCTCCTTGTCTTCCTTAAGTTTGATCTTCTCTCCTCGGAGCTCGTTTTTCTCTGCCTGTGAATACAAATACAGTGAAATGCCACGGCATCAAAATTCATGCAGTGGAAACTTCCCATCTTTTAAGATGAAACGAAAAATCTCCTGACCTTTACAGAACTCAGAATAGAGAAATTCTTAATTGGGCAGTTCTTGACGAAAAAGAAATTTGACAACTACTATTATTGGGATTAGAGCTCTAACATATCAGAGAGACTGCAACGGAAAAAAAAAAAAGCCATATACAAACAGGCCAATATTTATAATCTGTGACTCCAAAATCAAAACAAAAAGGCAGTTGGATGATGGAAAAGCATAAGCGCTAAATACCAGTAATTTGAAATATAGCAGTGTCAATTCAGTTCAATTAATTTGTATGTCTTAACAAGGTCCGTTTCCATATTTTTGAAGGGGAGAAACAACGTATGAACATTAGGAGATAGCAGACCTTCAGATCCTTAATTGTCGCCTGAAGTTTTTCATTTGTCTCCTTGAGCTGCTGCGCCTCACTTCTCAACTGTACCAACACACGAGCAGCATCACTTAATATCATAGCTTTGTCTGACTTAGGAGGCCTCCCAGGTTCCAGAACAGAACTCAATTCCACAAACCTAAAGTTCATCAAGGCAAATCAAGCATCTGGCAATTTAATAAATAGATGAAAACATTCAAACTTCAAATAAATATATCTGTTCATCACAGCCTAATACAGATCTAATGCATGCATGAGTGTTATTAAATATAATATCTCTAACCATATTGAGAAACATATTATATATATACATACATATATATATATATATAGAGAGAGAGAGAGAGAGTGCCTATCATTCAATCTTTCCCTGCGCATTTTCTCCCGACATGCTTTAGATTTGGGAGCTGTAACTGATTCATCTCTTGCCCTGCAGAAAACGTTGATCAAAGAATATCATACACAGGCAAAGATAAAAGTGAAAAAAAAGACAGAAAAAAAAAGCCTTTCAAACTATTGACATTTCAGATGCTTCATAAATCCACAAGTAAAGCCACTTCATAGTATATCATTTAACAGTTATTGTAAAAATAAAATAAAATAATAACAACAGACTATAGAGTATTTGTGCATTATTTATATGAACGAATGAGTGGCATTAATTTTATCGTTACTCAAGGTAAGATGGGTTGAGCTCAAATGTTGCAACTTGCAACACAAAGCACCTTACAACCACACTAAGGATCAACAACAGAAAAGCATGCAAAGTTTAGAACAAAAGGACTGTCCATTTGTATCTAGAATTACCTCAGAACCAAGCTAAGAATCCTGGAAAACTTGCAGAAATCTATAGGATACCTATTTTGGCCCAAGTTCTCGCAGCAAAAGTAGCTAAAAATCCTCTGTTTTGAGCTAAACTATAAAATCAGAAATAGTACTACTTTGGCATAGCATAGTGGATCAATGGTTCAATGTCAACTGGCAAGGCATACTAGTTTCACAGACAGCCAGGGATCAAACCCCCGTACTAAGGTTGAAGCATCACTTGCCATCGATGCAACCCGATGGCAACCACCACCCCCCCATCCCCCAAAAAAAAAAAAAAAAAAAAAAAAAAAAGAAAAAGAAAAAGAGTAGAGCAGTAAAAGCAAATTCCACATGGCTTTTACGAAAAAAAAAAAAGGGCTACAGCATGTTCTGCATTTAAGCACATATGCTTATTGACCACCCTAGAAAAAAAAAAAAAAAAAAATCTAAGCTGTCCTTCAGATGAAAAGAAAAGCCTATCAAATTCTTCAATTTAACAATAGATAATTCAAAATTGATGATTGTTGCAAAGAAAAGAATTATATATTCATAAAGTTGAGTCTGGAAGCAACAACAGATTAAAAACTTAAGAAATAGGTATTTTTTATTTCATATTTTTCTGGTAACTAATACCCAAAACAGGAACCCATAGATGAAAAAACAAAGAACCAATTATATTTATTGGAGAAAATCTACTTTGGGGTTCATTTATAATAACAGATGTGCCCAAAATTGCAAATAGATGTACTTTGAAAAAGTAGATTACCATCCATTTCACTGTGTGATTGGATTAAACTGAAAATATGAGCCAGAAAGGTAGCAGAACATTTTTTTTTCACCCCCACTCCAGATCAATATTGGGAGTTTCGCACAATATGAAATGTAGTAACTAATGACTTGTGTGCAAAAACAAATCCATCCATATCCACCTCCCACCAGCCCTTTTACGGTAATCCAAACGCAGCTTTTAAAGTTCATACATCAATGTGATGGAACAAGTATCCTTCCATTCACTCACCAATCAGACAACTCAAAAGTACTTGAACTTTCCAAAATCAACACAACAAGTGTTAAAAAAAAACAGAAAAGGAAAAAGCAACCAAGAAAGAAGGAAAGAAAGAAAGATAAGATCTTTACCTTTTCCTCGCATCCCCTTGCTCAAGAACGCAAAAATCCTTGTACGGATCACCTATGTCCACACTGCAACGACAAATCTCCCATCAGAACAAAATGCAATCTAACAAACTCCATCAACCAAAGAAAAAAAAATAATCCCATACCACGGATTTGGGAGATCACCAAAACCATCGAGAGTCCAACGCAAATCACCATCAGTCCCACCAACCTCATCAATCCAATCGTAATCCGAAATCGGATTCGTCCCCATTCCAGAAAAAAAAGATCGCTTCTTTTGCCCTAATTCGGCAAGGCGAAGCGAGAAATCGAGAAATCGAGAAATCTCTCCCTAATCAGCCCTAATTGGGCTACTTTCAAGGAGGGAGAGACGAGCTATTGAAGGAATTGCAGAGGAGGAGGAGGAGGAGGAGAGAAAGCACGAGCATCTAGGGTTTGGGAGATTTGGGAAAGAGACGAGTATCCATGAGAGAGAGAGATAGAGAGAGAACGTGAGCATGAGATTTTCAAACGGCCAATCGTGGTAGAGAGAGACGGCGCCAAAATGGAAAAAGAAAAGAAAAAGGAGAGTTTATAGGAGCCACAGACGCCAGCCACCATACCAGCACTCAAGATTCAGGATTTTATTTCCTTTCTTTATTAAACCCTCTCTCAATCTTCTAGTTCTTCTAATCTTTGACATATTGCCATAGTTAGTGTGGCAACTGTTGCGTTTTTGTGTGGAAGTCTTTTTAATCTATTCTCATGAGAGACGCTTTAGGTAAACACTAATCACTGTATAGATAGCAACAACAACTACTAATAAATAAAAAGTTTCATTA
Organism: Camphora micrantha; assembly: GCA_003546025.1. Lineage (NCBI taxonomy): Eukaryota > Viridiplantae > Streptophyta > Magnoliopsida > Laurales > Lauraceae > Camphora > Camphora micrantha. The sequence goes on from QPKB01000008.1 coordinate 9,997,663, forward strand.
AGATATTCTTAAGTAGGCCCCCCACACTTACCAAAATTCTAACCTAAAGTATGGGTCGTGGCCAACATCTCAAATTCACAATAGTTCCTCTTTTGTTTTTTTTAATCTAGGTACATACCCAACAAAAATCCCTAAAATGAATAGTTCTATCATGATTCATTGATGGGTTGGATATTTTACTAAATGTGTCTAGGGTTGTAAACGGGTCGGTTTCGGTTTCGGGTCCATGGTGGACTCGGAACCGAAACTGTTAAGGAGAAGGTGGAACCGGATCTGAAACCATTTCGAAATCGATTTCTTTGCTCCGGAACTGGAACCAAAACCAGAACGAGAATGATATATGGGAAGGGTTTGGAACCGGGCCCAGGTCTAGGTAGAGAATAATATTAAAAGAACATTATTTTTAGGAGAAATTTTTGAAAATTGAGGTAATATGTCGGGTCTTAAATCTACGGGTTTGAACCAAAGTGGAACTGGACTCGGACCCATTTACTTATCAGGGCCTAAATAAGGATCCAAACTCGATTTTTAATGAGTCGGAACCTCCAAGTAATAGGAGAATCGGGGACCCATTTACATATCTAAATGTGTCATTTGAAAAGTCTACTCTTTTGTGTTTATTTGACTTAAAAATATTTTTTTTAAGATCAACTGATATTACTAAAGGTTTTTGACGTAATATGACTAATCCCTCAAATAACACCAACTAAACTCATACAATTGCACTTCTAGCAAACTGGGACATTTCGAACATAAGACATGGAGAGCAAACTCATATCTTATGGTGGGTGACTTAAAATTAATTAATAGTTGAGCATGTAACAAGTAGATCACTGTAAAAATATAATCTTTTAAAATATTTATAATTTTATTTCTTTTTCTCTTTTTTTTTTTTAGTATTGGAAATTTGGACTTACGCACTCACGTGCTTACCGCTGAACTAGAGACAAGTGATCAATTTGCCACTAAATCTGCCTCCTCTTAAGGAAAATTTGAGTATAACATACAAGATTGGGACCTTTTTTTTCTTTCTTTCTAAATCACAATTAACAGGCTGACATGAAATGGGTCCTCTAAATTCAATGTCACCAACCTCATTAGGCCTAATCCAAGACTGAAAGGTGAGAGAAACTTGCACGAAATTTAATGAAGTTGCAAGAGGACCCAATTGGAAAATGACAAATCTTAATTATTTCTCTGTTTCCCGAGGAAGAATCTCTATCTTAAAAAAACATGTCTCATGCGTCTCTGTTAAGTCACAAACTTTTACTACGGTCAATCCAGCAACTTATAAAATTGTGTTGGACCGGACCCCAAGCGTAGTTGTCTGTGTGAGTGCGTTTGAAAGGTCGCAGTTGAAACCACATCAACTCAATCAAGTGGACCACAAAGGAATTTTACTTGGGGACCACTAGTTCTTTCTTCCAACTTTCCTTGCTAATTTCTCAAGTGGATCCCGGAGCTTCAAGGGCTTTTGGATTGACGAAGGGTCAAAATATCAGATACCCACATAGCAAAATTAGCATATAATTAAAAGCCACTGCGTCAAAATTGGGCGCATCTTGATTCATATCTCTCTATTTCTTGGGTTTCTAGATTGGGTCCATAAATCGTGCTTTTAGATCGATATAGACTGATGTAGTCCGAATCCCTGGTATATTACACTCTTTACAGTGTGCGGAACATGTAGAACTCAATGTGGGGCCCACTTATTGATTATTTGAATCCGATTGAATGCGAATCCCTCCTATCGTGTATATCCTCTGATTTTACTTTGAAAAGTTTTGGTCCCATTATAAGACTGGACACTTGATTGATATCAATCTTGTGTTCGATCTTAAGGTGGGGTCAAGTCCAATTAAAGTAAGACATGGGGGTGCCACATGAGGAGATCGAATTTAATTTTAATGGTTCGGATCATCAATACGTGGGGCCACATGGTGAGTTCCACACATCCTAGATAAGAAAACGATAAGGATGTGTAAAAGACCAGTCAGGGGATCCGAACCTTAGCGCCATGAACCTCCTCTCGACCTTCTCGCTCTCGCTCTGCAAATGCGGATCAGCTTTTTCAAAGCAGATCTGTCCTCGGAGCGTTGTTCATCTGAATATAGCACGAACCGCATATATTTTTTGATTTTTTGTGTTTTTTTTTTCTGCTGTAAACTTAACATTTATCTTTTAAATGATGATACTTCTTTTGACTTATTAATTATTATTTATTTTATGTGATCAAATTATAAAGTTAAATTTCTTTTTCCATTTCTAATACTTTAATATATGGATAAGACATATTTGTATTCATTAGTTAATTGTTATCTGTAAATTTTAAGCAATTAATGCAAAATATAAATGTCATTTCAAGTCTCATCAATGGACTGCTTGGGTTGGATCTCATCTCACACAGTGCAGCACACATGGGCAGGAATTTTACAGTGCTATTTGAACACCAACCTACCCACGAGACGTCAAAAGGAATGTGTCTTTTCTGGTGGACATTTCTTCAGTATTTTAAGTGAAACACCACTCCCTAGTAGAGTACGCTCGACATGTGCCATTGCATACATATTTTTATGAAGGCACATAGGATAGGAGAGATATTCTTTCACGCATATAAAAACGAATATAAGAGGCTTGGGATGGATTTGAGAGATATTGAAATGATAGAATATGAGGAGTGGTGGGCCATGTTTAGAGATGAGATGCGGGAAATATAAAATGCACAAATGAAGACATATAAAATGCACAAATGAAGACATGTGGTCCTCTCTCATTGATACTTGACAATTGCCTTTTTCTATCTCTCTCTAGTCTCTGCCAATTGCCTTGCCTGATGCTGATGCTTGTACCGTTGGATTGGTGGTAGTGGAAGACTTTGTGGTGTCATATTCAACACATTGGGACTTGGGAGCCTGTTTACAAACATGCTTATAGCTACTAATATTCTGTACCTGTCACTGTCTTGTTCTGCTTTATTCAAGGAGATTAATAATTGAAGGTCATCATCTCCCGGCAATGGAAGAAGTATCTAATGTTGTGGTGAATTGTGATGAATGGATTATCCTAATCATTGAATTGGTGTCCATCAGAGAAAAAAGAATGGGTCGTTTCATGTTCAAAGTCAAATGTTTGAATGGCTAGAAAGAGAGTTCGGTGGTGTTACATGGATCATGTATGGATGCGGAGAAAAAGAAGTGATCTTGCAGTGGGTAATATGTGTGATGTTGATGTTGTGGCCTTTGGTTGTGAGTTGGGAGAGTGTAGGTTTTTGGACTTGACTCAGAGCCGCGTTTGTGGGTCTTGAGACAAGATTGAGTTTTGAGTGTGCTTGACTCTTCCTACCCTGTTTATCTCTACTTACATATTTCTCGATAAATCTCTTTGATACAAAACTACAGTGGCACATACGGTGGAAGGCTGAGCATATTAATCTTTAGTCATTTGTTTGATTACCATCTAACATAAGATAATCTTGCCTCAATTTTATAGAGAAGAAAAATCATCTATTAGGAAACCCGACTTGATCTATGTCAATCTGTTAGGATTTTGAGTGTTGGCTAAATTCATAAGTTGGACAAAACACTATGGGTCTTTTGAGTGGTAATTATATTTTAGAAAAGACTCTGAAGATAGAAGATTGGAAGGACTCAGAAGATCAAAGTCTGAAAGAATTATAAAGAAGAAAGCTGGTGAAAAGAGCTGTATTTCCGGATCAACCTAGAGAGGGGTCCGCTCGAGCGACCATTCTATTTGCTCGAGCGAACAGAGTAGGAATAACCCAGTTCTGAAACAGAGATTCATCTGTTCGAGCGAACAAGGCGAGCAAACAAGGCGCAGTGCTGTACGAATTTTTGGAAACATGTTTTTCTAATTGTGCTCAAACTGCTTGTTTTAGTCCTAATCATCTTAGGCAACCTTAAGCACGTCCCAATGGCTATTTAAAGGACTCAAGAGCTATTGCAAAGAGATACCTCACACCTTACCTCTCAAAGTTCTGAGTTAGAGATTATTATTGAGAGAATTCTTATCTAGAGATTTTTATGAAGTTGTGCTGCCGAGTTCTCTAGAGTTGGTTCTTTACACCTCACCTCTCAAAGTTCTGAGTTAGAGATTATCATTGAGAGAATTCTCTAGAGATTTAGTTGTGCATTTCTTCGGTGCATCCTTGTAGAAGATTATCTTCTTTCGAGAAGACTTGAGGAGTTAAGCGCTGGATTGAATCTGTTGCAATCAACAGTGTGAAGTCGTTGAAGCGTGAAGCAACACAATGTAATTTCAGTCCTTGGGTAGGGGATATCTGGGGAAGAAATTTGAGTTTCTTGTAATTGTGAGATTTATAGTGTTTGATTTGATCCAGTTTGGATCGGTGGTTTTTCACTCGGTTAGGGTTTTCCACCTTAAATTTGGTGTCCTTGTGATTTGTGCTTGTTGATTTTATTTCCGCTGCATATTGTTAATTTCCACATACTTTTGGGTTGATTGTTTGAGTAAACCAATCTAGAAATCGCGGACCCTAAAAATATTACTTTCAATTGGTATCAGAAATGGTTGCACTGTCTTGTTGTGTTTGATCCTACAAGATTTCTAGAATGATGCTCAATAGAGAAGGGACATCCACTTCCATGCCTCCTTTGTTTAATAGTTCTAATTATGCATCTTGGAAGTAAATGATGATTGGGTTCTTTAAGTCTATAAATGATGATGTTTGGGATATTGTTGAAGATGACTACTCTAGACAAACAATTGTGGTTAATGGACAAATTGTTTCTAAACCTAAAGCCCAATGGACTAAGGATGAGAAGCATGCATCCAATTGTAATAACAAGGCTATCAATTGCATATACAATGGAGTGATTGTTGATGAGTCTCGAAGGATTTCCACTTGCAAAACTGCAAAAGAAGCATGAGAAGTCTTACAGACAGTGTATGAGGGTACAGACACGATGAAACAAGCTAAATTGCAAAGGCTGAATAAAGAATTTGAAACCATCGTGATGGAAGAAGATGAGACATTTGATCAATTTTATGCAAAGCTGAATGAGATTGTAAATTATGTTTTCATTCTAGGGGAAGAAATACCAGAACACAAGATTGTCAAGAAAATTCTAAGGTCTCTACCTTCGAGATCGATTCTAAAGTTGATGCTATTAAAAAAAATAAGAATCTGGATACCCTCAAAGTAAATGAATTGGTTGGAAATCTTTAAACGTTTGAAGTAAATCGGTTGAATAAAGGAAAATTAAAAGAGAAGGATATTGTTTTGAAAACCATTTCAAAGTCAAAAAAGTGGCCTGCAAAGAAAAGTGAGTTTGATTCTGAATCTGAGGCTGAAGATGATATGACTAAATTTATGAAATATTTCAAAAAATATATGAAAAGAAAACAAGCCAATAGAAAGAATTTCAAATTTGAGAACAAGGATCCTGCAAAAGGGATAAAGTATTTTGAATGTCAAGGCTATGGTCACTATGCTAATGAATGTGCCAACAAGAAAAAGAGTACAAAGCAAAAAACTCTTAACATAACTTGGGATGAATCTTCTGAAGAGGAAACATAAAAAGCAAAAGATCCTGAGGATGATCCTTATGATAATGTGAATGGCAAGTTTGTGGCGTTCATGGCTGCGTCTATGTCTGACAATAATACTAATGAAGATAATGAGGATGAGTCGTCAGACCAAGAGAAGGATTGTGAATAATTGTACCATGCTACCTATGTTGATTGTGTCAAGATGACCAAGTATGGCAACAAGATTACTATTAAGTTCAAGGCTGCTCAATTAGAAAATTCTGCACTGAAGGTAGAATTAGAGCAAGCACTTAAACAGGTTCATCTCTTGACAAGTCCGAAAAACTGTTTGGATGAAAATTTGACTACTGATGGTCAAAAACTTGAGAAGGCTGAAAAAGAAGTAGTGCATCTGAAGCAAGAGATAGTACTATTGAAAGCTGAAAATCAAGACTTACAAGGAAGATTGAAGATCATTCTTTCTGAGCTTGAAGTCAAACAGGCATCCTTAAACAAGATGAACACTAGTTCGAAGACTCTTACAAACATTTTGTGCAATCAGAAGCCTCCTTTTGACAAGAGCGGTTTTGGTTATGATCCTGGTGCATCTACTTCAAATGCTAAAGGTAAAACAGTTTTTGTTTCAAGTGTTGCACATGCTACTCCACATACTATACTTTCAAATAATGTGTCGAGTAGTTTCAAGAAAAATAATATGTCACACGCTGCACGCACATCCACTTGTCATTATTGTGGATTACACGGACACATTCGTTCCCATTGCATGAAGCTGCAAAGTCTACCTAAAATCATGCAATGGCGAAAGAATTTTTCTTCACCCAAGACCGCTCAAATTTGGGTTAGAAAATCTAATTTGCCTAAATAGTTTACTTATAGTTTGCTAAAAGATCAAATTACAAAAGTGTGGGTGGCTACATGTAACAAGCCCTGATCAAAGATGTCAAGCTCCCACCCCCTAGTGCTGCTACGAAGATACATTTAGAGAAAGTTGCTATTGAGGGGAAGCTATTAACCAGAAAGCTGCATATTCTTTTCTTTAGCTTTGTCAAATTATGGATAAAAAGGGGGAGAAATGTGACAGATCAAGGGGGAGAACAAGAAGTTCTAACTGAATCAGAGACAATGCAGATCTACATTTGCTGATTGTAAATTTTTGTGGCTAGTGGTGTTTTTTAAAAAAAATTACAATGTATTTTGAGTTTCTTTTTGGGTAGATCAAATTGTATTGTCTTAGGGAGTCTTGTCCATGAATTGCCAAAGGGGGAGATTGTTAGGATTTTGAGTGTTGGCTAAATTCATGGGTTGGACAAAACTCTGGGTCTTTTGAGTTGTAATTTTATTTTAAAAAAGGACTTTGAAGATAGAAGATTGGAGGGACTCGGAAGAAGAAAGTCTGAAAGAATTAGAAGAAGAAAGCTGGTGAAAAGAGCTGTATTTCCGGATCAATCTAGAGAGGGGTCCGCTCAAGCGACCATTCTATTCGCTCGAGCGAATAGAGTAGGAATAACCCAATTCTGAAATAGAGATGGATCCGCTCGAGCGCACAGAGTGACCGCTCGAGCGAACAAGGCGTAGTACTGCTGTACGAATTTTTGGAAACTTGGTTTTTTAATTGTGCTCAAACTGCTTATTTTAGTCCTAATCATCTTAGGCAACCTTAATCACGTCCCAATGGCTACTTAAAGGACTCAAGAACTATTGCAAAGAGATACCTCACACCTCACCTCTCAAAGTTCTGAGTTAGAGATTGTTATTGAGATAATTCTTCTCTAGAGATTTTTATGAAGTTGTGTTGCCGAGTTCTCTAGAGTTAGTTTTTTTGCATCATTGTAGAAGATTATTTTCTTTCGAAAAGACTTAAGGAGTCAAGCGTTGGATTGAATCTGTTACAATCAACGGTGTGAAGTCGTTGAAGCGTGAAGAGACACAATGTAACTTCAGTCCTTAGGTAGGTATGTGATGTCCAGGGAAGAGATCTGAGTTTCTTGTAATTGTGAGATTCATAGTGTTTGATTTGATCCAGTTCGGATCGGTGGTTTTTCACTCGGATAGGGTTTTTCACCTTAAATTTGGTGTCCTTATGATGTGTGCTTGTTGATTTTATTTCCGCTGCATATTGTTAATTTCTGCATACTTTTGGGTTGATTGTTTGAGTAGACCAATCTAGAAATCGCAAACCCTAAAAATATTACTTCCACAATCCCAAGGCAATTTTGAATTCAGAAACCAAAAATTTGTCATGGGATGGGTGTGCGGGGGTGGACCTAAGTTTGATCTTAGGTTATCGCGCTAGGGCAGATTTTGAAACTTCCCAAGAATCTGATAGGCCCAGTACAATGCCCCGCTTATGTTTAAATAATTGCCCCACGTATGCGAATGTCTAAACCTTCACTGATGGAAATGAAAGAGAAATTCTAATTCTAATTCTAAACCCTAAATCCCCAAATTCTAAACCAATCCCTAAGTCTTAAAATCACAAAATCCGAGCATATCTACAAATCTAATGATGACCAAATCCAATCCCGTTGTCATGTCTTCTTACTCCCCACTATAATTCCAATATCCATCAGTCACTCAAAAAACTAAAAAAATGGGAGCCTCACATATCTAAATTCTGTATTAGACAAACTTAATAAAATAGGATTGATTTAGCATTGCCTTGCACTCACCCATTTTGACTGAATAGTTAGAGACATTTTGCAGACCAAACCGTTTGTTTTTTAAGTTAGAATATGACGATTCCACAGTTCAAAATCATTGTGCAGTTGCTAGAATGCTGCATACCAATATACCTTTATCGGTAACAATTATTCTAGATCATCAATCAACTGTTTAAGGACCACTTCTACAAGTCTATCAATTGGATACAATCATTAGGCAACTATGATTTATGCCTTGGGCCCACTGGCCCAACTAAATGGCTCATAGAGATGATGAGTACATGAATTGATTACGAAGCATGACCTGTAAGGTCCGCGACCTTACTGAGTCAATTGGGCCCAATAACCGGCCCGTTGACCCATTTATTTTCATATTATTATAATTATTGTTTTATTAGATATTTAAGTGGGTTTAGATGGTCAGCGAGTTTCTTTTAACATTAGAATAGTGCCTGCGAAGTTTCGTGCGATTCCGAGTTCGTTTGACCCTAGTAGGGGGGTAGTTTGCAAATTAGGGAAAAATTGAGTGTTTTTCCGAAAAATTCATATCGCCGTGCTTTTGGGTTCGTTGGAAAGGTCTCGTCGCGTTGATCAATTTTGTCTTCTGGCTCGTTGCGATCCGACGACCAGAAACCCTTCTAATAATTAATTCTTTCTCTGGACCCACTTAAAGGGTAACTTAGTCTTTTCCCCCTCCCTTTCTTCTTAAACAAGAGATTAACCCTAATCTCTATTCTATTCTCTGCAACGAAGAATAGACAGCAACCCAGTTTCTTCTTCTTTCTTCCTCAAGCCAGAACTCCACCCAAGAAAGCTCCTTTCGAAGATCTGATCCGGTAGATCTCAATCTCTTCCTCCCCTCTTTCTTCCGGTACAACTTCCGGTAAGCTTCCTCTCCTTTCATATTTTCTTTAATCCCCCTTTTTGGTTAGATTTAGGTTAGATTTGAATTATTTTCTTTCCATTGTTGTTCCTGGTATGTTAGGTTTCGTTCTGTCGGGTTAGATTTGTGATTTGGGGGTAGAAAGGCTTCTCCTCGAAAGTCACCCATTTCTGATATTTCTTCCGGTTGAGGCAAGTAGATCTGCATTTTATAATTAAGCATGTATGTATGTCTTCTATTGATTTGGATGTGTGTTCTTGTTAGTTTTCCCTAATTCCAAGCCTGTTTGTTATTAATTTGGGTTTATTTAATTTAATTGTTAATTTTAATGTTAATTGATGTAAATGGGAATGATGGATGGAATGGATTATTGGGGGAGCACGGTGGCTCAGTTTTGTGCAGGTGAATTTTTAGAATGGATTGGATGAAAAACTGTAGAAAATGGGGTTCTTATTTGAAAGAAAAGAAAAAAAAAAAAATAAACATAGTCATTGGACGTCCAGAATGTTCAGTGGCCATTGGACGTCCGGAACGTTCAATGGCCACTGAACGATTACAAATGTTGAATGGGCTGGTGACTGACATCCATTTTACATCAGACATCAGCGCATAAGGTGTTTTAAAAATATATATATATATATATATTTAAACAAAGAAGAAAAGGAACGTTGAATGGTGACTGACATTCACATGGGTATTGTTTTATCCATCCGGTGAATCGGACCGATGGATGGTCCGTTGCACTTTATATATATATATATATATATATATATATATATATATATATATATATATAAAGGGTTAAACTTCTATGGACCATAACTTCTGAACCATACGTCGGAATTTCACGAGCCATATACCGTTGGAAAGCTCTTGGAGCGTAGAATCCAATGATACATGTCTCGTGATGATTGGGGATCAGGTAGGGAAGTAGTTAAGGAGATTAATTATTAGACCACTTTCTTGTTAGTAACGAGATTGTTAGCCTAGGTTTGGGCCTTAGACATTGGAAACCATAAAACCACTCTCACGTGACCATTAATGGGGTTTTGAAATCGTAGCACGTGGCTTGGTGTGCTTCGATGGGTTGTCTAGGTATTCGTGTATTGTGTATGGTTAATCGAATGCGTATGGAATTGAATCAATCGATGTTCAACATGATTGTACACCAAGGAAATTCTTTATAAGCATTGATTGTTCGAATTCCCCACGCACTCCGTTAAAACACATATGGTACATGGATGACAACACTTGCCTAGGATTGGATTGTAATCTCTCCTTGATTTGTTAATCGTATCCGTTGATTTTGTAACCTTGTACACTCTCTTGGCATAAAACACCTAATTAATTATGAAACATAATCCTTTGTAGAATTAGAACTTGGACCTGACTTAGAGTGTACCTTAGGATCCCGTGTTATGTAATTGATGAACATGACTGGCTAGACTGAAGGGATTATCATGGGTTTGGATTTGTCTTGTATTGGTTTGAATGAGATAATCCCTATGAACATGTCTTGTTTGTTGAACTAGCCAGATTTGCTTGTCTTGGTTTTCCTTGTGTCAACACCACTTTGTTATTATTATTATCATTATTATTGTATATCATGGCCAGCTGCAGTTTGGGGTTTATTGATGGGCCGGTTACTCGGACATCGGGGTGGGCAGTCGGCTTTGGACGGCGTCCATGGCGTTGAATAGTTGGGAGCGGGCTTGGACCGTGCTATTATTCCCAGGACCGGGAGCTTGGATCCCCCTGGAGCCGGACTTTGGTATCAGTAGTCCGGGTAGGATTGTTACTGGTACCCCGTGAGGTGGCTTGGACATCCACGGAGTCTCCCTCTTGTGCATTGCATTACATTGGTAGTGGTGATTGTTAGTATTGTTAGGATTCCTGTCTATGATTCTGATGATATTTACTCATGCTACATGCCTAGTATTGTTCCTTGTATTCCTACGATCTTGTACTTGTCATTACTCTTATATTTGATGCATGTTATGTTTTAATTATATCTTGCTTATCTATTGCTCAACATGTCGTTGACTCGGTTCCTTGGTGTGCAGACTCCTCAGGTGAATATTACTATGAGGAGCAGGCCGGTGAGGAGATCCCAGAGGATCTCCAACCAGCAGAGGAGGCACGGGAGTGGAGTGCCGATGACGTAGAGTAGCGTCATCAATACCAGGCACATGAGAGAATCACTTTGGGACAAACATTAGATTTTATTTAATTCATTTTTTTATTCTTCGTTGAACTTTTCTTTCATTGACATCATGTTATTTTATGGCCTTAGTTTTTAGTTTATGGGATGGCCATAGTAATTAAATTAATTTCCACTTTAGCTTTAATTATTGCTTGCAACTTTAAATTTAATTGAGAATTATTATCTATTGTTTGGTACTTAGATATGCCTCGAATTGTATGAATTCCGCAATTTTATATTACTTGAGGTTTGAAATATAATATCCTCACAGCGGACTTACGATCCTTGGGCCTAAAGGGCAAAAATTTTAATTAGCCCTAAATTTCACTCCCCGGATCCGGTTTATTCTCTAATCGGGTTCGGGGGACGTGACATGATGGTATCAGAGCAATGGATGGTTTCTCAGGGTAAACCATAGGACGTGTAATAATTGTAAAAATTGTAGAAACCATAGGACGTGTGTGAGGATTCCGTTAGTTAGTAGGTTGGCTTTGTAGTTCTTTCTTAGCATTGTATTGTTAGCTTGGGGCATATTGGAACTAACCTTGAATGTTTTATAGGACGATGGCTGGTAGACCCACCCGATCTAATAACGGACCACCACCAGAGGGCAGTTCTTCTCAGAGTGGCCCAGAAAATCAATTTCATCAATTCATGGCAGCATTCATTCAATCTCAGAAGGATTTGGCTGAACAGAGTACTAGGCAGAACGAGAGTCAGGCTGTATTCCAGGCTCAGATGCTTGAGGTAGTGCAGAAAGTGGGCCAGCCACAGCCCAAGGAATATGATCTCAACGAGCTGGTTGAGAAATTCAGGAAGAGGTTCCCACCAGAGTTTCATGGCATTGAGGACCCCGCTGTGGCAGATGAGTGGGTTGTTCAGATGGAGAAAATCTATGAGGTATTCATGTGCACGGGTGTCCAACAGGTACAGCTAGCGACCCACATGTTCCGTGGGGCAGCAGAGAGGTGGTGGAAGACAGTGAAGCACCCTTATGAAACGATCGCAGAAGATGTAGCCTGGAAGACCTTCACTGAGCAGTTCCAAAAGAAGTTTATCCCTGAGCACTACCGTGATCAGAAAATGGAGGAGTTTGAGAGATTGATTCAGGGTGATCTATCAGTACAAGACTATGAGATCTCTTTCACCCACCTATCCAGGTTTGCAGGAAATTTGATTCAGCCTGAATCAGAGAGGGTTAGGAGGTTTATCAAGGGACTGCGAGCAGATATCAAGATGCAAGTACAGCGTAGTAAGCTGACTGATTATGATGATGTGGTCAAAGAAGCTTATTGGGCAGAGGAGTCTCTTAAGGAGGTGATTGCCTTGGAGCAGCAGAGGATCTTGGCATTAATACCTCAACCCAAGGCACAGGGTTCTTCCTCCCAGCATTATCAGCAGCCAGCATCTAAGAGGCTTCGGTATGAACCAGTGCTTCGACAGTTGCCACAAACGGATCACTTGCACTTTTTGTGGAGGAAGTCATCATGTCCGCGATTGCAGGAAACAGACGGGTGCATGTTTCCATTGTGGGGACCCAGGGCATAAAGTTCGCAACTGTCCAGGGAAGACAGGAGTGGCACCACCAGTACTTCCAGCTCCGGCGCCTCCTTGATTTGTTAATCGTATCCGTTGATTTTGTAACCTTGTACACTCTCTTGGCATAAAACACCTAATTAATTATTAAACATAATCCTTTGTAGAATTAGAACTTGGACCTGACTTAGAGTGTACCTTAGGATCCCGTGTTATGTAATTGATGAACATGACTGGCTAGACTGAAGGGATTATCATGGGTTTGGATTTGTCTTGTATTGGTTTGTATGATGATGTGGTCAAAGAAGCTTATTGGGCAGAGGAGTCTCTTAAGGAGGTGATTGCCTTGGAGCAGCAGAGGATCTTGGCATTAATACCTCAACCCAAGGCACAGGGTTCTTCCTCCCAGCATTATCAGCAGCCAGCATCTAAGAGGCTTCGGTATGAACCAGTGCTTCGACAGTTGCCACAACGGATCACTTGCACTTTTTGTGGAGGAAGTCATCATGTCCGCGATTGCAGGAAACAGACGGGTGCATGTTTCCATTGTGGGGACCCAGGGCATAAAGTTCGCAACTGTCCAGGGAAGACAGGAGTGGCACCACCAGTACTTCCAGCTCCGGCGCCTAGACCACCACATCCAGCGCAGCCATTGAGACAGGTGCCTCCTGCACAGGCTAGACCCCAGCAGCAGCAGATGATTGTCAGACCACCCCAGCCACCGCAGCAGCGTCCTCCAGTACCACAGCAGCGATTCCAGCAGAGACCTCCGGCACCACCCAGATTCCAGGCTCGTGGTCCTAGGCCACAGCAGCAGTATCAGCAGCAACGTCCCCAGCTGACAGGGAGAGCTTATGCTCTGACGCATGAGGAGGCAGAGGCTGCAGGCAATGTCATAGAAGGTACACTTTTAGTTTGTGGATTTGATGCTAAAGTTCTATTTGATCCTGGATCTACACACTCATTTGTTGCACCAGCTTTTGCACTTCACTTGGGGGAGGATAAGGAGACACTACCGTATGATTTTGATAGTAGCTACCCCTGTAGGTAGATCAGTACCTTGTAATGTTATCTACCCTAGATGTAGTATTCAGATTGGAGAAGTTGTGTTGACTGTCAGTTTGATTATTTTACCGATGTCGGAGTTTGACGTGATTCTTGGAATGGATTGGTTAGCAGCGAACCGAGCGGTGTTGGATTGTTTTAACAAGACCGTGAGGTTACAGGATGCAGATTGTAGTGTTGAGTTTGTGGGAGCTAAGAAGTCTACTTCCACTCGGTTGATTTCTGTGTTGAAGGCAGAACGATTGATAAGGAGTGGTTGTGAAGGCTTCATCGCATTCATTGCGGAAGACAAGGAGACTAAGACTGTGAATGAGATTCCAGTGGTGCGAGAATCGTCCCGGATTTGTTTCCGGATGAGATTCCTGGTTTGCCACCTGCTCGTGAGTTGGACTTCACGATAGAATTGCAACCGGGTACAGCACCTATATCTAGGGCCCCGTATAGGATGGCTCCAGCAGAATTAAAGGAGTTGAAGACTCAGATAGAAGATCTGTTGGATAAGGGTTTCATCAGACCCAGTGTTTCACCGTGGGGAGCTCCGGTGATATTTGTGAAGAAGAAGGATGGGACTATGAGAATGTGCATAGACTACCGACAGCTGAATCAGGTGACAGTTAAGAACAAGTATCCGTTACCAAGGATTGATGAGCTGTTTGATCAATTGCAGGGAGCCCAATTCTTTTCGAAGATAGATCTACGATCCGGATATCATCAATTGCGAGTCAGAGAAGAGGATATTCCTAAGACCGCATTCCGGACGAGATATGGCCACTTTGAGTTCCTCGTGATGCCTTTCGGGTTGACAAATGCACCCGCTGTCTTTATGGCATTGATGAATAAGGTGTTTGCTCCTTTCCTAGATCAGTTTGTAGTAGTCTTCATTGATGATATATTGGTGTACTCAAAATCTAAAGAGGAGCATGAGCATCAGTTGAGGACATCGTTGCAGCTTTTGAGGGATAACCAATTATATGCTAAACTGAACAAGAGCACTACCGTGATCAGAAAATGGAGGAGTTTGAGAGATTGATTCAGGGTGATCTATCAGTACAAGACTATGAGATCTCTTTCACCCACCTATCCAGGTTTGCAGGAAATTTGATTCAGCCTGAATCAGAGAGGGTTAGGAGGTTTATCAAGGGACTGCGAGCAGATATCAAGATGCAAGTACAGCGTAGTAAGCTGACTGATTATGATGATGTGGTCAAAGAAGCTTATTGGGCAGAGGAGTCTCTTAAGGAGGTGATTGCCTTGGAGCAGCAGAGGATCTTGGCATTAATACCTCAACCCAAGGCACAGGGTTCTTCCTCCCAGCATTATCAGCAGCCAGCATCTAAGAGGCTTCGGTATGAACCAGTGCTTCGACAGTTGCCACAACGGATCACTTGCACTTTTTGTGGAGGAAGTCATCATGTCCGCGATTGCAGGAAACAGACGGGTGCATGTTTCCATTGTGGGGACCCAGGGCATAAAGTTCGCAACTGTCCAGGGAAGACAGGAGTGGCACCACCAGTACTTCCAGCTCCGGCGCCTCCTTGATTTGTTAATCGTATCCGTTGATTTTGTAACCTTGTACACTCTCTTGGCATAAAACACCTAATTAATTATTAAACATAATCCTTTGTAGAATTAGAACTTGGACCTGACTTAGAGTGTACCTTAGGATCCCGTGTTATGTAATTGATGAACATGACTGGCTAGACTGAAGGGATTATCATGGGTTTGGATTTGTCTTGTATTGGTTTGTATGATGATGTGGTCAAAGAAGCTTATTGGGCAGAGGAGTCTCTTAAGGAGGTGATTGCCTTGGAGCAGCAGAGGATCTTGGCATTAATACCTCAACCCAAGGCACAGGGTTCTTCCTCCCAGCATTATCAGCAGCCAGCATCTAAGAGGCTTCGGTATGAACCAGTGCTTCGACAGTTGCCACAACGGATCACTTGCACTTTTTGTGGAGGAAGTCATCATGTCCGCGATTGCAGGAAACAGACGGGTGCATGTTTCCATTGTGGGGACCCAGGGCATAAAGTTCGCAACTGTCCAGGGAAGACAGGAGTGGCACCACCAGTACTTCCAGCTCCGGCGCCTAGACCACCACATCCAGCGCAGCCATTGAGACAGGTGCCTCCTGCACAGGCTAGACCCCAGCAGCAGCAGATGATTGTCAGACCACCCCAGCCACCGCAGCAGCGTCCTCCAGTACCACAGCATCGATTCCAGCAGAGACCTCCGGCACCACCCAGATTCCAGGCTCGTGGTCCTAGGCCACAGCAGCAGTATCAGCAGCAACGTCCCCAGCTGACAGGAAGAGCTTATGCTCTGACGCATGAGGAGGCAGAGGCTGCAGGCAATGTCATAGAAGGTACACTTTTAGTTTGTGATTTTGATGCTAAAGTTCTATTTGATCCTGGATCTACACACTCATTTGTTGCACCAGCTTTTGCACTTCACTTGGGGGAGGATAAGGAGACACTACCGTATGATTTGATAGTAGCTACCCCTGTAGGTAGATCAGTACCTTGTAATGTTATCTACCCTAGATGTAGTATTCAGATTGGAGAAGTTGTGTTGACTGTCAGTTTGATTATTTTACCGATGTCGGAGTTTGACGTGATTCTTGGAATGGATTGGTTAGCAGCGAACCGAGCGGTGTTGGATTGTTTTTAACAAGACCGTGAGGTTACAGGATGCAGATTGTAGTGTTGAGTTTGTGGGAGCTAAGAAGTCTACTTCCACTCGGTTGATTTCTGTGTTGAAGGCAGAACGATTGATAAGGAGTGGTTGTGAAGGCTTCATCGCATTCATTGCGGAAGACAAGGAGACTAAGACTGTGAATGAGATTCCAGTGGTGCGAGAATTCCCGGATTTGTTTCCGGATGAGATTCCTGGTTTGCCACCTGCTCGTGAGTTGGACTTCACGATAGAATTGCAACCGGGTACAGCACCTATATCTAGGGCCCCGTATAGGATGGCTCCAGCAGAATTAAAGGAGTTGAAGACTCAGATAGAAGATCTGTTGGATAAGGGTTTCATCAGACCCAGTGTTTCACCGTGGGGAGCTCCGGTGATATTTGTGAAGAAGAAGGATGGGACTATGAGAATGTGCATAGACTACCGACAGCTGAATCAGGTGACAGTTAAGAACAAGTATCCGTTACCCAAGGATTGATGAGCTGTTTGATCAATTGCAGGGAGCCCAATTCTTTTCGAAGATAGATCTACGATCCGGATATCATCAATTGCGAGTCAGAGAAGAGGATATTCCTAAGACCGCATTCCGGACGAGATATGGCCACTTTGAGTTCCTCGTGATGCCTTTCGGGTTGACAAATGCACCCGCTGTCTTTATGGCATTGATGAATAAGGTGTTTGCTCCTTTCCTAGATCAGTTTGTAGTAGTCTTCATTGATGATATATTGGTGTACTCAAAATCTAAAGAGGAGCATGAGCATCAGTTGAGGACATCGTTGCAGCTTTTGAGGGATAACCAATTATATGCTAAACTGAACAAGAGCACTACCGTGATCAGAAAATGGAGGAGTTTGAGAGATTGATTCAGGGTGATCTATCAGTACAAGACTATGAGATCTCTTTCACCCACCTATCCAGGTTTGCAGGAAATTTGATTCAGCCTGAATCAGAGAGGGTTAGGAGGTTTATCAAGGGACTGCGAGCAGATATCAAGATGCAAGTACAGCGTAGTAAGCTGACTGATTATGATGATGTGGTCAAAGAAGCTTATTGGGCAGAGGAGTCTCTTAAGGAGGTGATTGCCTTGGAGCAGCAGAGGATCTTGGCATTAATACCTCAACCCAAGGCACAGGGTTCTTCCTCCCAGCATTATCAGCAGCCAGCATCTAAGAGGCTTCGGTATGAACCAGTGCTTCGACAGTTGCCACAACGGATCACTTGCACTTTTTGTGGAGGAAGTCATCATGTCCGCGATTGCAGGAAACAGACGGGTGCATGTTTCCATTGTGGGGACCCAGGGCATAAAGTTCGCAACTGTCCAGGGAAGACAGGAGTGGCACCACCAGTACTTCCAGCTCCGGCGCCTAGACCACCACATCCAGCGCAGCCATTGAGACAGGTGCCTCCTGCACAGGCTAGACCCCAGCAGCAGCAGATGATTGTCAGACCACCCCAGCCACCGCAGCAGCGTCCTCCAGTACCACAGCAGCGATTCCAGCAGAGACCTCCGGCACCACCCAGATTCCAGGCTCGTGGTCCTAGGCCACAGCAGCAGTATCAGCAGCAACGTCCCCAGCTGACAGGAAGAGCTTATGCTCTGACGCATGAGGAGGCAGAGGCTGCAGGCAATGTCATAGAAGGTACACTTTTAGTTTGTGGATTTGATGCTAAAGTTCTATTTGATCCTGGATCTACACACTCATTTGTTGCACCAGCTTTTGCACTTCACTTGGGGGAGGATAAGGAGACACTACCGTATGATTTGATAGTAGCTACCCCTGTAGGTAGATCAGTACCTTGTAATGTTATCTACCCTAGATGTAGTATTCAGATTGGAGAAGTTGTGTTGACTGTCAGTTTGATTATTTTACCGATGTCGGAGTTTGACGTGATTCTTGGAATGGATTGGTTAGCAGCGAACCGAGCGGTGTTGGATTGTTTTAACAAGACCGTGAGGTTACAGGATGCAGATTGTAGTGTTGAGTTTGTGGGAGCTAAGAAGTCTACTTCCACTCGGTTGATTTCTGTGTTGAAGGCAGAACGATTGATAAGGAGTGGTTGTGAAGGCTTCATCGCATTCATTGCGGAAGACAAGGAGACTAAGACTGTGAATGAGATTCCAGTGGTGCGAGAATTCCCGGATTTGTTTCCGGATGAGATTCCTGGTTTGCCACCTGCTCGTGAGTTGGACTTCACGATAGAATTGCAACCGGGTACAACACCTATATCTAGGGCCCCGTATAGGATGGCTCCAGCAGAATTAAAGGAGTTGAAGACTCAGATAGAAGATCTGTTGGATAAGGGTTTCATCAGACCCAGTGTTTCACCGTGGGGAGCTCCGGTGATATTTGTGAAGAAGAAGGATGGGACTATGAGAATGTGCATAGACTACCGACAGCTGAATCAGGTGACAGTTAAGAACAAGTATCCGTTACCAAGGATTGATGAGCTGTTTGATCAATTGCAGGGAGCCCAATTCTTTTCGAAGATAGATCTACGATCCGGATATCATCAATTGCGAGTCAGAGAAGAGGATATTCCTAAGACCGCATTCCGGACGAGATATGGCCACTTTGAGTTCCTCGTGATGCCTTTCGGGTTGACAAATGCACCCGCTGTCTTTATGGCATTGATGAATAAGGTGTTTGCTCCTTTCCTAGATCAGTTTGTAGTAGTCTTCATTGATGATATATTGGTGTACTCAAAATCTAAAGAGGAGCATGAGCATCAGTTGAGGACATCGTTGCAGCTTTTGAGGGATAACCAATTATATGCTAAACTGAACAAATGTGAATTTTGGTTGGAGCAAGTGGCATTTTTGGGTCATATTATCTCTAAGGATGGATTGACAGTGGACCCTAAGAAGGTAGCAGCGGTTGTTAATTGGGGTAGTCCACGAAATGTAGCGGAGATTCGCAGTTTTCTGGGACTTGCGGGCTACTACAGGAGGTTCGTGAAAGGGTTTTCTACCATAGCATCTCCACTCACTAAGTTGACAAGGAAGGATATCCCATTTGTGTGGACAGAAGAATGTGAGAAGAGTTTTCAAGAGTTGAAGACTAGGTTAACTACAGCACCCATACTTGCTTTACCCTCAGGCAGTGGAGGATTTGTGGTTTATACAGATGCATCAGGAATTGGATTGGGCTGTGTTCTCATGCAGAATGATAAAGTGATAGCATATGGGTCCAGGCAATTGAAGGATCATGAGAAGAAGTATGCCACACATGATTTAGAACTGGCAGCAGTGGTGTTTGCATTGAAATTGTGGAGGCATTATCTGTATGGAGAGAGATTTGAGGTGCACACAGATCACAAGAGTCTGCAATATCTGTTTACACAGGGTGATTTGAATAACAGGCAGCGGAGATGGATGGAGTACATAAAGGATTATGATTTTCCGATTAAGTACCATCCTGGTAAGGTGAATGTGGTAGCAGATGCTCTTAGTAGGAAGGCAGCTTTCAGTGGGTGTATAATGCCAGAATGGAGATGGATGGAGCAGTTCAGAGATATGGATGTGGAGGTATGGCCTGCTAACGAGAAAGCATTGGTTGCTACTATGGGATTTTGGGAGCCAGAAATAGTTAACAGGATCAAGGAAGCTCAGAAGGATGATCCTGAGTTGCAGAGAATTATTGACCACATTGATGATCATTCAGAGTTCAGATTGATTGAAGGAATCCTGTACTGCAAAGACAGGTTGTGTGTGCCAGATGTGCAAGACATCAAGCTAGAGTTGATGACAGATGCGCACCACACCAGATATTCAGTTCACCCAGGGAGCACCAAAATGTATCAGAATTTGAAGAATCACTATTGGTGGGTGAAAATGAAGAAAGAGATTGCAGAATTTGTCGCTAAGTGTATGACTTGTCAGCAGATTAAGGCAGAACACAAGAAGCCTCCTGGTTTGCTTCACCCGTTGGACATTCCGCAGTGGAAATGGGAGCACATCACTATGGATTTTGTGTCAGGGTTGCCAAACACCAGGAAGGGCAATAATGCTATTTGGGTGATTGTGGATAGATTGACGAAGTCAGCACATTTTCTGCCATTCAAGACTGGTCAGTTTATGAACAAGATGACTGTGTTGTATAGGGACAATATAGTCAAGTTGCATGGAGTGCCTAAGTCCATAGTATCCGATCGAGACCCTAAGTTTGTCTCTCGATTTTGGTCTACTTTCCAATCATCTATGGGTACTCAGTTGAAGTTCAGCACAGCTTACCACCCTCAGACAGATGGACAGTCTGAGCGTACCATCCAGACATTGGAAGATCTTCTCCGAGCATGTGTTTTGGATTTCAAGGAGAGTTGGGATGAAAGCTTGCCTTTATGTGAGTTTGCCTACAATAACAGTTATCATTCAAGCATTAGTATGGCACCATTTGAGGCATTATACGGGCGGAGATGCAGGACCCCAGCATGTTGGGAGGAAGTAGGAGTTCGGAGTTTCCATGGACCCTCAGAGATTGCTGACTCTAGTGAGAAAGTCAGAATTGTTCAGATGAGGATGAAAGAGTCACGTGATCGACAGAAGAGTTATGCAGACAAGAGGCGGAGACCTCTAGAATTCCAAGTGGGGGATAAGGTGTTTCTGAAGGTGTCACCGATGAGAGGAGTTGTGAGATTTGGACAGAAAGGGAAGCTTGCAAAGAGGTTTGTGGGACCATTTGAGATTAAGAGCAGGATTGGAGACGTGGCCTATCGTCTTGTGCTACCGCCTGAGTTAGCCGGTGTGCACGACGCTTTCCATGTCTCAATGCTTCGGAAATATGTTGCAGATCCTACTCACGTCTTGCAGCACGAGCCCCTTCAAATTCAAGCAGATGCAACCTATGTGGAGCGTCCGACGCAGATCATCGACACCAAGGATGTAGTGTTGCGTACCAAGACCATCCAGTGGGTCAAGGTACAATGGGAGCATCACACTACGGAGGAAGCTACGTGGGAGCTCAAGGACCAGATGCAGAAGGCGTATCCTTATCTTTTTCCCGATGAGGTATGTTTAGGCATTTGGGGGACCAAATGTTCTTTTTAGTGGTGAGAGATGTAAGGTCCGCGACCTTACTGAGTCAATTGGGCCCAATAACCGGCCCGTTGACCCATTTATTTTCATATTATTATAATTATTGTTTTATTAGATATTTAAGTGGGTTTAGATGGTCAGCGAGTTTCTTTTAACATTAGAATAGTGCCTGCGAAGTTTCGTGCGATTCCGAGTTCGTTTGACCCTAGTAGGGGGGTAGTTTGCAAATTAGGGAAAAATTGAGTGTTTTTCCGAAAAATTCATATCGCCGTGCTTTTGGGTTCGTTGGAAAGGTCTCGTCGCGTTGATCAATTTTGTCTTCTGGCTCGTTGCGATCCGACGACCAGAAACCCTTCTAATAATTAATTCTTTCTCTAGACCCACTTAAAGGGTAACTTAGTCTTTTCCCCCTCCCTTTCTTCTTAAACAAGAGATTAACCCTAATCTCTATTCTATTCTCTGCAACGAAGAATAGACAGCAGCCCAGTTTCTTCTTCTTTCTTCCTCAAGCCAGAACTCCACCCAAGAAAGCTCCTTTCGAAGATCTGATCCGGTAGATCTCAATCTCTTCCTCCCCTCTTTCTTCCGGTACAACTTCCGGTAAGCTTCCTCTCCTTTCATATTTTCTTTAATCCCCCTTTTTTGTTAGATTTAGGTTAGATTTGAATTATTTTCTTTCCATTGTTGTTCCTGGTATGTTAGGTTTCGTTCTGTCGGGTTAGATTTGTGATTTGGGGGTAGAAAGGCTTCTCCTCGAAAGTCACCCATTTCTGATATTTCTTCCGGTTGAGGCAAGTAGATCTGCATTTTATAATTAAGCATGTATGTATGTCTTCTATTGATTTGGATGTGTGTTCTTGTTAGTTTTCCCTAATTCCAAGCCTGTTTGTTATTAATTTGGGTTTATTTAATTTAATTGTTAATTTTAATGTTAATTGATGTAAATGGGAATGATGGATGGAATGGATTATTGGGGGAGCACGGTGGCTCAGTTTTGTGCAGGTGAATTTTTAGAATGGATTGGATGAAAAACTGTAGAAAATGGGGTTCTTATTTGAAAGAAAAGAAAAAAAAAAAAAAAAAAAAACATAGTCATTGGACGTCCAGAATGTTCAGTGGCCATTGGACGTCCGGAACGTTCAATGGCCACTGAACGATTACAAATGTTGAATGGGCTGGTGACTGACATCCATTTTACATCAGACATCAGCGCATAAGGTGTTTTAAAAAATATATATATATATATATATATTTAAACAAAGAAGAAAAGGAACGTTGAATGGTGACTGACATTCACATGGGTATTGTTTTATCCATCCGGTGAATCGGACCGATGGATGGTCCGTTGCACTTTATATATATATATATATTTATATATATATTTATATATATAAAGGGTTAAACTTCTATGGACCATAACTTCTGAACCATACGTCGGAATTTCACGAGCCATATACCGTTGGAAAGCTCTTGGAGCGTAGAATCCAATGATACATGTCTCGTGATGATTGGGGATCAGGTAGGGAAGTAGTTAAGGAGATTAATTATTAGACCACTTTCTTGTTAGTAACGAGATTGTTAGCCTAGGTTTGGGCCTTAGACATTGGAAACCATAAAACCACTCTCACGTGACCATTAATGGGGTTTTGAAATCGTAGCACGTGGCTTGGTGTGCTTCGATGGGTTGTCTAGGTATTCGTGTATTGTGTATGGTTAATCGAATGCGTATGGAATTGAATCAATCGATGTTCAACATGATTGTACACCAAGGAAATTCTTTATAAGCATTGATTGTTCGAATTCCCCACGCACTCCGTTAAAACACATATGGTACATGGATGACAACACTTGCCTAGGATTGGATTGTAATCTCTCCTTGATTTGTTAATCGTATCCGTTGATTTTGTAACCTTGTACACTCTCTTGGCATAAAACACCTAATTAATTATGAAACATAATCCTTTGTAGAATTAGAACTTGGACCTGACTTAGAGTGTACCTTAGGATCCCGTGTTATGTAATTGATGAACATGACTGGCTAGACTGAAGGGATTATCATGGGTTTGGATTTGTCTTGTATTGGTTTGAATGAGATAATCCCTATGAACATGTCTTGTTTGTTGAACTAGCCAGATTTGCTTGTCTTGGTTTTCCTTGTGTCAACACCACTTTGTTATTATTATTATCATTATTATTGTATATCATGGCCAGCTGCAGTTTGGGGTTTATTGATGGGCCGGTTACTCGGACATCGGGGTGGGCAGTCGGCTTTGGACGGCGTCCATGGCGTTGAATAGTTGGGAGCGGGCTTGGACCGTGCTATTATTCCCAGGACCGGGAGCTTGGATCCCCCTGGAGCCGGACTTTGGTATCAGTAGTCCGGGTAGGATTGTTACTGGTACCCCGTGAGGTGGCTTGGACATCCACGGAGTCTCCCTCTTGTGCATTGCATTACATTGATAGTGGTGATTGTTAGTATTGTTAGGATTCCTGTCTATGATTCTGATGATATTTACTCATGCTACATGCCTAGTATTGTTCCTTGTATTCCTACGATCTTGTACTTGTCATTACTCTTATATTTGATGCATGTTATGTTTTAATTATATCTTGCTTATCTATTGCTCAACATGTCGTTGACTCGGTTCCTTGGTGTGCAGACTCCTCAGGTGAATATTACTATGAGGAGCAGGCCGGTGAGGAGATCCCAGAGGATCTCCAACCAGCAGAGGAGGCACGGGAGTGGAGTGCCGATGACGTAGAGTAGCGTCATCAATACCAGGCACATGAGAGAATCACTTTGGGACAAACATTAGATTTTATTTAATTCATTTTTTTATTCTTCGTTGAACTTTTCTTTCATTGACATCATGTTATTTTATGGCCTTAGTTTTTAGTTTATGGGATGGCCATAGTAATTAAATTAATTTCCACTTTAGCTTTAATTATTGCTTGCAACTTTAAATTTAATTGAGAATTATTATCTATTGTTTGGTACTTAGATATGCCTCGAATTGTATGAATTCCGCAATTTTATATTACTTGAGGTTTGAAATATAATATCCTCACAGCGGACTTACGATCCTTGGGCCTAAAGGGCAAAAATTTTAATTAGCCCTAAATTTCACTCCCCGGATCCGGTTTATTCTCTAATCGGGTTCGGGGGACGTGACATGACCCAACTCGAAAAATGGGAAACTCATGTTGGGCTTGTTTGAGTTTGAGTAGAACCAGTATTTATAACCCACAAAGAAGGCTGTGGGAGTTACTTATGGGCCTCACCCCCTACTCACTTTGAATTTATAGTGATCTCTGGTAGGCATTGATTTTGACATATAAATTTGAGAGAAATAGGATAATATAAGTTTGAGATGATTTTATATGAAAGAAATCAACGTAGCCGATGCAGTTAGACATAATGTTATATATTTTCTCTTTTACTATTATTTATGTGAAAAATGTCTAGCAAGAAATAATATTTAACCTTTTCAATTAACCATTATCTACCCCACCCGATAATCAAGTCCTTAATCCAGGGAACGTGGTGCGACGGGCCAAAAAATTCCGCCCGCACGCACTAATTATTTTCCCACAGGATTCCGCGGTGATGATTCCAAACGATCCATCACAACCAATGAATCAATTTCACATCAAATGATACTATGCGGAAGCATGTAGCAAAATAAAAAACCACATATAACATAAGCTAAGTGCACAAGTTTACTATCAAAAGAGAAATATATACATAAGAGTGTAACCCAAAGTTAAGATTAAAATTGTGAAGATCAAAAGTAATTTAGGTTATATATTCCAACAAGGCCAACAAAGGCCATAAACAAAATCCCCAAAAGATGTTATCGAAGCTTCAGTCCCAACATGACGTCTACATGACATCATTTAGCTGCAACTCATGCTCCACCTGAGGCCCTACTGCCTCCTGCGTGCACTCCGTCTCAAAGGCTGCGTGTCTGATATCTGACACCAAAGAAAAGAGTATCAGACACGACGGTCTGACAGGCGAATAATACAGACAAGATATACAAGATTCATAAATACCATGATTAAAATTATAAATATGCGATTGAAAGGAAATACGTGTAATGAGTAAATCACATGAGCTAATTCTGTACAAATAAAAGAATTTCATAATTTAAATATTTCAAACTAACTGACAAATAATCAAAATTATTGGCAACCCACATTTAGCTAAATTCTCCTATTACCGAAGTAATAAGAGCACACAGACAAAAACCATCGCCATATAAAATGGTAGGAACAAACAAATAGAAACCGTTGCCACTACTCGTAGGACCGAAAAACAGAACTGTTGCCATGGCCGGAGCAAACAAATAGAATCCAAACTGCGCTTGGCAAATAGTTTTAAAGATCTCAAGCAGGGTGATCAGCCCAGCTAGAAAACCTAAGTTTGATGGTGCCATTTAAAAACCAAAACCTGAATCGATATAATTCGGCTAATAATGTTACATTTTCAAAATCGATAAAAGGTATTACTCCGAACAAATATATATATATATATATACTGACAAATTCAGACGAATCAGATGAGTAACTTTTCGATAATTTCAAACATAATAAACCAATAAATTCTGTTTCAGAACGACTTATAAGGAAAAATTATGATAAATTCACTAATATGGAATGAGATGATACATATTGGTTGCTTGATCTCCCGAGGGTTTTCTCATTGTGCCCTTAATGTCACGGCATTGGTTAAGTAACATAGTTTGGTGCCTCAGAAGATCCCCAATGTTTGAGACACAAGGTACATAGTGAGACTTATTTTCATTTGGTTACCAGTAGGGCACAGGAAAAATACCCTGCACTGTGCCCAGGTTCGCTCGAGCGGATGAAGGTTCGATCGAGCGGACCTTCCCAGAACTTCCTTCACTCGAGCCACTGAAACGTTCGCTCGAGTAGACGAGCTTCTGTTTCCAATCTCGTCAGGCATTAACATGATCGCTCGAGCGGATGTATGTTCGCTCGAGCGAACATGTTTCTGTAATGTTTTTTGTTAGACAGTGGCCTGTTCGCTCGAGTGACCACCAAGTTCGCTCGAGCGAACAGCTCACTGACTGTTTCGCCCAGTGCAGAAATTCTGCATTTCTGAAGCTCTCTCTCTTCCTTCCATATACACCTTACCTATACCATTCCAAACACCTCTTCCAATCAAATTACCTCCATTCAACCACCATATCGTCATTCATTCCCATCTCAAACCATATGCTTTATGAATCAGAATTTCAAAGTTCATCATAAATAGAAATGTAGAAATTCAAAGGTTTAGAATCTCATGTATTCAAAGAGCTGATTATTCACTTGCCTCAGGTCCAATTAGGGTCTTAAAACACTCTAATGACTCCTTGCTCAGCCCAAACCAAACCTACACAAAAAAACCCCATGGAAAAACCACTAAAATTCACAAAAACCTGGAAAACAAAAGAGTTCTTCATAGAATCCCTTGCATGCATGAAAATGGGCTTCTATAGGATCAATTAAAATAATTGATACAAGGAGGATGCCATTGCTTACCTCTAGGGGTTCCAATTAAGAAGAAAAGCTTGGAGAAAAGGCGGGTTCCAGCTGAAATCCTCCTCAAACACTATCCATGGGAAGCTTGAAAGATGGGGAAGAGATTGGTGTGATTTGTTTTTCAATGTAGGTGGGTTTGCTATACATGCAAGAGGAGAGAAGATGGGAGAAAAGAGAGAGGCTTCTCTCTTAGGTTCAGTTGCAGAAAATGAAGAAGAGAGGGAGGAGGGAGCCCAACGTGGGTTTTGAGTTGATTCAATGGGCTGTGGGCCCCAATGGCCCTGGAAACTTTATATGGCTGGATCTATCATTTGTGGGTCTCGAATGAAGTTGACGAAGAAGAGAAAAATGATCGTTGAAAAATCTAATTTTCAAAAAGTATATTTTTCCCATGATTTTCAAATTTCAAAATTTATGCACAGATTTGTGTGTGAAGAGATTGATTTGCCTTTTTTCTCGAAAAACGAGATTTCTAGAATTCAAATGCAAACATAACAAACATGAAAGTTGTTGGGATCAAAATAACAAGCTCAAAAATATCAAAATTCATATTTGTCAAAAATCAAATAAATCCAATAAATTGAATCCCCCACAGTAACACGCGTCACACGGGCCACCCCGGGCTCGGTCAAACCAAACGCAACGCTCTCAAAATTCCCCAAACCTATTCAAAATTCTAATCTAACTAAAAACTCAAGCTAATCATTCTCTAATCCCGCTTAGTGACTAATCACAATTAGAATAATAATAAATTATACTAAACCTGGGTCGGGGCTTGACAATGCCCTTGATATACCTTTATTAAATCACTAATTTCATAATCTTCTTCTTTTATAACCCAAGGTATATCCCACCCAGCCTAGCCTAGGAGCCTTTGGCCCTGAACCCGATGGACAACATATTCAAAACAGCAGATAACTAATCCCTAGGGGGAGCACATGCAAACCCTCCTATCCACATGCACTGGGTAAAACTAAGGGAGGTGGCCATTGAAGGTAAGTGTCGAACAAAAGACCTCTCCGCTTCTTGAGGCGGAGAGTCTTTGGTCAACTGAGCTACCACTCGTTGGATTCGCCAATTCCATCTTCTCCATTAAATATTCTCTCTGCACCTCCAGTTTCTTTTGCAATCCAATAAGAAAGAACACCACAAATTTTCTGTAAAAAACAAGCATTAATATTTGTCTTTGTAAGTCAGTTAGACCAAATCTTCTGGACCAACGGTCACACATTCCAATTTTTTTTCATCTAATGTCTCCAACTCGAGATTGTCACACATACCCATTTAACCCCGCCATCTGTATTTGTGTGAACGTTGATAACAATTTGGTATAAATAGTTACCTTATCTCTCATAGTAAGATGAGAGATATCTCTCATAGGAGCACCTCCCTATATATAGAGATATGGTGGGGGTCCTCACATTTAAGTTGCTGGCATTGAATATGGATGTGATGACTCCATCTTTATCTCTCTTAGTAAGGTGAGAGCATATCTCACAAGACCACCTCCCTATTTATATATATATATATATAGCAAGACTCCCCTAAGCTCAACCTTAGGATAAAATCTCGTAATCTCATGCTTGTGGGGCCTTCCTTTGGTCTATTTGGATGGACCAAATACAGGACCCTCTTTAATTGAACATGTCCACCAACTTTCAATTAGATCCGAATTTGCTGGACCATTGGACCGACTATGTATTAATCCAAATGGACTGTTAACCATTAGACTTTTGGGCCTATATGGAGATGGTAGAAATTACGGTTGGGGATTATTTTTTTACAAAGAGGAAGATCCAAGGGAGTCATTGAAATCCCCCCAACCCCCATCCCCATGCAGGTCCCCAGGTGGGCCACACCACACACTTGAGCTTACCTTTTCTTAAACTTGAACTTAGGAGAGCCTATATATATCAAGTGTGTGGTGGGGCTCTCCTAACCTTAAGCTTAGTATAAGGTAAGTTCAAGTGTGTGGTGTGACCCACCTGGGGACCCACATGGGGATGGGGTGTGGAGGGATTTCAAGGACTCCATCAGATCTTCTTCTCTATAAAAAATCAGCCTTAATCGTGATTTTTATCATCTCCATATGGGCCCAAAAGTTTAATGGTCAATAGTTCATTCGGATCGATACATAGTCGATCCAACGGTCCAGTAAATTCGGATCTAACCGAAAGTTGGTGGACATCTGCAATTTAGTGGGGTTATGTGTTTGGACCATTTGGATGGACCAAAGGTGGGCCCTACAAGCATGAGCTTATGAGATTTTATGCTAAGCTTGAGCTTAGGAGAGCCTTGCTCGTATATATATATTTATATAAGGCTGTCTCTCTCATTTTCCTTAAAGCTCAATTAATCTTCTAACCATATTTAGAGAGTTTTTCTTTCAGAAGAACATACACAAAAAATAGACACTGCTTTGGCGTGCCAATGACGTATGTTTTCTTTCTATTGGTGGGAATAGAACAACAGCCTTATCCTAAAATCTTTCATCTAATTAAACTTTGTAATTTCTCCTTCATTCTCATAAATCCAAATATATCAACTGATCCCAAAAATTTTTCAATGTCTATCGTATCTTTCTCCAACACTACATCCCTATCCAATTATTGATTTCACGTTATTCTTCTCATATCTTTACTCTCCACATTTTCCTTAAAATTCAATTAATCTTCTAACCGTATTTTTTTCTCGGCTGTCCAAAATTTAGAGTTCCTCGGGCTCATGGGTGGGCTACACAAGAGATACCATGTGTTACAAGAAAAATGGTATTTTTTCGTAATCCCTTTCTTTGACCATCGATGCACAATAAAGGTAGTCGATGCAGGCCCCACCAGGTCATTGAGTTGGACTTGATCAATTCCCTAAATGAGTTAATAAAGGGAGTTTTGGAAAAAAAGAATAAAAGTATTTTTGTCGTCTCTCAATTTTTTTTTTCATGGAGAGAACTTGATTGAAAGAACTGTGAAAAACTTTTATACTTGTCTTAATATTTTAATTTTTATATACTCTTTTGATAATTAACCAAAAGTTTTATACCTTTTTGAGATTTACCGCGGAAGAATATAAACTTACTGTCCATAGTACAAATGAATATCAATCTGTTTCGATTTATTTCCATATCCGTTCTATCTTTTTATCTTTCATTTTAAACTTAAAAAAAGTTAAGAGTACGTCAGTCTGCATGGTATTGAAGTACATAGGATTTGTAAAACAATATTTCAAGTAATTTACCTAAACCCATGACCTAGCTTTTCTAAATTTGGGTCACAACCAACCACTACCAAGGAATATCAATGTAATGTTTTTCCAAGCAGAAATATCCCTATTTGGAGAAATGAGTTTATAAGAATCTGATAAGGAGAAAGGAAATTTAAACCCACATTTTTCGATTGGGTTAGGATTAAGGCAGTCAGAAACCCAAAGCACTGAAAGCAGAATATGAGACCCACATGGAACCTTCTTGATTAGCTAGTTATAGCAGAACTCTTTTTGCAGTTGCATAAAATTAGCTTTCGGTTTGCGCTTTGTTTTAGTGGAGAATGACAAGGCATAAACATATAGCTCCAATGTTGGTGATTTCTAACAAGGCCAATCAACCCAGCCCAGTAATTAGTCATTTGATGAACACTCAGCTTGATTAATGAATGGGTGGGGTTCAGCTTAATGAGATATAGATGCTATTCAACCCATACAAGCCAAACCAATTTAAATTGTTTTGACGTACCCCAATCACAAATTTAGGTTTGGTTGACATCTCAACCTATCACTAAACAAGTCGGGTTTGGGTTGGGTCATACTTGTTACCATCATATTACAATTCTGCAATGTCGAGGATTAGCATGGAAAAGCATTTGATGATTTATGTTTGCCATCTATTCTTTGATGCAGAGCACTTTCATGCAGAAAGAGATACAAAAATTAAACTATTTTTCTTAAGACTAGGAAAAACCAGTTTTATGGGAGGAGACATGAACCACTTTTCTGCCAAGCTGTAGACAAATGAGTACTGTGGAATTTCAGACTCTCATACAAACAAGGCGTTCTCACAATAACATCCATCTCAACTGCAAACTTGTCTAAAATGGAGGTTTTAGTCATTATAAAGGCTCTAGCGATAGAATCAAGAAGAATATGAACCCAAAATAGAAACCACTGAACCACAAATGATACATACTGGCCCAGGACCCTCAAAAATAAAATGACAAATGCTTAGCAACCATTGTATAAAAATGTGTTCATACTTC
This sequence comes from Camphora micrantha, assembly GCA_003546025.1. Lineage (NCBI taxonomy): Eukaryota > Viridiplantae > Streptophyta > Magnoliopsida > Laurales > Lauraceae > Camphora > Camphora micrantha. Next base: position 10,029,059 of record QPKB01000008.1, read on the forward strand.
AGATGAAATTGCACAGAATATATGAGACAATATTGCCCCAGCATTGCTATGGAATTTCTTCCTCTCCTGCAAACTATTGCTTGGTTTTCTGCCTTGCTTATCATCTACCATATGGTGAAAACATGGGCAAACAACTACAGGAACATGAGACCTGGGCCGCCAGAGCCTGCGGGCCGCTGGCCGGTAATCGGTCACCTCCATTTGCTGTTGTTGAGTAAGGAGCCGATCTTGCAAAAGCTAGGGGCCATGGCTAATCGGTATGGGCCTATTTTCATGCTCAGGATCGGCACGCGTAGAATGCTTGTGGTGAGCAGCTGGGAAGCAGTGAAGGACTGCTTCACCATAAATGACAAGGCCCTATCGACTCGACCCAGGACAGCAGCAGCTGAGCACATGGGCTACAACTATGCCATGTTCGGGTTCGCTCCTTATGGGCGATATTGGCGCGAGCTGCGCAAGATAGTCATGCTGCAGATCCTCTCCAACGCCCGGCTAGACTCCCTGAAGCACGTACGAGCCACTGAGATCAACATGCGTGTGAAGAACTTGCATAGAATCTGGTTGATGAACGGTAGATCTGCGGTACCCATCGACTTGAAGCAATGGTGCGGGGATCTGACCCTCGACATAGTGGTTAGGATGGTTATGGGCAAGCGATGTTTTGACGAGGATTCTGATCATGGGGATGATGATAGTAGTGAAGCTAGGAGGTTTCGAACTGCAATCAGTAGATTCTTTTATCTGTTGGGGGTATTTGTTGTGTCTGATGTGATTCCTTTGCTTAAGTGGTTTGATTTTCAGGGGCACAGGCGCGCCATGAAGGCTACTGCCAAGGAACTTGACTCTCTTCTTGTAGAGTGGATCAAAGAGCATCGCACAAGGAGATCTTTGGCAGAGGGAGAAAGGTGGAATGAAGATTTCATGGACGTGATGTTATCGATCACGGAGGATGGCCAGATGTCCGGCTATGATAGTGATACCATCATCAAGGCAACTTGCTTGGTATGGTTTTCTAGGCCACACTTTTTTTAAGATTGATAATGGTGGTACATTAGGAATAATTAAATGAAAGTAGAAAGTAAGGTCTAGTATGAAAATATTGAGTCCGGATCCCCTCTTTGTGTCTGCCCTGTTTATTTATCAGAATTCCAAGAATTCAAGTATGAGAGAATTCTTTAAAAGTTGTCCCCTTAGGTGGAATTCCAAATTCCTCGATGAAAGATTTAAAATTCCATGAAATGGTATAGATAGTGGAATTCTAAAAATTTCAAAAAATCTTTAAGTGGTTGGAATTTGAAATTCTATTGAAAAAAACACAGCATTTCAAATGTCAGAAGACAAAATGTCACATTATATCCAGAAAAAACCCTAACCTCCCAAATTCCTGTCATAAATTTCGGTAAATAAACAAGCTTATGGCATCTCATTGTATAGACGTTTTGAACTCCACCTTAGTAGGGTCCAGATAATGATAACGAGAGTAGCGATCAAGATGCTTTTCATCTCCTTCTGTTATATCCTCAAATCACTTCAATAGAAGTTGTTCCAACCTTGAAATTCTGGGGATCCAAATTCAAGATCAGAAAAAATAGCTCCAAGTGAAGATGGCATAGCAAGATTTTCATGGAACTTGTGATTTTTTAATAAAGAATAACGTGAATTTGTCTCTGGTTTGCAGGCTCTCATCCTTGGTGGGACAGATGCGACATCGGTCAACCTGGCTAGAGCCATTGCCTTGGTCGTGACTAGCCCACATGTGTTAAAGAAGGCTCAAGAAGAGCTGGACATCCACGTTGGCAAGCACCGCAACGTGGACGAATCCGATATCAAGAACCTAATCTACCTCCAAGCCATCGCCAAGGAGGCCCTACGCCTCGGCCCAGAGGATTCGGCCATTGTGGCCCGTGAGGCCATGCAAGATTTCAAGATCAACGGCTACCATGTCCCTGCTGGCACACGAGTCATGGTCAACATTTGGAAGCTGCACCAGGACCCACGCTTGTGGTCGGACCCACTCGAGTTTCGACCCGAGAGGTTCCTCACAAGCCATGAGGGTGTCGAGCCCAGGGGCCAGCACTTTGAGTACATTCCCTTTGGGTCGGGCAGGCGATCGTGCCCAGGGATCTCATTCGCTCTCCAAGTCATCCATTTGGTGCTCGCACGTGTGATCCATGGCTTCGATCTTGCGGTCCCAACAGATGCACCAATTAAGACGGCCCAGGCCCAGGCCCGGGCCTGGAGCTTGGGCTCACCGAAGTCGGACCCAATAAAAGTCCTTTTCAATCCCCGCCTCTCTCCAAATCTCTATAATTAGTAGAATCATCAGCATCATGATAAATAAATCCATTAGTTTGATACTTTTGAGTCCACCTAGACCTTCCTTGTGGTTTGTTTGCTGTATTGACTCTTGATTTATACCGGTTTGGATTTGAATGTTGAAGCCCATGAATAGATTTATAGTGACCTGGCCTAGGTTGGAGGATTCCAATATGTTCAAATCTATGATGTCCATATGACACCAAGGATACAGTAAGAACACATGGATTTGACATATAAAAAGTAAAATAATGAATGCGACATAATACATTGGTCATTTTGAAGTATATGTGCATCATAGGTTCAATAGAAATACCGAAAGAAATATATCCTTTGTGAAAATAAAGAGCACTTATAAGGAAATTGGAAAAAAAAAATGTCATCGCCTAGTTTTCTATGGAGAACTTGCTATACAAATATAAACCCCGACCATTCAATAAGTGGGTGGCACAATGAATGAACTGCATTTTAAACTCACTCCATCAGTTAGAAAATCTTGACCCTTCGACTCATCATGGTAAAATTATCTCAGTCAGATGTTTAATAATATTTCCATTGACAGTCCAGCCATAGTAAGGCCTAGTGGATGATCAGCTAAGATCTAGTAAGCATGGGCAATTAAAAGAAAACGAGCGCAATAACTTATAAGACTAACATCGCGATTTTAATCATTTTGAAGCGATGTCTACCGGGCCTCCTAAGATCAATCTAAGCTCTTTACACATGCTGCTCACAGATTATCACCTTGAAAACACTATCCTCCTCCAATATGATGGTTCTCATTTTTCTACATGCACATAGACTAATCACTCAGAGTCCAGAGGGAAGCTGGGTAAATTCTCCTGTAGCCCCAGTGTGGTAGTGCACTTTCGAATCTACAAACCTTTGGATGCAAACTGTAGTCCTAAGCCAACCGAGCTATCTCTTTTGGTTAAACATGCACATAGATAGGTCAAAGGAAGACGTGTATACCGTAATGTTTATCGTGTATTAAGAGGTGGGCCCACTTTGGTGGAGCAATCCTTTTGTTATTGCTGTATATTTAAAGCATCTTCCATACATCCAGAACAAGGAGAAAAAAAATCTAAAAATTGAAACATCATAACTAAATTCATACAAAACTATCTTCCATACATTACCTTAGAAAGTAAGAGACTTGAAATGGGAGGTAAAAACCAGAAGTGCTCCAATCCGCTTCCCTACAATTAGCTACAATGGTGCTTCAAGACCAAATCTGGTCATTCCATCACTGCTCCCATCCGCTAATGCTAACATTATAGTAAACAACAAAACACACAAAAGAATCCAGTGCCAGTAAACCATTTTAAGTAAAAGGTTTTACCAACTATTCAAATTAGAGAGATTTTAGGGAGAGGAATTCATATTATATGATTCCAATTTGAAATTAGTCAGATTCAAATTATGTAATTTCTGCAACGTCGTGGATTAGCATGGAAAAGCATTTGATGATTTATGCTTGCCATCTATTGTTTGGTGCATAGCATTTTCATTCTTGACCATGAAAAACCATTTTTATGGGACGAGACGAACTACTTTTCTGCCATGATGTAGAAAAGTATATACTGTGGAATTTCAGCCTGATACAAACAAGGCTTTCTCAATAACATCCATTGCCACTATACTTTCTATCTACAAATAACCAACTGCGCACTGGCGTCCCAACTTGTCTAAAATGGAGTTTCTAGTCATAATGAAGGGTCTAGCGATAGAATAAAGAAGAATATCAACCCAAAATAGAAACCACTGAATCACAAATGGTACTTGCAGGCCCATGACCATCAAAAGTAAAATAACAAATGCCTAGCAAGTAGCAACCCATCCATAAAAATGAGTTCAGACTTGAGATGAAATTGCACAGAATATCTGAGACCATACTACCACAGCTTTGCTATGGATTTTCTTCCTCTCCTACAAACTATTGCTTGGTTTTCTGCCTTGCTTATCATCTACCATATGGTGAAAACATGGGCAAGCAACTACAGGAACATGAGACCTGGGCCGCCAGAGCCTGCAGGCCGCTGGCCGGTAATCGGTCACCTCCATTTGCTGTTGTTGAGTAAGGAGCCGATCTTGCAAAGGCTAGGGGCCATGGCTGATCGCTATGGGCCTACTTTCATGCTCAGGAACGGCGCGCGTAGAACGCTTGTGGTGAGCAGCTGGGAAGCAGTGAAGGACTGCTTCACCACAAGTGACAAGGCCCTATCGACTCGACCCATAACAGCAGGAACTGAGCTCATGACCTACAACCACGCTATGTTCGGGTTCGCCCCTTACGGGCCATATTGGCGGGAGCTGCGCAAGATAGTCATGCTGCAGATCCTCTCCAATGCCCGGCTCGACTCATTGAAGCACGTGCGAGCCACTGAGATCGACATGCGTGTGAAGAACTTGTATAGAATCTGGTGGATGAACGGTCGATCTGCGGTCCCCATCGACTTGAAGCAATGGTGCGGTGATCTGACCCTGGACATAGTGGTTAGGTTGGTCGTGGGAAAGCGATGTTTCGACCACAATTCTGATCATGATGGTGATGATCATGATCATGATCATGATAGTGAAGCTAGGAGGTTTCGAACTGCAATTAGTCGATTTTTTTATCTCATTGGGGTACTTGTTGTGTCTGATGTGGTGCCTTTGCTTAAGTGGTTTGATTTTAAGGGGCACAGGCGAGCCATGAAGGCTACTGCTAAGGAACTTGACTCTCTGCTTGTAAAGTGGCTCGACGAGCATCGAAGAAAGAGATCGTCGGGTGAGGGAGAAGGGACTCAGGAAGATTTCATGGACGTGATGTTATCAATCACGGAGGATGGCCAGATGTCCGGCTATGATACTGATACAGTCATCAAGGCTAATTGCTTGGTATGGTTTCTTGGCCACACTTCTAGGAGGGATCGGGGTAGATTGGGAATAAAAATAGAAAGTAGGGGCCAAAATATGAAAACATTGAGTCCGGATCCCCCGTCATGCATCTTTTTACATGCACATGCTTCCCATCCAACATGTGCCCCCGAACTCCAGTGTGAGTCCTGGATAATGATAAATAGGACCATTTAGGATGAATTTCATTCCTTTCGCTTTCACTTTCATATTCTTAAGTTTCACTATAGTAGAAGTTTGTCCCAATGTAAGATTAAGTAGGTACATCACTGCCAATAATATAATTCACACAATTCTATGCATTATTATGTATTTGCCTTAATCATACAATCGGTCGTATTCAATCATATGCTGGGAACAACTTCTAATTTGACGTTATGTCCCCTAAGAGAAAATGAAATTCATCTCGAAGAATTGATATTATCATTATGTGGCTCTAGACATTTATTATATCGAGACAGTAGGGGGGATTCAAACTTGAAAGTATTAGCTCCATGGGAAGATAGGCATGGCAAGATTTTCGATGAATAAATTTAAGTTTTGACATATTAGTCTTTTTTAAATTTGATTTTTTTCAATTTCATGACAAAAGTTTAGATAATTCTTTAAAGTCGTTCAACTCTAGTTAACGTTATAAATTTTTTTTTTTTTTTTTTTTTGGCCCTATATCCCATGGTATCATAAGAATAATGTATGTCGCAGAAAATGATAAATCCCATAATATCATGTAATAGTCCTATGATGTCATGACCTTTATGTAGTATCGTACGGAATTGAGAAATTGTAATTAGCTGTGTATTTACTTTTCACAAAACGCCATTATTCCTATTATGTAAAAAAAAAAAAGGAACTCACATGCTAGTTGCATAAAGTATATGACCACACTGAAACTTATAAATCTCATGATATCATATGATATGTCACAAAAAAAGTTAAACAAAATATTGACTAGAGTCGAACAATTTTAGTGATTTAATAAGAACGTCCCTCATGAAATTGGAGAAATTGGATTTTAGGAGGGCTAATATATTAAAACCCCAAAAATAAACTGAAGTTGCATGTTTTTGGTTTGCAGTCTCTCATCCTTGGTGGCACGGACGCCACATCGGTCAACCTGGCTAAAGCCATTGCCTTGGTCATGGCTAACCCACATGTGTTGAAGAAGGCTCAAGAAGAGCTGGAAATCCACGTAGGCAAGGACCGCAACGTGGACGAATCCGACATCACCAACCTAGTCTACCTACAAGCCATCGCCAAGGAGGCCCTACGCCTCTCCCCTGACGATTCAGCCCCTGGGACACGTGAGGTCATACAAGATTGCAAGATCGACGGCTATCATGTCGCTGCTGGCACCCAGGTCATGATCAACGTTTGGAAGCTGCAACGCGACCCACGAGTGTGGTCAGACCCATGCGAGTTTCGACCCGAGAGGTTCCTCACCAGCCATGCGGGTGTGGAGCCCATGGGCCAGCACTTTGAGTACATTCCATTTGGGTCAGGTAGGCGATCATGCCCGGGGATCTCATTCGCTCTCCAAGTCATCCACTTGGCACTCGCACGTGTGATCCACGGCTTCAATCTTGCGGTCCACACAGATGCACCTATTAACACTGACCAGGCCCAGGCCTGGAGCGCGGGCTCACGAAAGTCGGACCCAATACAGGTCCTCTTCACTCCCCGCCTCTCTCATAAGCTCTATCAGTAGAAGAAGGAGCATGAATTCCACATAAATCCATGACCTGCGTTGTTGTTTTCTGGTTTGTTGTTTGTTTGCTGCATGGGCATGACTATTGATTTGTCTGAGAGAGGACAGATTGAACTTGAATGAGTTGTTCACGTTAACTCATGTATTTAGTAAATGATCAATTTAAGAGTGGGCATGTCTCCCAGAATAAAGTAAATCTTAAGAATTGAATAGGTTGGGGCAAGATTTATCGCAAAGTTCATATATGAGAGGGTTTGATTTCGAAATCGGAATTCAATTTTGTAGTCGATTTCAAAATTGGCTCCATTTTCGAAATTAATTTGGCCCGATTTCGAATTAGAAGATATTTTAGGGGTTTTAGATTTAGCATTATATATATATATATATATATATATATATATATATTAAAGCAATTGGGGAGGTGGGCTCTGAGGGGTGCCACTTCAGCAACCAACCTTTCAAATAAATATGGAGAAAAAACACATAATGCTTTAAGGTGCTATGTCATCACATGCCACAATTTATTTCTAAAAAAAAATCTCTTTATCCATATCCTCTATCTCTTAAATTCTCTCAATTAATGTCTCCTAAAATCTTTCTTTTTTGTTACAGTTATTCTCTCTCTTAGCACCATCTATTTTCCATCTAAAATCTTAACCCACTGGGATAATAAAGTTGAAACGAAAAAACTTTTTTTTTTTTTTTTAAACAACTCCCTCGCATAGTTGGTTCTTAGTTATCTCTTAGTATGCCATTTAAAGACTCCAGATCCTCTTATCTATCTTAAAGGTGGGCCCCATGTGCACAATTTCAAAGAAGGTGGCTCCACTTTATAATTCTCAAAGGTGGGTCACTTGGTTACAATAAAAAAAAGTGAGCCCATATAATAAAATTATAATGGTGGGACCACATTATAAATCCTATGAATGTGGCCCAATGTGCGGATTTTTAAAGATGGGTACAACATTGTAATTTTTTAAAAGTGGGTCCCGTGTTCACAATTACCAAAAAAGATAGTTTCACAGTTTAATTCTTATAAAAGGTGGCTCAACATTGTAAATCTATGAATGCACTGCCCACATGTTCTAATTTCCTAATGTGGGGTACCACATTATAATTTCTAAAGGTGGGTCTTGTATCCACAATCACAAAAAAAGATATGGCTCCACCTTTTCATTCATAAATGTGGGTCACATGGTCACCATCACAAAGGGTGGACCCACATTGTGAATCCAATGAATGTGGTCCCCATATTCTAATTTTTAAAGGTGGTCCTCACATTGTAATTTATACAGGTGGGTCCCATGTACGATAATAATAGAGTCCTGCAAGCAATAAAAGGTTGGCCCCACATTATAAATCTTATGTCCGCTCATTAGAGCAAAAATTTTATAATATTATCAAACAAGTTTCCGTACAACATATTCTTAGTAGATTAATTTAATATGATGTTGCCAAACAAGTTCTGCAAAGGATAGTTTTGGTACAACCTGATCTTAACACAACCTGATCCAAGCACAAAATTGAGAACAATAGGAGAATGATGCCAAACGGGCCCTAATTACAATGCCAAGTGAATCTCATGCCATCTTCTCAAGATTGTCATCTTTTTATTTTAATATTTGGGGCCCACCTTTTAACAATTCACACTGATAAATTTCTCATTAAAATTATCATTTTCTTTACATTTCTAAATAGAGTTCTACTCTATTCAAAGATTGTTACGTGTGAAAGAAAATCAGACCCGACCTTCTGGTAGACCACTTCATGGATGGGCTTGTGATAAAAATATTTTAAGGTTGGAATTTTTTTGGTTGAATCTTATTATATAGACATATGACCCTAGGTTTGGCCCCCCTTAAATTACACTTCCGCGGGCCCACATGAACTCATAATTAAGAGATATATACATTGATCCAAGGTGGGCCAATTATTACTGGGATCAAATAACACCAGCTTGTGGTTTTAAAGTCTCATAATTTATGGCTTTGTAAAGTTAAGATGTTTATACATTTTTTTTTTAAAATCTAGAGCTAAAAAATGGTTTGATCAGTTCTAACAAAATTTGCTTTTCTATATCTTTTTTAGTAATTATTGTTGTTATTATTATTTTTATGTTGTTAATGAATGGATTTTTTTAGCTTTATCTTTGTAATAGTTTATTGTTGATGTTGACCACTTGTATTTGTGATTGAAGATGTGTTGACATATGTATGAATATATGCTTATATGTTTATAATTAATTTTGATATCTCATAAATTCAGAATGTAATATCTTATTTTTTGCCCTGGGCTAAGCATGGGGCGTTGTTACTAGTTTATTAAAAAGGAGTGAGGGATGAGAATAATCGATTGCCACAAGCCAATCTTTCCTTTTTTTTGGGAATTTCAATAATAGCCAATAGCCAATCTTTCCTCTTTTCGGGAAACCTAATAATGTTTTTCATCAATTATTTGGAAACTTCAATTTTAAATTTACAATATCAGGACTCTCTCCGTGCATGTCAATGTTCCATACTGTTACCATTAGCCATCCACGCCATTTTTATAGTATGGTAAAATTAGAATTGCAAACAAGACGGTTCTGGATTGAAAACATAGTGGACCCGGACCTAAACCCGTTTTTCAATAACGGTTCCGATTCCGGATCCGGTTTTAAATTGGAACCTATTTTGTTGATTACAGACCCGGTTTCAATAAGAAAACCCGGATCCACGTCCACCTAGAGGACTTGAACCTATTTCCAAAATCAACTCCATTTTCTCTTTGTTCTTCATTTTTTTTATTTAAAATAAGCATATCATTCAACTTATAACAGTGCATTAAGTCTACAACATCTAGTATTATACATAAGAATGCCCCAAAAGAGTTGGTTTTAAAGTACAAATTGCAATATCAAAGACTTATATGCCTGGTCCTGGGTTCACAGGTCGAAACTTATATAGACCTCGAACCGGGCCCATTTTATCAATCAGAACCTAAATTAGGTTCTGGACCCGGACCCGGACCTGTTTATGAGTCGAAACCTAAAATAAGTTCCAGACCCGATTTTTGCTATGGAAAACACTCTATACAAATATAAATCCTGATTATTCACTAAGTGGATGGCACAATGGATGAACTGCATTTTAAGCTCACTCTAGTTAGAAAATCTTGACTCTTCGACTCATTATGGTAAAACTAGCTTAGTCGGATGTTTAATAATCTTTCCATTGGTAGTCCAGCCATAGTAAGGCCCAATGGATGATCAGCTAAGATCTAGATGGGCAATTAAATGAAAATGTGCCCAATAACTTGCATGATTAACATCACGATTTTTACCATTTTGTAGATATGAGAAATGATCCAAGACCATGGGGCCTAACTGGTCTCCTAAGATCAATCTAAGCTCTTTACACATCCTGCTCACGAATTATCCAATTTTGATCAGGCCTTGATGAACATCCTCCAATCATATGGTTCTCATTTTCCTACATGCACATAGATACGTAAAAGGAATATCTTCTATGTTTGTCGTGCATTCAGGTGGGCCCGTAGCCCCTAGCCCCACCGTTCCTAAGCAAATTCCTAAGCTCAGTACTTGGTGCTGCAATTTTCTTTCTTAATCAATTAGTTTGATTAAGATTTATGGCTTTTTTTTTTTTTTTTTTAAATCCCTAAATTCTGTGCTGTATTTAAAGACGTACAAGTGTACAAAAATCTAGGATGCCTTGGTAATAGGCATGCATGGTAGTTGACTACTACATTTGTGTATATGATAATAAAATCGTGGATGAAGGCTGAGTCACCGCTGAGTCTCACTACCAAGATGATGAATCGTTATAGTAACTTGTCCATTCATTCATCTTTATAACTCGCCAAATCTCGACACACAAGGGCGGAACTAGTACATTCAACTTAGGAGGCTTTTAGATAAAAGATATAATAAGGAAAGAGGCAAATATAAGAAAACACATATTAACTTTTAGAAATTGCAGGGCGGGTTTTAAGAAATTTTAACCTTTTGAACCAGGGTCCGCCGCTGACAACCCCCCCATTACCAAGCCTCGGACCCAAAAATCACATATTCAGGAAAAGAAACCATCACCAATCCTTGGACCCAAAAATCACACATATAAGATAAAGATTGTCGAAGATTATCAGTCTATTTGAATTTTAGTGATATTAGTAGGTTATTTTATCCTTATCATTTGGATATAATTGGTTAGTATTTTCTTCTAAATATAATCTTTTGCTTTTTGAAACAGATGCGGATGGTCCAGCAAAAGAAACATGACACAAATGCTTTTAAAATGGGTGAGATTTTCTATACTGCTTGAACACCCACATTCAGACGTCCAGATCCCTACATTAATGAGGTTGGGGCATTGAAGAAATAGTGACCCTTGGATCTCATGGCACCCACTGTTACATCCTTATGTGGGGGCACGCCTGACTCCCAAAAATAATATCCATCGAATCACAAGAAAGAGTCCTGCTACCTGTCCCGGGTTCTGGACATGGGATCCGATGCCCCCTAAGGGGCAGTTTGTCCCGGGTTCGGTCCAGAACCCGGGACAGGTAGACTTTTTGCACAAGAAATACATGTAGATGTCAATCATCCTTCCTTTAGTAAAACGACAAATGCTTAGAAGTTAGAAACTTTTGTTATTGGTAAGTTTCTAGAAGTTAGAAACTTACCAATAAAAATGTGTTCAGAAGCAATTGCATGGATACGAGACCACATTTGCCCCAGCTTAGCTATGGATGTTCTCTCTTTCTTCCAAGCTATTGCTTCGTTTTCTGCCTTACTAATCATCTACCATCTAATCATAACATGGACAACCAGCAACAAGAGCATGAGAGCTGGGCCACCAGAACCTGCAGGCCGGTTGCCGATAATCGGTCACCTCCATTTGTTGATGAGGGGTCCAGGGCCGCTGTTGGGAAAGCTAGGGGCCATGGCCGATCAGTATGGGCCTACTTTGATGGTTGGGTTCGGCATGCATCGACTCCTTGTGGTGAGCAGCTACGAAGGAGTAAAGGACTGCTTCACCACCAATGACAAGGCCCTATCGAGTAGACCCAACAATGCAGTAGCTGAGCACATGGGCTACAACAACGCCTTGTTTGGGCTGGCCCCTTACGGGCCATATTGGCGCGAGCTGCACAAGATAGTCGTGCTGCAGATCCTCTCCAACACCAGGCTCAAGGAGTTGAAGCACGTGCGAGCCACTGAGATAGATTCGCGTGTGAAGCACCTGTATAGACTTTGGTCGATGAACGGTGAATCTGCGGTCCCCATCGACTTGAAGCAATGGTGTGCTGAGATGACCCTCAACATAGTGGGCAGAATGGTCGTGGGCAAGCGTTGTTTCAACTATTATCATCATGATAACGGTGACGGCGGTGGTGGTGAAGATGATAGAGAAGGACGGAGATTTCGAAAGGCCATCAGTCAATTCTTTTCTCTGCTCGGGGCATTCGTTGTATCTGATGTGTTTCCTTTCCTTAAATGGTTTGATTTTCAGGGGACCAAGCGCGCTATGAAGGCTGCTGCCAAGGAAATGGACTCTCTCCTTTCAATGTGGCTCGACGAGCATCGCAAAAGGAGATCATTGGCCGAGGGAGAAGTGACAAACGAAGATTTCATGGACGTGATGTTATCAATCACAGAGGATGACCAGATATCCGGCTTTGATCGTGATACAATCATCAAGGCAACTTGCTTGGTATTGTTTCTAGCCTCCCACACCTGTTTTTTTTATTTTTTTATTTTTTTTATTTTTTTTATTTTTTAGAGAAGGATAAGGGTTTATCAAATGAATCTCATCCCGTCCTGGGATACATTTTCAAATTTCAACTCAATAGGAGAGGATCCCACGTTGTTATTGAGCATATGGTGGAAACGTGATTTAATATCACCTCAGTGCGTCCAATCATATTTTCATGTACATATTCAGTTTTACGATGGGGCCTAAAAGGGTCAGAGGCGTATATGTGATGCTAAGACGCCAACACCACTCAATCAAGTGTATATATGGGCTTCCCCTGTTCTATCTACACTTGAAGCTAATCTTTGGATTGATTATTTTAACAACTAAAAGAGGCATGCAGCTGATTAAATTTATGATTTATCAAACAATTAACTTCAATTAAAATTAATTTGTTTAATTGTGTTGCAGTCTATTATCCTAGGTGGCACGGAGGGGACAGCGACTAACCTCGCTCGAGCCATTTCCTTTGCCCTGACTAACCCACACGTATTGAAGAAGGCCCAAGAAGAACTGGACATCCACGTAGGCATGGACCGCAACGTGGAAGAATCCGATGTCGCCAACCTAGTCTACCTCCAAGCCATATTGAAGGAGACTCTACGGCTCTCCCCGGACTCTTCAGTCACCATCTCACGTGAGGCAATGCAAGACTGCCAGGTGGACGGCTACCTTGTCCCTGCTGGCACACGGGTCATGGTCAACATTTGGAAGCTGCACAGGGACCCACGGGTTTGGTCAAACCCGAACGAGTTCCGACCCGAGAGGTTCCTCACTAGCCATGCGGGTGTGGAGGTCAGGGGCCAGAATTTTGAGTACGTTCCATTTGGGTCCGGTAGGCGAGCCTGTCCTGGCTTGTCTTTCGCTCTTCAGGTTATCCACCTGGCACTCGCACGTGTGATTCACAGCTTCGATGTTGCAGCCTTCTCTCAAGTTGAACCTTCGATGATGGGTCTGGGCGCAGGCAATTCGGACCCAGTACAAGTCCTCTTCAGTCCTCGCCTCTCTCCAGAGCTCTACAAGTAGAGCCGAGCCATTATCATGAGTATGACATCCTCTTCCTATGAAATCTAAATCCAACATTTGACTCTCGGTTTGTTTGTCTCAATAAAGTTATCTGCGATGGGTATTTTACCAAAAAGGTCTCCTTGTGGTATTTTACACGACACAACTAATTAAATTCCTTGGATGCACGCATGACCCCGCAACATATGTACACCGGGTAAATCAGGGGTGTCAAACACAAGACATTGAGAGCAAATCCATGTCTTATGCCAACAAATTAACGCATAGGCGGATTCCTCTCAGAGTTAATAAAAAATAATTGATTCGTTTAAAATGGCTCATTCAGATGTTTAATTATCTTTCAATTCACCATCTATGTGTAGTAAGATCCAGTGGATGATCATCTCAGATCTAGTAAACGTGAAATGAAATTAATACTGGGCACAAATAACTGAATGGCTAGACTTCCAAGCTTAGTGAAGACCCAACAAGCCTAGAGGGCCTACTTGGCCTCCTATAATCAATCTAAGCCTTTTACACATATTACTAATGCGTTAGGATGTGCTTTTGAGGCCTCAAAACATATCTTCCCCCCACCCCCCCAAAAAAAAAAAAAAAAAAAAAAAAAAAAAAAAAAAAAAAAAAAAAAAAAAAACTTATCTTCCTTTGAAACACCTTTACCATTATGATTGTCATGCTTTCATATGGGCCCCCAAGCCTGCCGTTCCTAACGTAAGAATGGTATCCTTGTGGCCATTCCTGGATATGATTCCACTTGTGGTTGCCCCCCAACCATTAGTAATCAATAATATTCACTTGCGGTTGATATATCTTAGGCTGTGCCAGGCCAAAGTCCAACCCATTTAGAATTTAGATATCACTCTAATAGGCATGTTACCTCCTCACTGACCCAGAAACTCTACCCGGAAACAATTATGATTTTTATGGGTGGTCCGTATATAGATTAATAAAATCAGTGATTGTCGAATCTGAGTTGCTCAAAATTAATGCCTTCGAAATACCTTTGAGTGTCAAAGATTTGCATGTGGCCCAATTGTGGAGTTCCACTCCTTTCACTATGAGGAAGACCAGTGGTGAAACAAGAAAATTTCCCATGGGGGCTACTATATGATTTTATTTTTTATTTTTTTGAATGGCCATATACAAAATAAAATAAAATAAAAACAAATTAGGGGGTTCTCTGCAATTTCTAGTGGGAGGGAAGACGTTAGACCCTTAGAGGATTCAGACTCATTCCGTGGGAAAACATTAAAGCTAGATCTGACGAATCATCTTGATGTTTGCATATGCTCCTCCCACCAAGTCTTGACTTTTCCCGAGTGATAAAAGTGTAGAACTCAACATTGAGAAAACCTGTTGAACCCATGCCAGTGTGGAGGAGCCTTTCGGTGATGGACCTCAGGTATGATAAGGGAGTCCTCGGATGAAGGAACAAGACCTTAGGTGAGGTGAAGAGTCCTCGGGCGAGAGAAGATGGCATACCCGGCCTAGGAGAGAATTGACACATCTCATACCATTGGGGTAAGACATCATACTCATTTTAGTTATGGATAATTGGTGTTTGTACATCGCAAGAGTGCACAAGTAGTGGGCCATGCATGTGTGGTCTCCAATGCCAACAATGAGACTGCACATGGATCCTCCTCCTCGCATGGTCAGCTAGTTATAGGAATGCACTTAGCATGAAATTAGCATTAGTTTTGCCTTTTGTTGTGGTGAAGATTGGCATTGCAATATCATATATATGTAGTTCCAGCGTTTGCCATTACTAACGCTGCTTGCCAACCAAGTGCACTAATTTCATCTTAGTGAGAACAATCTCACCCTTTATGTAAAAGATATAATGGGGGAAGGGGAAAATGTAAGAAAACACATATTAACTTTTAGAAATTGCAGGGTGGGTATAAGAAATTTTAACCTTTTGAACTTGTGTCTGCCTCGACACACCACCATTACCAAGCCTCGGACCCAAAAATCACATATAAGGGGTAAATATCTGAAAAGATGTGGATGGTCCAATGAAAAAAACCATCACCAAGCCTCGGACCCAAAAATCACAAAAACAGGGTAAAGATTGTTGAAGATTATTAGCCTGTTTAGGATTTTAGGGATACTAGTAGATTATCTTATCCTTATCCTTTGTATATGGTTGGTTAGTATTTTTTTATAAATATATTCTTTTTCTCTCAATGAATCCTACGGTGAAATTATGGGAAAAAAGTAATTCTAATTCTCAAAAGTCTTTATGGTATCAGAGTTTGAGTCCAATAATAATCTTGCGATCAAGCAATCTCACTATTGCACGATCGAAGTTTCTGGAAGAAATCGCTTTGCGGCTAGCGAATCACCAAAAAGATATGAAGATCATTTGTATTAAAATATTTTATCATCTATCTTTTAGAGATTAAATTGTTCTTAGTGTACCATGTGATATTGAGGGGGAATGCTGAAGATCAATATGTTAAGATTTTAGGGATATTAGTAGGTTATTTTATCCTTATCCTTTAGATATGGTTGGTTAGTATTTTCTTCTAAATATAATCTTTTTCTTCTTGAAAAGATATGGATGGTCCAGCAAAAGAAACATGACACAAATGCTATTAAAATGGGTGAGATTTTATATACTGCATGAACACCCACATTCGGACGTCCAGATCCCAACATTAAGGAGGTTGGGGCATTCAAGAAATAGTGACCCTTGGATTTCATGGCACCGACTGTTACATCCTTATGTGGGCACGCCTGACTCCCAAAAATAATATCCCATCGAATCTCAAGAAATACATGTAGATGTCAATCATCCTACCTATAGTAAAACGACATATGCTTAGAAGTAAGAAACTTTTGTTATTGGTAAGTTTCTAGAAGTTAGAAACTTACCAATAAAAATGTGTTCGGAAGCAATTGCATGGATACGAGACCACATTTGCCCCAGCTTACCTATGGATCTTCTCTCTCTCTTCCAGGCTATTGCTTCGTTTTCTGCCTTGCTCATCATCTACCATCAAATCATAACATGGACAACCAGCAACAAAAGCATAAGAGCTGGGCCACCAGAACCTGCAGGCCGGTTGCCGATAATCGGTCACCTCCATTTGTTGATGAGGGGTCCAGGGCAGCTTTTTGGAAAGCTAGGGGCCATGGCCGATCAGTATGGGCCTACTTTGATGGTTGGGTTCGGCATGCATCGACTCCTTGTGGTGAGCAGCTACGAAGGAGTAAAGGACTGCTTCACCACCAATGACAAGGCCCTATCGAGTAGACCCAACAATGCAGTAGCTGAGCACATGGGCTACAACTACGCCATGTTTGGGCTCGCCCCTTACGGGCCATACTGGCGCGAGCTGCACAAGATAGTCATGCTGCAGATCCTCTCCAACACCAGGCTCAAGGAGTTGAAGCACGTGCGAGCCACTGAGATAGATTCGCGTGTGAAGCACCTGTATAGACTTTGGTCGATGAACGGTGAATCTGCGGTCCCCATCGACTTGAAGCAATGGTGTGGTGAGATGACCCTCAACATAGTGTGCAGAATGGTCGTGGGCAAGCGTTGTTTCAACTATTATCATCATGATAACGGTGACGGCGGTGGTGGTGATGATGATAGAGAAGGACGGAGATTTCGAAAGGCCATGAGTCAATTCTTTTCTCTGCTGGAGGCATTCGTTGTGTCTGATGTAGTTCCATTCCTTAAATGGTTTGATTTTCAGGGGACCAAGCGCGCCATGAAGGCTGCTGCCAAGGAAATGGACTCTCTCCTTTCAATGTGGCTCGACGAGCATCGCAAAAGGAGATCATTGGCCGAGGGAGAAGTGACAAACGAAGATTTCATGGACGTGATGTTATCAATCACAGAGGACGACCAGATATCCAGCTTTGATCGTGATACAATCATCAAGGCAACTTGCTTGGTATTGTTTCTAGCCTCCCACACCTTTTTTTTTTTTTTTTTTTTTTTATTTTCTTTATTTTTTAAAGAGAGATGAGGGTATATTAAATGAATCTCATCCCGTCCTGGGATACAATTTCAAATTCCAATTCAATAGGTGAGGGTCCCACATTGTAATTGAGCATGCGACGGAAACGTGATTTAACATCACCTCAACCGAGATGCCATGTCGGTGCCCAATCATATTTTCAATCACATACTCAGTCTGTCTTACGATAGGGCCTAGAAGGGCCAGGGGCATATAAGTGATGCTAAGATGCCTACACCACTCAATCCTCAGTGTATGTATTGGCCTCTCCCTCTTCCATCTGCACTTGAAGCTAATATTTGGATTGATTATTTTAACAACTAAAAGAGGCATGCAGCTGATTAAATTTATGATTTATCAAACAATTAACTTCAATTAATATTAATTTCTTTAATTGTTTTGCAGTCTATTATCCTAGGTGGCACGGGGGGGACATCGGATACCCTGGCTCGAGCCATTTCCTTTGTCTTGACTAACCCACAAGTATTGAAGAAGGCCCAAGAAGAGCTGGACATCCACGTAGGCAAGCACCGCAACGTGGAAGAATCCGATGTCGCCAACCTAGTCTACCTCCAGGCCATATTGAAGGAGACTCTCCGGCTCACCCCGGACTCTTCAGTCACCATCTCACGTGAGGCAATGCAAGACTGCCAGGTGGATGGCTACCATGTCCCTGCTGGCACAAGGGTCATGGTCAACACTTGGAAGCTGCACAGGGACCCACGGGTTTGGTCAGACCCGAACGAGTTCCGACCCGAGAGGTTCCTCACTAGCCATGCAGGTGTGGAGGCCAGGGGCCAGAATTTTGAGTACGTTCCATTTGGGTCCGGTAGGCGAGCCTGTCCTGGCTTGTCTTTCGCTCTTCAGGTTATCCACCTGGCACTCGCACGTGTGATTCACAGCTTCGATGTTGCAGCCTTCTCTCAAGTTGAACCTTCGATGATGGGTCTGGGCGCAGGCAATTTGGACCCAGTACAAGTCCTCTTCAGTCCTCGCCTCTCCCCAGAACTCTACAGGTAGAGCCGAGCCAGTATCATGAGAATGAAATCCTCTTCCTATGAAATCTAAATCCATCATTTGACTCTCGGTTTGTTTGTCTCAATAAAGTTATCT
The DNA here is from genome assembly GCA_003546025.1 of Camphora micrantha. Classification (NCBI taxonomy): domain Eukaryota; kingdom Viridiplantae; phylum Streptophyta; class Magnoliopsida; order Laurales; family Lauraceae; genus Camphora; species Camphora micrantha. The sequence goes on from QPKB01000008.1 coordinate 10,047,847, forward strand.
GCGATGGGTATTTTATCAAAAGTCTCCTTGTGGTAATTTACACGACACAACTAATTCAATTCCTTGGAAGCACTCGTGACCCCCGCAACATATACACCGGGTAAATCAGGGGTGTTAAACACATGACATTGAGAGCAAACCCATGTCTTATGCCAACAAATTAACATATAGGCGGATTCCTCTCTGAGTTATTAAAAAAATAATTGATTCCTTTAAATTGGCTTAGTCAGATGTTTAATTATCTTTCAATTCACCATCTATGTGTAGTAAAATCCAATGGATGATCATCTCAGATCTAGAAAACGTGAAAGGAAATTAATACTGGGCACAAATAACTGAATGGCTAGACTTCCTAGCTTAGTAAAGACCCAACAACCTTAAGAGCCTACTTGGCCTCCTATAATCAATCTAAGCCTTTTACACATATTACTAATGCATTATGGTGTACTTTTCAGGCCCTCAAAACATATCTTCCCCAAAAAAAAAAAAAAAAAAACATATCTTCCCTTTGAAGCCCCTTTACCTTTATGGTTGTCATGCTTTCATATGGGCCCCCAAGCCTGCCATTCCTAATGTAAGAATGGTATCCTTGTGGCCATTCCTGAATATGACTCCACTTGTGGTCTCCCCCCTCCCCCCCCCCCCCCCCCCGCAACCATTAGTAATCAATAATATTCACTTGCGGTTGATATATCTTAGGGTGGGCCAAGCCAAAGTCCAACCCATTTAGAATTTAGATATCACTCTAATAGGCATGTTACCTCCTCACTGACCCTGACCCAGAAACTCTACCCGGAAACAATTATGATTTTTATGGGTGGTCCGTATATAGATTAATAAAATAAATGATTGTCAAATCTGAGTTGCTCAAAATAAATGCATTCGAAATACCTTTGAGTGTCAAAGATTTGCATGTGGCCGAATTGTGGAGTTCCACTCCTTTCACTATGAGGAAGACCAATGGCGAAACAAGAAAATTTCCCATGGGGGCTACTATATGATTTTATTTTTTTTGAATGGCCATATACGAACTAAAATAAAAACAAATTAGGGGGTTCTCTGAAATTTCTAGTGGGAGGGAAGACGTGAGACCCTTAGAGGATTCGGACTCATTCCGTGGGAAAACATTAAAGCTAGATCTGACGAATCATCTTGACATTTGCATATGCTCCTCCCACCAAGTCTCGACTTTTCCCGAGTGATAAAGGTGTAGAACTCAACATTGAGAAAACCTATTGAACCCATGCCAGTACGGAGAAGCCTTCGGGTGATGGAAGGGGACCTTAGGTATGATAAGGGAGTCCTCAGATAAAGGAAAAAGATCTCAGGTAAAGTGAAGAGTCCTTGGGCGAGAGAAGATGTCATGCCCGACCTACGAGAGAATTGACACATCTCATACCATTGGGGTAAGACATCATACTCATTTTAGTTGTGGATAATTGGTGTTTCTACATCGCCAAAGTGCACAAGTAGTGGGCCATGCATGTGTGGTCTCCAGTGTCAACAATGAGACTGCACATGGATCCTCCTCCTCGCATGGTCAGCTAGTTATAGGAATGCACTTAGCTTGAAATTAGCATTAGTTTTGCCTTTTGTTGTGGTGAAGATTGGCATTGCAATATCATATATATGTAGCTCCAGCGTTTGCCATTACTAACGCTGCTTGCCAACCAAGTGCACTAATTTCATCTTAGTGAGAACAATCTCACCCTTTATGTAAAAGATATAATGGGGGAAGGGGAAAATGTAAGAAAACACATATTAACTTTTAGAAATTGCAGGGTGGGTATAAGAAATTTTAACCTTTTGAACTTGTGTCTGCCTCGACACACCACCATTACCAAGCCTCGGACCCAAAAATCACATATACGGGGTAATTAAATATCTGAAAAGATGTGGATGGTCCAATAAAAAAAACCATCACCAAGCCTCGGACCCAAAAATCACAAAAACAGGGTAAAGATTGTTGAAGATTATTAGTCTCTTTAGGATTTTAGGGATACGAGTAGGTTATCTTATCCTTATCCTTTGTATATAGTTGGTTAGTATTTTATTATAAATGTAATCTTTTTCTCTCAATGAATCATACGGTGAAATTATGGGAAAAAAGTAATTCTAATTTTCAAAAGTCGTTATGGTATCAGAGTTTGAGTCCATTGATAATCTTGCGATCAAGCAATCTCACTATTGCACGATCGAAGCTTCTGAAAGAAATCGCTTTGCGGCTATAGCGAATCACCAAAAAGATATGAAGATCATTTGTATTAAAATATTTTATCATCTATCTATTAGAGATTAAAGAGTTCTTACTGTACCATGTGATATTGAGGGGGAATGCCGAAGATCATCGATATATTAAGATTTTAGGGATATTAGTAGGTTATTTTATCCTTATCCTTTAGATATGGTTGGTTAGTATATTCTTCTAAATATAATCTTTTTCTTCTTGAAAAGATGTGGATGGTCCAGCAAAAGAAACTTGACACAAATGCTATTAAAATGGGGAGATTTTTTATACTGCATGAACACCCACATTCAGACGTCCAGATCCCTACATTAAGGAGGTTGGGGCATTCAAGAAATAGTGACTCTTGGATTTCATGGCACCCACTGTTACATCCTTATGTGGGCACGCCTGACTCCCAAAAATAATATCCATCGAATCTCAAGAAATACATGTAGATATCAATCATCCTTCTTATAGTAAAACGACAAATGCTTAGAAGTTAGAAACTTTTGTTATTGGTAAGTTTCTAGAAGTTAGAAACTTACCAATAAAAATGTGTTCAGAAGCAATTGCATGGATACGAGACCGCATTTGCCCCAGCTTACCTATGGATCTTCTCTCTCTCTTCCAGGCTATTGCTTCGTTTTCTGCCTTGCTCATCATCTACCATCAAATCATAACATGGACAACCAGCAACAAAAGCATAAGAGCTGGGCCACCAGAACCTGCAGGCCGGTTGCCGATAATCGGTCACCTCCATTTGTTGATGAGGGGTCCAGGGCAGCTTTTTGGAAAGCTAGGGGCCATGGCCGATCAGTATGGGCCTACTTTGATGGTTGGGTTCGGCATGCATCGACTCCTTGTGGTGAGCAGCTACGAAGGAGTAAAGGACTGCTTCACCACCAATGACAAGGCCCTATCGAGTAGACCCAACAATGCAGTAGCTGAGCACATGGGCTACAACTACGCCATGTTTGGGCTCGCCCCTTACGGGCCATACTGGCGCGAGCTGCACAAGATAGTCATGCTGCAGATCCTCTCCAACACCAGGCTCAAGGAGTTGAAGCACGTGCGAGCCACTGAGATAGATTCGCGTGTGAAGCACCTGTATAGACTTTGGACGATGAACGGTGAATCTGCGGTCCCCATCGACTTGAAGCAATGGTGTGGTGAGATGACCCAAAACATAGTGTGCAGAATGGTCGTGGGCAAGCGTTGCTTCAACTATTATCATCATGATAATAGTGACGGCAGTGGTGGTGATGATGATAGAGAAGGACGGAGATTTCGAAAGGCCATGAGTCAATTCTTTTCTCTGCTGGAGGCATTCGTTGTGTCTGATGTAGTTCCATTCCTTAAATGGTTTGATTTTCAGGGGACCAAGCGCGCCATGAAGGCTGCTGCCAAGGAAATGGACTCTCTCCTTTCAATGTGGCTCGACGAGCATCGCAAAAGGAGATCATTGGCCGAGGGAGAAGTGACAAACGAAGATTTCATGGACGTGATGTTATCAATCACAGAGGACGACCAGATATCCAGCTTTGATCGTGATACAATCATCAAGGCAACTTGCTTGGTATTGTTTCTAGCCCACACCTTTTTTATTTATTTATTTATTTTTTATTTTATAATAGGGATGAGGGTCTATCAAATGAATCTCATTCCGTCCTGGGATACATCTTCAAATTCAAATTCAATAGGACAGGCTCCCGCATTGTAATTGAGCATATGATGGAAACGTGATTTAACACCACCACAGCTTAGATGCCATGTGGCGCCCAATCATATTTTCAATCACATATTTGATCAGTCTTACGACAGGGCCTACTCAGGGGCGTATATGTGATGCTAAGATGCCTACACCACTCAATCCTGAGTGTATGTATTGGCTTCCCCTGTTCCATCTGCACTTGAAGCTAATATTTGGATTGATTAAATTTTAACAACTAAAAGACGCATGCAGCTGATTGAATTTATGATTTCCCAAACAATTAACTTCAATTAAAATTAATTTGTGTAATTGTTTTGCAGTCTATTATCCTAGGTGGCACGGAGGGGACATCGGATAACATGGCTCGAGCCATTTCCTTTGTCTTCACTAACCCACAAGTATTGAAGAAGGCCCAAGAAGAGCTGGACATCCACGTAGGCAAGCACCGCAACGTGGACGAACCCGATATCGCCAACCTAGTCTACCTCCAAGCCATATTAAAGGAGACTCTACGGCTCTCCCGGGACAATTCAGTCACCATTTCACGTGAGGCAATGCAAGACTGCCAGGTGGATGGCTACCATGTCCCTGCTGGCACACGGGTCATGGTCAACACTTGGAAGCTGCACAGGGACCCACGGGTTTGGTCCGACCCGAACGAGTTCCGACCCGAGAGGTTCCTCACTAGCCATGCAGGTGTGGAGGCCAGGGGCCAGAATTTTGAGTACGTTCCATTTGGGTCCGGTAGGCGAGCCTGTCCTGGCTTGTCTTTCGCTCTTCAGGTTATCCACCTGGCACTCGCACGTGTGATTCACAGCTTCGATGTTGCAGCCTTCTCTCAAGTTGAACCTTCGATGATGGGTCTGGGCGCAGGCAATTCGGACCCAGTACAAGTCCTCTTCAGTCCTCGCCTCTCTCCAGAGCTCTACAGGTAGAGCCGAGCCATTATCATGGGTATGAAATCCTCTTCCTATGAAATCTAAATCCATCATTTGACTCTCGGTTTGTTTGTCTCAATAAAGTTATCTGCGATGGGTATTTTATCAAAGGTCTCCTTGTGGTTTTTTACACGACACAACTAATTGAATTCCTTGATGCATGCATGACCCCGCAACATATGTACACCGGGTAAATCAGGGGTGTCAAACACAAGACATTGAGAGCAAACCCATGTCTTAGGCCAACAAATTAACGCATATGCGGATTCCTCTATGAATTAATATAAAAAAAAATTGATTCGTTTAAAATGGCTCATTCAGATGTTTAATTATCTTTCAATTCACCATCTATGTGTAGTAAGATCCAGTGGATGATCATCTCAGATCTAATAAACGTGAAAGGAAATTAATACTGGGCACAAATAACTGAATGGCTAGACTTCCTAGCTTAGTAAAGACTCAACAACCTTAAGAGTCTACTTGGCCTTTTATAATCAATCTAAGCCTTTTACACATATTACCAATGCATTATGGTGTACTTTTGAGGCCCTCAAAACATATCTTCCCAAAAAAAAAAAAAACATATCTTCCCTTTGAAACCCCTTTACCTTTATGGTTGTCATGCTTTCATGTGGCCCCCAAGCCTGTCGTTCCTAATGTAAGAATGGTATCCTTGTGGCCATTCCTAAATATGACTCCGCTTGTGGTTGCCCCCCAACCATTAGTAATCGATAATATTCACTTGCGGTTGATATATCTGAGGCTGGGCCAGGCCAAAGTCCAACCCATTTAGAATTTAGATATCACTCTAACAGGCATGTTACCTCCTCACTGACCCATAAACTCTACCCGGAAACAATTATGATTTCTATGGGTAGTCCGTTTATAGATTAATAAAATCAGTTGTTGTGAAATCTGAGTTACTCAAAATAAATGCCTTTGAGATAACTTTTTGTGTCAAAAATAAGCAGGTGGCCCAATTGTGGAGTTCCACTCCTTCCACTGTAGGGAAGACCAAGGGTGAAACAAGAAAATTTCCCATGGGGGCTACTATATGAATTTTTTTATTTTTTTTTCGAGGGGCCATATACAAAAATAAAATAAAATAAAATAAAATAGAACAAATTAGGGGGTTCTCCGAAATTATTTCTAGTGGGCCATGGCGCAACTTTTCACCCCTACTTCACTTCCGCCCCTAGGGAAGACGGGAGACCCTCAAGTGGATTCGGACTCGTTTGGTTAGGCAAACAAAGCTAGATCTGATGAAATCATCTGAATAAGGAATGTGGGTGAGTGTGCTCAGCAAAAAGGGTGGATGCATATAGAATTTCCCCCTTTTTTTTTCTTCTTCCAAATCTTGGTGGGGTCCTTTTGATCTAAATAAGATTTCGTCGAAAATGTTCCTTTTGTCAGATTGAGGCAGTTGATTATTCATAATTTTCAATTTTTTGTTCTTGCCGTCTCTCATCTTAGGTGGGACGGACACCACATCAGTCACCCTGGCTCGAGCCATTGGCTTGGTCCTGGCGAACCCACATGTAATGGAGAAGGCCCAGGAAGAGCTGGACATCCACGTTGGCAAGGGCCGCAACGCGGACGAAACCGATATCAAGAACCTAATCTACCTCCAAGCCATCGCCAAGAAAAACCATCCGCCACTCCCCATCAGCTCCAATCGGCGTCCCACGTGAGACCATGCAGGATTGCAAGATCGACGGCTACCGTGTTCCCGCGGGCACACAGGTGATGGTCAACGTTTGGAAGCTACAACAGGACCCACACGTGTGGTCAGACCGATAGGTTCCTCACAGGCCATGCAGGTGTGGAGCCCAGGGACCAGCACTATTGAGTACATTACCTTTGGGTCCGGTAGGAGAGCATGCCCTAGGCCTGGGGTCTCCTTGGCTCTCCAAGTTCTCCTCTTTGGCACTCGCACGTGTGATTCACGGCTTCGATCTTGTAAGCCCCCTCCCACGGACCTATTAATGTGACCCAGTCAATGAGTCTCAACGCACGCAACTCCGAACCCATACGAGTCCTCTTTAATCCCCGCCACTCTCCATAGCTCTATGAGTAAGGGCAGGCCTTATCACTATAAATCCATTGTTAGTTAAGCCTACCTTTCGAAATTCCAAACGGTCACCTTTTCCCATCATTAAGAAAAAAATTCACTTCGATCATGGTCATGGAAATTGTCCTCCATTGAGTTGATCAAGTCCAATGATTTGATTTGGGCACGATGAATCCAAAAGTAAGCATAATTCTGATTGGAGTAATTACTTAACCCAACGAGAGAATAAGTTAAAAGCAAGATTTTTAGCTCGTTCGTATTTTGAAGGGAGAGCTCATGAATGAATTTGCAACCGACTTGGGCTATAGGTTCAGGGATCCCAAGGGGTTCAAATGACCACCATGGTAGAAGTTATCTTATGATGCAAGCTTGGCTTTGATGCTTAAACATCCATATCCAAGATTCCAAGAGTAGCCTGTGTAGTGTACGGAAAAAAGTGTACCATGTGTGAAAATAAGGGCTGCTTGATCAGATGGAAATAAACCATCACCACATAATTTAGTACGGAAATATTTACTCATTTAACTTTTATTTATTTTTCACTTTCAACAATTTCCATACAAATATAATTTCCTACCATTCATTCAATGGATGAACCATAGTTTAAACCATCCAAGACAGAAGGGGAAAAAGGAAAAGGAAAAATTGTGATGCTTCAACTCATTGTGAAAACTGGCTCAGACAGATGTTTAATTATCTTTCATCAGCAATTAATCCACAATAAGGCCCAATGGATTATCAACTCAGATCTAGGGCCCATGCACCATTGAAAGAAAATGGGAACAAAGAGCTGCAATGACTAATATACCACCAGCGAACATAAGTTTCAAGGGTCAGCCAGGCTTCCCAGCTTGGGAACAATCCAAGAATCTAAGCCCTTCTTCATACATACAACAGCCACCAGCCCAAATTTGAAATCTGAATTTTTTAGGTTCTCCACACCGACGGTGCAAAGATTTGACAGTCATTCAGCAATATATAATGGCTAAGGACAACCATTTGGGGGCCCTCAAAACATTGTCTTTACAATCATATAGTTCCCATCTTTCTGCACAGAGATTTGTCTTATTGCTATCCACAGCCAAGAGGAATGACATTAATCATCATCATATATGCACTAATGCACACTATGATATTTAGAATCTGAGGCACAGAAAAGGAAAGGGGAAAAACATTGTTTTTTTTTTTGGCAAAAAGTTAAAAGCATTGTTGAGAACATAAATTGCCAAGAAGATAATAAGAACCTAATTAAGACAGTATCATGCATACAACTCGATGGCGAGGATTCGATCTACAACACTAACACATGCCAGATATGGGGATAAGGATACAATTTCTGCACATCCAGTGCAGGATAAGGATACTGCTATCCGATCCATAACACTGACTACTTTTGATCAGGGGTAGATTTCTAAATTAATGAAATTTGTCATTACTTACTAGTCCTAACATTTGTTTATGTTAAATGGTAAGAAAGCTAATAGAGCTAAATATATATATATATATATAAGAGTTTAATACAGTAATGGTGCAATCCCGAGTACTAGTACCAGTGTCTATCGCTTTGGGTGCAACTAGTTGGTACGCTGGGTATATACAAGCATCAAGGTATCAATATATACAATAAGCTTTCATATTAGATAGCTATGCCTATGACTATAATGAGCATCATCCCCATCAGGAAGGGTAAAGCTTTGAAAGTAGATCAAAGGAGATGGATGGAGATCAACAGTAACAAACCAAGATAAGATGGCCACATTTGGCGATGCTACTCTTAGAATTCAAAGGGAAGTCTATCAAATTACTTAACATGTTTATGAGAAACGATTGCACTAGTATAGGTCAAAACACAAAGGAGATTGTTTTACATTAGTTCCAACGAGACACATTAGCTTGTTTTGGTGTTTTCTCAGTTTGCTTCCAAGCATCGCCAAGACTAAATGACAATTGGTACAACACATGTACATGGAGTTATTTTACAGCTTGGCATATGTATAAAATGCTCAAGGACCTCTTTTTTTCAACCCTTAGGGCACGTTTCTGTAGCCCAATTTCTGTGGAAGAGGAATGCAAAAGCAAAAGGTTTCTGTGACTGTTCCTCTTCCTATGTTCAGTGCAGCAACTGTTCGCCAAGGAAAATCCTCAAAAATAAACATTTCTTCTTCATTTGCAAGAAAGCGCAAGTCTGACCATTTCCACAGAAGGAAACGTGCTCTGCACAAACGTGCCCTTATTGTTGGATTGGAAACCTTGGCACACTTCCAATTTAGTCCAATTAAAGGCCCAAGATCATGTGATTCAAATCAAATATTTTTCAAGCTCTGATACATTACTTCGAGGTATACAAAAAAAATGTGGGTTAATTTTGTAGTATGCAATAGTAGGGTTTAGCCCTACGCATTGTGACTTCAATATTATGTGATTGATGAATTTTCAATTAGAAAGTACACCTACAAATCCCCTCCCTCTCTATCCCCCTCATATATTCACTGTTTCTTTCTCAAAGGAATTTCCAACTCAGTAACTTCTGTACTTCATTTCTATTATGGATTGCAAAACCAAAACGCACAAGGTTGTCTTCATATAGGTTCTATGAGGTAAGTGTAAAAGAAAGTTGGCAAAATAAGTCCTTTATAGGACACAATTGGATGCAACCCAATCATGGGAGGATAGTGTGATGGAAATGTCTCATTATGGATGTCCAAAATCATCTCAATCAAATCGTCACAACTATTGATTTAGGTGGCTTAAGTTTTAAGGATTTCTTTAAGTTTACACTTTTTGTGAAATTCAATCCAATAATAAGTATCCAATGGTAGGTACAGTTTGAATTAGTGTAAAAGTGAGGTGACTGCCAATTTGGTGTTAGGGGGGTGTGGGGTTTTGGGGTTGAAGGGTTCGGGTTCAGGTGGGGGTGTATGAACTGCTTGGATTGATAATAGAGGGTCCCATGTGGTGGTCAAAGAGTTACCTCCCATGTAAACTGTATGTGTGTGTATGGGGCACCTTCTCGCGAGCACCTCCCGTGAGCACCCCCTTGTGGGGCCCACCTGGGGTAATGCCAATCAAGGGGGAGCTGGGAGACCCAAAGATCTGAATGAGACCTACGGGTATACAAATGATCAACCCATTAGATCACCCTAACCCTTTGATCTATGACACACAATTTTAATGGTTTTAGATGGCATTTTTTTTTTTTTTTCATTTTTGTTTAATCAAAAATTGGATTAGTGTCAAATTCGAGCTTGTGCCCATTCATGAGGTGATAGTGAATGTAAAGGAGTTAGAGTGATTATATTATATCATATTAAATTGTGTTGTATGAATATCATCATCATCTTCACAGAATTAAGCATCAATCTGGAAGTGGATAATAGAGTTTTACTCTAAAACTATTCACGTGAAAAGCGAAGAAGTTAAGAGAAACAAAACCTCCAACAACACAACTATCATCAAATACTTACCCCAGCTATGTTGGGGTTGGTTACATGAATTTTATTTCTCCATTACAATCTATCCAACGTCAAATCCTCAAATAGGTTTCACTTCTTCAGGTCTAACGTTACTAAATCCTCTTCGGCCTACCCCTTTTCCTTGCCTGGCCATCAACTTGCATAGAAAGAATTTTCCTCATTGACACTGTTGTTGTCCTGGATTGGATATGTCAAAACCATCTCAAACGAGTCTCTCTTAATTTATAACCCATTGGTGCTACTCCTTAATGCTCCTGAATGTACTCATATCTAATTCTATCTTTCGTAGTTTTACCTCACAGTATCTCAACATCCTCATCTTTATTACACTCATTTGTGCAAATGTTGCATCTAAACTAGCCAACATTCTGCTCTATAGGTCATAAAATTTTCCCTTCAATCGTTGTTGGCATGCATCAATCACAAAGCATCTCAAAAGCAAGTCTCCACTTTAATTATCCCGCTCTTATCTATCATAATCTCCGCATCCTTACAAATTATCAAGCTGGCGTATTGGAATTTCTCATAGGCATTTCAACTCTATGCACATCTTTACTGAAATTGCAATTCATATATTCTATTTTTGTACACATTATTTTAAAACCATTGGATTCTAAAGCCCCTCACCATTTCTCAAGTTTCATATTCATGCCATCTTTCAATTGATCCAACAACACTATATCATCTATGAACAATATACACCAATGTAACTCCTCTTAAATATGAGCAGTTAACTCGTCCATAATCAGTGCAGAGAGATAAGGGCTTAAAGTTGACCCTTGATGTAAATCCATGGTCAAAGCAAACTAACATGTCTTTTCACAAGTAGTTTTCACTTATTACCACTCACTCATACATCTCTTTAATGATGTCAATATAATCTTTTGGGACACTCCCTTTATCTAAAACTCATCAAATCAAATCCCTAGGTACCCTGTCGTAGGCTTTTTCTAGAGCGATAAAAACCATATAACGATTTTTCCTCCTCTCTCAATATTTTTTTTTTTCATTAATTACGTGAGAAGATAGCTTTCATAGTTGACCTCCCCAACATGAAACCAAATTCATTTTCAGATATCTCAATCACTTGTCTAATTCATTGCTCAATTAGTCTCTCCCACAATTTCATATTGTGACTTGCAAGTTTAATCCCATAATAATTGGTACAACTTTGTATGTTGTTTTAATAGGCACCACAACACCACTCCATTGAGACATTTTATTTGTTCTTAATATCTTTTTTTTTTAGAAGGAACATTAAATTTATTGAAAAGAAAAGAAAAACAAAGAAACAAGAACAAGGGTATAAGAGACTTATGCCCAAAAAAAGATTACACAAGATAAGCCTCCCAAGGAGAAGACCTTAAGACCTCCTTAATCTCATTGGGTAAAAACTGAAGTTTCCAAGGCTTGACTTGACCCCTGTCCGAGTAACCCAAGAGATAGTGTTAGATGATTCACTCCCCACCATTATATGCCCCTGAAAAGAGCAAGAAAATATCATCAAAGCCTCCAAAATAGCCAACACCTTTGCTACATTGGAATCCCTCACTCCAACACTTTTGGAGAACATACACAAGATAAACCCTTTATCATTGCGCAATGCTCCCCCAATACCCGCTTGGCCTTGGCTTCCCTCTTGCTGGTCCATCAATATTAAACTTCGGTGTCCCCATTGAAGGAGAAGACCAAGCAATCATCCTCCTTTCCTTAGACAAACACACAAGCCTCCCAATTAGAAAGAATGTCATTCAAATTAAGGTTGGATAATTCTTTTCTTGCTAAAGCCAACTTCGCAATTCTAGAAAGAGTTGCTCCCCGAAGATCCTTTGTTGAAGAGGATACACTTCTAAAAAAGCTCTATTGTTTCGTTCCTTCTTAATATCTTATTGAAGGAGCCTAGTTAACCAACATTATCCAATTTCTCCTAAGCATTTCCAAGCCTCCATCGGAATATCATCTAGTCCAATAGCCTTTCCCGTCTTCATTCTTGTCAATGCCTTTTTCACTTACAATATCCTAATTCTGCGGTAAAAGATATGTCTCGCTAATGTAAGTCCCCTCTCTCATTGTTAAGCCTCTTATAGAATCTTCATTTAAAAGTTAGTTGAAATATTATCTCCTCTTTTTGTTTAAAATTATATATAAGGATTCTCAGGTGGGCATGTGCTCACCAGCCTTATTTGCACATTGGATCTAGCACCCTTGCATGAGCACCCTCCCTTTTTAGCACATAGGACTTATAATCAATCCAACCCCTTGTCAACCCCAACAACACGCGCGCGCACCAAAAAAAAAAAAAAAGGGAAGAACATTTTTTTACATCAATACAAATGGGACTGACCATTGGATTAATATTGTATAAAAAAATGATGCCTTCGAGAACTGTCAAACAAGGGATGGATCAATGGGTAAGGAGAATTTAATGGACATGAAATTTTGCACAATCTAGGTCTCACCGAGATCTATCGATACCACCTTCCCTTGGCCCCACAACCCCAACATCAAGATTTTATATACAGGAGCGATAGAAAACTCCTAGGGAGGTTTTTTTTTTTTTTTAACAAAAAACACCCCTCCTAGCTGGGCCCACTATGGTGTATGGCAACCATGGAACGCCGCTGGATGGAAAAATCTAGATGACATCTACCTATGTGAAAATTGAAATGATTGGATTGGCTCGAGGTGAGCTCCATGCCCTAAAAACATAGGAGAGCAAAACAGGGGAATGTCTAAAATGGGAAGTTTTTGAGAATTCCTCTTATATATATATATATATATATATATATATATACATCCTATGCGCGCCTGGTGTGTCTGGCACTATGGTGTGCCGCGAGGTTTGCCTGTGGGCCAACTTTGGGTGTTTTTTTTATGGTGGTGGGTGGTGGGGGTGTGGGGGAGATGGTTTTGATGTTCTTGGTCTTGGTGGGGCCCTCCTATGTAAAAAAAGAAAAAGAAAAAATCAGCCCCATTTGATCATCCTAACCCTTTCATCCATAGCCTATAAGATCTCACGGTCTCAAATGGGTGCATGGTCAATCCAATAGTCTAGTCCATTCACATGGATGCAAACCTAGGGGGCATGTGTATTTCAAAGAGGTTGTGTGTGGTCCAGTCGGATTAACCATTTGGCTGACCCCACTAACAATGCACACCGAGTGCATAGGATATATATGTTGTCCCAAGGAACTTCAGAGATGTAACTCATCAGTAACCGGAAAAAAAGGCGTCATATAAAAACCTATATGAAAATCAGTAAAATAGCATCACAATTTTATTAAACAAAAAAAAAAAAAAAAAATGACTTAATAAAACCATGGGTGGAAATAAGTAGTTTGATATGCTAATGCAAAATAGAAAACAGACATTAACAACTTGCATTATCATACCAAACCAATAAAAGATTGAGAATTAGCAATTATAGAAACTCAGGTCCGTTAAACATTGTTAGTTGTCTGATACAAGGCCACACGGAGAAGAAAAAGAAAAGGAAAAAGATCAAAAAAAAAAAAAAAGGAAATATTGTTCATCAAGAAACCACAAGTAAAAAAAAAATGTCAAGACTCAATATCTAAATTCTTATAAGTTTTTAAGAAATAAGAAATAGGACTATAAAACTAGATTGGTGTAAGATACGCAGATTAGATGACAAAGAAGACAAAAAAAGCCCCATGAGAAATTAAAAAGAAAAAAAAGGAAAAAGAAAAATCGAAACATTAAAAAATAATAAAGTATGGAAAGAAGTCAAATGTCAAATCCATTTCAAGTTAAACAAAAAAGAAAAAAAGAAAAATATCAGCTTTAAATCAATAATGATAAATAATTACAAAGCCAAATAAAACAATTATAATCAAACACACATTGGGCAACCTCGACATTGCTTCACAAAAGACATGATGGGATCAAGTCTAGCATATCTTGAATAGTGTTGTTACCACTCTAAGAAGATGAATGACTTATCTTCCTCACACCTATATCTTGTCTATGTTTATGAGCGAAGCTTGGATTTAAGTTAGGCTCAAATGAAATGATACCTTAATCGAGTTGCTCAAGTTCGGTTGAGTTCTGCTGGCTCAACACATTGACAGCTACAATGATAGAATAGGATTTGCACCCTTCATAACAATTTAATATTCAGTCAGAGGGTAAGAGAGAGTCACCAATGCTTTGGAAGACCAAGAGTCCTCTTTGTCTACAATTCTCAAGAGAAAACATGTTAAAAGAGAAGACCCAGCGTGTTTAGAACATCTTGTTATTAGTAATGGCTAAAAAAAAAAAAAAAGGCCCTTCCTTCTTAACAAGAACTTTAGTTCATAGTTATCAGAATCTTACTATTCATATCCCGAATCCCGAATCTTAAGGAAAATGATTCATATCTATGCAATGAATTTCATTTACAAATGAATCTTAGGATTCAGGTGTGAATCCTACGATTTGATACTCGTTTCATTGAATCTTACAATTCAAGCAATTCCGCTAAGCAAAAATAGCTACAACCAATAAGTTAATATTAATAACCTTTTACCTTTTTTCTTTCTTTATTCTTTCTTTCTGTTAGTGATTTTATTTTTAAAAGGTTATTTAGTAGTCAACGAAACCTCATAAGATTTTTTTGCGGCTTTGATAATGTTTTAAAGATGAATAAAGAACATGCATTTAACTAAAGCATTCAACTGTATGTATGGTGCTTGTCTATATCTTTTCCTTGTTTAATCTATTTTGATTTTTTTTCTTCATGAACACTTTCTTAACTTCAAGAGATATGCTACTGTGTAAGATTGATGGTTTGGGTTTTATTTTTATTTTTATTTTTTGACTTGCACATCATTTGTTTCATATTATATATATATATATATGGGAGATGCTCCAATGAGAAATGCTCTCATCTTATAATGAGAGATAAAGTGGGGGCCCTCACATCCATATCCAATGCCATATTTTTATTTTTTGACTTGCACATCATTTGTTTCATATTATATATATATATATGGGAGATGCTCCAATGAGAAATGCTCTCACCTTATCATGAGAGATAAAGTGGGGGCCCTCACATCCATATCCAATGCCAACAACTTAAATGTGAGAGCCCCCACCCCCATCTCTCATAGTAAGGTAAGAGATACTCTCACAGGAGCACCTCCCTATATATATAATATATATGGTAGATGCTCCTATGAGAGATATCTCTCACTTTAAATGAGAGATTGGGTGGGGGCCCTCATATCCATATCCAATGCCAATAACTTAAATGTGAGGGGGCTCACCCCTATCTCTCATATAAGGTGAGAGATATCTCTCGTAAGAGCATCTCCCTATATATATACATATATATATATAGGGAGTACATATATATATAGGGAGGTGCTCCTGTGATATCTCTCACCTTACTATGAGAGACAAGGAGGGGGCCTTCATATCCATAACCAATGCAAACAACTTAAATGTGAGGGGCCCCACCCCTATCTCTCGTAGTAAGGTGAGAGATATTCTCACAGGAGCACCTCCCATATATATATATATATATATATATAGGTCATGATGTTCTTGATATGATAGTATGATAGACAGACTTATTATATTTATAATGCTATAAATGGAAAAAAATGGATGGTGATGAATAATTAATTTTTACTTTTCTTTTAAATTTTAGTTATTTTTCATTTTTACTTAAAAAAATAAAAAATCATACTATTCACAATTCAATTCGATTCATGGATACGAACGATTTGCGATATGATTCCGATTTTGAAAGTTATGTCTTAACTATTAAAAACTTAAGGCTTGTGTATGCCATGGAAGTGGTAAAGCAGAGGTGTGTTTTTTTTTTTTTTTTTTTAATACTCTTTGCTGTTTGGATCAGTGCAGGGAATTAGAAAAGTATAAGAATTTCAATTACATGGCACTTTATTTTTTTCATGATACCTCAAATTTTCAATAACGATGGAGTTGGAACAATTACTCAACCCTCCATGGGAAGATCTCACCTGGTACATCTGGAAACCATGTTCCACAGACATGCACAAACAAACTCTTAGAATGGATGCAAATAGCAGCAAAATTGCCAGACTTTTTAATATATAAGTAGGAATTCCTAATTATAAGAAAAAAGAGTATTAATTATTAAGATATTGAAAAAACATGAAGGAGTCTAAATTTGTTCAAATGACCACTTCTTTTCGCATAGCATAATATGAACTAGGCGTACAACTTAGGTCGAGACAGGCTCAAGTTTAGCTTGGCCCTAGTAGAATTCAAGCTGGGATTCTGGACTTTCGAGCAATTAGATTGGGCATGGGTTGGTAGTAACCGCGCTGTGGAGTTGACCCTACATAGATCTCTAATGCACAAGGGCTTCTATAAGTACTCCTGCTTTCCTTAATTTATCAAACTTGATGTTGATTTTCAAAACTCACTATCATCAAAATAAAAATTGTTCCCACACATACAAAGAAAATCCACCCTCTGAAGGGAAGAAAAAAACTCCCTCCCTATGTGCTTCATTTTGCATAGTAAGAGAAGTAAACAACGCCTTTGAGGCGCTCAGTCAAAAGCATGAAGCGCTTTTTTATTATTCCAATAATAGCTTGTTTCTTGCAGCCTAAAAAAATGAAGTTGTTTCACAAAAGGGTATTTTGAAGTTCAAATGCTAACATTTTTTAGCTTCACCTCGTAAAAAGCTAGAGACTTGTGCCCACCATGAAACATAAAACATGTTTCGCCATTTCCGCATCAAAAATTGCAACACTTGATCCCAAACTCCCTAAAACCCTGTTAAGTAGCATAACCATGTTCTGAAGCCCTCTATATCACTTAATGACCTGCCACCATTTGTTATAGTGATTACATTGTGCACCTTCCAACTGCACAATGGGCTCTTTAGTGGCGACCCTTCCACCATAACGTCTTATTTCTGATTGACTCCCTAACTTATCTGGCACTTTTAACAAACAATTGTTCATCTTCCTATCTACAATGCCAACGCAGAGAGGCCTTCAAAACATGTCTCCTTTCTTAGTCAAATTCAACATTAACTGCCGCAACTAGTATCTCAAAACCCCATTCTACTCATGCTATACTCTTTAGAACCCTCTTACCGAGTAATAGGACAGTATTAAAACGACCTTCAATGCATGTGCATGGTGTATATTGAATCCTATCAATATCCTTGGCGTGCCTGCCCTGGTTTCTTTACTAGAGAGAAGATGAAAGATAATTGGGTCCATGATCAAACAAAACCAACATAAACAATCCTCCTAACCTAGTTTCTCTATCCAGATATGAGCTGCACTGTGCTTTTGTAAAAGAAATGAATAGAAGTAAATATCCTTGTCTCATCAACCTTTCAGTTATCTGTAATGGAGATGTCACCAAAGCTCTAAAATTTCTTGAAAGGGCAAAAGAACCTTTATAAGATGCTAATTTGGTAGATTCAAAGAATCAAGCCCTTCAGTTCAGCCAATGGATTAGTAAGACCGCTCTTTCTTAAATTTCTCTTCTTATTGTTCACCACCATCAATACACTTTTTGCACTCTTGTCTCAGCATGGTTCCTTTGTCTCTATCGCGAAAGTGCATCCCCAAAATGATGGTTCCACTTAAAGCATTCCAAGTAACAATTGGCAGTACCACATTTATGTATGTATTATACATAATGCATGCAAAGGCATATCCATTGTACACACATAATGTAATTCCTAAAAGAAAAAATCTTATATTGCAGCCAGACTTGGCTGCATTACTATGACTCATCACCTTAGGCAACAAAGACCACCCAAATAGAAATTGTTAAGTACACATTTTGTGCTCCCATTAGTTTTTTTTTTTTTTTTTTTACAAATTCTTGATTCTCGTAGTCAGCAGGACCACAAACAAGAAACTTTATGCAACATTGATTATGAGGTTACAGGCCAATGAAATGATCATGTAGTACCCTTACCATTTTTCTGCATGTGAACCACTGATATGGGTCTTCTAAGCTTCAAGTAAATCAGTTATCCTAAAATTAGTTTAAAACTCAGCAAGAACGAATTGTCTAACAGAAGAACTACCTCATCACTGAACAAGGTTTTAAACTACAATCACAGCCAATTACCAATTCTGGCCCACCCACCCAACAAAATTATTCACCATCTGTACAAGATAAAGAAGCAAGGGCATATACTAATACAAATAAATAAGTAAATGCTTCAAAGCTATGAAGTAATGCTTAAAAACACTACCACATAAATCTCCACATATGCCACAATGTAGTAAGAAAGAAAGAAATAAGGAAACCCAGACCAAGAACAAATTTTTTTAATAAACATCTATGCAATCACCCTATTTAAAATAGGGCAGTGGCAATTGAAACACACCTAATAGCACAAAACTTACAATATCAGACAACCGGTAGAATGAAAAGAGGAAACATCATAATAGCAACATCAATAGATTAGAATCAAACTACAAGCACAAGGAAACTCCAAACAAGCAAATGATCAACCCACCATCACTTCAAAACCATATAAAAACAATTAAAAGCATAAACATTTAGTTTAGGTGTGCATAAGATAAACATTATTCATGACAAAATAAAACCCAGTCTATAACCCACATAGAGAAACCAACTTCACATGATAAATCCACAACACAGAAACCAAACATATATATCTTGTATCAAATTATCAACACCCAATTTTAAAAACCCTAAGCCTAATTCCCCACGTACCCTTCTTTCTTAGGCGACTCAGGCATCTTGGCATACCCCATGTCCTTAACAACCTCCTCATCGCTCTCGTCCCCGTCAAACGCCTCCTGCACATCGCCCCTGCTCGAGATCACCGACCAGACCAGGTAAATCGTGGCGGCGGTCAGCATGCCGCAGCTTGCGCCGAAGAGGAGGGCGAAGACGATGCTGAGGATGTCCTGGGTGCGCTCGCGGAGGGAGCTTGAGCCGAAGGACCCAATGAGGGGAATTGGGCGGGCGATTTGGGTTTCACGCGGTGGGTCATGGGAGATTTGGGGGAAACTGGGGTGGTCGATGGAGGAGGAGATTTGGGGGAAATCGGGGCGTTCGATGAAGAATCGGGAGGATGGGTGGAAGGGTTTTGGGTCGAAATCGTGGAATTCGCGGTAGAAGGCAAAGAAGGAAGGTTGGTTTTGGAGGGAGGAGTCTGATTTGGAGGAGGAGATGGTGTAGGAGATGGAGAGGAAGTGGATGCCTGGCCTTGCAGATACTGCAATGGCAGAGAGGCTGAGGAGGGAGAAGAGGAGGAGGAGGGGGATTGAAGGAGCAGCCATTGCAGAATTAGGAGGAAGGGGAAGAGAGGAGGGGTTGAAAGCAAGGAAGGGAAAGGGAGGAGGAAGGAGAAATATGAGAAGAAAGACTTGGAGTTTTGATTTTTATAATGTGGACTTTTCTCTAATGTTAGTCTTCTACACCCACCAAAAAGGTAGGACTGGTGGTGGAGAGGATAGTGGAAATTCAAGGGCCAGGTATGGGTCTGCCCAACCCCACCCTCACTGAGGAAGGCCAGACCTTAGCCCAGCCCAAGGACATGACAGGCCTGACCTGGGTGGACCCCAAGTTGTCCGTACCCTGTCCTCAATATATGGAAGGCTGGACAAATGCGGCCGGAGCATGTTAACTACTTTATATATCATATAGGAAACCTAACAAAATCAATGCTGTATTTATATGAGTTTGTTTTTTTATTAGAATTTTTTATGGAAATTTAATATATTTGGAATTCTTTTATACATTTGAAATGTTGTATTTCTTTCACTAAAATTTCTAAATTTTGGCTTTCACCTTAAATTCATCCATACATAAATACCGTGAATCCCAATAAAAAAACCCTACATGTGTTGCGGCTTATTATTAAGAACTTTTGTCAATTTTGGCATCATATTTGTATTCAAAATGTTTTTATTCCGAGACTTCATTGTGCTAAGAATGATTCATTTCTAAGAATGGATGGTGCAAAACTTGTTTGGCAATATTCTCAAAACTGTTCTAACCAATCATTTTCTTCATAATAGAATCTGCAGATTTTCTTAATCCAGTTCCCATAAAAGAAAATACAAGTTAGTCCATTCTTAGCAAATTTGGGAGTCACTAGATTAGAGATTTAGGACTTTTCGGATCGATGGAATCTGGAGGTGTTTGAGCTGTCTCCCTCCCATGTGCCTAATCTATCAAATGGTCCTTGTGTCCATGTGTCTGTTTGGAAGCAAGAGAGAATTGATTTACGTCAAATTTCTCGATGGTTGGATGACCAATATCTGGTTGGGTGGTTAAGCTCATTTGACTATAAATAAGAGGATGATTAAAAGATGGGAGGAAAGGATGAGAGAGAGACTAGAGGGGGCGAATTACAAGGGAAGCTTGATCCTCAAGAGAGAGAGAGAGAAGGGAGTAGAATCTGAGAAAGAGTGATGAGAGAAAGAAAAGTGGGGAGAGACAGGGATTCATGAGAGAGAAAAAGGGAGAGAGACGAAGAGGGATTCGTTGGTATGAGCAAGGGAGCTTATTACGGCTTTCGTTCCCATTGAAAAACGATTTTTAATTGTTCTTGCTCCTAGTTTTTCATTCTATTTGAATAGTTTTCTTCAAAAATATTCTTTGGGAACGATACAAATTATGCTGCCAAACACAATCCGGACATTTCTGTCCATGGGGGGTAAAAGAATGTTCCCGAATAATATGCCAAACAGGCCCTACCTTGCTTCATTTTCTTATCTTGCACAACATTGGAATGAACAAAGAGCATACTACAACAGAACAAGGGCTAGTTCGATTGAAAAAGCAAAAAGCCATTTATGTACGGATGAATTGAGCTCATTGCATATATTTTTCTGCACTCTATGGGTTGATGTACGGTCTGGATAAAGATTGTTTTTCAGAGCTCATATGGGTTAAAAGGGAGCAATGTTTCCTACTTCAATCATGCGTTCATGGCCTCCATGAATGATTTTCCCGTTATGAAATGCTTGTAATTAATTAAACTATGTTGTGTATGTAGTTGGGGCCATTAGGCTTCATCTCTATTCTATAAAATAACAACTAAATACAATAGACAACCAATTGTGTACAAGTTTCCAAGTGTGTTTGGGTGTTATTTCTTATTTTTTTGGGGTTTAGGGTGACGGCCAAGCCGTGGTGGTTTTTTTGAGCCCGGCCCTCAAATTAGAGGGCATGCAAAAATCTATTTAAGTCGGGCCCTCAGGCTTTTTAAGAAAATCAGAAGCCCTCATTTTAAAGTCTTTTGAGGGTCGAGCCAGGCCTATTGTACGAGGGATTTACAGGCCTATTCCTAAGTAAGGCATGGGCAAAACCATAAGAGGAGAATTTCTATTATTATTATTATTTTATTTTTTTTAAAAGTTGTTGTTATCAAGTATTTAATTATATGTTTTTCATTTGAGAGTTTCATAGTATGCCCAACAGCAGTAGGATCAAGCAAAATTCTAAGGACTCAGAAAAATTGCAAGGGAATACTTTTCTCTGTACATCCAAAATCCCAAGGTGGGTATTCCATAAAATATCATTTCTCAGAAAGTAGAAACCTCTTCAATGTTGTTTTCTCTTTTCAAGAGAAAAAAAGCCCCCAATCCCATCAAGAAGAAATGCTTCAAAATCTATTTCTTGTTGCGAGTGACATTCATATTATATCATATGTGGAAGTGTTGTACTATCTGTTCTTCTGTTATTGGGTTTGAAGATGTGCGCTGTATTCCCTCTGGAAGATGCCCTGACCCGGCGCCAGTATATGGAGCGGATCGAACTCCGACTTTCGCGCCAAAAGGCCTTCCCATTTCCCGCCAAAATGCTCGCGCCACTGCCGTTCTTGGGAGTGGTGGGGGAGGTACTGCTTGGCGCCGATCTCTGGGCCAGTGGCGGTTTCCACGATCCGACGGTTCTGATGAAGGAGGCGAGTGAGGCATTCAGCCGAACAGGTGGTGGGGTCGGCCGATCGAAGCATGCTCACGACGTAGATGACGTTCTCTTCGCCTGACTCTGGCAGCACAGCCGATGTGTTTGAGTACCACCTGTGTTTTTTTTTTTTAGAGAGAGAGAAGGGTAAATTTACTAAAATGACCTTAAATTTTAATAGTATCTATTATTATTATTATTATTATTTAACGACTGGGTCTCTGACCCAACCCAATATGATATGATCAATCCCCGAGGTGAAACCAGCTAAACTCACATAAATGCATACGGAAAAAAATTAGGATGATTTCAAATAAACAAACAAATAAACCCACACCTTATACCACCCTGACTCACATGCGAAGGCTTTGAAGAGTAAATTTCTTTTAACTAATGCTTGTTTGGAGTAATTTCTAATCGCAATGTGCCATGTAGTATTCCCTATTTGATAGGTGAAATCTCTGAAAAGGAAAATGCCTCATAATGTATCACTTTTTGCATGATGCATGCATTTAAAAATATGATAGGAACTCTACATGGGAGCATAGAGATTTTTAAAGTGGCGTTTCCTCGCAAGGTTTACAAATGCTCAAGTACAATTTTGAATTTTAGAAGCTGATATTTATAAAATTCTAAAGACAAAATTACTAACACAGGTTTTTAGATGCCCCATTACAATACGTAACATTTCCCAACATATGAAAACTTTCATCAAATGTTTCTACAATTATAAACATATCATAATAGTTCTTGTTGGCCAACAACCCATCATAGGATCACTTAAATTCATGATAATCAAGAGAGAAGCAGGGCGCATAGATCTATCAAATAATATTAGCCCTTAATTTAAATCTTTAAACTTTAGTCATTTAATGCGACGAACATCTGAATTAGTGTCAAATTAGAGTCAGTGTCGATAAAAATGATTAAATGTGTGTGAAGAGTCTAAATTGATCATACATGTGAAATCCTTATAATGGAGAACTAAGTAAGAAAGCCAAGATAAGAATCCTATGTGATGCTTTATTAATATTTACCTCTGCATTATATTATGAGCTTTGTCTTTAGATTTATCAATCTGATTCACCAATTTATATTGTTGAAAAAATAAGTTTGTTGTCTGTCCATTAATGGATGTCCACAAACCTGGTCCTACCTGGGCCAGTCCAAGCCTGAATTGATAACACCGGATTTGAACTGTTTGACCGCTCAGGATAAGCACAGCCCTGACTTTAGAGTCTGGGAACCTTTCCCAGCCATACCCACATCCTTAAGTTCATCACCTGGGCCTTTACCAGAAATGGGTCCTTATCGACGCAGACAACTAAGCCAGAATCCGATCAGTTGTGGACCCAAAATCCCAAATCATGATTTAGTCCCTTTCTCTTATAGAGCCTTGATTGAGATGGATCTAAAAGTACCCACTAGACTGATCACATCAATCCAAAGACTAGAGGGCCTGCTTAGTCTTATAATCCATTGGATCTAGGTCATATGCTCCTGTGTCACTTATCGGGTTCGAGTCTATGTTAAGTAGACTTGGGCCTCCTTAACCCCTATGGCAGATTGGATCTAGGTCCAAGTCTTCATGTTGGACTTGGACTTGAACTTAAAGCCCTGAAATCCCTACTGGGGGTACACCTGGGCTGTGTGTGAGCCTGGGAATCAGGCCTGGAGAAGCTGTTCTTCATTTTGGTGGACCCCTTTTGCCCTTTTAACTCAATGGCTTTCAAGATAGATGAGATTTAATGAAAGAAAACCTTGGAATATAAATATACCCATATAGAGTTTGTCCCCCAAAAAAAAAACTGAAAGGTGGTACTGACAACAGCTGAGTTTAAAAGCTTGTTAGTGCCCAATCCAATTGCAATTTCCCTCAATGGAAATATAATATTCGAATAGAGAAATGAATAAGACAATGGTGGAGACTGGTGTAGAGAGAGAGAAAGGAATCCAATGTTTGGGATCATGGATTCATGAGAACAGGAAAAAGAAGATTTAGATATAGATTTGCATCCTACGTTACATCACAAGAGTGGTGAAACAGTAAAAAAAAAATAAAAATGAGAGAGAATCACAGGCACAGCAGAACACCCATCTAGAGAAGAGTGTTTCTGAATACAAAATGGCAGGGCCAAAGATCTCCATCTCTACTCTGCAGCTCCTTTTTCATGTACTCAGAAAAGGTTCCCAAACAGAGAAAGAAATCCCATTATTAGATGCCTTTGGCTCTGGGCCTCTGGGCTTTCAAATCTCTCAAGGTTTAAGGTTAGAAAGGTGAAAAAGGCACCTACCTACCTATCATCAATCCATATCCTTCACACTCATTTCCCATTGTAAATTTTAGATTGATGATGATCTTCTAACCATCTTCACAATTTGATTAAGTCACAACATGCAAAAAAAAAAAAAAAAAAAAACTAACTTGAAAGAGACTGAAAGTTAAGGCTTTCAAAGCATGTGTTAGGATTGCCTAAGTGCCCTGATTAGGCATCACCTAAGACATCCTTGTTAGCTAGTGTGACTGGAAACTAAATTGAAAAAGAGACTGTTTCCAACTTGGCAGGCGAAATTTTCAATTTTGCCGAAGTTGGGGGCAGAGTTCAAGGCAAAAGCTAATTAGAGATGAAAAGATTGTTTTCTTACTTGTCTCTAAGGATCGGATATATTAGGATATGACCATCAAAAGTACGGGGTGAAATGTTCTCCAACAGCAAGTCTCTGTATTGGGCGATTCCTGATTTGGGCACAAACATGTTTAGCCATGGGTGTGGGACGTCCCACAGACCTTTGCTCCTTAAATTCATCTCCTCCATTCTCACCCTATTAAGAAAATCGAAGTAGGAGACTTCCACACTGTAGATAAAAGAAGGCATGAAGCTCAGTTGCTTTGCTATCTCTTCCACAACCTGAAAAAAAAAAAGAAAAAAAAAGAAGAAGAAATCCAATTAATCTTAATAGGCATATCGTATTGAATAAAAAAGATCTTTTGAAACAGACTTTAGTATTGATTATTCTTCATTTGGTTGCTCTGCTGCCTGCTTGGGTGAGCAAATAAATTAGAAACCACAATATCTGAGATAGTGTTTTTGTTTTTGTTTTCCTTGTCTCTAGCCTTTTCTCCTTACCTCTATATATTGGAGAAAAAGATGTGGCAATCCTGCTAATGGATGCTTTATACAATTGGAAATAATGAATGGTGGGGGCACAAAATGCATACCGTAAGGACACCAATATAACCATTAATTCTATTAAAGTGCTCAAATTCAAACCTCTTGTCATTTAGGGTCCATCCAAATTCCAAACACAGCCTAAAAGGCCAAAAAAGGAAAAAGCTAAGACCACACTAAGATGGGTTGTGAGTTGTGGCTTACTTGGTCTGCATTAGATTCCTTCTCTAGTTCATAATGAACTGCAAATTCAATGCAGTAATAGGCATCTGAACTGTGTGCATGGAGTTGCTCAATGAAACCCATGTAGGAAGGGAAGGCAACTGAGGAGCCATGTAGAGATTGTTCATTTAACACCATGAATCCTTCAACATAATCCACCTTGCTGTCCATTGAAACCAAAAGCTCTTGGTCCTTGGTGAAAATCTCAAAATCATCATAGAAGGCTCTGACCCATTTCACCTGTTATAACCAAAAATTTGAGATTAGAGACAACTGCAGCAAAGGAAAGCCCATTCAAAAAACTTCGTACATAAAATTTGAAAAGGGTTTGTTTCTGTGGCAAATCTAAAAATATTCAAGAGTGAACTTAATTATTTTCTTATCCTAAATCCCAATTGTTTTGAAGGTCAAGGTAGAAATGAAGTTTAGGAGACCACATTATCAACATTGGTAATTCATACTACCAATGTTAGTATCCATCTAATGTGTTTTCTGGCTTCTGTGCCACTCCTAGGCATTCTGGAGACCATTCAAACAGTTTACAATTTGGGATGCATCCAAATGCACCCAGAAGTAAAAAAGAGGGAGTTCTTTTTTAGCTTTACTTTGTGTGGCGCATCTTGCAGCAGGATCCTTGCACTTGTTATCACGCCAAGCTGCCCAAGCCCCCCTAGAACTGAATAAAAAAGATCTGGTCTTTGAAGGGATGAACAGGTCACAAGCTCCCCTCTTCCTGCAATAAAAAGGTCCATCAAGACCATCAATAACCCATGGCCCATCTGATGGAGATTTCTCAACAAGGGAAGATGAATTCAAAATTTCTTGATACCTGTTACCACATCCAGCTGAAAGACATTATTAATCTGAGGGCCATATTTAAATGTCTGGCCACTGATCCCAGCATTAGAGAGAGTCCCACCAATACTCATATAGAGATAATCTGTCCAAGACCTTGGAGCAAGGCCATCTTTCAAGCTTTCCTTCAACAGCTCAACCCAAAGAACCCCTCCACTGACATCAGCATAAGAAAAACCAGGCTCATCATCTCTTTTCCTGTGGATCTTAATGGAAGGAGGAAGAGAATCCATCTCAATGACAATGCCATCATGGGCTTGGGCCTGGCCATGTATAGAGTGTCCAGCTCCTCTTGCTGCAACGGTAACTTTGCTGAAGGAGGAAGATGAGAGGAAGGAGAGAAGCTGAGAGATTTCCTTAGGGGATTGTGGCCTGAGAACTGCTAAAGGGGAGTTGAAGAAGATCCTGCCAAAGTCAATAGATGCTGAGGGGGTGCTTTGTAGGAAGTTCAAGGGTCCAAAATCCATTGGGCTTTGGATGAATCTACAGGGAGAGCAGAGGGCTAGGAGGAGGATAAGGGCATTGATTCTAGAGCAGAAAGAGAACTCCATGAAAAAGCAGGTGAGATTGAGAAAACTTGTATGGTTGACAGTAAGGTAGTTCAGGGATTGAGAAGACCAATGGGACACGATAAAGGAACTCAATGGGCTATATTTTACTATATGTGATTTATGTGGTTGGGAATGCAGACTAGCATCTCAAAGCAGAGAAATGGATGGCTAACCAATTCAAGGTTGTGGAGACATTGCAGAAACATGACTGGAAAGAGGGTATACAAGGATTAGAATAAGCATGCCCCTCGCAAGACTAGAACAAGCCAAGAGAATAAAGCTACTAACTTGAAGAAGAGAAGAGAATAGAAGGCCTGATTTTAGAAGGTTTTAATACGATTTACAGGAAAAAGAAAAGGAAGAAAAAAAATCTCAAACTGAAAGAAACCCAGAAAGGACTATTATCTGGGGCAGGCAGACCCTGCAGAACCAACAAAAAAAAACAGCTTGTCAGAGGGAAAATCTTTTCGATTTACAAAGGGAAAGAGACTTAAACGAGAGACACTCAAGCAACAGAAAATGTAAGGCCAGATGGTACACTGCAATTTCAAGAGGTAGAAAGAAAGTGGAGCACTAATAGCCCAAAAAGAGAAGCTGTCACATAGAGGAAGTACCCATGTGAGCTCTCGATTCCATTTGTATTATCTCTATTGATATGCTCTGTTTATTCCAAACAAAGCCACCCTTCTCTGTCCCTTAATCTCTTGGCTTTCCGGTGCAAACACACTCAGAGAGAGAGAGAGAGAGAGATACAGGTAGACAAGAATAGAAATCTGATCAAAGAAGTAAGAAGAGATGTCTTTCATTGCAGCCCAATTTTGTGTTGCATTTATAGAGGCATGGATGAGAGAATTTTCAGGCCTTGTTTGGAATCTGAGAGGGCCCCATTTATCAGACAAGAAAGGGTTATAGATTTCATCATTTTCACTTTTACCTTTCTCCCAGATTTCCTCTTTTTTTGCTGTTATATACTTTAAAACTATGTCATGGGATCTCCAAAGAGACATATTTTATAATTATTTTAATACCAATAACTTTCCAAGATGTCCACTTGCAAAGTTTTCTTTTAATAACAACTGTCGTATTGTTCTCTACTGCAGTACTGCTATTGTTCTTGTTCTTACTCAAATGACATCAACTCCTCTTATTTTATAAATTCTATCCTCTTTCTTTTTTCTTTTCTTAATTTCTACACTCAAGAGACAATGTAATGATTGACACCCCTTTTCTCAAAGAGCCAGGGTGTGCCTCCAACCAGAAAAAAAATACAAAAAGGAAAAGGAAAAGCCCAACATTATTTTAGAGGAGTTGTCTATATACAACTAAGTGGAAATCATTGTTTATGTTTCTATGGATATGTTGCGCCTCATACACTGGTATGCAACCAACTATGAAAAGTTGCAACTAGTTTTATGGAATATATCAGCAGGAATATCAGTTTATATTTCATTTAATACTCTATACAACTTATATTATATAGTAAAGAGAAGAATGACTAAATAAATTTGTTGATGCCTTTTCTGATATATTTGACTGTGCAGGTTTCTGGTATATACTAGCATAAAGGTTTTGTTAATTGCTAAACCTTAGTGTAAATATACAATAATAATAATCATCATCATCATCACTATTATTGTTGACATCATTTATATAAATAGTAGGAAGACAAATACAAGGGTGAATACCAAGCAAATTGACTAAAGGAAAAACTACTATGAGAACTATCAATAGGCTGTTTCTGTTAAAATGTTTTCTTTTTTCATACTATGGATTTTGGTGGTTGCTTGATACCCCTTAACTTACTTTTCATACTATGGATTTTGGTGGTTGTTGTATAGTCCTTTGTTTGCACTAATTATTAACAGAATTGCTAGTTACCTGAGTTTCTGTTATTTTAGATGATGGGTTATGGTAATAATAAAATGGAAAGACTCAAATCTGTTCTTACAATAACAGCTAGTCTAGTTTTGTTATGATTACCATAACCCATAGTCCTATATCTTAAGATTGTTCTTAGAAGTTTGTTCTCTCCACTAATAACAGTTTCTGCTCCTCACACACATAGTATTGAAACTCATCAAGAACTTATTGAAGTAGTCAGTATACTAATATTTATTTTGTAAATCTTCATTTCTTTTGACTAATGGAATCCTTCAAATCATCTTAAGATATGCAATTTATTGGAAAACATTTCAATTTTTTGAATCAGGACTTTTCATTGCTCTAGAAAAGGTCTCACTATATATAGTCAATGGCGTTTATAATAAATACGATCTTGAAGTAAGTAGGCCCTAATTTTCTTACAAAATCCACAGTACTTAATAAATAATTCAACATCACTATTACTATTTGTTGTCATTATCAGCAGCAGCAGCAGCTTGGCTACATGGGGGCAATGGCAACGTTTACATTGGCGGCTGGAGCAGTAACAATAGCAATAACAGCACCAATAATTACAGTCTGGTTTGCATTAAAATTCTTAATAACACATTGACATGGATAATATGTTTATATATATGCTGCTTACTAGTATAAATCTTCACCATTCAATGTCCATATTTTCACATTTCAAATCGCCAATTAGCACTTAATCCAAATAGTGCTTAATAAGATGGACACCTTCTGCTTATGAAAGAACAAAGAAGAAATTTTCACCTTGTATGGTGTAGATACAGATAAACCAAAGTAGAGAGGTTCAAGAGTTCTAAAGCTTACGAGGGACATACAAAACATCAACATGAAAACAAACTAGATAGATCTTTCACCACAGACCCAAATAAAAAGTGATAGGCACTGAGCTGTCCTAGGTTTTTGTCCAATTTCCTAATCAACTTTTGCAGTGAGGTAATTGGCCTTGTATAGCTAAGCATTTGAAGGTGATGGGAAATGCCAACATTAAAATTTAAGGGAGATTTTGACTGATTTAATGGAATTTTGAAGGTCATTTTCGTGACTCCAGCTGGTCTGCATCATGTAATAGAAATGAAAAGTGGTTCACTACCATCAGAAAGAATACTATCAAGGCACACAACAAAATAGCAATTGAAATTACACCCCACATCCTTCTTATGCATACACACATGCCTCCTCTTCTCTTTTTACTGTGTATAAACAATAGCGTGTGGCATATATTGGAAGGTGCTCACATTGCAATCTTGAAGTTGTGGGTTCGAGTCATTTGTAAAAGATGTACAATGTATCTACATAGAGTAGGTTGTAGGCCTACCCTTGACAATGGAGGGTATGTCTTAATATTGCACCAAGCACCGTAATAAAAATAAACATGGGATTTGGACGAATAATCAGGCCACCGCGGGCCACTTTCTTGTCCTACTTTGGCCGGCCTGCATAAATAGCATAGAGTTGGTCCTGGATGGAGTGAGATCTTCATGGAGTGCATGTGGCTTAAAATCATCTTAATTTGAAAATAATAGACATAACAAAGGGCTTTCAGAATAAATGGTTAGGCCAATTTGGTTTTTAAGTGCTACTCATTGATTTGATAGCTGTGATCATCCAATCCAGCTGGAATTTACTCATGTGATCACCATTGTGGTCCTTTCTTTCCAACTGTAAACCATGCAGGTAGGGGGCTCAGGCCTCAGATGGTCCCTACAAAGGTTAACCACACGGCTAGCACAGTGGTTTGGTCATTCTGCCCTTTTGAGTGAAGTCCCGGAATGATGTATGTGAAGGTTGTTGTGTGAATTGAGAAAAACAGAAAACCCACAAAGTAGGTTGTATTGTATTGCTTTGTATCCTCTAAATTTATTCAAGGTAAAAGCACAAACACCTAAGTAGATTTTTTATTAGCTTTAGTCCAAAATTCCCGCATAATAGTTCAAAAACCATAATATTATAGTTCATAAACATAAAAATTCGACTTTGTTTGAAATGCTATTGGGTCGAGTCAATTTGAAAATTGGTTGAGTCTTGACTATATAAAAGGAAAAAAACTAATAGTTTCTCTTTAATTTTGATCAAGTCTTGGCTGAGTGTAGTGAGCCTTTTGTTGGAAAATTGTGTGGCCCGACTGCCATGGGCCCTACGCCATGCCAGATCGAGTTCGGTTGTGTGCTGCGGATGAACTCCCAATTAGTCTTGATCTTGTAGACTCAGATACGGATAAAATTCTTGGTTGTAGAGTTTGGACCAAAAGACTCCCAATTTGGCAAGAAGGAGATGTGAGATTCCAAGAGGGGTAGAGCACGTAGAAGCCGTGACTCACTAAGATTGTTATAAACGAGGGAGATGGGAATCGTTAGTTGATCATCTAAAAGATTCTATAGCATTCACAGCGAGTTTGCAGGATTTATCTCACACCAAAACACACAAAGATTATCGGCAAATTCGGTTCTGACTTTCATCTGACCATAAGTTCCAACATAATTTTAGCTGAATGGATGAAGTCTTGATTAAGTTACCTATGTCTAGCGAAAGGTAGTTAATGATCTACTCTCTCTAATAGTCCTTATTTATTGTCTTATTAAGAATGCTAACCAAACCCAACTACAATTAAGGAAGTTAAAAGGGTCAATCTGTATCTTAATTAATAGGTCATATTAGGGTTGGGTTGGTGGGAGGGAGAGAGAGAGAGAGAGAGAGAGAGAGAGAGAGAGACGATGTGTTGTGAATTAGTGAAATTCCATGAAAAAATTAGGGTTAGGTGTATTATGGTTAGGTTTCCAAGGGAGCACGTGCATGTGTTGCAGGCTTGCAGCAGCACCTTTTATGGCTCAGTGAGAAAAGCAACGAAGATGTAGAGAGAGGTTCGAATCGCCACTGTTAGATTGTGTGAATGGGAGTTATGATCATGGTTTAAAATCTCGGTCTCGGTCGCGGTATCGGCCGGGCCGAAAAACCGATATGATATCGGTATCGGTCGCGGATATCGGTCCGTCGCGGTCATCGCGGTGCGAATTTGTTTTTTAATCCAAAAAAATTCGCAAAAATATCCAAAAAATCCAGAATATTAGAAAATGCTGGAAAACAATATTTTTTTCCATTAGTAATAGCAATAAATCAAAATCTCGGTCACCTTAAGTTATAAGTCCTGTCTGTGTCGCAGTTCGCTGTCTTTTCCAGTATTTCATATAATGCAGCCATTATTGATGATCATGATCAATTTATTAGTGTAAAATATAAGAAAATAAATATAACATATCAATCATCATTTAATACTAACTCAATAATAAAAAAAGTTGTGAAATTCAAGACCATGAAGATGACATTAAAATCAGAAACATTATAGTAAGATCGATAAATCATAAAGCAGTTAGGCATCAAAGATTCATGGTTTACCTGAACTTAGAGGAGACTAGTAGAGAGTAGAGACTATAGAGAGATTGGTGAGTATGACTGTATGAGACTATGAGTGTATTACATTTACAGATTTACAGATTCATGGTTTACCCAAAAAATTATGTATTATAATTCAAATATTAAAAAATCCGAAAATAAACACAAAAAATGAAAAAAAAAAGTTCAAAATCATATGTATGAGTAGATCTAGCATGAAAGTATGTAGATCTAACTTCTAAATGAAGAAAACAACATAACTACAAAAGTAACATACCCAAATGATCTATAATTTCATCTAAAAAAAAAATAACATAAAAAAATACTTTAACTTGATTTTCTCTTACCTTAGATAATTTTTTCTTCAAAAATAGAAGTGGAATTTCAAAAATCCAAGGGGGATGTGTGAAGGAGAGGGGCTGCTGGTATAGGTAGTAAGAAGATGAGAAGAGAGGAGAAGAAGATGAAGATGGGGGAAAAAAAGAAAAAAAATGGGTTTTAAAGCATCTCGGCCGATATTTTGAAAATATCGGCCGAGATATCGTTAATTCCGATATATTCAAAATCTCGGCCGATATCGGCCGAGATTTTGACGATATTTACCCGATCCGATATCTCATCGAGATATCGGATCGGTTTCGGCCGATACCGGTACGTATCGGCCGATACGTACCGGTATCGGCCGATTTTTTAATCCATGGTTATGATAGGCCCTGTCCCCTACAACCACCCACCCTCCCCTCCCAATCTCTCATTCTGAGTCATCCCATGCAATCCTCTCCATGCCACGTCACTCTTTCTACTCTCCTCTACCTGTATTTCTACTTCCCTATACGTATATACACTACTGAGGTGAGTATGTTGACCTCTTTGAAAGTTCTTTCATAATGAGGCATTTTTTTGTGTGAAAAGGAAACACCCTAGTTGTTTTAGTCTCCCATCATATAAGAAGTGGGGACCATTGCCTGTGGTCTGTGACCATTTAGCAGTGATGGTCCCTGTGTTACTGTCATTTTTTTATATTAGAAATACATTCTCCAACTTTAATTTCTAGTGCTTGCCAACATCATTAGTAGTGCACTAGTCAAACACCTCCTATTAAAGACCATTAGTTCGATAGGTACTGATTAAATCTAAAATACATCTTTGTTGCCAATCCACCAGTGGCTTAATTAGTGAGTCACCTCTCTACCTCAGAAATAATCAGGAATCTGTCTCTAGCTGCAGTGCTGGTAGTTAGGAACTTGGGTGAGTTTGTATATTAAGCATTTACATTTTTTTCTTTAAGTCCTTGTTTGGGAGAAATGAATTGAGAGTTTTCTTAAATGGATGACATCTTTTGCACGATGGCTTAACGACCATTTGAAAAAGTAATACAGCACAGGCCAATCAGATAAGGTGGCATTTATTTATTTTTCCTTTTTCTTTTTACAGTGAGCACTATCCACCATATCAAGTGGTATTTGTTGTTGAGAGAAAAATCTGTCCATTGCCATTGCTATCTCATCTGAAAAAAAAATGATGAAATGAATAGAGTGAATGGCTCAGAATCACCGTACCACTGATTGGATGCTTGCAAAGTTGAAACTCTCTCTCTCTCTCTCTCTCTCTCTGGATGCACAATCCAAGAATAGACCTCTTCTCTACCAGTTATGTACAAATTAGTAATTATAGGGACCTGTGGATAAGGTCATTTCTACAACAGGCTTAACTGAAAATATGAAAAAGAAAGCTCCACAATGAAATAGTATGTCTATAATGGGACAGGTATCTCATCCAAAAACCTAACAGAAAGGTCAGATGAAGGGTTCCATCCATGAATAGATCCTAGAGTATAATTTGGTACAGGATACACAAACACAATCTAATAAGGTGCTGAGCTTTCAATTGTGGTGGGGCTAATGCACATTTTATTTCTATGCTCCTTCTGAAGCAGGAACCAAAATTTCTGTCAAGTGAAAAGTGTATCTTTCTATCATTAGTGTCAGCTTCTCACGAAGGACCCATTTAGATGCTGACAATCAAGGGAGGCACAACAATAAAAAAGTTTGCAAGTAGATGAGAGAACTCAGCAAGTGAAATTTAGGAGATCAAAACCCTTGCTGCTGGACCCAAGAAGATTCCAGCTTTCAAAGCTAAGCACCCAAATCTATCAACTAATACAAAAATTGTGGTCCTGAATTGCCAGCTTTAAATTGCTAGAGCTTTTGATGCTCTTATTATCTACCAACCCAACCCTTTATTCCATTGGGACACCCAAAAAACTTTCACATAGACTAAAAGGCCATCTTCATCATCGCATCAACAAAGCAACCCTTGATACTATCCAATGTGAAAGTGGCTTATGTTCTAAAATTTTGTTCTGCACATGCACTTCGGTGAGAATTTCAAGATTGAATCAGATGGTTCTTGTTGCTTAGGAAGCTCCAACCAGATGTATGGTAGTTAAGACCATGCAAAACTGCATAGTGTGAAATGAAAGATACTTGGCTCCTTGGGCTGTCCCCACAACACATGGGTCTGTGTTGTCTGCATCTGGAATCTTGGCGTGGGCCACTCAAGGATTGCCCAAGTAGTTATCAATCTCTAGAATAATTAGAGTAGTGACAATGTGTCTTAGTTGGCTATTGGGATTGGTGATGCAAGAAGCAATCTGCACAAGGTGGCATTTAGGCATTCCGGGAATAGATCTCATATGAAACAAACTAAACAAATTAAATGTAGCTGATGAGCAAGATCTTGTGGTTGATAATGTTGTCTCTCCTGGGGTATTATTTAAGACATGGGCTTGAAATTTTGAATGTTTTAGAGCAGGGAATGGATGATCATGGTCTTAACAGAGCACATGATGATTGAGTCTTTTTTTTTTTTTTTGTCTAGAGAAGCATATACAATCGTTTCATTCCTATTAATTATGAAAAAAAGTGTAGTTACGTGAAAGTGATTTTGGCCATTAATGCTCCCAAAGAAGAGGGCAGCATCAATATGGAAATGTATTTTCCTTCTCTGCTTGGGGCTGCCTTGCTCTTTCCCTTTCATGATAACCATATTTTATGTACAATTTGCAATTGATTATACTCCCCATGGGCCATGCATGTCGTCTCTCTCTCTCTCTCTCTCTCTCTCTCTCTCTCTCTCACACACACACACACACAGGCACAGAACACGTGCTTACCATTCAAAAACATACTTGGTACATGTTGAGACAAGCATTTAAGTGCTCTCTTAAAATGAAAAAATGAAACTGGAGGTTGAATCACTGTGGTGGATGGTTAGCTCGAAATCGAAATTAGAGTCAAATTTTGAGCACCAAATGCTATAAGCATAATATTATCAGAAGTTGGGATATTGAACAAAATATAGGGTTGAGCTGCTAATTCATATGTATTTTTTTAATGTTTACTGGTCTTTAGGATTTTGACCTATAGAATGCTTCAGCTTGGACCGAATCTCATAGGGCTTTGATTCTGGTTGAACTCAGTCCACCCCCACTGTTCAGCCTGTTTTTCTAAGGCTCTGTTTGGTTTTCTGTGTATCACAATTATGTTGTGACTGCCTACTGTATTCAATAAAAAATTGATTACCCTTAAAATATAGGTGTTTGGTCAACAAAACTCACTCCCTCCAATAAAGAAAATCTCTTCACACTATTGATCTTTTCACTATTCACAGAAAGATTTTCTGTTGTGATTTGAACAATTGCAATGAAAAGACTATTTAGAGCTAAATGCATGGATTCTAAAACACAGCATAAAATAGAGGAATTGTACACATTCCCACATGAAGTGCCATAAGAAAAACTGGGGGAGATACACGTGCCATCATGCACACGTGTTTATGTTACAACTAGTTATTCAAAAAATTATGAATGGATTCAAACAGCATAGATCATCAATTAAAAAGACAATTATGTTGTAGGAAAAGGTGAACCTTATATTGAGGAATGGTGTTGGCTTTTCTTCATTTCTATCATACTATAATCATAAATCTACTATTGAAGATGATCATACCAACTACAAGAAAGACTATCCATCTAGGTGCCTTGTGGGGCCCCCGTTCATGAACTTTGGTCCCTTATGATTTCTCCAATCTCCTTTGCTTTTAAATGGAAAAGGAGTCCTTTGAGGGTGCAAAGGGAACCAATCCAAGAAGACTGTCCTTAGATGCCATGAAAGGACAGATCAGTCTCACCTCCCACTCAAAAAAAAAGGCAAAGAGAACTTCCTTGCTCCTTCCCATTTGGATGAGGTGAGCTTCTCATTTCCCTTTTTTCTTTTTGTTTTATTCTTTTAATTGCCTCTGTTTGGTCGTCATGTCTCCATTCTCCATTGCCTATCTTCCATGTTTTTTTTTTTTTTTTTTTTTTTTTTTTTAGTTTAGGCACTTTTTTTTGTTTGTGAAGTAGCAATATTCAATTTTCACTGTAGTGTAAGATGAGGTTAGTAAGGCTCATGGTTTAAAATTGCAGTATCGGTTGCGGTGTTGGTCGGGACAAAAATCGATATAATATTGGTATCGGTTGCGGTTATCGGTTTGTCGCTGTCGTCGTGGTGTGAATTTTTTTTAATAAAAAAATTTCACAAAAATATCCAAAAAATTCAGAATATTAAAAAATGATGAAAAACAATGTTTTTTTTTTTTTCCATTCGTAAAAATAATAAATCAAAATATCGGTCAACTTAAGTTATGAGTCTTGTCTGTGTTGCAGTTCGTTGTCATCTCCAGTATTTCATATAATGCAACTATTATTTTGGCTCATGGTCAATTTATTAGTATAAAATATAAGAAAAATAAAGATAACTTAACAATTATCTATACACTATGAATAAGGTATTAGTATTTACTATTTAGTATCATAAATACACCAACAAATTTTTTTTTTAGAAGTAGAAGATTTAAAAAAAAACTATTTTTCTACACCCAAAATCATGTTTATAAGTAGATCTAGCATGAAAGTGTGTAGATCTAAGTGAAGAACACAACACAAACCCAACGTGCCAATGATCTTTTCATTTATTTCAATGCTTTATCTAAAAATAAAAAATAAAAAACGCATAATAGTAAAAATAAGGGAGTTAAGTTGATTTTCTTTTACTAAATAAAATGATTTCTTCAAGAAATAGTGTTGGAATTTGAAAATATGTAAGAGAATGAACTATGGAGACATGGTTGCTCTAAGGGGATAAGGGAAGAGAAGAAGAAAAATGGGGGAATAGGGAAAAAGTTACAAAAAATTAAGATTTTTGACCATTACTCCATCTCGGCCGATATTTGGGGGATATTTTGCTGACTCAGTATCGCGGTAAAATATCATTGCGGTATGGGCTGATACCGGTTCATATTGGCCGATATGGACCGGTATCGATCGAGATTTTAAACCATGGCAAGGCTGTATCTAACCCAATTGGTCTGGAAGCCCAACCACATTCTTTGATTGGCTCATGAATTGCTCTTTAAGTATTGAAATCGAAGACCATTAATTAAGGATTTAAATGAATGACCTTCTAGGAATCTAGTAAACCTTATATCAATGGGAAACAATGTAGACAACCAAGGGGATGCTCAATTTCCCATCTATTTGCGGGTTTAATAAAAAAAAAAAGGTTAGGAGCTAAAAAAACTGATTTTTTTTTCTTAAGAAGAAAGCTTAAGTTGATGAACAGTTTGTGATAACTGTATGCTGCTTCTTTGAGCCTTAATGCCGAAACTTTCAGAACCAAGTGCTTACTTTCTTGGAAAGGAAGGGAGATCTTAATGCCGAAACTTTCAGAACCAAGTGCTTACTTTCTTGGAAAGTAAGGGAGATCTTGGACTGTCTACCTTTCTTGGCCTATTTTTGACTTGAATCCCTATAGCGTGGAGATCTAAAATTCTAAAGAACTGAAGAAACGAGTTGGGCATAAAAGAGAAAAATGAGTTGGTTTTAAATGAAGAGAGGTTTTTTCTTGAAGCTAGAGTTTCAAAAGGGGCTACAAAGTTGCATCAAACTGAAGTTTTGTGCACCCCATTTCTTTGCTGAGAAATGGATCCCAACTACATTCAAACAATACCCTCACATTCTAACTCCTTTTGGCATTGATCTTACTATTATCCACTATTGAATTGAATCATATAAAATACTACACTTACAAGTTACAATGCCATTAAATTTTGCAAATAGAGTCGACTGGATAGGTAGAACATCCTAACCTAACCTCAAATAGATTGATGATGAGGTCAGATTCTATGCCAAAAAAGAATTTCAGCACCATGTATTGTGTTGAGGTATCCAATGGGAATCGTCTCATCCACATCAAACCCATCTCATCACTTCTGCGGTTGACATGCATCCAAGTAGGCCCCATGGGAAGGGGTGTATGAAAACTTATATCAATGGGATTCTTCAATTGATATTTGGGAAATAATCAGGTGAGAACTGTTTTCACCGTTTAAACCGTGAGAATTATGGGTGGGGCCCACCTATCACCCAATCCAAACCTTGCAATGGACAAAGATCTCCTTATAGTCACACGCCCCAGGGTTTGACACCAATGCGAATGAACTGGACCGTTAGATCGACTATATACTCATATGAATGGATTGGGCTTGTCGACCATTGATGAAGGGGTTAGAACCATGAGATTGGGGCCAAACTTGATATTCAGGGTGGTCCCATATAGGTCTTTCAATCCGCACCCGTCCCGTTATAAAATGGGGCCCCCAGTGGGCCCCACCAAATAGTTTTCACGGTGACTCCACGAGAATAGTTCACATTGGATCACATCCCTTGATATTTTATTATTTTAGACTAACTTCACATTTGCAGGGGCCAAATTATTTTTTTTAGAAAAAGAAAAAAGAAAGAACTTACAAGCTTTCTTTCTATGAGAGTTCAAACAAGAGAATACCTTGGCAATCAAGGGAAAAGTCATATGTCAGGAAAGATTTTCAAACGCGGCAATCTCAGTAGAGTTTCCCATCAACAAACAACCCAAGACCAAAAGTTATTACCAAACTTTTCATTACCACAATCTCAAGGCATTGAACATGAGCACTTTTCTTATGTCACTCAATCTTATCATATATGTGCAGTAATTTGACCAACTGCACATATAGTTAGCTCTCCTGTCATCAAATCTACCCTCCTAATCTTCCAACATTAAAACCATTCGTTAGTTGTTATGTTGTCAAATGCACACTGTCTTTTCCTATTGAATGCTTGCAAGACCATTAACAATTCAATACTACAACTGCTAATTATACAGTAAGATCTCCTTTGGGTTTTCTATTAGTACAACCTCCCAATTGGGATTCCATTAGACAGCCCCAGAAAAATATCACATTTTTCAGTCTTTTTATTGATGAATGTTAACGCCGAAAACCAAGGTTTTTTTTTTTTTTTTTTTCCACATCCTATCCTATAGAATAACTAGAATTGCACGTTTGTTACACTCCAAAAGTTGCCAAGACTGACTGACATTTTCTTTTTCCAAAGATGACCCAGTCCTACTTCATACTTCAGCCTCACATCCTATTTCATGCAATCTTTTCTCCCACCAAAGAAGATAAAGAAAGCAATCTGATTTCTAGCATATAATATTAGGATGGGATACTATCTAACCAATTCAACTGCTACTACAAACCCTTGATAGGTGATATGAATCCAGGCTTGGATTTATTATAGGTTTCAATGTTTCATGTAGTACAGCGATATGGGATTTGGGATCAAATTAGGTACTTAGTCAACTTCAAAGTTTCATCTTTATTTCTCTATACTTACTGCCAACCTTCATTTTTCTCTTGTATAGGTCAACTGACGTTGTTTTCGAATGTCCTACCAAGGTAAGCTGAGTGAATAAAATGTGTAGGAAAAATCGAGGAAATTGTATGGATGATCGCAATCTTGTATTGTCTTTGAAAACGATACAATGTTCGAATTGTTCAAATCATGGTGAGGTAGAAAATGTCCTTGGAAGATTTTTTTAACATAATCAAATTAGTACAATGTTCATAAACAAATTATAATACTATAACTCATCGTGGGGCATGCGATTTGCTGGGTTGAGTGGCAAATATCCATTGATTAGACGGAAGATTAGCCGAACAAAGTAGACCAAGGGTCACACATCATTTTATATTGAATCTGATAGATGTGGGATATGAAACATGACTCACATGAATCTATATTACATCAATGAGATTCAGGTGGCCTATGTCATTGACCATAACACGGAAAAATCTTGTTTAGGTAGGTGTGTGGCCCCAGACCTGGCCTTCTATTGTTCCTTAAGCACAGTTCACCTACAATAATCACCCAATGAGAGAGAGCATAATTTATAGGTAAAGCATATCTAGTATTATTTTGTCTGTTACTCAATTGATTAGGGACATGAGAAGATCAAAATCTTATGGGTGCATGACTTAATTTGAGTAAAATCATATGAATCTAATTTGAACCTATTTGTAAAATCTCAGAGTCATCCATGATTAGAACATTCATAGGTAGAGTACAATTAGCAGCAATCCATTATTTCCTTTCCACTCACCCGTACTGTCCCATAACCGACCTGCCTTTTGACTAATCTTATAAAAACCAGATTCAATCAAATCCATAAACCCATGTCCACCATGGAACCGTGAAAACTTCTAGAACTCACCCCAAGGGCAGGTCATGACGGTGCCCATTCAACTTGATCCATTGCCATCATATGGAAATTAGAGTGGCGCAAGTTTAGGACTACTCAAACATTATGGAATTTGATTAAAGTGGGTGATTCATATTAGAAATTATTTAGAGCATGTTAGTTGCATAGAATACCTAGGAATTGATTCCATACGTGGATAAAAATGAAAATCCAAGGTGAATATAAAAAAATGACTATCAAATAACGTCCCCTTTATTGGAAAGTCAATCATAAGAATATGGGAAATGAATACTCGGTCATCACCCTTGTAATTCAAATCTTAGGAAAGTTTAAGATCACATCTAAATTACTATCTTATATCCTTCCCCTCTTAACTTTTATATATCATCCATACTTCACCTCTTTAATAATACTTTGGTAAGCTCATTTGACCATGAGTTTCCATGTACTTTGATGCTAACCTTATACGCTACAAGAACTCCAAATCTCCGGACTCCGGCTGAGGTCGTAATATTCCTCTGGTTGTAATGTTTTTTACATCTTTTTTATTGAATATATAAGGCATGCTGATTGTTGCAATCTAATGACATCAGCTGCATATCTTCATCTGTATGTGATTGCTTGAAGAATCCCGCCACTCAAATGCCAAAACTTCAATGCAGAAGAAAACTTGATAAGAGAGAAGTCAAGATGTGGTTTCCCATCAACATGGATCTTCAAAGACGGATTCTTTTATGTGCTACTTTATCCAGTCGAACAACCTCTTTGAGCAATTATACTGTTAGCCACTGTTTCCACCTCTTCTCGCTCCCATTTCATCAAATAGTGGTTTTCTTTTAAGGAGAGTTTAGAGAAGAATCTAATTCTTTGAAGTGTGAATGCCTCCATGAGTCTATTGTCTTGAGTCTCTCTCAACCACCTAATTAGTGGCTACGTGAGTCAATTTCTGTACAGTAAGGGCCTGTTTTTTGATGTAATCGAACGCCTAATATTCTATTTCTACATGTGGTTAAAAATGAAGAACGAAAGGTGAAAATCTAAAACTGTCACCTTGTGCATAAAGATACATTTCCGTATGCCCTCCTCTCATTGATAGACACGTATCTAAATGGGCTCCACGAGCTGGATTCTATATAAGCAACATGCAGTCTATATACATCATGGGGGGTGGTCCTGTGTGGCTAATACATCTCATGCAAGACAACTGGTAGAGCCCGTAGTTGGAACCACAGTAATCATGGCATAGGTGGGCGACCAATAGATCTAGATAGGACAATCCATATATGGAGAATTTGATGGTAATCTCATCATCCTAACATCTTAATCTATAACCCTTGAATTTAATTATCCTAAAGTGCATATATATATATATATTATCTCTCTCCTACAGTCTAGTTGATTTAAATCTGTGTAAAACCCAGAGGATTCCTGACACGGGGATTTTTCTTCTTCTTTTGTCTCCTTTGTTTTGGCTAGGGGTGTTGATTACAATTGATGGGCTTGATTGAACGTGCAAGGCATCTGCACAGGCGCCTGTCCAATATATGTGTTTGTGTGGGTAGGTGGGCTTTCCTAATAGACCATTGGTGGCCTCAGAATTTTTTATTTGAGGGGTGTAGTCCAAACAGGCAATTTGATTTTGGAAACAAATCTAGAATTTTCATATGGATCTTGGGGCATGTAAATTTCCAAAGCCAAGCCAAAATTTTCACTATGAATTTAAAAGCGGACTGAGACCCAACAGGTGCAACCGCCCCTCATGGTTACACTAGGTTGCCCCTGTAAGAGACACTCATTAGAGAGACAAATCTTTGGAGCTACCTGAGCATAAGGCAACCATGGAAAGGTGCGGAATGGAATACTTCAATGAAACCTAGTGGCCTGTAAAATATCAACCCCAATCGATCATGCTAACCCCTTCGGCTTCGCCCATGGCCCTTAAGTATAATGTTTTTTTAATGAATCATGCATTTTTTTTTTATTTATAAAGATTTCATTCCAAATGTGAGTAATAGTTGAATGTGTGTCCAATCTGGGCCGATGTCAATACATGAGAAAAAGTAAAGGGAGTGGATTGATCATAAAGGGATCCCACGTCCCTAACTGTCCCACATGGAAGACGTCCTTAGGAGAGCCTATACATAGTGGGCATTTCTTTCCAAAACTTATTGAAAAGGTCCACCTCTTCCCAACTTAAAATGAATAAGATCTCATTCAAAACCACTTATTTGTCTAGCATCTAATTCAAATTTAATTAGAAAGTTAATTAGAGGACTTATCAAACCATCTAAAATACAAATGAGAGTTGCAAACACAAACACATAGGGCTACATGCCATTGAATTGGTAGAGGGGCCTGGTAAGGCTCCTTAGCCAAGCTTTGCAAGAAGTCTTAGCCTTGCCTTGACTTCTAAGGTCCATGTTATTTAACCAGGGTTCTAGCTAAGCTCAGCTTATCTTTATTCAAGCGCGCACACACAGAACCTTTGGCTCCGGTCTATGCTTCTTTATACAAGCACACACATAACCTTTGGCGCCGGTCTTTGCTTGGGCCGATCAAACTCAAGATGGATTTGAAATACAAGCAAAAAAGAGGTGGTGACATAGTTATCAATTTCGTTTCATTTTGTTTCGATCATTTTGGCTGAAATTTTTTGTTTCGGTCAAGTGGCCGAAAAACTTTTCGGTTTGAATTTCAGTCAATCTCGGCCGAAATTCAAGATTTCGGCCAATTTTGGCCGAAATTCGAGATTTCGACCGAAATGTGACTTTTCAGCCGAAATGAAATTTTACATAATTAATTTTTTTTTACTTTTTTTACACATATATTTTGTATTTCTTTTTTTTTTTCACAAAATATAATTCCAAAAAAAAATTACTATAATGGATTAAATCTATATTTATTACTTTTTCTATTTTTTTTACTTATATATGTATATATTATGTTATATTTTTCCCGAAATGTAATTCCGAAAAGTTTCGCCGAAATCCCGAATCGGCCGAAACTTTTCATTTTGCAGGCTAGAGCGAAATGAGGTCCGAAACGATATTAACAACTATGTGGTGAACATACAAGCTGGCTTTGCTTTTACAAGCTTTCTCCTGGCCTAGGTGAGCCTACCTAGAAGCCCTTCTGGTTCAGCCCGAGTGCACAACAGTGGCAATTGTGTATCTCCATTCTCTATCTTAACTACGCCAATAGAGTTGTGAATCTTTATTCTCTAGCTCATTAGCCTAGGATAACGGTTTGCACCTGCAGGTTGTAAGTTTGAAACTGCACTACCACATTGAGGCTACATGGGAGTTTAAC
Source organism: Camphora micrantha (assembly GCA_003546025.1). Lineage (NCBI taxonomy): Eukaryota > Viridiplantae > Streptophyta > Magnoliopsida > Laurales > Lauraceae > Camphora > Camphora micrantha. Next base: position 10,092,212 of record QPKB01000008.1, read on the forward strand.
CGGTTTCCCTCTGAACCCAGAGGGATTAGTCCAGCCCAAAGGGTTGGAAACCCTTCGATGGTAGCAGCAAAAAAAAAAAAAAAACACTGGAGTTGTAGCTTGCTACTTATCGGGGTGCACATTTTCATTATGAGATTTTTGCACATGCCCCCTAAGGTTTGTAGGATTTGTACATAGACCCTTATGGTTTTAGTATTTACAGATAGGCCCTTACCTTTTCATTTTAATATCTTTCGTGTCCCCAAAATCAGTAGCCAACCAACTATCAAAAGTTTTTAGCGTGAAATGACATATTTGCCCATCTCTTTATCCTTATATGCTCAAATTCAAAGGCTTGAATTTATTTTTCTCTAAAGCTTGTAACATTGATAATTACACTTAGTAGGAGAGAATAACCGTATGTAATTTTATTTTTATCAATAGAGGGCCTATTTCATTAAATCCAATTCTACTATAATGACAATCAATGCATGTGTTTATAATTAGTTACAATTAATCCAATCCATGCCTGACCCACCATAAAATTGATGAAAGTTTCAAAACACATAATTAGGCTTCATTTACATTAAAAAGTTATTGAGAGAGACCGTTGGGAATTGTGATACAATAATGGAATTTTGATAAATAATAATATACTTATATTTGCTTAATTGATATTAGGGCAAAGTTGTCATTTTATAAAAGTTCAACACAAATCCCATTGTCATTACCCATTTTCATTAGAAATACTGATTTTGGAGACATAAAAGGTATTAAAATGAAAGGTAGGGCCGATATTCAAATACTAAAACCACATAGGCCTATTTACAAATCATATAAATCTTAGGGGAATATATACAAAAAATAATCTTTCATTATTTAAAGTTCACAATCCCATGTACAATCCAAAGAGTATTTTCATTATTCTGCAAACAATTGCTTTATCAAGCATTCTCTAGTGGCAATATTTAATAGTGTTTTTTTTTTTTTATTATTATTTGCTAAGTTCCAAAAGAATGTCATTAAGGAAAAAGGTTTTTTTAAAAAAAAACCTAAAAGAATACAAGCCAAAGAGGCCCAAAAGAAAAGCACTATTAAACCACAAAGAATAGGAAGAAAAGGAGGAAAGAAAAGCAAAAGACAAATTAAAAGGTCATTCTTGGATGTTGAAATAACTATAGAAGCTTAAGATACGCGTGGAGGAGGTCCCATTTAGCCTCTTGAAAGAGAAGAATATGTAGGCCGTGGCAGAATTAAGGATTTGAGATGCTTGAAATTGGAGAAAAATTTGTCCAAATCACATCCATATGTCAATTGGGCAATTTTTATGATGAAGTGAAATGGAAATCAACCTCGATATCAAAGTTGGACACACAATTAATTACTCCTATTGTTGTGTATTTGAATCATTGGCTTTTATGAGAGACTTTTTGAGATGAAATTTGTCCTATTGAATTGCAAAAAAAGATGTCAATTTCTAGTGGTTTGAATTTTATATATGAGCCCCATTGATGGATTTCACATGCTTTCAATCTTCAGAAAATGAGAGTCGTCAAACATCATCAAGCTACATATATATATATATATATATATATATATATATATATATATATATATTTCTCCAACTAAATGCAAGCAAGAATAATTTCTTATACAAATTGAGAAATTATGACATACCAAGCAAAAAGTGAAAAGCTGAGCATTTCTCAAAATGTAAAAGTGTGGATCTGCTCCAATTTTAACATGTCTCTCAAATCAACAGATGTTAGAAAATGCATCAAATTTATAAAACATTTAGGAGTGTTTTTTTTGTTGATTCAGAGAGGTAATTAAAACAATGCAACTTCCTCTACCAAAAGGGAGAAAAGAGAAAACCACAACATAGCAAGAGCCTTTTGTCCAGGTTAATTTACGTAAAGAACTGCGATCTTGCACCCTTCCAGCGAGCGGGTTGTGGGGAACTCGCCATGGAGCCCACCTACTGATGATCAAAACCCTTAAGTTGAATGGCCACTGCAGTAGCTTTTGTTGTGCTCAATTCATGATCCGAATTGTTCAAAATTCCCAACCTAATTCAATTTAATTTACTGCACTTATGTGGGCCCTCAATTAATCCATTGTGAGTTTAATGAGGGAAAGATTATGGGAAGGATGGATAGAAATTTTAGAGATAAAATGGATTGAGGTTTTTAATTTTTTTTTTAAGATCAGAAGGATAGTTTAAATAGGGTTAAAATTGTTGCAATAACTTTTGTAACGTGGCTCTTCAAATTTCGGAAACGTTACTATAAATAACTTAGAATCACAATATAAGTCAAATTCTATAAATAATTAGGTGATTCCTCTAATTTATTTAAATATCATTTAAAGTCAAATAATAAAGGATAATAAATCAAATATCAAATGAGTCCTGAGCATTCAAAGCTTAGTTTCATTAAAGAAAGAAGTCCATTCCTAGATTCTATTTTCTTTGGCTAAGATTGTGAACGCTCTCCCATCAGCCACGTATGTTGAAATCCAATGGTTGATCTTCCTCATCACCATGCTCCCCCATGTGGCCCATACTTGAAGTGGGGCAAACCACTTGTCAGTAAATTGGTGAGAAATATTTCTAAATAAATAAACCAAATTAATAAAACATAACTCAATGTTGCAATGAGAAGAAGAAGCTCATGAGTTGATATGAGATAAGAAGCTAGGTGTCTTATGGAACTTCTTATGTTCATATGATTTTTCTAATGTGGAATTTCCTAACCGCTCCATAGCACCGATCAAGTCTAATATCCCCCAAACAAGGGTACTCATAATTCAATAAGATTCTCTTGTAAGAGAGGTTCAATAGTTCAGTCTCTTCCAAAAAGGAAGTCGATCGTTTCCATAAATCAATCAGGCTCTCTTATAGGAGAGTGGTTTAGTAATCATTACTCAATTCAGCCCCGGACCCCAGGGGCGGACCTATGTATGGATTGTTGGGGGCTTCAGCCCCCACAAACCTAAAAAAATGCCCATTTGGCCTATGGGATAGTTGGCCCAGCGGCCCCAGCCCCCATGGAACAAAGTTCATCAGCCCACATGGAACAAAACCTACTCTCTCTCTCTCTCTCTCTCTCTCCAGAAATCCCAAAATCAGTGACAGATAACCCCCTTTGGTTTCGTTGCTCACCGCGGTCTCTCTCTTCCATGTATCAGTTCTAACTATTTTTAGTAGAGATGCTTTCTCTCAAAAATATTTTTTAGAAATGATGAAGTTAAAAATGGGGAATTTCTGAAAACCCTCCATCTTCTTAAAACCCCATTTTTTAAATGGGTTCTCTTGATTCATGAAAGATTTTTAAGAAATGAGGGATTTTCTTTAAATCCCCATTATTGAAATGGGTTCTCTTAATGGAGTTGGATTTGATCTCAACAATAAAAAATTAAGAAGATACTCAGATTAAAGACGGCGAGGATAGATGCTTCTAATCCGTCATTATAGTTTTTTAGATATTGATGTATGTTATTAATTGTTAGCTAATTTTATTTAATTTTGTTACAATATTTGATTGTTTGTATTTTTAATTTTTGTTAGTGTTTTAGGATGAAGTTTTAGATTGAGTTTTAGGAAGTCGTTTTGGCTTTGATTTGAACAAACAAATGAATGAAGATCAAAAGATATTTTGGTTTAAAGTTTGTTTTCAACTAAAGTGCCCAAACAACAATGGGTCAAATCCATGAAATGCTTTGTTAGCTATTCTTTTCAACGAACTAAATGGATTTGTTTTTAACAAACTTTTCAGAGTACTAAAAAACTTTTCGTAGTGCCCTATCTCCAATTTTTCTAGATTTACAAACTTTCTTTAAAAAAAATGACAAAAATAGAGGTATATTGTACATTGGCACCTCTTGCAATTGAATTGATACACATACAATTTGACTCGGAAAGAAAAAAGTATTGAATATGGTTTTATTCTAGGCTAGATACTAAAGAGGAGTCAATTAACAAATGGGGTTTCATCATCTATGAGTCTCCAACCTCTAAGTTCGTCTTACTTTTGATTAGATTCTAGATTCCCTCGAGATAACTCTTGTATTACGAGAATGAGCAGAAATACACAATTTACTTGTTTTCTCTTTTCACATATATAATGTAAAGAAAGTACAATAAGGTAATGATTGACTTTTTAGTTGACCGTCGTCAGCCCCCCTCGAACGAAAATCCTAGGTCTGCCACTGCCGGACCCGCCCCATTTATGGTTTTGGTTCCGGGTTAAAAACCAAGAGACTGGCCTGAGATGGTTTCGGGTTCGGTTCTGGATCCACCTTCTCCTTAACAGTTTCGGGTCCGGATTTACTCTGAACCCGGACAGAACCGACCCGTTTACATCCTTACCAAAAATGGGTCTCACGCCCACAATCAGTTTTGGGCAATGGATGGTGGGCCTCTAGAGGACCGATCCACCTGGGACCGGGCCCACCACAGAAAAGGCTGTAGAGAGAGAGAGAGAGAGAGAGAGAGAGAGAGAGAGAGAGAGAGAGTTTTTAAGGACAAGAGAATCAAATCAATAGAGAGAAAGTCGAGATGGGGAGATTGGGATTGAGATTAATTGGGTTGTTGGTTTGGTACCATCTTTTTTTTCAGATTGTGAACTGTGCAGATGGGATGGATGCCTTCTTCATCTATCGATTCTCATTATATCGGCCCATTGGGAGACTTGGGACCCCCACTGTCAACGTGATCGACGGTCCAAATGATACCATTCACGATTTCTATGGCTTTGTTTCCCAAGCCCATGTATCAGGTACCCCTGCTGCTGTTGCTGCTCCTAGTTTTTCTTGATTTAAATTGGATCTCTCTGTTCTTCTAATTTAGTTTGAAAAAAGGAAAAGTAAATCTTTGCCTTGAGAATTTTACTTATTTCCCGTCTTGAATATATCTATGATCAGGTGAGGTGGGCCCCTGGGTCCCACAAAACCCAAACAGATTTGCTCAATTGCTCAATTTAAGGGACTAATGAATAAGGATCATTAGGGAAGTAATCCTCTCACTGATTTGACTAACACAAATAATGTTTCACATCCATATTTAACAATCCCTTCATGTACAGAATCTATATATCCAGCCATGATCGCCCATGGGTCCCACAACAGATATACGGGTCAGATTACCCATCAGCCGGACTCAACCTCTCCCAATCCTAAGTTCCCCACTCAAACTCAAACTCTCCCAGTCCTAGGATTCCCACTCAAACACAAACTCATAAGTTATATATAATTTTTCCTTGTGGTCCTTGTAGCCAAGGAACCCTTCTCTTCTCCCTTTCATCACTGAAAGAAGCCTCCAACTGATCTTCTTCGTTTCAGCACTGCAAGAAGCCTCGAAATCCTCCATTAGGTATGTCCACAAATTCTCACGCACATCACATTGAGCATTTCTTTATGGTCCAATCGATGTTATGCAAGTTTGTAAGAGGATATGATACTGGTGCTGGCCGGTAGTGGATACCAGTATCATTTGAAAGTGCTTTCAAATGGTATCCACTAGAGAAGAATTGTAAAGAAAATGAGAATTTGAAAGAATATATTAAACTGAGATCTTCTGGAAGTGTCAGTGTTATAATTACCATTTATTTTGAAAATTCTTTTGTGATGAATTTAATGATCTGTTTCAAGCCATGTAATATCTGCTTATTTTCTTAGGTTATAATACAACTACCCATTAAAGAAATACATGGGATTTTTCGTAGACATGTGGTTTAAATGGCATAGTAAACTTCTAATCGTGTTATTTAAAGTCAGACGGTTATGTGGTAATCCTTGGTATTAGGTTTTGTTTTGATAAAGAGGTTCCAACATATATAAGATATGGAGAAGCAAAATCATGCCTTATTCGTTATACTATGGTATATGGAATGATTTTGCTATTCTCCTTATAGACTCGGGCTTAGAAGAAGCCTCTTTTTGTATGCCAAATACCAAAGGCAAGTAGACTCGGTTAATCCATGGCTCACAGGAAGCGTCCAAGAGGCCACTCTGCATTTAGACCGTTAAAAAAAAAGTAACCCATGTCACTATTTTTTCTCTAGATGTATGTTTAGGGCTTGACTACAATTATGACCATTCAAAAGTGAGGATGGATGTTGACCCCAATAATCCCCCATTGAGCTACCACTTATTCTAAAACTAATTAGTTTTGGGATAAATGGTAACTCAGTAGGGTATAAGAACCTACATGTACTTCTATGGAAAATCTTGTATACGATTAATCTTTCTATTTTGGCTACATTCTCCTTTAGCGAAAAGGACTTTCCTCCGATTTGCTTTCCTTTTCATGCTGTATTTGAATTACTTACTGGCAAAGAGAAGCTATATATGAATTGACTGTGATGACAGAAGAAGCTTATTGGTGATTTAGAACTAACTAATTAAGAACCCTATCAAAGCATTCTTCTTTTCTGTGTTTCACTAGCATTGCACTTTTTCTTTCTTTCCTTTACCTCTTATTTGCTTATATTTTGCTTTCTGCCAGTTCAATTCCACCTTTCTGGGTACTAGATGGAAGGGAAAAACAATGGTTTAGCCATTGGAATTGATCTTGGGACGACATATTCGTGTGCTGCAGTATGGAAATATGATAGGATTGAGATCATACCAAACGATCAAGGTAACAGAATCACACCATCGTGTGTGGCCTTTACTGATGAGATGCGTTTAATTGGAGATGCTGCAATGAATCAAGCTTCCGTCAATTCAGTCAACACCATCTTTGGTGAGTTGGCCAAATCTTGAGCTTCTTCTTTGAGATTTATATGACATGGCTCTAGTGATTTCTAGTTGTTATTTACCTGCAAATCTCCTTTTTTTTTTTTTTAATTTCCTTTTCCTTTAATATTTGTTACCTAAAGTCTTTAGATTTATATAAAACCATGTTGTTGATATTGCCCATTTTTTAATTTACTTTTTTATGAAAAATTGCTGCAATCATTACTGCTCAATCAGCATACAATTGTTCTTACTTTGATGATAGCTAGAATAATATATGGAGCCACTTGTTACTTTTTTCACTTTTTTATATTAGGTACTAACTACTTCATAGTCCTTTATTTTTCTGATTATAATTTTTTTTTCTATATTATTATTTTTATTAAAAATGTATTTTAATCAATATTTCCTCAATTAAGAAAAAATAATGAAATCATCCCGTTATTAACTCCCATCAATATTAAATTCTTAAAAACCTTGTTTTGGGGGTGAATTTAAAGCCATGAACCAGACCGTTAATAGATCATAAAAAAAAAAAAAAAAAAAAGTTAGATTCTATTCACTCATCAATTTGATGGACTTACATGGGGTGCTTGCGAATGCCAATTTTACTTGTTTTTTTGATAAAACTATCTTCTTCAAAAGAATTTATCAATAATATCCATCTTCTTTCAAAGGATCATAAGCTTACTCTCACGTCTGATTGGTTAATTGAGAATATTATTTAGCACAATGTCCACGCCTTTTTCAATTCTTATTTTGACAAAAAAATTTTAATTTTCATTGAATCTTTTATGGGAGAGTTCTAATTTATAAACTTTGAAAAAAAAAGTGACTTTTAATGGCGGACAAAAAACCTTCATCCGAAGCTAAAAACATAACATACGTAACTTTTAGCGGCGAAAAAAAAAAAAAAAAAAAGGAAACTGTCGCTATAGACATTTTTTTTTTTTTCCGCTGTCAAAAGTCACTTTTTTGTTTCATTATATTTCTCAAATCAACTAAGAATCCATGTCCACATATGATTCAGATGTGAAGCGGTTGATTGGCAAAAGATATAGTGATGAATCTATACAAAATGATATAAAGCTCTGGTCATTCAAAGTTACTGCTGGCTCCAATGGACAACCTATGATTGTTGTGGAGCATAAAGGTGAGGAAAAGCAATTTAGACCCGAAGAGATCTCGTCCATGGTCCTCATCAAGATGCGTGAAATAGCTGAGGACTACCTTGGCTCTGTAGTAAACAATGCAGTCATCACCGTTCCCGCCTACTTCAACAACTCACAACGCCAGGCTACCAAAGATGCCGGCCTTATAGCGGGCTTGAATGTAATGAACATCATCAATGAACCTACTGCTGCGGCCATTGCCTATGGTTTAGACAACGAGGTGGGTAGGAATGGTAAGAAGAATGTGCTCATATATGACCTTGGTGGTGGTACTTTTGATGTCTCCATCCTTGCCATTGAAAATAACAAATTTGAGGTGAAAGCCGTCACAGGAGATACCCACCTAGGAGGAGAGGACTTCGACCATCGCATGGTAAACCACTTCATTCTAGTTTTCAAGAGAAAGCACAAGAAAGACCTCACTGAAAATCCAAAAGGAATTCGCAGGTTGAGGACTGCATGTGAGAAGGCTAAGAGGGTCCTCTCATCAGTGTCCGAAACAATGATCGAAATTGATTGCTTGCATGATGGAGTAGATTTTCGGTCTATTATCACCCGGGCCTTGTTTGATGAGTTAAACATGGACTTCTTCACCAGAAGCATTGAGTTAGTAGGCAACTGTTTAAGGGATGCTAAGATGGACAAGAATTCCATCGATGACGTTGTTCTAGTTGGAGGGTCTACGAGGATTCCTAAGGTTCGTCAACTAGCCCAAGAATTTTTCAATGGTAAGGAGCTCTGCAAGAGCATCAATCCTGATGAGGCCGTTGCCTATGGTGCTGCTGTCCAAGCTACCAAATTGAGTGGTATGGGCAATCAAAAGGTGAAGGACCTTGTGCTGTTGGACGTCACTCCTCTCTCACTAGGAGTAGACTCGAAAGGGAAATTGATGAGCGTTGTGATTCCAAGGAACACATCCATTCCCACAAAAAAAAGGCGCAATTATTTAACCCTTATGGACAACCAGACCAACATGACGTTTCTTATCTATGAGGGCGAAAGGACAATATCCACTGAAAACCATCAATTGGGAGAATTTGCGATTTATAACCTCCCACCTGCACCTAGAGGTGATATACGTGTCACAGTCATCTTCCAAATCGACGCCAATGGAATCCTAAAAGTGTCTGCTGAGGAAAAGAAAACAGGGCAGAAGAACCATGTGATCATCACCAAAGATAAGTACAACCTTAGCGAGAAGGAAATTGAAAGGATACTCAAAGATGCAACCAGGTACAAGTTGGAAGATCAGGAATACAAAAAGAAGGTATTAGCAAAGAATAAATTGGAGGAGTTACTGTACAAATTGAGGAAAGCCATCAAGGATGGAAAGTTTTTGTATGAACTGACTGCTTCTAAAAAGAGTACTATAGAAGATTCCATCCAAGAGATTCTACAATGGTTTCAAACCAGTAAAACTGTGTGGTACGAGATTGATGATGATGAGTTATTAAAACATGTTGGTGTTCTTAATGATGCCTTGGATATTGCTGCTGATAATGCTCAAACAAATGCACATACAGGCCAGTTTTTTAAAAGGTTATGTCAAAGGAAGCCAAAAAATCCAAATAAGTTCTCTACTCCTCAAAGGATCCTCGCTGCTAAGACAATTGCCAATCTTTTACTCAACCGTACTGGTGTAGATCTCTCTTTTATGGTGAGTTTGCTTGAACAATAATCTGGGATGAATATTTCATCAAGACAACCCTTTTTTCTCTATCCAACACTGCTAAGGCTTTTTTTTTTTTTTTAGCTATTTGTTTGGAAGCCACTTTTTACATAAATTTTTTTTTTAAGTGGGTAGTAGTACAGCGAGTATTAATTTTTTAAAGGATTTTGTGATGATTTTAGGTTTACTTATGTCAGTCAGGAATGTTTTTCTAGTTACTGACGGTTGAAGTTTGAGTTGAAATATGAGTAGGTTAATTTATATATTTTTGAAGGCGTGAAGTGTGTAGTGTCAAATATAGTTGAGTGCTAATTTACACGTAAGATTTGAGCTTTAAAGGTTCATAATGCTCATTTTCTCTCTCATGGTTACAGGTAACAAAGGGGCCTGACACAAGCCTGAACCCTAAAAGGGACTTTTGAGCTATGACCCGGCCTAGCCAGTTCATTGAGTTCACCCAGTGGCCCGTTAATATCTGGGCTTGGGCTTCACCTTCCTATCAGTCTATATAGTTCCTGTCAGCCCATCTAAGCCCATTTAGAATGATATTTGGTATTGGAAGGACCTCTTAAAAAAACATCTAATCCTTTTCGAAGTTTTGCTGTTGGATATCCTATCAAGGTACATAGTTCATAGTTATCACTAATCTGATTGACATAACTTATATTATATATAGGTTATATGTTTATATTTGATTTCACATTCTCAACATGATGGGCTGTACAACCTTATGACCGACCCAACTAGAGATCTTTATGGACTTTAGGGCTCAATAACGCCTCCAGGCCATTAAGTAAACAGGCCTAGTTTAGAGGCCGAGATCCGGTCCGCTGGGCACATATCCATGCCCAACCCAAGTGTGCTGCTATAGTTTAGTCAAATTCAAGCCAGGCTGAAGCAGGACAAAACCCATTGCCACTAGAACAACTTTTATTGCAGTAAAATTTGAAGTAACACTGGGAAGGGCATCCATTGCAACTTGGGCTTTCAATAGGTAGGATCTATCGCGGAGTTCGACCCCTTCAACTAAGGATTTCTCTAAATCAGAACCTCAGACAGTCCGGACTCATTGTGGAAAGGTGATTCCTAGAAGTCAAGACAATTCTTGAATGACGTGGATCTAGCCTATTTGATTCAGATCCACAGCCACCCACGATTTGTTTCCATGGAATTGAATTAATAGGAATTCAAAGTTCGAATGGAATCTGACAAGTCCCTTGATTTGCTCAATGGTCCAGGGATGTGTGTAATGTACGTGGTGCATGAGTTCGAAAGGACCGGAACTAAAAATTATTAAAGAGGTGAAGCGGGGAAGAATAGAAGCTAGGGCAGTGATTTAGATGGGTGCTCTACTAATCCCTTTTGGATATTATATTTGCTTCCTCACCTTCTAACATCTAGATAAATTCCCTAGACAATGGGGGATGCTTGATAGATAGCTGGTTGACAGTTGTCATCTGTAACACTTACAAGCATATTGAAGATCTTTTTCACTGGCAAGTAATGATAGAACTGACTGCAATCTTACTGGAAAAACACAAGCACACACAGAAGAGAATCACCTATAAACAAGTAATGAGGCTTAAAAAGATAATCACTCTATAAAGTATGAGGCCTAAAAGGAACAGTCTTGCCGGATATTGCCACCACATGAAAACGCTCTCTGATGGTAACCGGAAGAATCGTTCATTAAAAACATGAACAAGAACCTCCACAGCTCCTATTTTTTCTGCACCAAAGCAATTGGTATTGGGCCCCCCTTCCACAATTGAGTGATTCAAAGAATAACTTTTGAAGGAGAGCCTCATACCTTTCCTTGCAACCGAATCTCAGCTCAATTGGAACTTGGAATCTCACTCTATGACTGGACTAAAGAATGCAAGTAACCAACTCTTCCCTATCATTTTCCACACTACCACCAAACCAAGATGGTTGTAAACTGCATTAGGAGCTGTCCATCTGTAACATGTTTCCTTCATCCAAATAGGTAAGTCTCAACTTACATCCATGGTACAAATTGCTGTTGGTTGCTGCCTCCCAATCTCTATTGGATGTCTGAGTAGAACATACTTCAGAACTACCCTCTCCCAACATGAAAAGTGAAGACAATATTTTCACCACAACTGAAAGAACAAGGCTGCATTTTTCATGCCACTTGAAAGCACTAGGCTGCATTATCCTGCAAATACTTTCTTACCCCTCGTTTCAAATTCCACACAAGACCACTAATGGGCATCTTTTCCAAATTACTTGGCCCATTGGAGTTGACGGAAAGGACCCCGTCATGAGGAACTTGAAAATTTTGGAAATGAGAGAAGCCAAGGAGAAGAGAGAGCGAACAGAACTCCAAATAAACAAATGGTCCTTGGCCTTCGTTCTGTCGACCAACATATGAAACAAATATCTCAAAACATAGAAATACGACTCTACAGACAATTTAGGATGTGGATTTTGTTACTTGTATCCATCCAACAGAAAGCATTGTCGAGTGCCAAAAAAAAAAAAAAAAAAAGGAAAGAAAGAAAAAGATGGAACAAGAAGTGTAAGAAGGAGATGAACGATCTGCATCAGAATAATGCCTATCAGTGTTACGAGGTCCAATCAATAGTAAACATGGCCAGCCATGACATGGACCACTGATAATATCCATGATGTCATTCCATCTGCTTATCCTGTTTTTATCATTTCACAGTTGTGGTCTCAAACAAGGTTGTGAATAGGAGGCTCAAACATCAACGGGCTGACAATTGAGAGATCGTAACGGTGGCATTGGATGCGGATGATGCAGTAGAAGTGGATGTGTCAGTTCTGGCATCATTATGAACTCTAGTAAAAGTTCTATTATTGGTGGCATCAATGAAGGCAGGTCTGTTTAGACTTATTCCCAGTCCACCTCTTCTCAGCAGAAAAACCACGACATCGGACATAGTTGGCCTTGAAGCAGGTGACTGAGTGCACATAAGAGCTATCTGTATTACTTTCTTCACTTCATCAGCTGAGTACTCATTTGGGTTTAGGCTTTCATCCAATAATTCCATTAGTAGATCTTCCTCATACAGCCTCCATGCCTGGTTAACCACACCAAAAAGAAAACAAACAATCATGATCACATTAATCTATAGGAGCCTGGTGTTGCAGTCATGGGTAAAAAGGAATCTATTGATATTGATAAATTCCAGAAAAGATGATGGCATTAATGCAAACTGAGTATGGATCTTCTATGATTTTAACTGTAGAGAGTTTTGCAAAGTAGGCCACCTAGTGGCCCCACTAGGGGATGGGAAGGGTGGGAAAGATGCTTGGGCCTATAGATGGTAATTGAGAAACCAAGAATGAGTTCTTGAAAAAGATTTTGGAGATTAGTTACCCATTCAAGAAGGTATTGCGTGACTGGTTCAGTTTTTATGTGACTACACTTCCGACCGCTTATGATTTCCAGGACGACCACACCATAGCTGTATGTGTCAACCTTCTCAGATAACTGCCCATTGATTGCATACTCAGGTGCTGTGTAACCCCTGTTCAACAAGATATCATGTGCCTTTCAATCAATATAGATGTTCATGATCACTGTAATATGAGCCTATGCTAATTCATGAAGGCGGGGCGATTTTACGGTTTAATTCACTAAAGTTGGGCCTAGTCCAGGCATGTTCACATTATACCATATCATGTGTCTTGCATTGACCAAGCACCCCCACCAATTCTGACCTTTAAGCATAAAAGCTTAGCCTGTTTAGCTACAGGGTCAGAAAATTAGGTCCAAGGAGCCCAAAGACAATAGAAATTGACATTTTGTGTTTTGGGTCTTCATACTTGACAACAAAATGAGAAGAAATGGAGTCGGAGATTGGGCAGATTCAAAACAAATGTAACAATTGTAATTACTGACTTACAAGGTTCCTGCAAATCTGGTGTTGAGATGACTCTGGTCCTCTGGAAGTAGTCTTACAAGCCCAAAATCTGCAATTTTGGGCTGAAAATCATCATCAAGCAGTATATTACTGGACTTTATGTCTCGGTGTATAATGCGAGCGTGGAATTCATCATGCAGATATGCAAGACCTCTAGCCGTGCCGACAATTATATCAAATCGCTCTTTCCAATTGAGAATTCTATGTTTATCACCTGTGAGGAGAACCACATAATGATAGTTACATTTAACCAGAGTCAAACAATTAAAAATTATACATTAAAATTCAAATTTATGTAACAACAAACTAAATAGGTTGGTATCATAACAGCTATAGTGTAGTGAGAAATTGTAATAAGCAGTATATAGTGACACTGCTGTGATATTACTGTGCATAATCCCTGTCATATGAATTCATATTTCTTTCTTGAAGCAGGTTTTCTTTTTTTCTCGTTTTTCATTACTTCAGAAACATATGAATCAATTTGAACAGTACATTTATATTATAACATCATCTGTATGTATTGGGAAAGGAAAACTCCCATGGTCTTTTGCAAATTACCATCTGCAAGTATAAAATGATAGGTTATCATGTAGAATCAATTGACAACTACGCAAATTTATATGAAATGCATAGTTTTAAGATATGCTGAACTTAAACGTAACTAAAAAAAGTTCAAAGATACAAAGTTTACCAAATAAGAATTTATCCAAGCTGCTATTTGCCATGTATTCATAAACGAGCAATAGTTCTGGACCTTTGTTGCAACATCCAAGCAAGCGAACGAGATTCCTGTGGTTAACATTGCTTATAAGCTTCACTTCACTTTCAAAATGTTCCCTCACAACAAGGGATTGGCTGATCATTAGCTTCTTCACAGCTACCGTGTTTCCGTTTTTCAGAACTCCCTGCAATGAACATAAGGCCAAGATTTCATTGAAATCATTCGATATATATATATATATATATATATATAGGTCAATGAGCCACAAATTGAGAAAAAAAAAAAAAAACATGTAGACTTTCCTTGTTAATTTCTTACTTTTGTTACTCTTTTTTTCTGCCTGAAATCCAAATCAAGACAACATTTTGTTGGTGGGAAGGTGGTTCCAAGTTCTAAAAGTCAGGTCGGCCTGTTTGATCAGTTTGCTATTTAATATGAAGTAGAATGTTGCGTTTTTTAATGCCAACCATGTGCATCATAACATAGTGGTAGCTCTAGTGGTATGATGAGAGGAATTAGCATTTAAATCACTTCATTTTTCTCCTCACATTTGTTTTGATTCGGCATTGTAATCACAAGAATTCTAAGCAATGCCTTCGTATCAAAAGGACTACAAGTGGAGTAAAATTGGAATCCACAGATAGCATCTTGCCTCCTCTTTGGTAGGGTTATCATCCTGCTAAATCAAATTGTGATGGTTCCACCTATATGAAAATGACCTTATATTCTTCACTCCTCACCTCTTTAGTACTCCTATGTTAAAACTTAAAACCACTTTTCTATAAAATTCAATGAAATATAGCATGTGCTATGGGATTGATGGATGAGTAAAACAAATCCGAACCACTTCTCTAGCTGGTTCTGAACTAGTTCAACTGGAAGATTCAATTTTCAGAATTTTGATTACAGAGTAGCAATAATTAAGGCTCCAAAAGACTGCAAGAGGCACCTTACCTTGTATACATCCCCAAATCCTCCTTCTCCCAGTTTACACTTTTCATTGAAGTTTCGTGTAGCAAATTTAAGATCATTGTAATGATAACTCTTTGGCCCACGCAGCTCAGTTGCCCCGAATGTATCCCCTGCACATACAATTACAACACATAGCTAGTTATTAGGGACACAGTCTTTGAGGTCTAAGGATGAAAATGAATGTAGTAAACATGAAAAAGAATCCATTTTTCATACTTTCACCGGTTGATCGGATCTTCTTCAATCGCCCCAGTAATATAATTATCAGAATCAGGAGAATGAATGCGGCTCCGCCACTAATACCTGCTATGATTGCTTTCTTATTGCTTGAACCTCCTGCATGTTTGCAACCTTGATCCTTAAGACCAGTATGGGTAATTCACTTGTAAAGTGGATTCAAATAAATGATTACTTTAATAATAAAAAAAAGAGGAGTCCTATTAAAAAAAAAAAACATAAAATTTTAAAATCTATCTTCTTGACTTTTTCTTATTTTGGGGCATGTGAAAGATCACCACTGTTGTTTTGATGCACCAACAGTCTATTTCTTTATTTGGAATTCCTTGCATGAATTTAGGATGTTGGCATTTTTTCAGACATGACGTGACATATTGTCCTTGCATTTACAAATGCCTTATTTTTTGCTCTGCATTTCAAAATTTCAGCAACTTGAAAGTTCTCAAATGGCTTTTGGGAATTCAGAACTTATAGCCCCTTTGTATTTTGGTGGAATCCCTAAATGCTCAAGTCTGTTTGGGAATTCAGAGATTTATCAAACAAGAATTCCTTAAATCCTAGCAAAGGAACATGCCCTAAAGTGTCTCACACATTTTCCCATGTTTGGGAATTGTGGAACTCCACAATGGGGCCTGCTTATTGATAAATCGAGGTGTTTTAAAATGAATGCGATCCCCTCAACTAACATAAGTCAAGTTTTGCTTAAAAAGATTCGGTCCAACCGGAAGATCATTGTGCTAATTACCACATTATCAGTAATGTTCAGGATCAACTCCTATTAATTAAGTAAAAATTAGAAATCAATCATTAGATCAGATGTAATTCATTTTTAACGGTATAGTTTATCAGTTGGTGGATCCCACAGTCGAGTTCTAATTTCTATGCGTACCACTAAGAGGATGTGTGTGGATGACAATGGATAGTCAAGGCCGGCCTACTGCATAGAGGCTAAAGGGGGGTTTGTAGATTTGAAGGGCTTGTTTGTGCATGGAAGGCTGTAATGCAGGTCTTGTGAGGGGATATCGGATCCCATTTATTATCTCACACAGGAAATATTTCACAAAAATAGATGCAGGCCTATGCCGGTACGTTATTTAAAATATAACGATCATAACGGTCATGGTATAAAAGAACAGTGAAAATAATGGTCCATTTTAAGCCAATATAATGGTCATAACAGTCCATAATGGCCGATATTTTAAAAATAACGGTGAAAATATAAAGATAGAAAGATGTAGTATCATATCAGATGAGGGGAATCCAAGGCTACATTTTATTTTATTTTCAGAGATAATTTTTTTTTCAGTCGGATGGGTCGAGGAGCGACGCTCTCAAAGTTAAAAAATAAAAAATAAAAATAGGATGACGGAACCCTTTCGTAAGGCTCCAACTACAAAAAAAATTTTCATGCGACAATCGTATGCCGGAAATTTTCCAATAAAATCCTCTTTTCTTATGTCCGGCTTAAAAAATATTCCATTTATTACTTTGAGTCTATTTGCAAAAACGTGTGGAATATGAAAGGACCCAACTTTCTGTCATTTCTGCATATGTTGCCTTCCGCAAACGTCACTAGCCATTTGACTTTTCTTATGGAAAAAAAATCAAGGGATAGTGCACATATAGTTGTTCTTAGACTTTAAGATTTATTCATATTCAGTTTGAGAACTTTACTTGTTACTTGTAGAACACTTCAAATAATAAAAGTATAAAATGTAAATGGGTTATGATAATATTTTATCTTAAATCATTTTTGCTATGAAATCTTTTTAATTCTTTATTTAAAATTGAGATCTTTTTAATTCTTTATTTAAAATTGAGAGTTTTTTTTTTTCTTTTAATGGAGAAAAGAGGGTTAATTATTTAAAAATTTAGAAAACTTGTACTTTTAATACGACCATTTATCCGAAAAATTAAAGGTTTGGTACTCTACCAGTAAAATTTCCAAACAACGTTTTAGTTTAAACACTTTTCACAAAGTTATTTATACCATACAATATTGTAGGGCCAACTATCGCCCTTGGAGATATCCCAAGACTTGCGGTATTGCACAGTTCAACGGAAAATAGACCGTTGTCGGACAAATGTTAGGTTAGGTCAGTAATGTGGTGAAAATTCCAAAATTCCGGCTTGACCAACCATCCTCTACCACTCAAACTGAGTTGGACTGACCCCGTAACAAAACAAATTTTAAGCTCCAACAAGTTCCAACCCAAGTCAAAGCTGAGAAGAGAACAGGAACAGCTCGAGTCAGTTTTGTTTTTCAAGACTCGTTTAATCCCTGGATCAAACAAACTGCTTGAGAATTTTACTTGTTCATGTACCAACTCACTCATGACTCGTGACTCGTGACTCACCAGTATTAGTCTGCAAGAAAGGCGCGAGATCAGTAGTCTGATTATCTCCAAAGAAGGCCGTGTCCGAATACCTCAAGAAGCAACCAGCATCAAAAGCCCTCCCATCCACATCAGGCAGACACGCCTTCACATTCCCGTACGCCACCTGCAAGCACGCCTCGCACCCGCTCCTCCCCACCGTCTCCACGCACTGCGCCACCCCATAAACCACCTCACCACCCACCCCCACCGCCCTCTTCCCCGCCGCAAAAAGCCCCCCAATCCTCGGCGTCGCCTTGCACAGATCCGTCAACAGCCCATCAACAACCGCCCCAAACTCCTTCTCCGACGCCTTCCGGTTCCCGCCGCACTGCAGAACGTTCCCCGCCAGCGTCGTCTGGTTGAAGAAATCTTCGCTTTCATATCGCAGATAGCAGCCGTCGTATACCACACGTGCGCCGTTCGCGGCCGAGCAGTTCCTTATCTGGCGCTCGGCCTCGGAGAAGCAGGAGATGCAGTCGGAGGTGGAGAGGTAGGGTCTGCATTGGAATAGAGTGTAGATTTGGTTGCTCTGCGCGGTGGCGAAGGTGGAGGAGATGAGCTGGGATCGGATGTTGGAGAAGGTCGCGTTGAGGTCGGAGAAGGAGGAAGGGCTGGTGGTGTTGTATTGGCTGCAGCCGCGCTTGATAAGATTGGTCTGAGGATCGGATGCAATCAGATGCGGAAAGAAGGTGATTACAATGAGTGAGAAGAAGATGGAATGAGATGATTTTGTTCTCATGTTAGCATAGATGGACGGATTTGAACAAGAAAGAGAGCGAGAGTTGAGTTGAATGAGATTTTTGTTTACAATTGGGAAGATCAAATTAACAGAGAAGATTAGTATTAAACTCCATGCATCAAATCGTCAACTTGAGAGATTTTCAATGGTTTTGGCGTAAGAGAAAGGTCGAAGGAATTCAAAGATGAGAAACTTGGAAGTTTGATTAATGAAATGAGGATTCCAGAAGAAGACCTTTGAATTTTTACGAGTTGCCAAAGCCGAAGGAAAAGGAGCGCGTGATATTAATATCTCTTTGTGTTTTTTGTGTTTTCTTCAGAGGATTAACGTTGGAGCGTTTGGATGGACAGAAACGATAGGAGAGAGAGAGAGGTGAGCTTGGACTTGTATACAGTCTTAGTTCTTTTCTATTATGTATTTATTACGCTCGTGGAATGGAATGGTTGACAAGGTCCAAATTCTCTCATTCCGGACCTATCAATCATTCATTGAATATTATGTAGGCTTGTTTGGTAAAAGTATTTAATTAGTCAAGTGGAGGAAAACATCAAATAAAAAAAGTACTAAATTTTAAAAAGCCCCTCTTTAGTAAGAATATGATATACCGGGGAATCCATCACATAATGTGATGGTTTGCACCTTCATAGTTGCAAGTGTCATATTGCTCCATTAGAATTTCAAAATCTTAGTCACCTAAAAGGTTTTAAATGACACTTGAAATTTTAAGAATTATTGTCCATTTGTTTTTTAGTGGAATTTTTTGATGTTGAAGTATAGAAGAGGATTTTGAAATTCCCCCATGTTTGGGAATTCAAAAATCCCTCGTGCAAGAATTCTTCTACGAATTTTACAAAAAAGCAAAGGAATTAGAACTTTTAGAATCTTAAAAGATAATTTGAAACCTTTTAGGTAGCTCAAGTCTTAAAATCTTTGTGAAGAAACGTAGCATTTACAAATGTCAAATGCTAGGACATGAACCACCCAATCATGTTATGAATCCCCAGCACACAAATGGCTTTTTTCCTTTTCTTTGTATTTAGAGAATTCCTCTATGGAGAGTTTCTAAATTCCCATGCATAGTGGAATTCCTTAATGCTCATTGTATATGAGCATTCAAAAACTCCACCGAAAAGCAAAAGAGTTGGAATTTCAAAATACTACATTTCACTTGCGACCTTTTAATCAAATAGAATTTAAAAATTATTGTAAAGAAATAAGGCATTTGTAAATGACAGGCAACAAGTCATCAAATCATGTTCAAAAAATCCCAACACCTCAAATTTTTATCAAAAGTCCTAACAAAGAAATACACCCCAAGTTCTTGTCAGATCTTTTTAAAAAAAATAGAAGGTAAGCTAGGGATTGAACCGTGGCACCAGTGAAGCACAACTAGAACGAGTGGCGGCATACGGAGCACTATAGTAGAAGCAACACCGGCGAAGCATAGTGAACCACTGGAGCACACCAGGGATGACCCCTAGACTAATAGATGAGGCTAATTTAGGACTAAGATAGATTGCAGCTCCTCCCTTATAAAGATCAAAGAGGAAAGGTTATTTTTGCTTATTTTCAAAATCCACCTTTGATCTTTATTTTTAACTACTAATGGTATGAATTATATGTATTCAATTCTTATGTATTTTAATACAAACAAACAAGCTCTTAATGTTAATTTGATGGACACCATATGAGGGTTGATGATAAAAATATTTCTATAGTCTCCATTTGTTTGATGCACCTGGATTGAGTCCTCCCTCAACTTCGATTTTGTTCTAAAATGAGCGATCTCAGCTTTCAATTTATAACGTTCTTGGGTTGCGGCCTGGGCTGATTTGAGCTGACTCACTTTGTGCTGGATATGGCCGGCTGATCTTTAGGATAATAGGCCAAGAAATCCAATGTATTTTACTCAAATAACTAAATAAAGCTTTAAATGGGCCATCAGTCATGTAGTTACACCAAAGACCACTACGGGGAATCCAAGCATGGACCATTTCATGGTCCCAATCAATAACTGGTCTGACTTTGAGTGCATCACACAGTGCACACCCTAACTTAAATAGGGACCGTTGATGTGTAGTCCACCTAAATGCATAACAATCATGTATGTGCATTGGAACTGGAAGGATCTCATTGCCACCGGGGTTGTTCAAACAATCATGTTTAGAATATACATGGATTCATGAGTCTAGATCCAGGTACATCACGGACTCAACCAGTAGTCAGGCCATTTACAACCTTAAAACTAAAGAGAGAGTTTATAACTGGGCATACATATCTGATCACCTAATAAGGTGGACTAGTTGCCTCGACTAACTCTGCATTGAATCTGATTGTGAATCCTCGCTACGTGAGAGATCCTCCATATCGATGCCTTCCTCCACCACTGGGCTAAGTAAATTTTGAAGGGCCCTTCTCACATTCTTCTCGGGATGCAGGCAGTGTGGGTGGGTGGGGGTGGGGTGGGCGCGGTGTGGGTGGGTGGGGGGGTTTGGGCATTCTCACTTAGACATATGAAGGGGTTAAGATAGATAGATAATTAACAATACATCATCCCCTATATGCTGAAATGCAAGCTGTCCTGATTGGGTCTAAAATAAGCAATCAATTACTGGTGGTCCCAATGTAAGATTGAGTTAATTAAGGTGGGCCCGCTCATGTAAAACTAAAGCATCCTCGTAAGCACTGAACTAATTAAAGACCCATCGAGCAGAGATATCCACTCGCGCATGAACTTGCCTTCAGTTTGTACAAGTCTAAGTGGACTAGCACTATGAACTGATCCATCTGTCACAGGACATTGGTGGAGGCCTGGGTGTCTCACACTCGTTACTCGGATGGGATGTGTGGAACTCTACCATGGGCCAACTTATTATAATCTTTCAAAATGAGAATATATATCATCCCCCTCAAGTGACATATATATGTCATTATCAGTAATGTTCAATCTCAAGTTTGGCAACTCTACTAATAGAGTAAAATGAAGTAAAGTTTATTTTGAAGAAAGAATAAAATATATGTGGGTTATGATTGTATTTTATTTTTAATTATTTGTTATGAAATCTTTCCAACTTTTTGTATGGGAAAGTGGAGTTTTATTGTATTTTAGTGGACAAAGGTAGTTGTTTTTTTACTGTTTAAAAAAAAAATGGAGGGGATTTTGAATTAAAGTGTTTTTGATGTGACATGTTGTCTGAAAAATAGAGGCTTTACTTGACTTTTACTATATTAGTAAAGTGTCAAACTAGCCCTAAAATGGGATCAAGTCCCATTGAAGTAAAAATTGGAAATCAATCATTAGACAAGATGAAATTCATTTTTTACAGTCTAGTTTATCAGTTGGTGGACCCTACAGTGGAGTTGGCGTTCTAATTTCTACACACCTGTGCAGAAGACAATGTTATAGTCAAGGCCTACTGCTATGATAACGGACACTTACTTCACTGATAAGCGGCAACAGGGTTCGATTCTAAAGTACACCACCTCTTTCCGCTTATGTGAATTTTTATTTTTTTTTTGCTTGTGTGGATTGTCTTCTCGTATGTGTTCGGGTCTCTCTTGGGTCCCAGCCCCCTTGCCTGGGTTAAAAAAAAAAAAAAAAAGCACTACTGCTGCAGTGCATTAAGGATGAAGAGGGATTGGAAGATTTTTAGGATTTGTTTGTGGTAGGCAGGCTGTAATGCAAGTCTGGAGAGGGGGCGTCAGACTTTATTTAATATCTCACACACAAAATATTCCACAAAAACTGATGAGTGGAGGTTGACTGCTATTTTTTAAGTCTCCCCTAGAATATATTCCCCCATTTTCTTCTGAGAGTCTATTTGCAAGAACGTGTGGAATATAAATGGCGCCCGCGCCCTACCTGCCATTTCGGCATACACAGCCTTGCACAAATTACGTTCCTATCCATTTGATTTTAAAAAAATCAAGGGATATATTATTGCCTATATAGCTGTTCTTGGACCTAACATTACCTTCCAAGCGATTGAGATATAAGTATTCATTACAGAGCTATTTGTCCGATGTGTTAGGGCCATGCGATATGATGCACATCATACTATATGATATTGTAGGGCCGTGGGATATCACACCTATTCATCTTGTGAGATATCCTATGGCTTGTGATATTGTTCTATGAACAACATAAAATATTTAAACAAGAACTGTTCATTTTGTGAAAATTCCAAAAACCTTAGTTGACCAACTATCCTCTACTACTCAACCTATTTTTTTACTGGAATTTATGATTAGAATTTGAGAGATTGAGATTTTTTTGGACATGATGTGACATTTTGTCCTCTGGCATTTGAAATGTGGCGTTTTTTTCATTAGAGTTTCAAATTCCAATCACCCAAAAGATCTTTTGAAATTCTTGGAATTCAACTTTCTATACCATTTGTTGGAGTTTCAAATTCTCCATCAAAAAGAGGAATTTGGAATTCCACCTTTAAGTGGACAATTTTTGGAGAATTTGAAATTTTCTCATACATGAATTCTTGAAATTCTGGTAAAGAAAGGGAACTCAATTTTGTTTTTCAATGCTCGTTTAATCCCTGAATCAAACAAAACTGCATGCTTGAGAATTTTACTTGTTCATATACCAACTCACTCATGACTCGTGACTCACCAGTATTGGTCTGCAAGAAAGGCGCGAGATCAGTAGTCTGATTTTCTCCAAAGAAGGCCGTGTCCGAATACCTCAAGAAGCAACCAGCATCAAAAGCCCTCCCATCCACGTCCGGCGGACACCCCTTCACATTCCCATACGCCACCTGCAAGCACTCCTCACACCCGCTCCTCCCCACCGTCTCCACGCACTGCGCCACCCCATAAACCACCTCACCACCCACCCCCACCCCCCTCTTCCCCGCCGCAAAAAGCCCCCCAATCCTCGGCGCCGCCTTGCACAGATCCGTCAACAGCCCATCAACAGCCGCCCCAAACTCCTTCTCTGACACCGTCCGGTTCCCGCCGCACTGCAGAACGTCCCCCTCCAGAGTCGTCTGGTTGAAGAAATCATCGCTTTCGTATCGCAGATAGCAGCCGTCGTAGACGACACGTGCGCCGTTCGCGGCCGAGCAGTTCCGGATCTGGCGCTCGGCTGTGGTGAAGCAGGAGAGGCAGTCGGAGGTGGAGAGGTAGGGTCTGCATTGGAAGAGAGTGTAGATTTGGTTTCTCTGCGCGGTGGCGAAGGTGGCGGAGATGAGCTGGGATCGGATGTTGGAGAAGGTGGCGTTGAGGTCGGAGAAGAAGGAGGAAGGGCTGGTGGTGTTGTATTGGCTGCAGCTGAGCTTGATAAGATTGGTCTGAGGATCGGATGCAATCAGCTGTGGAAAGAAGGTGAGTACAATGAGTGAGAAGAAGATGGAAAGAGATGATTTTGTTCGCATGTCTGTGGTTTTAGCACAGATGGATGGACTTGAACAAGAAAGAGAGCGAGAGTTGAGTTGAATGAGATTTTGTATACAATTGGAAGATCAAATTAACAGAGAAGATTAGTGTTAAACTCCATGCATCAAATCGTCAACTTGAGAGATTTTCAATGGTTTTGGCGTAAGAGAAAGGTAAAAGGGAATTCAAAGATGAGAAACTTGGAAGTTTCGTTGAAATGAGGATTCCAGAAGAAGACCATTGAATTTTTACTGGGAATTGAAAGTTGCCAAAACCGAAGGAAAAGGAGCACGTGATATAAATATCTCTTTTTGTTTGTTGTGTTCTCTTCAGTGGATTAACGTTGGAGCGTTTGGATGGATTGAAACGACAGGAGAGAGACGTGAGCTTGGACTGGATCTCTCTCTCTCTCTCTCTCTCTCTCTCTCTCTCTCTCTCTATATATATATATATATATATATATAATCTCGTGGAATGGAATGGTTGACCAGGTTGGCTCTTATTGTCAAATTCTCTCATCCCGGATTCATTGAATATTATGCAGGCTTGTTTGGTAAAAGTATTTAATTAGTCAAGTGGAGGAAAACATCAAATAAAAAGATACTAAATTTTAAAAAGCCCCTCTTCAATAAGAATACTAGCACAACAAACCGAGCACAATACGGTATGCCCATGCATTACAAATTGAATATGCATATATTAAAAAGGTCATGTGAAGTACTTTTTTCATAAATGAAAATAAAATAAAAAAAAACAGGCAGAAAGGTAGTAGAAGAGATGGGGTAGAGCAAAAGATTTTTTTTTTTTTTTTTAAAAGGAAGAAGTAGGACTACAGTGGAGAGTAGTGGGTGATTTGATTACATAAGGGTCTATTTGAATGTACGGTGAATTGAAGTATGACGAGGTGAAACACCAAATCAAAAAAGAATAAAATATAAGGTGTTATGATGGTGTTTTGTTTTTAGCTGTTTGGTATGAAATTTTTTTGACTTTTTGTAAAGAAAAGTGTTGCTTTTTTGTCTTTTAGTGGAGAAAAGATTTTTTTTTTTTTTTTACTTTTTTTGAAAAAGATGGAGGGAATTTTGAAATTGTGTACTTTTGATATGACCTATTGTCTTTTCTTGTCTGGATAATGGAGGCTTTACTTCACCTCACTTCACCTCACCTCACCTCACTTCACCACACATCCAAACACGCCCTAAGGATATGAGTGGATAGTTACAAAAAAAGAATAAACCATTTTAACAAATAGGGGTAACTGTCGGTCAAAATTATCACCGATGTTCAAAATTGAAGCCAAAACCTCCTAGCTTAATATATTATAATGGTATAAAGGGGAATTCACGACATAATGTAATGGCTTGTACCTTCATAGTTGCAAATGTCATATTTCTCTATTAGAATTTCAAAATTTCAGCCACCTAAAAGGTTTTAGATGACACTTGAGATTTTAAGAATTATAGTCCCTTTGCTTTTTAGTGAAATTTCTTAATGCTGAAGTACAGAGGAGGATTTAGGAATTCCCCTATATTTGGGGATTCAGAAATCCTTCATTCAAGATTTCTTCTACAAATTCCACAAAAAAACAATGGGATTAGAACTTTTAGAATCTTAAAAGACCATTTGAAACCTTTTAGGTGGCTCGAGTCTTAAGATTTTGGTGAATAAATATAGCAATTGCAAATGTCAAATACGATGGGACGAGCCATCCCATCATGTCATTTATTCCCAATACACCAAGAGCGTGTTTTCGTGTTGTATTCAGAGAATTCCTTTGTAGAGAGTTTCTAAATTCCCAAACAATGTAGAATTCCTAAATACTTGTACTTGAGCATTCAGAAATTCTACAAAAAAATGAAAGAGTTGGAATTTCAAAACTCTAGGACACTTGCCATCTTTTAATCAGTGAGAACCCCTGGCACCAGTGAAGCACGACCAGAATGAGTGGCGGCATACAAAGCACTATGGTAGAAGCAACACCGGCGAAGCATAGTGAACCACTGGAGCACACCAAGGATGACCCCTAGCACCAGTGAAGCATAACTAGAATGAGTGGCGGTATACAGAGCACTATGGTAGAAGCGACACCGGCAAAGCATAGTGAACCATTGGAGCACACCAGGGATGACTCTTGCACTAATAGATTAGGCTAATTTAGGACTAAGATAGATTACAACTCCTCCCATATAGTGGCAAAAAATAATAATAATAATAATAATAATAATAATAATAATCATTGACAGGCATGGGGTTTAGTAAGAGTAAAATTAATATGGACTCCATACCAACCAAGATTTTGCTTCAATCAGAGTGGGCAGCATATCGTATTTAGAACATTGCAATTAAAATACACAAAATAAATATAGTGAGTTCATATCTTTACTACACGACCTATCTCACAAAAACAAACAGTTGATCACCCTTGATTTATGAACACAAAATATTCATGGTTTTTAATTGAAAGTGCTGCCCATGATAAATGGCAATTGGGATAAAAAATATATATATTTGGGGCCGCCCATGCCTAAATGTTAAATAAGTCCAGCCTACCTAAATTGCATTTTCATATAATATGGCATGCTTTGCTTGAACATTATGATGGCAGCTGTTAGAGTCTTTTTTAATATTTTAAAATTTTAAATAATGTATGGGAATTCTCATTTTTAAGAGCTTTCAAATGAAAGAATCTTGGATCAGAAAATATTATATCATTTGACTTTTGCATCCATTATTGTGAAAAAAATAAAAGTTGAGTAGGAACTTCTATGACTCCCTCCTTGCCTAAGTTTATTATTATTATTAATTTTTTATAGGTGGGGCTACTAGTCTACCAATGATACTTCCCCTAAGGACTCAGGATTGATCCCTAAGCTTGGCTGTAAGAGTAAGGTGCTAACACCGCTCAACCATGAATGAGATGGCTTATTGCCAAAACTATGGTGTAAGCGAAGATTACCCCCTGCGCTCTACACTTAGTAGTCTCTTTCACGAGAGTCGACACAAGGGTTGCTGGATTAATATCTATATATAATGTAAAGAGTTTCTCTCACTATACTTTATTGTTCCTCATGGATAAAAAGTATAAATTATTAGAACTAAGAACAATTAAAGGCCTCAAATATCTAGAAACCTCAAAAAAAAAAAAAAAAAGTTCTACAAATCATAAAACTGCCAAAGTGGTCCTCGTACATGGATGCTGATGGGGCTGGTATGATTTATAAATCTTACATGGATTCCAAATGACTTTGGATGGCTATATTGTGTGTTTGTGCATGCAGCAAAATCTACACTGGATAAATACTACGTCTATCCTATTTATTTGCTTTCTAATACATAGAAATTGAATGCATAGGATTCATACAATAAATAGGTAAAAAAATAAAGATCAAAGGTGAATTTAAAAAATAATTAAGTATCAAATAACCTTAGAATTAAAAAAAATATGGAAAGTGATTAATAAACCAGTCACTACCCCCCTGCTAGTAGTAGTTCATTTTCCATCTCTCTTTTCTCATTCTATTTCCCGAAAAGAAAAGTTTATTTTTGCTTATTTTCAAAATTCACCTTTGATATTTATTTTTAACTACTAATGGTATGATTCATATGTATTCAATTCCTATATATTTTAATACAAACAAACAAGCTCTTAACGTTGATTTGATGGAGACCATCTGACCGTTGATGATAAAAAAAAAATAAAAAAATTCTCTATAGTCTCCGTTTGTTTGATGCACATGGATTGAGTCCTCCCTCAACTTCCGTTTTGTTCTAAAATGAACGATCTCAGCTTTCAATTTATAATTTTGTTGGGTTGCGCCCAGGGCTGATTTGAGCTGACTCACTTTGGCCTGGATATGGCCGGCTGATCTTTAGGATAATAGGCCAAGTAGTCCAATATTGTATTTTACTCCAATAACTAAATAAAGCTTTAAATGGGCCATCAGTCGACATGTGGTCACCCCAAAGACCAATACGGGGAATCCAAGCATGGACCATTTCATGGTCCCAATTAACAACTGGTCTGACTTTGACACCCTAACTTAAATAGGGACCGTTGATGTGTAGTTCACCTAAATACATGACAATCATGCAAGCTGTCCTGATTGGGTCTAAAATAAGCCATCAATTACTGGTGAATTAGATTGTTATGGAAGGAGATGCCTTGATCATTATGGAAGGGCTTGAACAGGTAAAGTCAGTTCTATGTAACTTGATCATGTGGCTACGGAAAAGATTTATCACTATGTTAAAGCGTTTTTCAAACTGGTTAGCTCAGTTTTCCCCAGCCGAATGCTAATCCAATAGCTGATTTACTGGCAAAATCAAAGACTCTTCACTTCAAATATTTAATCAAGTTTTACCTAACTTCATTCAGTTGGTCTACAATTAACAGATATTCTAGGAGCCTATAAGTTCAAGTTGCAGGTATTAATAAGGGTGTTGGGGCAGGGATTATGGGAAATTTGTTTATTTATTTACTACTTTATACTCTTTTGGATTGTTAATATATCTATCCTCTTTTAGAGGGAAACAAGGGGCGCTTAAAAGACTAAAAACAATTAACCATCTTGAATTTCTTTAGCTAACTATTTCTACCAAAACCTCAAGGGGTTAGTAGAGGTAGCAAAAATACTTTTCAATATTCCCCTTTAGGTGGAGCCCGTGCACTTTTGGCGACACACTTTTTTTTTTTTTTTTTTTGTGCCGCGTTGTTCCTCCTGGAATTTGAACTCACGACCGGTTGGCTCTGATGCTATCTTGAATTTCTTTAGCTAGCCATTGCTACCAAAACCTCAAAGCATTAATAGAGACGGTGAAAATACTTTTCAATATTCCCCTTCAGGTGGAGACCACTCCTCAATAAACCACTGTGCTCATTTGGTTGACAAGACCTCAAATGTCGCCCGCTTGCCCACCTTTCCCACTTGTATGGGCCATCCTTCTCACGCTTTGGGCTTCCTCTTCCTACATGTATGGGCTCTCTTGATTCCCAGCTCTCTAGATTGGGGTACCAACAATAAAAAACTAAACAAGAGCAAAACTCAGACCAGACTTGACTTGACTCAGCGAAATCCACCAACTCAAGTTGCGCTTGTCAATTGAAGGGGAGTTTGACCAGAAACTCTAGCAACCTCAATACAGTTACTCGACTAGACAAGGTCCAAATCAGTCTGATCAGTTTCTAGTTCTAAAACATGTCACCAAGTCTGAGCTTCCAGTTTTACCAGAAACAGGCCAATTTTCCCTCTCTCATGGGTGCTAATAGAGCGCGTGATACAGTAGGTGTCACTAAAATCAAGTCCAATTGAGCTAATCCTCCAACCAATTCATTCACTTGAATCAAGTCAACTTGCACAATTAGGGTATTAAGGACTAATGCAAGGCCATCCATCCATCTTAATACTGTTGGGCCAGCAATGTAGATAGTGTGGATTGATCCATGTCAGTAGCAAATGAATGGAACGTCGACCCAATTTGTTTATTTAATGATTGATGCATGAGTCAGACTCCTATTGCGGTGAGCAGCAAAGCTACACTTGACAACTAGTCATCCACGTCATACAGTGACTTGCCACACAAATAAAGAGAATTCCATTTGTGGAATCCATTGTGGATCGCACACAATATTATAGAACCATGTGAACTAAGAAGAAGACTTACTGTCACATTCCCCAAGTCCTGTTTGGATCACTGCAACTTGGTTGACCCACACTCACTTTACACGCAAATTTATTTCCACTTCCTTAGAACTTGTATCCTTGATTTTGTCTAAGGTAATGTGTGACATGTTGACGAGTTCATTCACGCACAAACTCAATGTGGGGGTTTGTCAAAATTTAGCTTCTCAAACATCAAATTGAAATGAAGATTTTTTTAATATGGGATCGTGCATTTGTACTATCACCAAAGGCGGAACCCCCCTAAATTATATTTCACCACATCCCACCATGAGTATGACAACAACACCAATCGTAGGAATGCCAAAGAATATCATTCCAAATTTCAAAAAAAAATAATCAAACTACACAATCAAAATAAAAAGATATGGAAGGCTGACTATAAAATGTTGTCTTGGATTGTACCAAAAATAAAAAAAGATAAAAGTTAGTATTTTTTTTAAGATAAAAGTAAGTTGATTTCTAATAGATTCATGATTCTCTTTTTAAGTTGTGGCCAATGGGTGGACGTGCACTCCCTCTGAACTAATGTTGGAAAATATTCATCTATGCATGTTTACATGCACACTGCACATCCGGATATGTGGTAAGTGATTCATGGGTGGATTCTGCTTGTAAGATATATAGTTTGGACGTGCAAAGCTCATGCACACTATGTGCAGGTGAAAGTTTTTCAATGATGGTCAAAACTAGTACATGCCTATGTCAGGGTAGGCAAGAGTGTTTAATCTGTGGAGAGGTTTTTTCTTGCAAGAGTACGGCCACGGCTTATTTTTATCTTACTCGAGATTTAGGCATGACTTTTGTGTGGCATTTTATCTCTGTTGCAGAGGAGCTGCTACTTGGACGAGGGGGATTCAAATTTCAACACTGCTAGGTGCAAAAACTTTTACAGGTGAGAATTCCACAGTTCATGCATATATATATATATATGCCATGCATGCAGCCATGTTTTAGGACTTGCATTGTAGGTTCATGTTGAAACTTTAGAAGCTTCTGGGAGGAGATCTTGTATCATGGTGTAGACGACGGTATAATGTCACATTTAGCAATTAAATCTTAAACAATATTCCTCTCAAGTTTTTCGCAAAGTTGTGGAAAACAATTAATTCCAAGGATTTGGGCAAGTGAAAATGGTAATTTTTCTAGGACTTGTAAGGCCCAATCTCCATTCATAAGATTTGTAAATTCTTATTTTTACATATTTATACAATACCAATTTTTCTTAGCTATATGCATTGTTAAGCATCAATATCAAAGTAAGATTCTAAGTGGGGAACCCATGTTCGGGGGCAGTGAGGAGTTATCATATCTTTACCTTTCCTCAGCTGTTACCAAAGGTGTCCTAAGCGTCTATAATTGACATAATTCTACTAACTTGAGTAATCAGTTATAATTTTCAAGTAGTTTAATCATTCAAAATTTCTTTGTGATATTTTTTTAATATAAGGAGAAAGATTTGCACTAAAAATATTTTGACATATTTCCAAGAACTACATTTGACAACCCAAACACTTATACAATATGCTTTGTTTTTTTGTTTTTTTTCCTTTTCTTTTCCCTTTTTTTTCCTATTCTTAAGAAGGATTTTTTGGCAAATGCTTCTGGTGGGACAAAAGCCTTAAGTTGCCTTTGGGACCATGAAGTCGGAATCATTCCTATTCTAAGGTATTGCCCCTTGCGTCAAGTGCTAGTTCAATGTACTTCATATAATAAATACTTGTGAGTTCAGGATTTGATTTTCATATTTGGAACTTTTGTTTCTTGATCTAAACACATAATTGATTCAAACTTATCCGGCAGACCATAACGTAAATCAAAATCAAAATTACAAGACAATTTACTCTTGGATCCGTGGTGTTGGCACCAGCCACACATAGGTGCCTAGGGATCAATCCATGGGCATAAAGGTTGCACATACTATCTCAAAAAACCAGTTGTCTTATCTAAAAAAAAAAAAAGGAAAAAAGAATTACAAAAATGGTTCCAAATCTTACACCCACACTTCCCTTTTTTTTTTTTTTTTTCCACCAGAGACCACTTATATTGAGACCATAGCCAGAACATCAATGTATAGCATGCATATTGTGCCTGTCCGCATTTTTATTTTATTTTATTTTATTTTTCTGAATTTTTTTTATGATTATATTTTCTTTTTCTTTTCTTTTTTTTTTTTTTTTTTGCAACCAGATTATATTTTCTTTAATACTGAAACTTTATAAAGAAGTTGTATTATATAGAAATTCTAGGCATACATGACTATTTTTTGAAATATATATATACCTCTAAGAAATATCTTAGACAAAATCATATTTAATATGCATGATTTTTAAAATCATCCAAAAAATAATAGGAATAAACTCAAGACACAAGCCCCATAGCATATAAAACCATATCAATAATGCTAAATCTAAATAGTTATATATTAAATCAACATAAAATACATAGTTGCCAAAGAAAAAGTTTCTGCTTTTTTTTTTTTTTCTTTCTTTCTTACATGGGAGTGAATTGTAAACTATCATAATCTATCAGCCTCGAAAGCATCCATGGGTCTTCCATGCACTGACAACTCAACCTACGCCTTGATCTGCACCTAAGTATTGCATTTATAGGGTCTTCCATGCCACCTAAGTATACCTCCATTGCATTCTCTACTAATGGACACTTGGGCCGATAATCTAGCAGTGCTAGGGGTTTGATCGGCATTGTGATGAGAAGCAATGCCTCTTTACGACTGAAGCTTCTCTTGTTTCTCGTCAAAAAAAAAAAAAAAAAAATTATAAGACATGCACATATGCACTAATCTATATATAATGTCAGTTTTTTTATACTAGCCTTTAAAAATAAAATCATTCCAAATTCCTTACCAATCCACTAAAGATAAAATACCAACATAACCCCCTTATATATTATATTCTCTTGATTTGATCATTTATTTTAACTTTATTTTATGATAAAATTACAAAACGGGCCCTAAGAGCATAGTTCTATAACATTAGAGTACTACATCTCATATGCTTCCATTTTCATAATTCTAAAAGGAAAGTTAATTTGATTTTTCTATTGCCCACCGCTATATTTTCCTCATGAAAAAGGAAAAAAAGAGAACTGATTTTCTAAAAAAAAAAAAAAGATTTTTAATTTTTTATGGCACGGATAGAAATGCATGATAGCTGTCTCTAATTGGCACAAAAATTCATAGAGAGTGAAATCCTCTTGTCGCATAAAGAAATCCTATAAAAAATAATTTCTTCAAAGCACAACAAAACTAGTGAACTTTTTTCTCTATCCACATAGAAATGCATCACGTTAATCCATAAATAAAATACAATGAGCATGAAAACACAAATCCTTTTTGGCAAAATCAATATAAAAAAAAACATGCACTAAATATGTTTACAATGTTCATCTGTATATACTTTCGGGAATTCTCATTTTGGTGTTGGTTCATTGGCATAAGGCATAGGATTTTGCTCCTCATGTCATGTCTTCGGCATCCCTAGACTTATTTAATAGATGTATGTTGCCGAATTGTATGATCCCTTGAGAGGATTAATTCTCTCAACTCTTGTTAGAAAAACCAAACTTGTAAATTCTTCAATCCAACTTATATTTCACATCTAATGACAGTACAAATTATTAAAATCCAGGTTTTAGGACACACCTAAATCTTTATTGCACACACAATGATGGAACAAATTATTAAAACCCAAGTCAATTTCAAGATAAGTACCATCCATCCATCACAAAGATTTCAGACTTGTGTCGAGTGTCGAATGACTATGGTATTGGCTGGTGCTCAACTGGTAAAAGCTCCAGTCCCGTCGCCGCCACTAGCGTACGCGCGTAGTTTCTCCAACAGTAGCGGGCATTTTCGCAGTTTCTCTCCACTACTGAAAGAAAAGAGAGAAAGGAAGCGCACAAGCTCAAACAGTCTCTCTCTCTCTTTCTCTCCCCACCACCACCACCACCAACAAGTTGCAGAGAGGCAAAAGCGAGAAAAGACGAAACTGATATAGTAAGAGCGGTAAAAAGAAAGCAGGAAAGGCAAAAAAAAATCTATAGACAATAATTGGAATCAAGTGCTCGTTGGGATTCGCACTTTTGTTGAATTCCTAGATATGCACACACTCGCTCTCTCTCCCCTATTATTTATCCTACGCAAAACCCCCTTCTCTGCTCCCTCATTGGCCCAGAAGACTTGCAAAGGGAAGAGACGAGAGAGCCGGAATCACCCAACCATCTAAAAGTTTCCATCTTTGTGCTTCCAAATCTATTTTTATTCGTTTCTCCGATTTGGGGTTTCTCTGTTTTTCTCTTTGAGGTTGAAATCTGAGGTTTTGGGATGGATTAAGGGTTTTAGGATAATCGGTTTTTTGTGGGGGTTTGGAGTGTAGTTTTGGGGGGTGGTGAGAGATGGGTTTTGTTGAGTTGCCCAGGGTGAAATTTAGGGTCTTTGAGGTGGGGTGGGGAGTTTTTGTGGTTGAAATTTAGGGGCTCCTTTTTTGTGGGGGAGGATGAATTGGGGAAGGTGATGGAGTAGTTTTGGTGTTTTGTCACTTGTTGGCGATGATTCTTTTGGGACGTCTGATTTGTGGTGTTTGAGGTTGCGATTTCTCGTCTGTGCCCTATTCTAGTCGATGGAGCGTGTAAGTTTGTCTCTCGAATTTGTGGGTTTATGTTTGTTTAAATTCCTGAGGTTTAAGTAAATTTAGGATTTTGGGTGGGTTTCTCATGCTGAGAATTTTTTAGTAACGAAGCTTGTAAGCCAGAATAATGGTGGTCTGAGGATTTCTAGGATTCTGGCGAGTGGGAATTTTGAAAGATTAAATTTAGTTAGTTGCAAATCGAGAAATTTGAATTGGGCTAGTGGGAATTTGAGAAATCCAATTTGGGGCAGTGAAAAATGGAGAGAATTTGGTGATCAAATGATGAAGTAGATAGAATTCAGGGTGTTCGGATGAAAATGGCGGCAAATTCAAATACGGGTGTTCCTCAGGGAGCAATTCAAGCTTCTGTGTTTAATGACCATGTCTTTTCTCTCCTATCTGGGGCAAGAAACGTCTCAATTGGGATGACTCTACCTGTAGAAAGCTCAGGTGGGATAAACAGCTCACATGGGATGATTCTACCTGTGGGAAGTTCAGGTGGGATAAACAGCTCAACTGGAATGATTCTACCTGTGGAAAGTTCAGGTGGGATACACAACTCAACTGGGATGGATCCAACAGAGAATTCGAGCGGGATGAGCAATATGGCTGGCTTGGTTCCAGGTGGTTGTTCCTCCAGTGGGCTTCTTCTTGATATGGTACCCGGGCTTAGTCAGGATACTGGGATGGTTGTGGATTGGTCCATTAAAGAACAGTCTATACTGGAGGAAGGCCTTGTCAGGTATGTAGTCTGCATTATGTTATTTTGTTTTCATTTCTGTACCTATTTGGTTTCTAGGTCTTTTCCTTGTGAAATTTTGTTTGTCCATATGATGTTGTACTTAAGTAATTGCTGATCGTAACTGATTTTGAACTAAAAATATCTCATGGGAGCATCTTATTGTGTTGTGATGGTCTGCAGTTGTTTGATTCTAGAAGAATCGGATGAGAGCTTGTGGCATAGAGGAAGGTGCTCACTATTGCAACCTTGAGGTTGATGATGATGATGATGATAAATAAATAAAAAAATCTAGTAGAACTTGATAGAGGGTTTACTGTATTTACTTTTGGTGAATGGTCATCAAACCAAAAGATTGTTGATTGTCTATACGTTAAAAGTGCAGTTCGTCTTTGTGCCTACTTTTACCTACTGATCAAGTATTTTCATCTCTTCAATTCAACTCTATTTTCTTAGTGGCATTATGCAACTAGATGAATGATTTTATTATGATTGCAGATTCTATTATGATTCCATGTTAATCTTATGGTGATTGTTGTGTGGACTTCTCTGTGATGTATAATCTCTTTCAAAGGCGCTGTTGCGGCATTTCTTCTATTTTCGTACTAGCTGAATTCTTGTTGATCGACTCTTTGTAGGTGTGCCTGCTTGTCCTTGTATCTGCAGTGCCTGACTTTTCTTTCATACTTGTATTTTGCAACTAAAGAAGTGTTATGAGGAACTAGGAGATGGGTGACTGGGTGAGACCGTGAAGATTAGGAAAAAATCAGTCCAGCGTTATAATCGTCATCATTAAAGCCACACCCATTTATTTGGGTTTGGCTTTGTGAGTTAAGAAGTAACAATATTATATTGTTGAGTGACAGAAAACATGGCCTTACATAGGGATGTGTTTGATTGGTTTAGGCTTCGTTGATACTGGTGATCCTTTAAGATGACATAAATTCTTGTCCCTCAATTGGGTTACTGTTTCTTCCTTTCTAAAAGCCCTTTTAATGATGTGTGTGTGTAATTACACTGCAAGACTTCTCTGTCTTCTTTGTTTCATAACGAGATGTGGATTTCACAATTAATTCTGGTGGACTACTTTTTGCGCCTTTCTTTTAATTAATCAAATTATCTTTTGTGCATTCCCCTTTTCCTGCCTTGGCGGAGCTTTTTAAATTTGTTGCATGCTAAATTCCAGATATGCTGAAGAATCAAATATCATGAGGTACATAAAGATTGCCGCTAAACTGCCTGACAAGACAGTACGAGATGTTGCTTTGAGGTGTCGGTGGATGACAGTGAGTTCTAACTTTGCTCACAATAATGGTCTACAGAACATTATCTATTCATTTTTTGTCTAGTAAGTCATATGCGTTCCATTCCTTTTTGAGTATCATGGTCATCTTTATCTTTAACTCACATGATCAAGTATTACTTTACAAAGAATGTGGACACACTGCTCAAGCACTATTAGAATTACCGATAGGAAAGATAAAAGGTACTATCAGAATTCTAGTCTAAAGTACATGGTGCTTTTTGCAAGATGATCACTGAAGTGTCCTGTTTAAGATGCTGTGTGTTATAGGGGCTTACGTCTATTGAGTTATTTGACGATTGACGTAGGGACCATCCGGTTAGCTACTTTGCCATACTTAACAGATAAAGATTTGGGGTTTAATAAACTCTCATTAAGATTAATAGTTCTGCATGTCAAAGAAACTTATTAACCAAGATAATCTAAGAACCCCGGTACCCTAATTTATCATTCTGAATATACCACTTGTGTCCGAGGTCTATGTCAAAATTGTGGCCAGTTAACCATTCTCATCTCATGCACTTCCAGGGATGCCAATCTAGACCTGATTTACTTGCTGAGGTAGGGGCTTTGAGACTCTCTTTGTAATGCCCCCTTGTTTATCATTTTGTGAGTGGCTGTGTCTGTTCCCTCTCTGTTCATAAATACTTTGTTTTAGAAACGAAATATAACTAATTAGGTAGCCATACAATCAACTTTGTTTGGATCTTTTTATCTGGTTACACTGTTGTCCATAAGCAACTTCAGCAGCAACCAGATAGACACAGAAAATCACCTTTAAGGAATCAAACTTTGGCCAGCTGAGTAACATGGCTCATCATCATATCCGAAAGACCAGTTGTCAGAAACACCATATTAGTCAACATCCAACACAAATTCCAATTCTATGTTAATGAAGTTAGGAGAGATGGCTAACTTGTGCACCACTAATTCCCACCTTATGCTAATAAAGTTAGGAGATATGGTTGACCACCTATCTTGTCGTCCAATTATCTTGTAGATGACAATAGTACACCATTGCAGACACATGAATTTCTTTAGTTATAAATCGAAGGGTTTGAACGATAAATCTGAGTGTTTGATACAATTTGATAATAATGGCTCCACTTTCCACATTATTCGTGGCTGTTAGAATTCTTCTGCTTTCCCACAATTGAACTCAAAACTACCTTGTTTTCATTATGACATTTGATTGATTGTAAGGACAATTTCCAAAACGACAAAGGAAAGCGGCGTAAGCTAGAAGAATATTGCACAGGAAGGAAGATGAAAGACAAGAAGGTAATATTTGATTTGACCTACTGAAATGCTTTCAATCAATAGTAATTTACTTTCAAGGTTGTAAATGAAATAAATTGTTTAAGTTATGCTGGAATATTACATGTAATCTATGTGCATTGTCTCTATATATATATATATATATATATACACTGTTTGTTCCTAGAGAAGTAACATTACAATGAATTAATTGATATCCGTCATTCGTTGAATATGAATCTTTATAATATAAAATTATTTCCATTCATTTAAGTCAAAGAATTAAATCTAGGGTTCTAGAGCCAATTTGGCCATATGCCCAAACCCAACAAACCTTGCCAATACTGACTCAATTGGCCAATTTGGACTGAGTTCCTTCAGAAAACTGGTTTAAAAGCTGAAAATTCTAAATTAAATATAATTATTAATAAAGCTGAAAAATCTAAAAATATTTAAAGTTTGTGGATCACCATGTATTAACTTGTAAATATATGTAATATATGCGACTGCAAGTTTAAAACAACTAAAGTAAACTGATTTTGGATATTTAATAAGGGAAAAGCAACTAATTAAATATTCACAACCAACAGTAGGAGTTTCTAAAGCTTGTAGTTTGACATAAAGGTTATAGAGATATTAAAACTATAAAGCATTGTATATCTGTACCTAACTCAATTCCGAAGAGTTGTTTGTTTGCTAAAATTCATTGTTGTTATCATCTCCATATTTGTCTCTGTACTGCCGCTTTGAGTAAGGCTGGCCTTTGTGTTCATATTGGAAAGTAAGGTCAAGGTATTTTTCAACTGCACGCTATTGTTTTCTTCTTCACACTCTGTGCCCATAGCAAGTTCGATAGAACCACTGCTGTCTCTCTATAGATTATAATCATAATGTTGATCATAAGGTGCACATGTCCTGTTGGAGTCATGGAATGGTTATCTCATAGTTGTCAATTTCGTTTTGGGCCTCGTTTAGTTTGGCTCACGTTTTTGGCTGATTCGAAATTTCGATGATATAATTTGGAGTTTCATTGTGAAAAAATAAACACAAATAATTTAAATATATATATATAAGTGTAGAAAAATATAGAAGTATTGAAATTGAAAATTGAAAAATAAATTATATACATTTGAGTTATGTTACTAAATCAATGATGCAATACGTCAATTCTACATGCCAAGTAGCTATGCGTACGTAACAATGTGAAATTAGACATGCATTCTCAAATCTCACCTTATAATATGACATGCAATTATTTTGTTGTTTGCATATGCGTACAGTTTGGGGCTTTGCATATATTTTATAAAAATCACAAAAAGACCCCTATTCTTCAGTTATCTTAAAATAAAAATAAAAAAGATTGGCCAAAATGGTAAATTGTGGTGATTTTCTCACCTGATCTTACTCCACTAAAAGCCACCCAACCATTCTTACCCCCAACCAAAACTTCTCATGCCAGATTGATCACATGTAACACAATCCACCCACAATCAATTAATGAAATCTATCGATTGGTTACTTGAAATCATTTGATGGGACATGATACTTGCGGTGGGCATGGATGGTTGAGAGGGCAGCATTTAAATCTATTCACCAAGTCATGTATAGAAAACCATAAGGGTGTAATGATATGATAATGCAAAGTTAGGAGTCTGGATCCTCTAATTGTCTCATGCATGCTTCCAGTGAGGGGTGTGGAACTCCACAATGAGCCCACCTATTATATATCCGAACTGAAAACCACTCAAAATTAACGCCCTCCCCTCAAGCGGGCTTCTCAAAAAATTTCTCCAATAGGAATTGGTTCCACCATACAATTGAGAATATGATTAAGGATGCCATACTCTCAATCTTATGGTGGGACTAACACCTATTGGCATAAAATTCGGGGTTAGCCCCCTTAAGGTAGGGGTGTACCCACATATTTGGTTATGGGGGCAGTCACCCTCGTCGTCCTTGGGTCTGCCTTAAAAAATCACATGAAAATCTTGGGTCCACCTCCAAAACCCACATGAAAATTCTGGTTCCACCTCCAAAGCTCACATGAAAATCTTGGGTTTGCCCACAAAATCCAACTATCTGTTTGGGTTTGCCCCCCCTCAAACAAAAATCCTAGGCCTGCCACTGCCTGAAGGGGAGGGCCTCCATTTTTAGCGTTTCGGATTTTCAATAGGTGGGCCCGACTTTGGAATTCCATTCCTCTTAGTGTAGCATAAGTGAACACTCAAAGTTGAGAGGGGGGAGATAGGTGGCAAGGAGGCAGGTGGCGGCTGTAAGGCCGTAACCAACTAGTTTTAGACAAAGCGGATCATCAATCTTTCATAGCTTTTTGGTTGTATTTATTAGATGGAACCTTGTTTTTTGGTTATGTTTATTTGATTGAACCTTGCTTTTATCACTCATTTTGTCTGCTATTTTTTAAGCACAAGATAGAGTTGTTACTAGGCCAGATGCGGCATTTATTTCCTACAGGTTCCATATCTGGATTTTGACATGGACCCTAGAATCCAGACCCAAGTCTGGGTTTGAATCCTGATCCAGTAAAGGATCCCAGTCTGCATGTTTCAGATCAGTCCAGACTGATCAGGCCTTGGCCAGGGCCATTACAGATTTGCATCCAATGGCCTATTCCAAAACCATGGTGCATTTTCCATTTGACTGTTTTTGGGATGATAAGAAAATGAAAATGGTTGATGCCAATTGGCCTAGTTATGAGCCAATATTAATTACAGATTTTTTTTTTTCATCTGCATATCCAATTAGGTACCTGTGGTACTGACTTATTCTATCTGAACCTCCTTGTGATCAGATTCAGAAATGTTGAAATGTTTGCTTTAGTGACTAAGAAATAGAACATCATTGTTTATTTAGTAATTCTCTTGCATTATCTGTTCCATATTTGTAGGTGATGTTGCTCTGTTTTTGGATGGTAATCATGAATACTGGTATGGTTCATTATTTGTATAATTGTTTACTGTTCAACTGGGGATTAGCTGTGTCCTTTTTTCCCCAATGTTCTTTGAATATATTGCATTGTTTTGGCAATCTCATTTAATTGGGGACTTGTTGCCTTCTCTCTATAAGTTCTCTGTCATTTTCTTTTCGATAATTTAAGTAAAATGATCTTTTTACTGGCATATTTTTCTTTTTGTTAAATAACAATAAAGGATCCTGAGTCTTTTGTTACATTGTTGTTGTTTTTCAAATAATTTGTAGGAAAGCAAAAGCAGAAGTAAGAAAAGAAGGGATGCTAAAAAACAGGGTTGTAAATATTAGCACTTCAAATACCAGAAAAAAGTTTACTTAAAACTCAACCGAAGGAAATCATTGATTTATAACATGTAACTTTATAAATTGGCTTTCACTTTTTGAGCTTCAAATCACCTGACATCCTTACATTGTAATGTTAATTGAAGAACCGGGATTCTAAAGATGGTGCTTCTTCAGGAAAAGCTGATGGATTCTCCGCTGAAGGCAAATATACCTCCAGCTCCACAACTACACACGGCTACATGTTCTTTTGGGATGCATCATGTGAACCAGAATGATCACCTATCATGCAAAGGTTGGTTTTTCATGTTCTCTAAATATATTAGGCAGGTCTTTGCTTTTTCATGTCCTTATAATAACACTTTCAGCCACATAAGTTCGTTTGTGTTCTTATTTTGGTTTTAACTTGTTTGATGCTTCTCTACTGACGAGCTGTTTATTTGGTTAGTTCCATCAATGGGTGGTGCAACAATACATCTTCTGGATGAAAACACTCAAGTTTTTAACCAAATTACAACTAATCTCGCATCATTTAAGGTGAATGGCTCAAACTTGCTTTATTTTCTTCATGATACCTGTACATGGTGCATTTGCTAAGCTTTTACAATTCATTCTTGCATGTGTCAAATAAGTACCGACCGTCCAGAAAAATAGAGGGATGTAGTTTATATAATAGCATCTTCAATCTCATATTCCTCCTATTGTAAATGTGTCAGAGAATGTTGACAATTATTGAGTTGTCTAGGAATAAAACCTTCATGCACCACACCTTTTCAGGTTGCAAGATTTGGGATCCATATGCACGTCATTGTTCTCAACTGTTGTCCATGATGTGCTGACCTGCCAAAAGTATGGGTTTTAGACATCCCAAACTTATATTATTAGAGGAATCAATTAGTGATTTTCCAAAAATAAAGGGAATCAATTAGTGGGCAAGATGTTGTAGTAGCTTACCTTTCCCTTCTTGGGTGATGCTTGTTATATAGAGCACCTATTTCTAGTGGGTGATGCTTGTTTTATAGAGCACCTATTTCCTTTGTAGTTGACAATGTTCTTTTCCTCACTTTAGATTCATGCTCCAAGTTCCAATTCTTATCAGAACAAATTTCCTTAACTTTATATAGCAAGTGTCTAGGGAACACCTCACCAAAGTATGCTATAGCATAAAAACTATGTTCTTAGACTGCATACCTTTCTGTTGGAACATATTTCCCTTCAGGATCGTTTGCCTTTTATGCATGGGATAGGAAAATGGGTTTTAGATTTGTAAGTGTTACATGTGTGAAACACATTACCATGTTTGTCAAAATCACCATTTTCACATGATTAATGATTATATCCAATGGTTTTAGATGTGTTTAGATTTTTTGGACATTTTTTCACAAATTTCTCAAAATTTATGAAGATTGAAGATATGAAACTAGATGTCTTTATTCTTATCATTAAGATGATAATACTGAGTAGTTCAGATCATGAACTGAAGCCACAAAAGTGAAGGAAGTTGGATTTACAGGTTGGGATTTTTTGGGCCTTATTCAAAAATTTCTCAAAATCTATGAAGATTTAAGATATGATATTAAACGTCTTAGGGTTTATTAGACCAAGAAAGAAGATGAATGGTTTTGGTTACCAAGTTAGGGCCTGCAAAAGTGCAAAAAATATTGTGGGGTTTCAATCCCCTGCCACACCCCCTATTGCAACCTTTACTCCACTTCTCATATAAATATGTAACAAGTTTACCATCTCCCATGTAAATGAGAGGCTGAGAATGGTCTCATTTACATATCATTGTCACACCTCAAATGAGTGCAAGCAATTGTGCATCATTTACACGTGTAAATGAGTGCTAACAAACACTCCTTGTGGCCATCTCTCTCTCTGAGAATGGTCTCATTTACATATCATTGTCACACCTCAAATGAGTGCAAGCAATTGTGCATCATTTACACGTGTAAATGAGTGCTAACAAACACTCCTTGTGGCCATCTCTCTAAATGAGTGCTAACAAACACTCCTTGTGGCCATCTCTCTCTCTCTCTCTCTCTCTCTCTCTCTCTCTCTCTCTCTCTCTCTCTCTCTCTCTCTCTCTGTATGGTAGGATGAAAGCTTTATTCTTGGACATTTTGGTTTGTGCATATTTTCCTTTTGGTGGGCATCCCCTGTGGAGTTTTTTTGTACCAAATAAGCAAGCTTGGTTTACAATCATCATTCTTCTTTTTTTATTTTTTTTTATTTTCACACAGATACAAGAAAACTTTGATCTCTTCTATCGTGCAAGGAACAATATCACAAGTATCTTGAATGAGTATGTGGCTCCATGACTCGTCCTTTTCAAGGCGTGAATGGCATTTTCTGGTTCATGTGTCTATTGGTGCTGAAAGTTCAGTTTATAAAAATCTCCGCTCTCATTTTGATCTGTGCAGCATGAGAAATATGCCTGGAATAATGAGCCGGATGGCTCCGTTGCCAGTGTCACTCAATGAGGAGCTCACAAGTATTGCTCTCTCTAATGCATCTCAAGTAATCTCTCAGGCAAGTTTCACTTGTTATTTTGAATTAATTCGAGGTGTTGTGGTGGCAAACAGGAGTTTGTGTGGTGCTGGAATGATGTGGGGTGGGGTGAGAACGGGAGAGGGAAGATAGTCCGTTATTGCTGTGTTTTGGCTGGTGGAATTTAAAAAATAAAAATAAAAAAATCTATGCAAGTAGTTTTTTGTTTTTTCCTTTTTAAAGTAAACACGAGGGTTTGAGCCCTGGCCTTCCTTATGGCAGGGGTAACTCACCACTGTACCAGCAGTGAGTTGGCAGGTTTTCTCACTTTATTTTCACCCCAGGTTGGAAACAATGGGTTTCCATATCAGACTTGAAACCACACCACTTGAGATTTGACCACTGATTGGAGAAGCAACGAAGCATACTTGTTGCTATGCTTGTCATGGGATCCAAACACATTCCCATCGATTCTTGAATGTGTCATGTTTTTCGTTTCCTTGATTGGTTAAATAAAATATATTTCTGAGGAAGAATCTTCATCTTGCAAGCAATTCGAA
This sequence comes from Camphora micrantha, assembly GCA_003546025.1. NCBI lineage: Eukaryota > Viridiplantae > Streptophyta > Magnoliopsida > Laurales > Lauraceae > Camphora > Camphora micrantha. The sequence goes on from QPKB01000008.1 coordinate 10,136,071, forward strand.
TAAAGTAACAGTTAGCACTAGATGAGAAGATGCAAGGCAGTATTGACCATGCTCCAGTGACTCAAATGGAAAATGTTGACTGAAATTTTAAATTTTATCACCAATTTGAACATTGGAGACTTTTCTGTTCAATGTGGTGATTATCGGGTTCTATTTATTTATATATTTTCATCTGATTTTAAATGGGTTCTGTTCGTTTCTATATTTTCATCTGATTGTTAATGGGTTCTGTTTGTGGAGACGAAAAAGATGAACTTGTCTTTAGGAGACAAGCTTCTGATATTTCATCCTAAGGTTTTGTGTTTGGATAGGTGGACTTCAAACGGTAGATCCTAAAAACAGAGAGAGATCCCTTATATGATGCCTTCATCCTTGCAACATATGGTGGAACTTAACAAAATTCTGGGATTTTAGATCAGTCCTAAAGGAGTTCTAGGGAACTCTCTACTATCAGCCAAACGTCAGAATTAAGAGTAGATGCTCTATCCAAGGAGTCCAGGGTCACCAAAGTTATCTTAGGCCTGTAAATGGGTCGGGTCTTACCCAACACAAAAAAATGCTGGGTCTGGATCCAAATCTGAACCAAATAAGCCTGGTTTGAGCCTAGATCTAACTTGGTGGACCTGAATATTATGATGATGGACCTGCCATGGTGATGATGATGATGTGATGATGATAACTAGAATAATAATGATAATAAAAATAAGCTATAGTGCATTTTATTTATATTATTGTTGTATAGTATTTAGATAGTAACAAACTAACAATAATTTTAATTTTATAGTGTATTCTATATCAGTATTGTATAATATTTAGGTTATAGCCGTGGAGTAGAATTACACCTGATTAAACATAAGGAGGCCTACTTCTGGTTACGGATCACAGGAGTGGAAACGGAACATAAACCAGACCAGTTTCATGGATCTGGTTCTAACCCAACCAGATCATACCCAATCCATTTACAGCCCTATCGACAATTGAAAAGTTCTTCATCAAGTTTCATGCTACTATGGGCCAAAGAGCCATATTTAAAAGATGATACTGTGTAGTGTAGTCTCTTAAGAGGTTGAAGGGTAAAAAGATAGACAAACAGTTCATGAATCAGTGTGAGCGAAGTGCCTTTGGTACTAGTACGTTGTGAATGGAAGAGGTGTAGATGGCGGTATACTGTATCTGTGCTAGCATTTAGTTGATATCTATTGTTTTAAGAATAAAAACAGCTATGGGGGGTGCCGGGTGAATGGGGGCTCACAACTTGAATGTCTTGAGTGCATTGATCTATGCATGTGTAAAATGGGGCATTGTGGCCGAAATCTGTGATGATGGGCTGAGAACCATGTGCTCATCAACCCCAGTAACATTCATTACAACCATGCCAAAGAACAAGTTTTGAAATACCAATATTCCTAGCTGAGATGCCACTTTTATTTCAATTGAATCTTATGCAGGCACCTGCATTTGGTGCTCCTGGCTGCATTTATTTGAAGCAAGAGCCAAGATGATGATTTCCAGAAGCCAGTCTCATCTGCTATCGTACAAGTAGAAAAGTTTCCACGTGTATAAATGAATTTTACACACTTCTTACAAAGAATAATTTGTTGTAAAGATCCCAATTTAAGAATCTGAAGAATACCAGTTTCTGAAGAGAAGAACCAGGTAAAATGTACCTGCCTGCCCATGCCCTGGGTGCCATATAGCATTTCTTGCTGTTCTATTGTAAGTTTTTCTCTATGTCAGATTTATTGTACATTATCTGAGACAGGAAATCTCAGAAAGGGTCTTTTTTCCCCGTTTCTCTTTGTGCTTGCAGGTTAATGTGCTTTCTACTACCTTCTTCCTGTGCAATTTAAAAAAAAAAAAAAAAAAGCTGCGAACGATCTTTTGGTGAACAGAATGGGCTACAAACTATAACTGAAGATAAAAATCAAGTGAAATTGCTTATGATATCACCATTTAAGTTTGGTCATGTTCATATATGGATGAACTAAAAGGTTTTTGAACATCACACTATAAATGCGTATGGATAGCATTGGATTTCCTCCATCCGTGTGACGCAAGTGGAAACTCATGATGCTCCCATAGCAGATTCTGTAAAATTCAGTGTCAATATGTTTTGTTTCTTGATCCATCTTCTTCATTTCTTTAAGCAGACTCAAGAAATGCAGCAGCTATATCATGGCAAAAATATCATCAAGAGTTGAGACAATGTTGTTGTAGCATTCCTGAACCATGTTGGCATCCTTGCTCCTCGCGGCATAATCTAACTGCAACGATTGCAGAATTAAAATCCAGGGAATTCAACAGGCTTTGATATTGTTATTAATAATACATTTCAATTTAGGAAATGGCCTTTTTACTTGGCCTGGTCTTGTTATCTTTGCTTAATAGCTTATTACTAAAAAGGATGACAAACTTTTTGCTGATGGAAGTTCTTGTATTAACATATCCCCAAGAAAAGGGAGAAGCAAAAAGAATAGGATCTTCTTTGCAGATGATACCACACCACAACCAACAAAGGCAGCAGAAAGAAGAGACAAAAATAGAACAAAAGGGCACTAGTCCAAAGCTAGAGACACAATGACAGGAGCCACACCCCAACCAAAAGGAGAGAGAACCCAGCAGCAGAATCAAGCTAGAGAACAAATCCCACCACAAACAGTAGTAATTGGTGAGGCAGTTTCTTCAATTTCTCCCTGATTATTGCTAACTGGGGAATACTGAATTAGTTTACAGCTAAATTAATTCATGAGTATTTGGTTAATCATCCTGAAATTTACAGTTCTGGTGGGGCGTTTGGGTTGGATTCTGATTTGGGTTTACCTGCATATATGCAATTCAGGTTGTGCTCGGGTTAAGCAGTGCCCAACCTGACCTGCCCGAGTGACACCACTATCTGAATTTGGACCCAGACCTGTGATTTTCTGAGTTTGGACCCATATGCAGCCCACAGAGAATACGCCACAGAGAATAGGGATTGATCTTGTCAATTTCAACTTACAGGATGGGCACTTCAGTCAATAAAATGAAGAGATTTTTGCCACACACTTACCATCATGCACAACAAGCACACCCAGGCCTTTAGCTACAGGGGTGCAAGTCAGGTGGGTCAGTCGGGTATCACCTCAACCCAGGCCTGACCTAAATAGTATATAGGTAAACTCAAACCCAAACCCAAACCTAAACCTGACCAATTCTTGGCCCTATTTGTAAACAATCTCTATATTCAGTTTAGCTTTCAAACGATAAATAAAAGAGCAAGGCTATTCTAAGCTCAAGCTTAGACTAAAATCTCGTAAGCTTATGCTTGTGGGGCCCATTTTTGGTCCATCCAAATTGACCAAACACATGACCCTTCTAAATTTCACATGTCCACTAACTTTCAGTCAGATCTCAATCCCCATGTGGGTCCCCAAGTAGGCCCCACAATACACTTGAGCTTACCTTAAGCTTTGGAGAGCTGGCCCTATATAAAATTAAGCAACTATTTATATACACACATATGCATATGGTTAAGTTGAGTACCTGGACCCGGCCTGAATTCCACATGGATTTCAGATACTAGATCCGAGCCCATACCCATCCCAAATTTCACTTTTGGTCAGATCAGACAATGCAAGTTCAGGTTTGGCTCGATCCAAGTTGCAACCCCTACCCACTGTGACATAGGTTTGGGGAGTTAGGACTCACTCTTGTAACGCTGTTGAAGAGCTTGGAGTAGAGCTTCCTGAGCTGAGGCCTCAAGCTTCCAGGCTTCCCTTGAATTATAGTGTAGAGATCTTGCCTCACGTAGGGCGACCTCTCCCTAAGCGCCTTCTGCGTATCGCCCCACGACTCTGAATCTATCAGTGGTTTGATCTCCAGAAGCTCTCTCGCATGCCCCCTTATTCCTGCTTCTGCCTCCTCAAGTGTCTGGTCTGGAACTGTCATTCTCAAGTCAAATGAAGTAGCCATGTTTGTATTGGATATGGCTTCTCCGGCCAAAAATACAGTTGCAAGAGCTGTTGTAATAGCTATTCTTCTTCTTGTAGGGAATTGGATGAGATTTTGGGGGATGAAGATGCTGTTGTTGCTTGATTTACAGAGCATCAGATGATGATTGCAAGTGAATGTTGTTGGGTGGTTAGAGGATTGTAAGGCTGGTGTTGGTGGTAGTGCCATGTCTCTGTCTTCTGGGTGTTTCCTCTCTCTCTCTCTCTCTCTCTCTCTCTGAGGAAGTGGTTTGGTTGGAATTATGAGAATGCATATGTAGGGAGAGTGGATAAGGTAGAAGGTAGTGGAGGCCTTTGGGGTAGGAATAGGATTCAAGCTGATGAAATATCCGGATCCCAAGGCCTTTATTGATGGGCCATGATCCATCAAAGGTTAAATATTACATGTGTCTAGCTCTCACTGGCTAAATTTGTCTTGTTGTTTTACTTTACCCCCATGAAGCAGATAAAGCTAGCTCCATGGGCCTGCAACATTTCTGTCTTAATCTTAATTAAATAAAGGTATTTGGCCGGTGGAGGTAAGGCAGGAGGACAAGTGAGACATCATCATGTATCCAACAATGATATTAAGAATCCAAACTCATTAATATTATAAAATGTATAAAGTACATTAATTGGGACATCATGTATAACATCAGGTAGGCAGCAAAGCAGTTTGAGGAAACCAATATAATAAAGTCACACAAGAAGAGAAGATATTTAATGGACATTGTTTGACCCACCAGTGGAAATTTAAATATTTTTTGTAGAGATATTCATATAATAATGATGTGATATTGCACGGCTCTAGGATATTATATAGGGCAATATGCGTAATATCATACAATCTTAGGATATTGCACAATACAATGTGTGCAATATCACGTGGCCCTAAAATATCACACGAACAACTCTATTAGACATACTTAAACCGGATTTAGGTCTAAAGGGAGCTATACATACAATCTCCCTTAAATATACTATGATAATCAAGAGAAGAATAAAAAAAACAATCATTCTACCAACACACTCATGGTTGAGTGGTGTTGATACCTTAGTTTTATACATTTATCCAAGGATTGGTCCCTTGGTCTTCAATTGCTTCCTTAAATTGAAAAAAAAAAAAAAAGAGTAAAAATGGCATTTTATATAGGTGGCGCTTAGGAAATAGGCCGAAATAATATTTCCTTGTTTTGTTGAAAAAGAGGATTCGGACTCTAGTCTTCATCCTCTCTTGAATTTGATGGATCAAAGGCAAACGATTGAATTTTGTATACAGCAGAGATACTTTACTAACTTAAACAAGAGCGCAGTGGAACATAGTGTGGCATATAAGGCCTCATAGCATAGATGAGTCCTGAGTAAAGCTGCCAATCCACTTTCTAAGACTTTGGGGTCATTCCACAACTCTAGTCTAATTAATAAGAGGTAATTAGGTTAAAATATAAGATAAAAGCACTAATTTTTAAATTCTAATTTACAATTACTCTGTTTGGCAAAATTATAAAAAATTTCTTATTTCTTGAGGTAATAATTGGGGCACCTTCAAGATTTTGGTAACCGAGGCTTACCTAATAAAATTATAACATTATTTTTGTAATTTTGGAAATTTTATAAAGTTATTCTCATCTAAAATACTTGTAAATTTCTCATTGTCTACCTCCGTCGGCTTTTAGTTAAAAAAGCTCTATAAAAAAGGCAATCTGGCATGGCTTATTTTTTTCTTCGTAGATAAAAGCTTTAATTTGTAAGTAAGCTGTAAAAAATTATACAATTAGAGACTTACCAAACGCTCTAACACGTGCATAGGATCTAAATTATAAAACTAAGAGCTTATTTCTAGAGTTTTTGAACGCCCCCATAAACTACTATTAAACAGGGCACCACTAAACCATCTAGTACAAGACCAGCATCTAACAATAGCTCCAAAAGAAAAGCACAAAGCAGTTCCTCCAAGAAGGCATTCAGCCATTTCTTTGATCCTAATTCGTCCTACTAAGATGTTAGGACTTGGCCCACTTTATGCACGGCTAGGATGAGGTTTGCACACTAGAGTATCCCCAGAGGAGATGAACTCTACCGTAAAGGCTATGTATTTAAAGTTCAAGCCACTCAAAACAAATATCCTCACAATGCACTGGTTATCTCTAATAAAAATTGTTCTTATTATAAGATTGATCATTTGGTTAAAAATATGATTAATATAATTTTATGCCAATTCATTAATTTTATATATATTTTTACTAAATGATAACTTTTATTGGGGGCATCTCCTGTTATAGCAAAATTTAAAATTCGCCCCATGTAAGGGCATTTATTTTGAACAGTCACAATAGAGGAAGATACAAAGTGATATGTGCAAAATCGCATGATCCTAATTAGATAGTGCAACTCTGTGAAATGCACGTTTGGTAAAGATGGAGGAATCCTAAATTACTCATTCGTCTAGAACAATGCTATCCTCTTTGAGGATTCTTGGGAAGAGGAATCACTCCATTCTAGGTTAGGCAAACACTACTCCTAGATAGGGTTGTAAATGAGTCGGTTCTGGTCCGGGTCCATTGTAGATCCGAAATCGGAACTGTTAAGGAGAAGGTAGAACCGGATCCGGATCCGAAACCGTTTTGGAACTGGTTTCTTGACTCTGGAACCGGAACCAGAATCATATATGAGATGGATCTGGATTTGAGTCCGAATCTATATAGAGAATGATATTAAAAAAACATAGTTTTTAAGAGAGATTTTCGAAAATTGAGGTAATATATCGGGGTCTCAGGTCCATGGGTTGGAACTAAGGTGGAATCAGACCCGGAACTCATTTACTTATCAGGGCCTAAATAAGGACCCAGATCCGATTTTTAACGGGTCGAAACCTCTGGGTAATCGAAGAATCAATGACTTATTTACATCCCTACTCTTAGAATCACTTTTGTAACTTAGGTGCTTCTTTACCGTTGCAGATTTGTAAAATTTGATGGGAGAGGTGGAGACGAGGAATGAATGGAAGAGAGGATTTTTTATTGGTTCGGAGGATTTTGAAAATATTCTCACTTTTTCTCTCTTCACCCGAACTTGGGTTTTCCTCTGAAGCAAGGAAAATCAGAGAGGATTCCCCTATCAGGATCTTACTCAAACATGCCTAACTTTCCAACAACTTCTTTGTATTTCTACTCTCCGTAACTCACGATTTCTCTGTAGTCAAAGCCACAGACAAATCCATTAGACTTTTTTCATCTCTGATTACTCCGAACATTCTTTCTTATACCTAGGGTTTTCGTTTTCTTCTTCGATCGCTTCCAGTTCCGCAATTCGGTCGAGGATCTGGCCTCTCTTTTAACATTTTCTTTCTTCGGATCAGGGCTCCCAATCTGTCGAAACCTCGGAGAAATGGATTGAAACTCGATAGATTCTCTTGTTCTCTGTCCGATCGTCTTCGGATATGGCATATTCAATCACGGAGCAGGTTACGAATGTGGTGAGCAGTCTGGGAAAGAATCTCAATCGCAAAATCTCGGAGGTTTTGATGCTTTTAATCAACCACAAGGTTCGGTTTCATCTCTTTGTTTTTATCAATTTACCTTCCATGCCTTGTTCTTGTGCTTCAATCGAAAAATCTCATCTTTGATTTTCGTTTCGATACATGAATCTCATACAAGAAAGTTTGTTGATTTATTGGATGATTTCATCTTCTTCCAATTTGGCTCCCTCTGCTAGCGTGCGCTGGGGTTGAGTCATATTGATCTCAGGACAAGCCAAGCAAGCCCAAAATCGAAGAATTATCCATGATGTTGTCGGCTTTCACCGAAGTCGTACGGCGTTATAGCACGGATGCTTGGAAATGGGGAATGTATTGAATCCGACACTTCACTTTTTATGTGTAAAATTCATGTCCCTACCGTGTGTATAGCATGTCCCTTCCAAAAACCATGCCGTGTATCTGGGCATCATAGCTCTGAAGGCTGCAATTACAAGTTTTGGATTTGATTATGTGTGCTTTGCTAAATATATTCATTGTATCTATCCTCTAATCTTGAGTTTGTATGTGTGGAGATCCTTTGTTCTACCATCTATACTGGAGTTTAAAGTATAAACCATTTCTTATGTAATCTAAATCTATTACATCTCTTTTTATAAGGAAAATATTCAAAATCCTAGTTAATCTGAACTACTTGAATAGTGGAATATGAATCCCAAGGATAGCTAAAATCCTTCCATTCTTAAGAGTCCCAATAAATCTTGCCTTAAACAATGCTAACAAGACACAAAATGGTGTCTAAGTAGTTGTGACTATTTTTTTTTTAAATGGTGATTGTATTCATTACTCAAAAAGTTGTTCAGTGTAAGAGTAGCATACTGAATGCAAAAAGCAAGAAAACGGGAGAAGAGCAGCCAACCCCAGAGAGGGAAGTCATGGCCCCTAAAAACCAGCCACAACAACCCAAAGCAGAAAAAAGAGATTAATTATCAACAGTAATGAACAGCGAAGGTCTATGGAGTCCCAAATTGGATACTTGGTCTGCTTTCACATTGGCAGTGCGCTTTGTATGGTGGAAGGGGACAATGTATCAGACATTTCTAAAACCTCTTCAATGACATCCGCAAGGTACCAGGGAGGACTGGAAGATTTTGAAGCCCACCAAATACCACAAGAAGAATCTCCTTCCACAAGAAGGTGTTGAAGATTGAGATGAGAAGCTTCACTAACAATTCCGCTTTCTTGATATAGCAAAAGCCGGCTGGACCAGAATTGGACAATATGATGACCCTTTCCTCATTGCAAATAACACCCCCACACCAGCCATTCCCGGGTTGCCAGTTGTACTCCCATCAAAATTGAGTTTAAGAGCACCTAAAGGACGAGGCTTCCAACTACGAGAAATGCGCATAGAATGGGGATGGGAATCCACCAATTCCTTACAATTCTGAAGGATGGAGTTCATCGGAATACTTTTGAAATGAGGCATAGGAGAACCCCATATAGTCACTATTAAGCGTTTAACTTTTTCAACTAACATGCTATCATTAGAAACTTTTCCTTTTAAAGCACCTCCTTTTTTTTTTTCTTTCCAATTAGACCAAATTTCCACCAAGTAGTTGTGACTATCTTTACTTTGAAAGATCGTGGGACCTAGTTGTGGATCATCTCTCTATGAGATGCAACAGTGTGCCCATAGTCATGCTACCTAAGGGTCTATGCATATCCTCAGGCCGAGGATGATGTAAATCCTCATTCCTCGCGGGGCTTGTTGACGAGAAAAGGACTTCAATGATTTATGATCTGTTGCTATGACTAATGAGTGTTAAGTTTTCACTCATTGATTCTTTTACGAATGGTTTGTGTGACACAAACTCTTTTTTTGCTAATATTTCGAGCCTATCATCTCACTTTCCCCAAGTTTGCTTCATAAATGTTGATGCTTTAATTTTAGGGATGTCAACCAGCCAAGCTACCTTCCAAGCCAGTTCGACTCAACTTGATTAGGCTCGATCTCAAACTTCACTTGTTGTCTCACAAGCTAAGCTTTAAGCTAGGGTTGGTTTAGCTTGGCTTGGGCTCAGCTTGCTAGGCTTGACTCAAGCTTGGCTTGTTAAGGGGCTTGATTTCATTTGGTGTGTGTATATTTGAAGGACATGTTTACGCAAAATGTTCAGTTTGGTGTATCACATTTATCTGTTAAATTTCTGTTGATTTATTTCTTTAAATATGCCTGTTTACATCATATTTATAATTTTTCGTGTACAAATTATTTAGTATTTAATGCTTTTATTATGTTACATGTTAGTCCTTTATTTGTGTTGTAAAACTCTATTATCTACTACTTTTACTTCACCACACAGGCTCTGGAATTAGATTTTTACCTTCATTTGAGCCTCAAGTTCACATCGTGGATGATCTGTGTTTAAATTATGAAAGAGCTACTGGAGCTGCAATTCAATGCGTATGCTGAGCTTTAGTATCGTTAAAGTTCTCTGTTTAGTACTACAATTTAATATTTTATGTTTGAAGTAAAGAAGGATTTTGAAAAGTGAAGGCCTACATTCTTCATAGCATAATTGAAACCTGCTGTTGTGCAAACCTACTTTGTGCTCACAAAGCATTTCAATTTCAGAATGCTGGATCACTAGGAGCGCTTGCTGGGTTTGCCATTGCTATAGCCTTTACATGGAAATTCTTGAGATCTCCTAGTAGACGTCGACAAAGTCAGCGGAAACGAAGAGGTTCTTCTTCGACAAGCAACCATGGTACTCGAGCAGATGAAGATGGAGACTCTGAAATACAGTCACCATTACTTTTGAAAGACAATGATGCTATTGTTGAATCTCATCCTCCACTGAAAGTACGCTATCATTTAATATTCTGATTACGAGGATTAAGTGTCCATATTGCTTATGCCAACTTTTTGTTGTTCTTATAGTTGACTCTCCCACAGATAGTAAGGAAGAAACTAAATGGAAGCCGCAAGGTGCAGAACCATCTTTAAGCTACTCATTTTTTTTCCTAATTAGTTTAGTGGTAATAAGTATTTAAAAAATGTATATATTTTTTGTAAGAACTTTATCTATATCATGTCTGACCTTTATTGTGCCCAGATGACTTGCCAGCTACTGGGTGTGCTTCTTGAGGAGAGCAGTCCTGAAGAGCTTCAGGTTGTTAAGTGAATCCATTTTGGTCATCATATTTAAATCCAGTGAGGCACTGAGGTTAAACCCATGCCATTCTATTATTTTCTTCTTGCAGAACCATGCAACTGTGAGGTCCTCTGTCGTGGAAGTACTAACTGAAATTGCAAAATCTTGTGATGTTTATCTGATGGAGAGAATTCTCGATGACGAAAGCGGGGTTCGTAGTAATTTGACCTTCACTTTATATTTAAAGAAAATTATATCCTTTGGTTTTTTGTAGTACCAAGGTGTGCTACTTATTTTGCCCAAACAAGAACAGCTGTTGCATGGGTACTACAAAGTATGTGGTATTTGAAGAATACTCTCTCTATCTCTCTCTCTCTGTGTGTGTGTGCATGCAAAAATGCCCTTGTTTTGGTTTATAGTAGATAGATTACTTGTATTTGATACTGTATAATGACCTTCCAAGTCCTCCCTAGCCCCCTTGTTTTTTCTCTTAAAGCTGTTAATGTGCATTATTTGTATATATCCTATCCTCTGCTTTGAGAGTGAGCCTTATTTTACACTCTTTCAATACTAGGTTTCTTTGGACCGAAAATGGCTTATTTACAATTTTTTTGTTGCACTTTCTGTTCCATTTAGCAACCAAGTTTGAGCATTATAACGAGATGGGTCTCTCTATTCGGTATTTAGTTCAAATCCAAACACAGATTAGTTAGTACCAAAATTTTTTATTCTTTGTTCAAGACAGTACATGTTCATTGAGACTGATCTCTTGTGAAAAAAGTTGTACATTGGGTCTTTTCAATAAATAAATAAAGAAATAAATAAATACACATCTAATCTGAGTAAATAAACAAATACACATTGAGATTGCAAGGATAGTGACTGTTGTAAAATATAATGAAACTTATGTTCCATATATAGCACTTAAGAGCTGATGCTAACAGGAAAGAGCCCTTACTGCTTTGGAGAATGCCGGACTTTTTAAAACTGGTGGCTTGGTCAAGGATAAGGTAACTAATTGCTTCCATTTCTGATTTGTCTAAATGCTGCAAATATTTTGGCTTTTGATCTCACATTTGCTGCCAAAACCTTATATTGTTTACATTGGGAGTTGGGACTTGCAAAAAAAATTGCAAACATCCTTATTTTTCCTTTTAAAATTGTTTTGATGGATGGATATCTATAATACTTTGATTTTACGTGGATGCTCATAAGAACAATTTATGCTTTATGTTGCTCATTCCTTCCAATAAGTTATCTGTTATGAATTTTTTAATGCTAAGTTTGAGGACATTTTATTCCTACATTCTACCAGTGAGCCTTTTGTAACCTTTTGTAATAGCCCTTTGTAACAAGGAAGCTCTGTTTCTAATAATTGTGGTGTTTAAAACCCATTTTATGCCATGTGTCATTGGGGTAGGAAAACTGATGTGTTCATCTGTCATGTCAGACCTTTGTTGCTTTAGTACATCGCATGGAAATATTAAAGGCCAAATTGTTCAACAAAATTATGAATGCAAGAAAATGTCCAATATACGGAGACACCTTTTCCTAGGGGTGTTCATGTATTTGGCCAGCCCGAGCCCTAATCTGGCCCGGCCCGCTTTGGCCCGGGCTTGGGCCTTAAGTCTTGGTGCTCAGGCTGGGCTCGGATTATTTATTTGAGCCTGTTTAATACATGAGCCGGGCGTTTTTAAAGTCGGGCGTTTTTGAGAATTTCCCCATAAATTATATATATATATATATAGAGAGAGAGAGAGAGAGAGAGAGAGAGAGAGAGATGCTCCTATGAGAGTAAGGGTGGGGGCCCTCATATCTATATCTAATTCCAACAACCTAAATGCGAGGCTCCCACCCCTTACTCTCACGGTACTGATGAGTTACTCTCACGGTACTAATATATATATATATATATGAAATAGTAACTCAAAAAGCTTTACAGTGTAATGATCTATACTGAAATAAAAAAGGCCTCAAAACAAAGGCCTAAACAGTCAACTCATATAAGATAAAGGCATCGGCCCTTAAAGGAAAAAACATATCAACAAACAGAAGAAATATACAAGGATGGTCTCAAAGCTCCCCTCTTTTGCTAGGTGGTCTGCTTCTGCATTATCACTTCGCTTATTGTGATGAAATGAGACAGTAAGATTCTCTGAATTCTGAACCATCTCTTCTATGTTATCTGCAAAGAACCAAGGAGGTGGAGATGCATGCAAAGCCCATAGAATAACACATTTGGAGTCCCCTTGATCCTCCTTCAATGAGTAGCTGCTGATTGCCGAAATAAGACGCATCCCAAAAACCTATGTTTAGGGAGAATAGTTCCACTTTGTTGATAGAGCGAACTCCTGCTGGTCCCAAGTAAGAGAGCAGTATTCTACCTTCTTCATTACGAATGACACCCCGTACACCAGCCATTCCCGAATTTCCTAAAGCACTTCCGTCAAAGTTTAATTTCAGCACACCTGAAGGGGGAGGGAGCCACCTTTCAGTTATTCGTTGTCTGTGTGGGTAGGAAAAAAAGACTTCCTTCCAATTGTGTAAAATGGAGTTTGCCAATATTCCTTTGAAGTGTGGTAAACATGAAGCCCAAGTAGCGACTAGATGTTTCATTTTCTCTCCTAATCGGTTATCATTAGAAGATAATCCTTCAAAACATCTCCTATTTCTCTCTTTCCAAATCCAAATAGACCAAACCTGCGCTAAGAATGAAACCTCCCACATCATCTTGCCTCGTTTTTACCCTACTTCCATCTTACAATACTCAAACAAGGATGGTAGGGAATTAGGGAGAGGTCCGTTATATACAAACCACCCCAATATCAACTTCCATAGGGACTGAGCTAATTTGCAATTAAGTAGCAGGTGGTTGATGGATTCCTCATCCGCCAAGCACACCGGACAAGTGTTGACAATCATCACATGCCGACAAAGGATATATTCTGTATTGTTTAAACTATCAAGATATCAAACTTATGAATCATATGAGAATCTTGTAAGAGTGTAATAGAGCATGCCTATCACTAGAATCAAATATTTTTGATAACTAGTTTGGATTTATGTTGAATGGATCTACTACAAAAGCAGTTTGCCTATTAAAACAAGTCGGAAAGTTGAGAGAGAAGATGAAAATTTTACATTTGATTTCATTTAAAGTGGGATACATTAAGAGGATGTTTGACATTTTCATACCCCATTAACACTATAAAAAAGGAGACCTTTGAGGGATGACAGGTGGAAGATAATAGTCAAAGTATGGCCAGCAGTGGAGGCCATCAAATATTCTCACACACTGGGATTTACTTCCAAAGGAGAGAAGATGAGAAACTATTTACCATCATAGGTAGAAAATGATGGTCACTTGCATTTATTTATCACAGACCCCTCGCTTGTCAACCCTTGGATCAATGCCATTTTTTCCTTCTCAATGGGAAAATGCATATGCCCCCTAGGGGCCCACTTTTACCTCCTTTTTTCATTGTATATAGACAACTTGACAGTAGATACCCCTGGTGCACTTGTTTAGTAGGTAGCATGATGCAACCTGCAATTTCATGGTTGTGACAATGTTGATGTATGTTATTTGGAAAATGATGTGGTATTAGTTAGTAAAAAAAAAAGCAAGTAAAATGATGAGCAGAGAAGAAGCTTTTGAGTCAATTGTGAGGGAATTTTGCAGAATAAATATAAAAATATGGAGTTCAAGATTAGTGTAGAGAGCACAGAGGATGAGTTGGTTGAAGTGAAAATAATTAGGCACCACTTTGTGATGGATTTTAATATCTAAGAGTGATGACAGATGACAGCAAAAATGGAAGGTTGAAATAGTATCACCATAAGGTCGGCAAAGTGGAGATAAACTAGTGGATTATTGTGCAATACTGCAATTGTCGAGTGCCACTTTGGTTAATGATGCATTTGTATGGGACAATGACGAGACTTCTTTTTTCAGCTGAATGTTTGACAATAAAAGTGAAATTTGTGTTACTGTTTTAGTTAGTTTCAGCACAGACTCTAAATATTTGACAATAAAAGCGAAAATCATGTACTGATTTGGTTGGTTTGTGAACAAACAGAACATCCAAAAATATAGGGATTAAAAAAAAAAAAAAATGGAATAGGAGGGGGGAATATCAAAAGAAAAGAAAACCTTGTATCAAGTATTTATTATTATTATTATTATTATTATTTTCATATTTTGAGTGGTAACCTTGTATCAAGTATTGAAGTGCTGCGAGCTCAACAAGCTCAAGGAACTGGGTGGGGGTTGGACCTCAACTCCTCAAGAACATGAATTTAGATAGGGTTGAGTGGAAAAGTAGAACCAATAAAGCCAACTTTTGAAAATGGATTGAATGGAGGGGGAAATATAAAAGAAAAGATAGCCTTGTATCAAGTATTTATTATTATTATTATTATTTTGAATGGTAACCTGGTATCAAGTATTGAAGTGCTGTGAGCTCAAGTGCTCAACAAGCTCAAGGAACTGGGTCTGGGAGCGGGCAGGCGGGGGGTAAGACCTCAAGAACATGAATTTAGATAGGGTTAAGTGGAAAAGTACAACCAACAAAGCCAACTTTTGAAAATGAGTTGAATGGAAAATTGGAACTCAAAGGTCGACCCAATTAGATGGGATAAGTATTCAATGACGATAATAATGGTTATGGTGGGTGGTTGGAAGTGGTGGCACTTTATGAAATATTTTCAAAGAATAAATGACTTTAAACACAAATATTTCTTGCTATAGGCTAGGTGATAATCATGCCTAAACAGTTGAACATTGCTTTGAGGTGTATAGTTGGATTAGCCATCCAAAAACTACTATTTACATAGTTGTGATATAATAATAAGAAAAATAACGTCAGCTGCATGAGCTATTAAAAAAGGAGGAAAGTTTGATATCATTATTTTAATCTTTCAAGGAGAAAAAAAAAAAAAAAAAAACCCTCATTTCAAGACAAGATTGGAAGGTGCTCTCTGCTCATTGCCACACCTATGAGGTTGCAGGTTCCAGTCATTTTACCAATCAAACAAAAAAATATATAAATAATAATAATAATTATTAATTAATACAAAGCTAAATCACTTTTGTTTTACAGTTACAAACCAAGCAGATATGCTGGATTTCATTTCTTGAAGAAATCTGTGATCTGTTGTCATATCCAGATCTGAGACTGCTTATGCTAGTTTATGACCTTTTTCTGAGTTGCGAAATTTCGTTCTGTAAATAATGATAAACTAGTTCTATTTTACTGATAAAAATTGCAGGTCTTATTTTGTAGCACTGAAAATGGGCGTTCGTCTTTCGTTCGACAATTAGAGCCTGACTGGCATGTTGATACAAACTTAGAGATAATTTCTCAGTTGGCTGTATGTTGCTATTATTACTCCATTTTTTTATTTTTTATTTTTTATCCTGAGAACTTAAGTTGTCATTTTTCTGTCAACCTCTACTTCTACAGCGGTTCATCAGATATGAACTCCACATCTGGCCAGTTGATTCTGGCTGTGTAGCAAATAATGTTTTCAGCGCGACCAGTTTGGAGCAATACTTCTCTTCCTTGAATCAGAGCTGAAGTGTGACTTGGCTTTTGCAGTGTCATTTAACAGAGGTGTAATTGATGTAGCTCATGGAAAATATGTTTCCATGAATTTAAGGATCATTGTGGATAGATGTTGTAATGTGTATGGTTCATAACATTTTGTGCAAGATATTTAAACCATATCCTGGTGGATTTCATTTCATTGTGCATTTGGCATGACAAATTAAGAATTATGTTATTGGAAGAGATTATTCTCTGCATTGACAGAGTCAATTATTACTGCTCCCTTCTGCTAATATATTGATTGAGAATTGCAGGTAGGAAGAATAGTATGCTGGTGGTTTCTGGTTCGAAAAAATAATGATCCATTCTTTCTCAAAGTAGGGTTGCTATGCACTGGATCTGGCTGCAGCATCCCAAAGCAGCGGCGGCGGAATTGTGGCTGCCGAGTAGGACTGAGAAGGTCACCATTTGCAAGAAGGTCGCCATTTGGAGGAATGTTAAATATTGGTGCTAATGACAAGTTAGATCTCCAGCCTTTTTACTATAAAAGAAAAGATAGCAGTGAACCACTAGATGTCTTTAATGTGCTCCACGTGGCTCTGATTATGGTTGCAGCTGGGCAGAAAGCAATCGCAGCTGTTTACTAGGAGAAATGTTCCAAAAGGTGAGAGAGCCATTGATCATTGATGGTTCTAAAACTGTCTTGTCCACAAGGGTACAAGGTATCTGTAGCTGCAAGTACGGTTAAGCTTTCGGGCCAACATAGCCTGGATCTAGCCTTAGATGCATTAAGAGGGCTCAAGCTTAAATCCTGAGAGGGATGAACTTGGGTCCATCTAGTTCAGCTCACAAGCAACCATGCCCTCATTGGAATTTATATAAATTTCAATCTATTAGAATGAAAATCAGCTTAGTCTATCAAAAACAGGAGACAGTTCCGGCTGAGAAAACGATTATTAGGATATACTAGTGTTCATCATTTATCAAATGTCATTGCCATGTCAACAGGGTTTCCAAGACGGTTGCCTGCTACTGATTTGAAGCTCCACTAGTAAAATCTTAATTACACCAATTAGACTATATGAAGAGAGGGCAGGCAACACATGCAGGGCAGTTGGGTGAGAATGGGACTACTAATTACTTGGTTATCCCTATGTTCTCAGATTTTAATGGGATTCAGGTCCATGGTGCAAGGTGTTGTTTCAGCTATGAGTAGTGATTTTCGGTATTCCAAACAAGGTTGGAAAAGAAATCTCACGGCTCGGACTTGACTCGTTTAGTTAAAAAATTTTGACTTGAAAATATTCCACGCAGTTACTAGGAAGAAGTTTTTTTTTTTTTTTTTAATAATAATCTAAAAAATATTTAAAAATATATTAAATACTTCTAAAATCTATGTATACTTTTTTATATGTATTTCATAATAACCAACTCAATTTAATCAATTTATATGTGCAAGTGCGGGGAATTTTTGTTTTTTATTTTTGGCATATTACATAATTTTTCAAGTGTACACATTGACAGTAAAAGATTAAATAAAAGTCTCAAATTATATTCTAATCATCAATTTTATAATTGCGATACTTAAACTTCAAGCATTAACTACTTACATATAAGCATTAATTGTTTAAATCCAAACTCATTTATCAAATGACTGAGAAGTGAGAATGCAAACAATTTATCTCAAAAAAAAAAAAAAAAAAAAAAAAAAAAACCCTCAAAACACGAAGAAAGCGCCTGGAGGCCATCATTTTTTAAACTCGTGCCTGGGTTCTGGGCCCCACATATATAGACGGTGGATATATGTCATATGTGAGAGAGGTTTTATCTGATGCTCCGCGGGAGTACAAAACTGGAACTTCACACTCACACCTTTTGATTAGCGTGTATTTTCCAGTCGGTTTTTCACATGTCAGGACTCAGGATCCCTGTTCTGTAGAGAGACCGTTGGGAGTTTTCATCATCCCATCCTGTGTGTAAAGGTTAAGGTAAGGCAACCCCATATCTTATCTTATCTTATCTTATGTCAAAAATCTTTTTTAAGAATCATCAATCTACAAGACACCTTTTTTTAAAGTTGTCCACCCTTTCCCCTTTCTTGTTCTTGTGATCCTTTCTAGTATTCTGTATCAGAACACCCATCTCGTGTGATTTTCTCTTTCTGGGTATGAATTCATAATCCCCATAATCTCTATTGCCCTCTAATCTATTTCGGAATATTCACACCCTGTGATTCTGCTGTTCTGTTCTGTTTGTTTGTTTGTTTCTATTCTTTTATGTAAATTTAACTTTAAAGTATGGATAAATGTATTGCATCTTGCTTTGTTGAATGGAATTCTTATAGGGTTTCTGTGTGTGTTCTTGTTTGGATCAACGAGTTTTAGGGAATTCCATGTCTCATAGAATTCTAGCCTATGTTATCTTGTTTTGATGTTCTTTTAGAATTCTTTTTATATGAATCTTTTCGCTTCTTTTTTTTTTTTTTTCAATGAATTGATGTAAGTCAGATTGCGTTACTATATATCTAACTAGTGTTTGTAGGGTTCCGAGAAAGGAGAAAAATTGCGCTAAGCACCCGGGGCGCGCCCCTTCAGGTGCATTCCAATCCTGGGTAAAGGATGGGAGGGAAAGATGTTAACAGGGATGGTGTGCAAAATCTTTATGATCAGATGATTGCGATCATCTAATGGAGCCCCAAAAATTTTAATGATTTTTTTGGGCATGTGCATATGTAACTACTGAATTTTGGGGGCCCTTATATAGATGGTTATGATCATCAGACCGTTTTGAGATTTTGGCCCTCCTTTTGATTCATGTTAAGACCTTATGATCACAACCTTACCTGTGATTGGCATA
The DNA here is from genome assembly GCA_003546025.1 of Camphora micrantha. NCBI lineage: Eukaryota > Viridiplantae > Streptophyta > Magnoliopsida > Laurales > Lauraceae > Camphora > Camphora micrantha. The sequence goes on from QPKB01000008.1 coordinate 10,155,074, forward strand.
CATCAAGGCAGGCCCCACAGTTTTTTTTTTTTTTTTCGGCAACTTCCAAAGTTGTGGCCATTTTGTAGCTGAATTTTGCTGTGGCAAATATTTTTTTGCTTCTTCAATTGATGGCTCTGGGTAGCCATTGGTTTTATTGTATCTTTAGTTGGCAATGGTGAAGAAATGTTCTGCAGAAACCTTTGGCTGGAAGGGCGACAAGAAATTGTCTAGACCTGAATGCATGGAGTGGATATGTTTGTCCAGGACCCAGATCTAAATATAATAATTATACCATACATTTTTTTTTTCACTAATCCGCGCCCAGATCTTTGCATGACAGGTTGGAACCTAGGTGGTTACGGAACCGGACCTGTTGAGGCCCAGCTTCCAAAAAAGGTTCAGGAATCGGACCCGTTTACTTATTGGAACCTAAAATAAGGCTCCAAACCTGGTTTAGTTAGAGAATCGGGTATCCATTTGCATCCCTAAATATAACTGTTTTTGGAGAAATTATATGCTCTTGGATCCGAGTATATGCACTGTATCTTCTGGTTGTGAGTATTATTGACAAATGGGTCCATTGTTTGTTGGCCCAAGTCATAGATTTGGTACACCAACCTGTGTAGTGTCAAGTGTGCATGGACAATTCGCAAAATTCTTCTTGTGAAAACCCTGTATCTTCAATCCACTAGCATTCGTATAGACATTTAAGAAAGAGGTATGCATATGGTTTACTTCAACAGGAAAACATCATTTGAACTTAATAGGCGAATCATACAATGTAAGCTATCTATGCCGGTTTCAGCCATGTCAACAGTTAGCATTAAAAAAGAAAAAGAAAGAAGAAATAAAATGAGCGCCACATATATGAACTCAAGGCCATAATAATGCATGGAGTTCATATCCTAGGACTAGGGAAAATATGTTTCCTCACTGACTGCGGTTCTTATGAAATAGATGGCATGTAGTTAATGATATGATTTTGTCTAACTATACTCACCAAATCATCCATAATTACAGGCATTACGGTTTTAGTCTGAATATCTGCTGGTTTAAAATTAAAATGGAATATTGAGAAAGCTATAATGATAAAGTCTATGGTTTTCATGCCTTTCTGTATGTGTACACATTTACTAATATATTTTGATATTTCCTTTACCATATACTATCACTTTTTATACTATTTTACTTTCAAATCAAATAAACATTATTATTATTATTATTTTGAAATGGTAACTTGTATTGATCAAAAGCTTTACAGTATAAAAGAACTATATTGAGAAGCGGCGGGGAAAGACCAAAAATAAAAAAAGAACAGCCACGACCCAAAAGGATGGGGAACTATACGAGGAGGTGCAAAGGCCTCGAAGCAAAAAAGGGAAGAAGAGAACCTAATAAAAAAGCAAAATTATTTTCTTTTGTTCATGTCCTTTCATTTAAAGAGTTTGTACCTTCTTATTACTATCATGTTATTTATTGTTTCCAATTTTCGTCAAGATATTCCTTGTGTTAATCGATATAGTTGTGATGCAGTAGTGCAGGACCTTTTTAACCAGTGGCAATCATTGGGAGGTTTCCTTCTTAGACCATAGTAGCTATTGTCAAAGGTTCAGTTGACAAATGGCTGAAGTTAATACCAATATTGGGGGTAAGCGACGGTTACCAGTATGGATGCTGGGTGTAACTGCAGCTGACCAGCTGAGGAAATCCAAACACAGAGATGAAAATATCACACTTTTAGAAGAGCAATCCACAATTCAAGCAGCCCGTCCAAAGGCAAAACCTGTTACTAGAAGGCTTGAGCATCAAGTATCTGCTACTGAGAAGGCAGCTTCTGAGGTGGATTTGGGCACTCTTGTACACACGAACAAAGCTAAGAGATGCAACGGAGACAGGGAAATCGCTCTGGGACAAGCTGCTAAAAAGAAGCAAAAGTTGACAAAGTATGGGACTGAAAATAGGGAGGAGATTGAAGTGAATGTGCTTGTTAATGAGAATGGAGCTCCAGAGATGAATTCAAGCACCCTCATAAGGTGTGACAAAAGGAGAACGGTGAAAAAAGGCAAGCGAAAAGAAGATTATGCCACCAACTCTAGTGATGTTGATGCACAGACAAAGAAAGCCAAGATGAGATGTGCGGAAGAAAAGAGAGCTGCTCGGAAACACACTTCTAGAAAGAAGCAAAAATTGAAGGATTATGGAAATCAAAGCAGTGAGGATATATCTTCATCTCCTACTGAAGGAAGTGAGGATGAAGATCTAACCATGGAAGATCTGATGAGCATGGCTGAAGAGGTATGTTGCTATCCCTTTTATTAACATAATACATTAGAAAGTAGGGCCTCAATCAAAATTTACCTTTTAAGTTTGAACTCACCATGCAATTGCTATATAAGATGATGTATAAACTCGCCCATCAAGAAATTTAAATGTTTTTTTTTTTTTTTAATCTCTTTGCTAGTTGAGAGTGAAGATTTTTTCTTGATTTTTGGAATGTGGAAAGAAACCTTAAAGGTGCTCCTTTTCTTGATTCTAGGATTGTCCTACTCCTTTTTTTTTTTTTTTGAACAACAGGAGTTTTATGATAATATGATCCTTGACCAGATGCTATGTCTAATATGAACAGGTCTGAGAATGTCCATGTCGGCCAATTTTTTGATGATTTAGACTGCTTGTCTGATGGATCACAGGCCACGTCACTTGTGGGACAATCCTAGCACTTCTGTTCAGTTAACAACCTGTGAACAGACATTTAAGCAGTGCATGCTGCAAAGATTCACATCTATGATTTTACATAAAATGGCCAAAATATTGGATAGCTAGGATCTTCTGTCTTATTTCTATGACATGGTCTACTCATGGTGTGGGCCTGTGGGGTACAAGGGCTGACAAACAAAAGTCTGAATTGCTGAAATGTGGACCTTGTAAGCACCTACATAAAGCAGTAGGATACTTACTATCCTCAAAGATTGCAAGCACATATGATGTTCACCCTCACTCACTGAGGAACCTGCATTGGCAGGAAGCTGGTCTAATGAGTTAATCCTTGCCAGTTCCCAAGATTTTTTTATTATGCCCATTCAGCAACAATGCCTATGATGAGGATGTAATGCGGAAGCTTGGAACTGGAATTTACTTCTAATAATGCAATGTCGCATCTCTTTACCCTTTCTGTGCAGTATGTTAAAGCTAGTGAGAAGAATTGCCAACAAACAACAATTGAAGAACCCAAATCAAGATCCCAGTTTCAGAACACGGCCATTATCTCCAAGAATGGGTCAGGTGGTTCTCTCCAGGTCGCTGGGATTGTCCAAGAAATGTCAACATGTACCACAACTGGATCCAGTCCCAATTTGGTTGGGTCTGAGAGGGAAGAGAGAGAAAGTTTAGAAAGCGGAGTGACAATTACCACCAGCAGAACAGGTGATCCTGCTCAAGATATGTTGGAGCTCTTATTGGGTCCCTTGCTCAAGAAACCTCAAGCAGGGGAGAGGACACTGGATACACTTAGAAAGGATATGGCCATAGCCTGCAACTTCGGTGAAGACATATCCAGTCAAGCTGGTGTGGAACAAGAGGTGCCCCTGACAAAAAAGAAGAGCAGTCTTAAAGACAAGGTGGCCATGTTTCTCGAGTGAATAGCTTGATTTTAGCTGCCAGATTAATACTTTAAGAGCTATCCAACATGAACTCTTCACTGCACATGGGGTAAAAGGGACTGTGAAGAGGAAATCAAAGTCTTAATCATCGACCATCATACATATTGAGAGTGCACTATCAATGTCAATATGCAGTGATCAATGTGTCTATATATGCCAACATTGTACATTACCCTGTAGCAGTGGCAGCAAATGTCACTGTGCATATATTTTAAAAAGCAGCATCAAAGTTGAAGTCTGGAATGGATGATTAGAATTCAGATTTGGTGTACAAAGAAATCAAGTCAGTAAAATATTCCACATTTTCATCACGGAGATGATGCTTGTCTGTGTTAGAATTGACGCACATTGGGTCAGCAGTTCCTTTTTTTTTTGTTTCATAGAATTTTAAGTATCTCATGCTATTTCTTGTAAACCATCCAATTTCATTTTATTTTGAGTCAAAACCTTCCTCAATATCAAAAGAAGAAAGAAAAGGTTCAAAAAAAAAAAAAAAAGATTAGTTCTGATGTACTTGAGAATAAAAAATTGGGGCACTCTGTTAATGCACATGGCCTGACTTATGCCATCTGAGGTTAACTTCCTTACACCCTAACTCTAATTCTGTTATTTCTGCAATCTTCGCCTTCATTTGCATTGATAGCGTTCCCAGATATGTTCTAGCATGCATAAGTGTCATTGTTTCTTCTTCTAATTAAGTTCTAGCACTAGCATACACCATTAGATTCATTATACCTCAAAATTTACATTCCATTTAATGTGTCTTGGTCTTGGATATTGTCATGTAAATCCTCGCTGCCTGTATGTATTCACTCTCAGGTTTTTTATGCATGTTGTAGTCCATCAATTATTATTATTATAGAGAGTTGATAGATTGTCTGCTGATAGACCATTCAGGGGTTAAAAAAGATCATCTGCTGATGGACTTTTCAGTTTTATGTGGCTAAAATTGCCACTTTACTTTTGTAATAAGAAATCTCATTTGTTGTTGTGTCAAACAGAACCTATGTGCAATTGTATTCAAATAGTGTCATGAATGAATTTGATTGGGGATCTGATAAATCTATTGCTAGCCTTTTCCTATCAAGCTTTGGGGGTGATTTTACTTGTAGGAAACAGCGAGGCACATTTACTCGTGAGCGCACTCATGACTCATGAGAGTCAGTCTTATGCTCTTCTGCATCTCTCCAGTGAATCTGATGGGCTTTCATCAAACTTTTTGAATGCACTCTTCATTGATGAATCTACTAATCTCATTCTTTTAAGTAAGCCATCACGTTTTTACACTTCTAATGTAATTCTGAAGCAGATCTGCTCTATCTCACTGTTTCTTCATGTCCCTGTCTCAAGCTTAGGTAAACCAAGAGGGCTACTACATCAGATTGAATGTTGACCGAAACTCTAGCCACAATTTTGTACAAGTTCTACTTCTTTGAAAATTGAGAACCTATAGTTAACAAGAACATGGCTACAAATAAGATCCAAGTAAAAAGTAGAACTTCACAAAGCCCACCCCGGATAAATGAAATAAGGCCGTGCAGCTGCTGCGGATGATATTATGTTTAATTTTTGGTGCTTATGTAGGGAATCCCAATCTGATGGCGCTCTGCACTGCTACTTCAGCATCATCTCAGTTGGGTAGACCTCAAACTAGCTATAAAGAAAACATTTTATATTTAAAAAAAAATAAAAATCATTCTATTGGATTGGCATTGAAAAACAAAATTAACAATACACTTGAAGTGATATATTTTTGTTCCTCATCATATCTCAGCAAGAATTGATTAGCATACGCGAAACCCCTCTGAATTCAGTATAAAATGTGGAATCTCCTCTTCATTCAGTCCTTTATTTCTCTTCTGTTTGGCTTAAACTCTGAAATTGAGATTGCATCTTTTCCATCTTCCTCTTCCTCTTCCTCTTCCTAGAGAAGAAATCTTGGGAGCCCCACTTTACGGCCAGTTTTCTTGACATCTTGCTGCACTTGTTGCCTGTATTCTCCAAAGGTGAACTTCTTGTAAAGGGATGGCTCCTTGCAACTCCCTATCATTGACTCACATGAAGGGCATAAGAAGTAGGCCATTGAGTATCTCTGCACTTTGCTATTAGCCATCACCTTGTGCTCTACGCTCTTATACACATCATTGCTCCAAGCCTATATATATTTAGATACAACATTTAACTGACATTTACCAAAATGTAAGGTTTTAAAACTTAATAAAATTAAAATTTAAAAACTTCATTATAATTTGTATTTTAGTGATGGAAGAGTGGCCCACTTGATTAACATCTCATAAAATGGAAAGACTGCATTGGGTTCAATGGGTTTTAGTCAATTTCTTTTTCGCGTCTTTTTGTCTTTAAAATATATCAGGAGAATCTCAAAATTGTAAGCATTTCTTAAGCTTATTTCTAAGGACATGATAAGAACAAAGAGAAAAGTCATTAAAGTGAAAAACAAGGCAAAGAAGCCAAACCACACATGCATAAGTATCATCCTCATGAATTGCCACGCCCCCAGGTTTGATACTCATCCGAATTGAAATCCCAAAGCAGTAAATGTCTTCTAAAACCACTGAAATCGAGGGTCACAGTTCAAGGGATTTTGACAATCTGATGTGGTTGATATTTTGCGCGGTTTTGGGTCGCATAGAGTTCTTTCCATCCTTACATCCCTCATAATTGGCATGGCCCAAGTGGCCCCCATATGCGGGTTTGCATGGTTCCTTCCAAAAGATCCTCAGCAGAATAAACTATATGTATAATTAATTAAAATATATGGACAAGATTTTTGGTAAAATCTTGGTACTGTGACAAAATTTGAAAAATATTCCTGATACATGATTGGGAACTATAGGGAGATACTTTCCAAATATCAGCCATGAGGGGGGATCCTATCATGTTAAGATGAGATTAGAAGGCAAGTGGGGCCCCAGCTGATTCACTATATCATAGTAAGTCAAATGAAGTGGGTCCCATGATGCATTGTCATCCAATCAAGATCAAAGTGATGTAAGAATCCCACTGACTTTAACCGCCCATAACTGTCAAAGCAAGTGGGGCCTCTTAACCTAATAGTGGTGGAAAGTGCACCACGCTTGATTCGACATTGCAACTGCCTCCAGAGAGATCAATGCGGGGCCCACGAGGACAACGTTGGTACCCAATTAAGTTGCCTCCTTTCCGAGTTGATCAGTAACTCAGACGATCCATTTTAACTGTTATCAACTCACCCAATTCTAGTGACTGGTCGATTCGAGTCGACTCACCCCGACTCACTCTAATCAAAATGAGCTTTGGACCCGTGCCTCTTATTATTATTATTATGTTTTTTATCCGGTGGATTAGCGCTGGTATGATCCCATCCGGAAGAGTTCCACTTGATGGTGTTGGGATGATAGAAAGTGTTTGCTTATTTATTTTGCAAGTGGTAAAGTAAAGGAAAAGATTAAGTCAATCGAGATGTGATAGATTATCCCTTCACCATGTTTGTCGGAAAGGTAGAGTGGGAAAGTAATCTCTTGCCGCCACTTTTATTATTACATATTCTATTACAAGTCACTTTATTTTACCACGCAATATTGTAGTAAAGTGTGGAAAAGTGGACCCAAGTCGAAAGGCAACTGCCACTCTCTCTCTCTCTCTCTCTCTCTCACTCTCGGTTTACTTAACCTTTACCTTCCCACACATGCATAAAACAGCCTAATGCTAATTTGGGTTTGGGTCCATGTGCACTATAGACCCAACCCAAACCCACCCAAAACCCAGCCTTTTCATGAAGAAAATCATATATTTTTTTCCATTTTTTTTTTTTTTTAAAGGTAAGAAACACCTTTAAACTTGAACAAATAATCCAGTGCAGCATAACTAACCTGAAAAAGATCGCCGATGTTGACGACAAGCGCTTTTGGGTTGGGCTTGACAGAGACCCATTTGGAGTCCTTCATCAGATGCAATCCTCCAACTTGATCTTGATCAAGGATGGTGAGAAAATCACTGTCTGTGTGGGGCACCAAGCCATGAATCTCCTGCGAGAAAGGGCACTGTGGATACCGATTTAGGCGAAGAAAGCAGCTGCCTTCATCCAAGAACAATCCATTCTTGTGGCCCAAAGTCTCTGTTAGAACTCCGGCGAGAAGTCGCGCAAGATCCGACATTGCTATTGCCACTTTCTCCATCACTTTTCTACAGTATGATATGGTTAGGGTGTAAAGCTTCAATTCAGTTTAAAAAAAAAAGAAAAAAAAAAAAAAACCTCAACATGTTTTAACCCAAAGAGAATATAGTTATATTCACAATTTGCGAAATTTACGTTAGTCCATTTTAATTTTGTGCATAAACAATATTAAGCACTTTTTCAAAAGAAATAAGATATGCACATATAATTAAGTGAGGATTGCTAGGATAAGAAAAGGTAAGATGCATGAACTAAATAAAGTTAACACACAAGCATATAATTAAAGTTATAAGAATTGACATATGACTAAAGCTTTAGTTTGAAGTTCCATGTTCTCATGAGTTATTAATTATTCTTTGACAAAGCGATTTATCATTAGATTTTGTATAATCTCAGTTACATGTCTATGATCCCTTAAAGTAGTGCTTAAATGGAGGAAGCAGTAACTGACCCAAAGGAATTGAAGGTCATCATGTTAACTTTTCAGTCAATTTTGGATGTGCTCACTAGTATTCTTCTGAATAGTAAATATATACCTTACTGAAAAAGCTTTGATTCTCTTGTCCAGTTGAATTCGATGGGGACACCCTTTTTTCTTTCATTAACAAATTTCAACTTCATGAAAGATTTTCATCCATTAAAGTCCAACACATTGAATAATGAAACTCCATCAAGTCTATAATTAGCATGTGGTAGACTCATTTTACAAGTAATGATAAGTTTAAGTAGTAGGATATTTATGTTGGGCTAGTGTTTTCAAAGCCCCTACAGTAAGTAAATCCAAGATGGTCTTTTTTTTTTGCTAAATAAATGTTTCCTCATAATAAATACTTTTTCAAAACAAAACCAAATATTGTGGTCACTCAAACAAAGTGGAAGAATATATGACCTATGTCTATTTTAGGTGGTCCCACAAGACCACATATAGGTTCCAATACATTTACACAAGTAACATATCATTATGATATTTTGGCTTACCCTATTTAAGGAATGCTTGGATTCCAAATCTTGTCAATAGTAACCTTAAAATAAACCTTTTTAATAAAGGCAAAAATACATGGAAAATAAAGAATCTGGTGCCCATTTGATAATCTTGAAGAACTAGGGACCCCAAGGTTTAATCATAAATATGGCCAATAAGTTCCTGTTAGCCTTGTGAACTAAGCAAATAAGAAGTCAGCATCCTTGTTACAAAAGAGAACTGCCTTGAACAAGATTAGATCATCAACTTGAAGGTCCAATCTACTCAAGTTCTAGCATTGATTTATGTAGACCTTAAACACTTCTCTGGTTTGCCTTTTGTAAAAAATCAACTTTAAGATCCAACCAAAACGACTATAGCATTATTCACGCCGATGATTTCAGATTGAAAAGCTGACAACATCTAGCATATTTAAGTATTTCCAAATGACTAGATCCCAAAATCATCTAATTTCTCATAGGGCCAAGTGCCCTATTCAACCTAACTCTCCTGTTAGGTTTAATCATAAATATGGCCAATAAGTTCCTGTTAGCCTTGTGAACTAAGCAAATAAGAAGTCAGCATCCTTGTTACAAAAGAGAACTGCCTAGAACAAGATTAGATCATCAACTTCAAGGTCCAATCTACTCAAGTTCTAGCATAGATTTATGTAGACCTTAAACACTTCTCTGGTTTGCTTTTTGTAAAAAATCAACTTTAAGATCCAACCAAAACGACTATAGCATTATTCACGCCGATGATTTCAGATTGAAAAGCTGACAACATCTAGCATATTTAAGTATTTCCAAATGACTAGATCCCAAAATCATCTAATTTCTCATAGGGCCAAGTGCCCTATTCAACCTAACTCTCCAGTAGGGGCTTCCACTGCTGGACCCATAGAGAATCCGGATCCATATAAAAATATGGAAACATATGTACCTGCTCAACTTCAACCCCACCACCTTCCTCAGAAATGACAAATTCTGTAGATTTCCAAGAACCTCTGGCTATCCACCCCCTCAAAAGCTAGAGGGTGAGAAATGATAAGCGTGGAAACGTCAACAGACACACATACCACAGAATCCTTGTGCATGGATTCCATCAGTGTCTAATCATGGGTCAAACCACAATCATGATGATCGTGATTATATCATTATCACCTATCCTCTGGTGCTACAAATAGTTTGGACCCCACATCTCAAACCCCAATCATTACCCATAATAAATATAGGAATCAAAACTGTAGAAGGGAAGTTAGCACTTCATCTCAATTCATGAATATGACCCAAATGACTATACCTGTTCATTTGGACCATGAACAAGATTTTAGAGGACATGACAAGTTCTTTTTTTTTTTTTTTTTGGAATGAGATGATAGATTACCTTATAGAGTTGAATTCTTCACTAAAACAACCGTCTTCAGATATATTTGTTAGAGGAATGTGGAAAGCTTCAGACCATGAGAATTCCTTGAGAGAAGTGGCTGTTGGAGTACCCCACCTGTATGAATTATTCAACAGCCTACAACCAACCTTCTTCTCTTGGGGCAACTCAAACAACTTCTTCTGTTCTCTCCTCATCTCTTCCAAAAGCTCCTGACTTATCCCATGGTTAAGCACCTGAAAGAAACCCCAATCCGACGACGCCTTCACAATAGCCGCTTCACAGGCATGCCTCTCACTCTCACTACCGTGGCCTATCAAAGCCCTGAGATCTATCAATGGGAGTTGGCATTCGGCAATTATGTGGCCCTCGCCACCATATGAACTCCAAGGAATATGGCAGGGGTCCAACCGTGACTTGCATTGATCTATGAGAGGTGGGTAGGACTTCATTTTTGAATCCAACATGGTCTTTGAGGATTGGAAAAGTTGAAGAGATGAAAGTTATACAAGGAGTTTGAGATTTGAGTAAGGAGTACTTTGAAGGAGGGGTGTAAGTGGCCTTATATATAGGTGTAGAGGACCAGGAGCCTTGAAAACAAATCATATGAATATAAAAATAAAAAAAAGAAAAAGGGCAAAAGGGAGTCAAAGAAAAGGGAAGGTATGTGAACAAGAGCAAGAAGAAGATAAACAAATTGAAGGGGTCACATGGGGAAGGATATTTGTCAAAAATAGAGATAGGGTGTCTTCCCTTTCGTTAATTTTGTCCTGTTAGGATCATGTCAATTCTTGCACATATCTCTGTCAATGAACAGTTTTTGAACTCCACTTTAACAAAGTGGAATTTGCTTCAATTGTTTGGGGAATATGCAATGGAGCCCACCATTGATAAATCCAAACCACTCCTCCCACTGCTCCACTGAATGTTGGCCTTGTGGTTGGACAAACCACTTGTGAAAAAAAAAAAAAAAAGTGCTTATATCTCTATGAAGTGAGCCTAAGTTTTCCACATTGGGACCCCATCTAAGTACATGTCAATTGCCCAATACGCAAATGTTTTGGTCACAACCAATGTTTTTTTTTTTTTTTTTTTTATTCATTTATAATATTCATTATAAAATTAAGATATATTAAAACTACATTCTCATCTATATTGTAATTTGTTTTCTTATTACATCTAAAAGACACAACCTATTTGTTTGCATTATAATACATAGGAATTCAATACATATAATTTATACCATAAGTAGTTAAAAATGAAGATGAAATGTGAATTTTAACAACGAGCAATCTTGCTTTTAAAGAGAGTAAATCAAATAAATATGAAAAATGAACAACCAAGGTGATGACCGGTACTTCATTTCTCATCTTCTTTTGATTTTATGCCCCTAACAGAAAATGTTATTTGGTGCTTATTTTTTAACTAATAACGGTATAATTAAATTCTATGTATTCAATCCCTATGTATCTTAATGCAAATAGACACTAAAAACAATTAGAAAGGAATATTTAGAGATTTTGATTCTATCTTTTGAATACTTCTTAAATTATTTCCTTGAACAAAAGATGGCTCAAAACAAATCTAACTATCAATGATGCAGTTCTGAACCCAGTTATAAAACCATGGTCAACTAGAAATGGTCTTTTCTTGGACTACAAGCTTGGCAGTGAAATGATAATATGATTCTCAAATTAATAAGAGATAAGAGATCATGGTTTTTAAAAGCACTCATCAAGTAATAGCTGTTTCTGAGTAAGCTATAATTATGGTCGGTCGGTCGAATTTGATGCGCCCGCCCCCCCCCCCCCCCCCCCGGTCTTTCCTCCTTTGGTGGAAATTTTGAACTGTCCTTTTCCATGTATGCTACACGTTTTGCATTCAATGGGAGTCATGAATCTTGTATAACTCTTTTAAAAAAGTGTAATAATAACAGAGAGTCTACACGTACCGGGATTTTTGTCCCGGGATGTGGGAGCCGTGCCATTGCCCGGGACAAAATCCGGGACAAGTAGCACGGCTCTAATTTTAGACTACTTTCCCTATGATGCCCCCATTCTAGAGGCATTATATTTGGAAATTAGAAAGAACTGGGTACAAAACTTCTTCAATCTGTCACTGACTCACTGCTACCACTTTTGATTGTCATACATTAATTAAAGTGAGCTCAATCTGTGTATGATGGCAGATATTAAAATACTAAAGAATTGTGTAGAAACTTCTCCAATGTATCACTTCCAATATGGGGTGGCAAATATGGAAATGACTAACTCTAACTTTAACTCTTACTCCTCCCACTAACTTGATCCGAACCCAACCCGTATTTGACCTACATAATCTGATTCGTAATATATATGGGTTAGTCATGGGTTAGGATAACATAACTACATTTAACTGAGTCAGATTAGGGTCAACCCATATAACCTTTTTAAATGGGGCATATCTAAACCCATTTAAATAATTTGGTGGTTTAATTTTGATACTTAGAATAGTCTATTTTATATGGAATGAGCCAAGCTCTCCTTTATCTTTTTTTTTCTTTTTTTTCTTTTTTGCAAGCAACTTGACTCAAATATAACCTTAACATTTAGGCCACAATTCTACATGTTGGATCGAGTTAAATAGGCTGATCCACATTGAATGCAGGTTAGGCAGGTTGGGCTGGACTAACCTACATTGGGATATGGGTGGAGTTAGTTGACCCCTAATAGAAATGGATCAAATACAAGTTGGACTTCAACCTATAGATACCCTTGTCAACCCAACCTGTTTTGACCTGGCCGTTCATGTTAATTTGCCACCCTACTTCCATTATATAGTAGTACATGGAATTTCATTTCGCCTTGGGGTCCTTTTGTATGCAGTTATTAAATTCCTAAGAAATAAGAATCATGATAAAATCAGTTCTTACAAATAATTATTAAAGACGTAAGGTGAAGGATATAAACTAAAGATTTACATTGGACCTGAATTTCTTAAATTTTCTTTTCATTCATCAGGGTGATGGCTATGTATTCAAATAATTCTTCATGTATAGGTTTTAACCTTTATTTAAGAATGAATGAGTCATGTATAGAAACTTCTTACATCTGTCACTGCCATTACAGTGCATGGAAACTCACAGCACCTTAATGCATGGAGCATGTACACACGCATATAACTATATAAATACTTTAACAAGAGCAATAAATAAATGAAGATCTCAACTAAGCTAGAAATGGATAATATTGCAATCAATTTCAGAACTAACTAAGGTAACTTCTGTTGTATATAAATATTTTCGTATGTATGTTTTTTTTTTTTTTTATAACACAGGGTTGCTAATTGTTTGGGTCAGAATAATCCCTACGGGTCCATGAGAAAAAACCGGGTAAAATTCTTCTATGACTCCAGTGTGATAGTATTGTATGTATTTTCGTATGTATGTATTTACCATACAAGTTTGATCAATTACCACACAAGTTTGATCATGCCCCATAAAAATCATGAGCCTAGTAGACCTTTCAACCATCATGTCCCACCATGAAAGTGAAAGAATGACTGATAAATAATTACAATGATTGGAAATTACAAGACCTTGTACTCAATTTGCCAAGAGCTAAAAACGGGCTACCTTCAATGAACAAAACAATCATTGATTGGGCAAATCACACCACAGAAGATTTCAGTCGGCAACCAATCAGAGGGTGGATTGAAGGTCCGGATCTGATTTTTGTGAGCCACGTGTATGGTAAATGACAGTGGACCCAAGTGTCTCTCCAGATGGGTGCATGGAATCAGTGGTCTACATATCGCCCCATGTGGAGGCATTTGGGCCTTTGTTTAACCTGAGGATTTGATTAGTGTGAACGCATCGAGAGAGGATAAGATAACTCTATCTCTCACTCATTAAGTGATAGCAACCTGCATTTATTGATCATGGACCCCAATTCTTACTAATTCAAATCATTTGATAGACCATGGTACACTAATATGATTATTTAGGGTTTAATGGGTGGTGCTCGATTATCTAAGTATTTTGAGACCCTTAATAAAAATATCAAAAAAGAATCTGAATTTGGGTCTCAAGATCAGATATTTTTTATTTTTAGGGCACGTTTAACAGCAAGTAAAGATAAAATCCGCAGATTTGAGTGTTTAACAGCATAAAGATTTCTTGCCGAAGATTTGTTTGAGGATCTCACATTGATATAAGTGCATATCGATGCATATAAATTAATATTAATGGTGCATAAATGAAGATTTCAAATCCCAATGGGGGATGTCGGATTTTAAATTCCTCAAAACAAGAATTTCCATTTGCCCAAATCATTCGAGATTTGCAATTGCCAAGCATGGGTTTTCTATGACTTGTAGAAAACCGTAGGGAATCTCCAAAAACTTAGATTACCAAACATGACCTTATGCCTATTTGTTTGCATAGAGTACCTAGGAAATCATGTTATAAGTAGTAAAAAATGAACATCCAAGGTGAATATATAAGAATGACCAACAAATAACCTCCCCATTGATAATAATAATAAAAAAAAAAAGTTAACCAACGGAAGAATAAAAATAAATACCCAACAATCACCCTAGTAATTCAGATCTTAGGAAACTTATTTATCTTGCTACTTTATATAGTTCAACCCTCACCTTATGTCATTCAAACGAGTTTATTTGGCCATCAATTCTTCTTTATTATAGTTCATTCAGATAGATCCCCAGATGTGACAAATAGGATCTTTGTTGGATTCGGATAAGGAGGCAAATCTATCTTACAAAGAATGGGCGCACATCAAGATGAAACCATTGTTTTATCTAATGGCTAGGATGATCTAATGATGTTGATTTATTTTTTTATTTTTTTTACCCTTACTCATAAAGAGAAATTTTCATTTACGTTAAGCTCCCCTGATTAGTAGGTATCTAAGTGGGGCCCTCGACCCGGATTCTATATGAGAATCTCATATACAGTGTGCTCGTAGGAAGACATTACCCATCAAGGCAATATTAATTCACCATGAGCTATTAGATGTTTCCAATTGTGGGATGTAAAGCCAACCATATTTATTTATGGCTTTAGATCAACGAATAGCTGTAAACATCAATGGGACCAAGCTTCATATTTAATATAGATGGATAACTCTCAAAAACCTCTTGTATACATCCCCACCAAATTAAGCATAAAAGTAGAGGTTCCTATTCCAAAAGCTGTAGAAGATCTAGATTCGGTTGTTTTTCCAAACCATGAAGGATAATCTGAACATCCAAGCACACAGAGTAGGGAACAGAAGTATTTAAACGCACTATGGATGACAAAGACACATCCTTTAGGTAAACAGCATGTGATGTTCTTTCTTCATAAAAGAGGGGATGTTCTAGCAAGTGCAATTGAATATATAAATAATTCACATAGGGACTGTAGAGCTTATGGTTTTTCTTTCTAAAAAAATCAAAGGTGGGGTCATTGGTTTTGCCAAAAAAGTCGAAGAGGTTCAGGACCTGTTGCCTTTATGGTTTTTATTTATTTTTGGAGGTCGGTAGATTGGACTGCATTCAGTAGACCATGTCCCCCAAATAACAAAGAAGAAATTGCAGGGGTTGGAGACATGAAAGTAGCCACTACTCTCTCTTCTCTAGCTGATAATATCTGAGCTGAGG
Organism: Camphora micrantha; assembly: GCA_003546025.1. Classification (NCBI taxonomy): domain Eukaryota; kingdom Viridiplantae; phylum Streptophyta; class Magnoliopsida; order Laurales; family Lauraceae; genus Camphora; species Camphora micrantha. The sequence goes on from QPKB01000008.1 coordinate 10,170,882, forward strand.
AAGTGAGAGACAACTGCATATGGAAGAACGTTCAAGTGTCGTCATGGGAAGTGATATCCACGCCATTCGTTGGAGGAGGGGACAGCAGTTGGAAAGACTCTATAGCTCGTGGAATAAAGATCACCGCATAAACAAGATTCGTTATATATATATATATATATATATCATGAAGAGAGAGAGATCTAGAGAGAGAGAGAGAGAGAAGAGGTGGTGGTCAAGTCCATCTATTCCTGGTATGGAGCAGCAATGCATTTACAATAATAAATATCATGTGGGTGAACTTCATTAATTCAAAGATCCTACAATTTCAACCAGGGAGATGGAGGTCGGCATTTGGTTTCTCAAAACATGTCCAATCAAAGCCCATGATGTCGGCATTTACTTCTTAAAAGCGGTCCAGTCACTCATGAGTCATGATATATCCTTTTAGAGAGAGAGAGAGAGACAGAGAGAGAAGTTTCATAGAAATTTCATATTCCACAAGGAAGATTTTTGGGTTATAGCTTGTTTTAGGAGTTCATTTTCTAGCCAACATCAAATTAAAGAAGAAAAAAGATCAGATAATGATGAGGGAATGATGGACTACGTAGTGTTAATCCAGTGCGTAGCTCATGACATAACCCCACCTAGATGCATGCCCATCAGCGGAATGGAATAGGATGGGAATCATGGGGAAAAGTTTCAACCACAAGCAAACCACATAGTTGTCCATATCGTGGGGCCACTTGGATCTATTCCTATCATTTTTGGTATGATACATGGAAAGGTTTCATTACGAACAATGGTCATGTAAAAAATCAGCATCATTTGAATATCCAAACCCTTGATTTAACGACTTTAAATTTAATGGTCTTTAGATTATAGATTTTCTGTTTTTTCTTTTTTTTTTTGACATTCAATCGAATGGCGAGCAAAGTTCGATGAGCATGAAATTAGCATGGTGCCAAATCATCGAGAGATAAGAATCTGAAAGGAGCTGCATTGATCAAAGACGAGCCCAAGTGAACCCCACCGGGCTTCCACTCAGAACAATTCACTCAGAACATTAAAACATCATGGATAGAGCTCAAGAAAAGAAAATGGACAAAATAAGCTTATCCTAACCTTTGATTTAATAGCCTTAAAGTGTAATCATGTTTACGCTATAGTTTTTTTCTATGAGATTTAATCTAACAAAGAATAAAACGTTGATAAGCGTGAAATTGGGTCTAGTGCCATACCACTTAGAGGAAGTGTGAAGGGGGTGCATTGACGAAAGGTGGGCCCATTTAGAACTTGTAAGAGAATTTCTCGATAATGATGATGATGGACCTCAAATGTTTCTTGTGCATACATTGTCACAAACTGATGGTGGTAGGATTATTTATAGATCTCAAAATTTTGATTTTTCTTGTGTTATAAATGGGAGATTACTGCAGAAGCTAAAATATGAAACTATAATTTAAATAGTAAAAAAATCATGAACTAAAAATTCTGTATATATTTTACATAAATATCATGTTTTGTTCACAGTAACATCACAACAACAGTATATGACCATTATTTTCAAGTTATCGTATTTGTAACATGATGTTGATGTTTCAAGAAAAAGAAATGTGTGCATGACTTGGATTTTTCAAAATATTAGCACTTGTTACAGTGCAAGATTAAAGAAAACATAAATAGAGTCCAGCTGAGTAAGATACGCATTTTCAGTTTACCAGGAAAGAAAAAAGTCATCTTCCTCCTAGCTTCTTTAAAAAAATCAGTGCACACTAGAATGATTTGGCATGAAGTAGCACAAATGCAACCAACAAATACATTCAGGATCAAGATAAAATCCATGGATTTGTGAGAGCCTGCATGTGCATTACATTTGAGGCATCTACATTTCTTAATGGCCCGCACAGAATTCATGTACTGAACAATACATGGTTGATTTATATTATACGCAAAAGAACTAAAAAAGCAGGATATTCCAAGTCATTGACTGGTTCGCGTTCATTGATCCATTCACTCTTGCTGAACATTTCAAATAAAATTTGAAATAAATCAATACATGTTCAAAAGGATGAATTGGTAAATCTTTGATAAAAAAAAATAAATAAATAAATAAAGAATTGCTGGTCATAAAGGCATTCTGTGGATTGCAAGAACCCTCACGTGCATTTCATTTGTGGCATTTACATTTCTTATTGTCCCATACAGCATTCATATACTGAACTATACAAGATTGATTTATGTGCAAAAGAATTAAGCAGGATCTTCAAAGTCATTGGCCCGTTCGCATTCATCGATCCATTCACTATAGCTGAAAGTTTCAAGTAAGATTTGAAATGAATAAATATATGTTCAAAAGGATGGGTTGTTAAATTTCAATATTAAAAAAAAAAAAAAAAAAAAAAGGGCCATTAACTTACACATCAACAGCTTCAGTTAAATCTGCAAATGACAGTCCACAGAATGTGTAAGATTTGATCAGCAAGATTTGGGGAAAAAACGATAAATGCTACTAAATTGGAATGAGTTAAGAAAATGCATTGAGGAAATCAAAACATTGTAGCAACAAGGTTCTTCCATGTCTCTTCTTTTAATAAAATCACTACCATCAGAAAAACACAACACAATTGCAGCATATGAAAATACAATGCTGCAACATATGCATGTAAATATAAATGCATACTCACCCAGCAATTCCTCCTACAGATTATTATTTTCATGTAGAATGTAAGACCACTTCTTTATTATAATTTAGAAACATAGGACATCTTTCATGGTTATGACATAACAGATGGGGGTAACAGAAGTCCTAATATTGTTTCCATCTTTGTTTTTGATTGGTTAATGATGGTCCTACTGTTGCCTTCAAACAATGAACTAATAATCACAGGGACTGGTTCAGCAGTTCATGGAACAGTAGCAAGCTCCTATTGGTTGTATAGTTGGGGACCCACAAAACATAGGAGATCCAGCACTTTCTGCACAAGGGTCCTTTGGCTACTAATCATTTCTTTGTAAATCAAAAGCATATATGAAAGAAAAGGTGCAGAAGCAAAATCTCACAGTTGGATAAAATGATAGGTGAAGGTAAGTAGGTCAAATAAAAAAAATCAAAGAAAAAGGAAAAAGAGAGAAGTGAGGAGTCAATGATTTTCGAGAATCAACCAGTAGAAAGGAAATCATACTGTTGATCGAGGTGTTATAGCTCTCTTTGCAAACTCCGCAGGACAACTCTGCAATCTTATTGCCCCTATCACTGAAACAATCCAAATATCAATTATTTCCACTATATGGCTAAAAAATATTTCATCTAGACTGAACTGCAGGCAGTGACATGCACTACTTACATGTGACAGAATGCATATGCCACACAAAGAAAACAGCAATATTATCAACATTAAAATGTGATGCTTACAAAAGACAGTCGACAGTCTTCTCGTGGTTGCAGAAGGGACAATTGAAGACCATGTCAAGTTTGTCCAATCGCTTCTTTGGAGGAGGCTTCGTTCTGGATTTCCTCTTCCCCATGTTTTGATACTGCTTTGAATTTCAAGTCATTTATATATATATATATATATATATATATGTTTATTAGTGCATACAAATGCCACCAGATAATACATACTAGAATAACGAATCCTGCCACCACTGGAAAGCATGCATAGTTAAATTGTTCCCATTGATCTCATATTTCCCTAGAAATGTAGAACTTCCCTCATAATTTTACTAGGAGAAAGAAGAAACAAAAAATGAAATGCATCAGTGACTGTTGAAAATGTCATTGGATAGGCTGGAAGATGTCTCCACAGATAAAAGTTGGGCTCTATTTCACTATTTCTTATACAAACAAAGAATGTTTTGTGGAATTTAATGATTAAGTAGAAATTTTCCTGTCACGCCCATTAGGAAAAGTGAGGCGCAAGTGGTGATGAATCATTACATATCATTTCTAACATTTTGAATGCGTGCAATTGCGTTAGTCCATGACATGGATTAGGAGATGTGCCAACCTTTGAGTATTCCCTAAGGTCACATGTTATATGATAAACTTGTGATTCGCAGGCCATTCCCTTGTTTATGCCCTAAGGTCACTTGAGGAGCATCACACCACAGAATAGAAAAAGTATATAAGAGCCCGCAGAAATATCATTTATCCTCATCATGAGTAGACCAAGTACACTACAGAAGTTTCAGAAACGAATCACAACTAATCATTCTGTTGATATAACATGCTTGTCATTGCCAAGGCCCAAATGCATGACATGCACATAAGTAGGATGTTATCACCAAAACTAATCAGAAACAGAGCATACTCGTTCAACTAGATCATTTTTCTAAAGAACAAAACAAATTGACATCAAAATCATAATTGCAATTTGAACTATGACACCAAAAAGAGTTACCATGCGATTCAGCTCCAGCAGAGGCCTAAAAAGCTCCACTAAGTTTCAAAATTTTGATGAATAGTATGGGATGGGTTTGAGGAGTCACAAAGCTAGCATTATGTCACTTTTCCTTCTGTGAGAACTGATGTTCTTGTGTATGAATAATGGTTACACAAGATAGGACAGGCCAACATGTTGCCCAAATATCAGGATAGAATCTAGGCATGGTTCTATATCATGTCAGAGTATTATCAATGCACATGCCATTCACGCTAAGAAGAGAGCAAGTACTCCAGAAAGAGAGACCTACAAACACTGAGTCCGACATCTCATTGATTCTTTTTTCTTTTTTTTCAAGAAACGATTCATTGTCTCAAGAGTTCCATTAGAATAATTATCCAACAGATGAACTAGGAGCCTAGGAGATATCATTAGCCCCATCCAATCATGATTTTATGGGAAATTCTGTACAATGTAGTACAGGGATAATTAGAAGAATACTAAATGAAAAATGAGTGAAACTGTGTTTCACTTGTATTTGTAATGGCATTGCGCTGTATCTATTTCGTATAAACTGGCATAATAATTATTCGTATTCAACCAAGCAACATTGCTCCTATAAACCAAATGAGCAACACTCTTGTGGGACTTCTCCCCAACTTCAAACACCCACAAAAAAAATTATATAATAATAATAATAATAATAACCCACCATGACACCATCCCCACCCCACTGTCGGATTTGGATTTCAGACACCATTTTTTTCTTCACTTTTTTCTAGCATTGAGATTGAGGTCTTAAAATCCACACTAAGATAAATCCAATTAGGCTTACTTTTGAAGCATCTCTTTATCCATGCACAAAGCTTTCCACCCCCTCCTAAGGATGTAAATGGGTTTCCAATTCTCTGATTACCCGAAGGTTCCAACTAGTTAAAAATCGGATTTGGGTCCTTATTTAGGCCCCAACAAGTAAATGGGTCTGGGTCCTCTTTTTGGACCTGTGACCTAAACAAGTTCAGGTCAAGTTCCACCTTGGTTTCTACCCGTGGACCCAAGGCCCAACATATTACCTCAAGTTTCGAGAACCCATCCTAAAAACTAGGTTTTTATTAATATCATTCTCTACCTAGCCGTCCCATATACAGAACCAGTTCCAGTTCTAGTTCCACCCTCTCATTAATGGTGGACCGGACCAAAACCGACCCGTTTATATCCCTACCCCCTCCCCTCTCTACCAAACAGGGGAGGACCCAGGTACAAGCACATGGGTTTGGTCACACTCGTTAAACCCCAATGCGCTTGCAAAACCTATATGAAAATTCTGGGTCCACTTCAAAAAAAATCCAAAAAAATCATGGGTCCACTCTCAAAATCCACATGAAAATCCTCGGTTTGCCCCCAAAACCAATCTACCTATTAGGGTCCGCACCCTCAAACAAAAATCCTGTGTCCACCACTACCCAAATCATCTTTATTAGGGTCTCCCTGGTAGGCCCACAGAGTGTCACGCAAAGCTCACACAGGAGAGCATCTCTGACTAGTCGTATATCATATTATGGGAATGAAGTTAAAGTATACCTTGCCCAACTTCCAACAAAGTTCATATTTCAACTTCTGGAACCATCTATAAAAGCCATTGGCTAGTTAGTGTCATAACGATCTACTTCAAATGAGTGAAAGAAACCTTTCTTGCCAAAATTCCCCAATTTCTACCTTCTCTAACATCTCAAGAGTGCTTATAAGAATGAGCTAAATCTTCCAAAGTTTTTTTTTTCACTTTTAAATGGTAGATCAAAAAACAAACAAATTCTACGCATAACAAATTCCACTTCCACACTAAAGCCATACTTCATGTATTAAGCGAAGTCCACATAGAAAAATTTAACTGCAATAGGATGCTTATTGAATTACCTTTCCAATGAACTCAACATCATACAAGTTACACAAATTAGTATCAAAGCTCTCAGTCCAAACTGTGGTTTTGAGGATTGCCATGGATCCCAAGTTTGCATATGAAAGGAGGTTTACAATTATTCCCTTGGCCATCTAAACAATTGCATTGCTATTTACACGAAAACAATAGTATTAGACCTAATTATTATTGTAAGACACCAATGCAACTCATCTTATTCATGCAACTTTTGATGACAAGAACCAACAAGTAAAATATTTTTATTAAGCTCCTTCACCTCTTATTCATCCTAAGCTAATTTCTTTTCTTCCCTATACATCATGAATCCAAATAGAGATTGCTTCAACATTTCTAAACAAGGCGTAACAGCCATTTCTAACCAATGTTTTAAAACATTAAGCCGTGAAACAAGACGTTCCAAATTCCAATTGCCCAAAGCATGGGGCATAAATCATCCTGAGCACATGTCTAACATTTGTCTAACCCTTTTAATGACTAAGAGTGGAATAAGTCAAAACCTATTTATAAACAAGGTTAAGTAAAAGAAAGACTTTAAACTATTAAAATTACAAAGTGCCTCTTCCTTTTTCTTAAAAACAAGATAAGCTAACTAGACATATGCCCCTGATATGGACATGTGAATAACATGCTCCATCTGGGGTGTAAGCCTCAAAAATGCCTCAAACAATGAGATGTACACTCCAAATGCAAGCTATGCCTCAGAATTGAGCTTTGCAGCATTTCTAAGAAGCTTTGCACCTAGGCAAGCCCATGGCGTAAGCATTAAAAGCTTCTAAAAATCACTACTTCCAACAAGGCGAGGAAAGACAATATGTAACATGAAATTCAGGGACTACATCTTGGATAAATTTTGTGTTTCGTTCTATTGAGAACAACCAAAGGCTATTTATAGAGTACGACCAAAGATATTAACCTAAACCCAGAAACCTAATTACTCCATAATAGAAAACCCTAGTCACATGATAAATCTAATCTAAGATGGCACAAACTTAATCTCCTCTTGTTTTTATAAATACCACACGTGCGCATATACAATTTTTTTTAACAGGTTTGTTGAATGGGCCCCTACATAACGCTACAACACTTCATCTTTGAATGAAGAACCCTAACAAAGGCCTCCTACTTGGCTGAGGACCTACAACACCTCTATAACTACTGAGTGAATCAACTCAGTTGAGAAACCATTACAAAAGGAACCTCTTTCATTTTCGGGTAAGATGCTGATATATACTTAAGAAATATTAATAATCCAACGGTCTAAGAATACCTTGGTTTTTATTATTATTAACATGACTTGAAACTGCAACCTCAAGGTTGCAATAGTGAACACCTTTCAATGTTTCCGATATCACCAGCCTCATGGCAAGACGCCATTTCATTTTTCACTGTGCATCGCATTTTATTAAGATTCTATAATTTTGGTTGTATCATTGTTTGAGAATCTAATATAGTCATTTTGAACCTCAAATAAATAAGGCCAGATATTACATCAATTAGCTGCACTTAGAGAGATGGTATAAAAAAAAGGTAGCAAATTGAGTGGACCAAGACCTAACAAGCAATCTGAGATCTACGGACAAAGAAAATAAAAGAATTTTTTGTAGAAAAATGAATTATTTCATCCTACCCTCATGAACCAAGACCCTTGTGTAAAAGTTCATTTCATTATCGAAATTAAGATCACAATAAAAAGTGCATAAAAGTGAACTTTATAGTGAAAATTAAGATAACAACATGAATCAAAGTCTGTCAAGCACGTCATGATCTGGCTATATAATGGACAAGCATTTGTGTCTTGTGAGCAATGAATATTAACATTATTAACTGTCTAATGACTTCATAACTATAGCCAATAGTTTTGGCCATTGGCCCCTAGGCTCACTGGATCTGCCCACTTTTAAGTTGGGTTTTGGCCAATCTGGCCAGAGTTAGCGGGCGATAGATGCGGATCTGGGTTGGATGAAGGAAAGTACTCCCCTAATCAGGTTAACCCAAATCCAATTGATTCAGATCTGTCTCCGATCTAGGCACCTCAATTTCTCTATTCAGAGAAGAGTCAGGTCAATCCTGATTCCTGAATCCTGACTCCTTGCAAAAACAAAAATCATAAAAATAAACGAAACAAAAATACCAGAGCTTGTACCATTGACCTTTCAGTCAATGAATACATCCTAAGCAATAACTGGATCTCCAATTCTTCAAATGATCATGAGTTTTCCATAAGACACTCTAAAACACCCATTACTCATCAGATAATCACCAACCACATTCTCTAGCAATAATATGAACATATATCCAATTAGATATCGATTTCCACCGAAGACTAAAAGTTTTAAAGATTGACTGGGTCAAAATTCACAATCACCACCAACCTTTCAAAGAACAAATTAATATTGTATTGTACCTGATAACACCAAACTTCCTACGGTTTATAATCCACAAGAAGTGCTATAGAAAAAAAAAACCCTTAAATTGCATAGTCCAAAATGCTACATGAGAATAACCCTAGAACAAGATCAAAGAACTAAATTATCTGAAATTCCATAGTATCAAATATCCAGAGAATATATTTGATCACCTAGAAAACGAAATCCAAGAACATTAATTGAAATAAATAAATAAAAAAAAAAAAAGAGAACCCATTAATGGATAAAACATGATTTCTGAGAATGGGTTCTACAAAATGAAAAGGGAGACTGCAACAAACCCCTAGATTCCACATTAAGATCCTAAGATTAAGCATACAGATCCAAGAAAGTAGCACAAAAAATTGAGGGATTTGACGGTGAGAATCATCGAAAGCGAAGAAAGAAGAAAAGACGCAAGCGAAGGGCAAGAAATTGATGTTTACCTGAGGATTGAGATACGAATGAAGAAGATATGAGAGAATTGAAAGTGCAGGCGTGTGTAGATTGAAATGAAATGAGTCCTTTGCCCCTTTTATAGCCTTCCCTCCTCCGAACCTCACGTTCAAATAAGGGGTGAAATTACACAAATAAGGGTAGAGGCAACTTTAAAAACACTATTGAAGAGAAAAAATATTTTATATTAAAATAGATCGCCTATTAAATTTTACACAGTAGCGCCACTATTTTTAAAATAACGTAGTGGCTTTAACCGTTACAGACTGATAACGCAGACACTATGCTATGTAGTAGCCACTCTTTTAAAATACAATATTATTTCTTAAAATAGGGATTTTATATGCTTTAACTAAACTCGCGGATAGAGATGATGATATCACCATGTATAACAATCACAAAATATAGTTTTTTATTTATTTTTAGATAGAAATTAGATTTAAAAAGTGTAAAATTTAATCATTCTTAAAATAAATTTTAAATCAAGATTAATAATAAAAAAATATATAAAATTCCATATATTTTCTACGTTTCATTAATTTTTAGAGAGAAAAGATGTAAAAATTTTATGCTAAATTATATCATTCTTAAAATAAATCCAACATCGCCGATTGAAAACGCCTAATTCCCAATCACAAGAATCACTAACCCATTACATAAAACCCCTAATTAGAGTTTCAGAAATCCCTAACCCCAAAATTAAAATAATCCCAATTCTAGAATTCCCTAATTCAAAATTGAAATTCCTAATCAGAGTTGAAAAAACTTACTCCCAACTTCAGAAATCACTAATCTTAATTTTGGAATCCCTAATCAGAAATCCAAAAATCCCTAACCCTAAAATCAAGATATTCCCAATTTTAGAAATCTTTAACCCCAAATTGAAATCCCTAATAAAAAAATACAGAATTTTCTAACCCAAAATTCAAAATCTCTAACAAGAAATCTGTAAAATCTCAAACCAAAAACCATTATTCAATATAAAAAAAAAAAAAAAAAAAAAAAAAAAAACTTAATCCCAATTTCTAGAAAAGGAAAATAACTAAAAATCCAGATCATACAATAATAAAATAAATAGTAAAACAAATGCTTCCTAAACTAAATTAAACAATGAGAAAAGATATATAAAAGAAAGATGTCAAATGCCTGATGGATTTGGAAGCTCATTGCTGAGATGATGAGAAATATTATGTCAAATTTCAAGAAAAAAAATTGAAATAAGTAAAACAACACTATATATAATAGGACAAAAAAGGAGTCTATAATAGATGAAGAGTCCAGATTATGTGAGACCTTGATACTCAAAATTGAAGTATGGAAGGTTAATAATAGGGGTATTCATGGGCCGGCCTTTTTTAGACCACTAGCTTAAGCCTGACCCTAGCCCTACTCAAGCCATAAGTGCTTTGTCGAAGCCCAGCCCGCCTAAAAACAGTTAAGCCCGAGCCCAAGTAGATCCTCTTTTTGATAAAATAAAATGCCTTCTGCTTATTACTTAGAGTTGTAACTCAGGTGTTAGTGTTCGAGCTGCTTCCCCTTGCTGTGACATAATCCATAGTGACTCTGTTTTAAAACTTTTCTTGTTTTATCTGTTGTGCATGTTTGTGAGATCGGATTGAAAGAGCTGCATGGGCATATCCATGTTCTCTTTAAAGCACCTCTTGTTTCATACCTTCAGATGTGCTGTTTTTGGGGTCCTTAATTGGCTGGCTACCTCTAAATGGGGGTAAATATGCATGCTGACATACCCTGTAAGATGGTATATTTTCTAATACAAGGAAGTATGTTGGTGAAATAGAATATCTGTCCTAATAGTCTTTGGGTGGATTTAAGAAATAGTTTCTAAAAGAATTAACACAGACTTTGCTTCATCAAATCAGGTTTTGGGATGTGTCCATGTGTTGTTACTTGTTACCACTACCGTCCAATCCATTGTGGACTAATTTAAGATCCAAGGCTTCAATCCTTTCTAACTTGACCACTCATACATCCAATTATAGGCGATTGAAGTCAGATAAAAGGTGATCTATGATGCACGAATACTTCAAAATGGGCAATTTATCGTGTCGTATCGTATCTGATACTTCACTTTTTATGTATAAAATCCGTGTCCGTACTATGTCTATGGCGTGTCCTTACCGTATCCATGCCGTATTTGTATATCATAAAAGGTGATCCAAACAATCAACAATCTAGATCAAGCTCATTGCTATACCAATTTGACTCTTGGCTTACACCCTTTTAACTGCACTTTGCATTTCATTTGCTTGCATTTACTTGTTCATTACATTCTACGGTGTCGCGATTTTCTGTTCCATGGATTGATCATTTTGGTAGGGCTGGATTCAAACATGGGTTCCACCCATCAATGACCGATCAAGATGCCTCACACTATAGTAATTGGCCCATGAACTCAATATCTCCGTTCATCATCTTTTTCTATAATCTAACCTTTTAACTAAATTATCAGACGAGTCCTATATATGTATGCAATCTCATTGATGGTCAGTGGTGGACTGATCACTTCCAGGAAAGAGAAAAAAAAAAAAAAAAAAGAAAAAGGAACAAAAAGAAGATTATGAACTGACTTCTGAATGGTAAAACTTGGGGCTGTCTCAGTCCTGGAGTTTGGTACTTTGGTTCAGTTACTTCAGTAGTTGTTACAATTGTTTTTTAGAACTTAGATATTGATATAAAGAGCCGATCCCAACATAATTAAGACTAGGCTTTGATGATCATATTGGTTCAAAGGAAATTGGTCTTTTTTTTTTTTTGTGTGTGTGTGTGTGTGTGTGTGTGTGTGTGTGTGGATAAGAATGGTTAAAACTCTTAGTTAGCCTTTTCGATAGGTTTTTTTTTTTTTTTTTTTTTTTTTTGCGAGAAAGCCTTTTCGATAGTTGATGCGTGCTATTTGTAGCAGTTTTCATTTAAAAAAAAAAAGAAGAAGAAGAAGAAAAATTCAAATAGTGTTTCTTTGTTAATTGTGGTTAGGAATGGAAATGGAACCCTTTCACCTAACTAATTCAAGAATTGCACCTAAGCCAATGGAAGTTGTGGGTCCATCTGCCAATAAGGTGATGCAAATACAGCAGGCAGACGACCTGGGCTGTTTAGTATCTGTAACCAAGTGGGACAGTGGGTCTTATGTTGAAGAAACTAATAAATGGTTCCAAACAAATGAATAGACAACACGTTGAGATGGCCGAGTTGGTCTAAGGCGCCAGATTAAGGTTCTGGTCCGAAAGGGCGTGGGTTCAAATCCCACTCTCAACATAATTTTTTGTTTCCATTTAGCCCCACCTTTTTTTCCCTATTTACAAAAACTTCTCCGTTTGAGTATTTTAATTGTTAAAAACCCCTTTTAAAGTGTTCAAAAACACAACTAGAAAAGCCATCTAAACATTTAATGGATCGATTTTGACAAGAATCCAGCTCTCTTTTGATATGTAATTTTAAAAATCCCCTCATCTTTTTTATTAAAAAAAAAAAGGGGTCAATAAAAAAGCAATCTCCTTTCTCGACTAAAAAATAAAAAAAATATACTCACTTTTTACGCAAAAAGTCAAAGAAATTTTCTACCAAACAACAAAAGACAAAATATCATCGTAACCCACTTATATTTTTCCTCTTTCTTGATTTGAGGCTTTACTTCACTTCATTCTACATGTAAAGTTTCCAAACTGGGGAGAATCTACTTAAAAGGGGAGTATTTAAGGTTGAAGTTAAATTGATATGCATGCATGTGGGCCAACAAAAAATACTTCACTTCTTAGGCCAGACTCATCCGAACGGGGTAGGGTTGAAATCTTAAACCGTCAGAGCCCATTTGACTTTACTTTACTCTATTTTTTGCCTATCCAAACAAGGCCGTCGGGGTCAATCAGTTCATGTAAGTGTGAAAAATAAATATAATATCGACATTATTTTTCTTTATCAACAAGTATAAAAAATAATAATAATAGGCTATGATCAGTATTAGAATGCTGGGTTGGGCCTGCCTTTGAGCAGAGAAGGCATATTCAGTGAAGATAAACAAGCCCAGTTTTAAGACAGATATGGACCAAGCTTGGGTTGGGGCGCTGGGCTCAAGCTGCAACTGTTTTATTTGTTACCTAAGAGAATTTCTATTGTTGATAGATGGTCCCCATTGTCCATAATTGATATTAGAGGGTTTTTTTTTTTTTTCTTGAGTTTATCCTAATTATGTTATTGCATTACAACTTTTTTTTTTTTTTTTTTAATATGGAAACACCTATCTAAACCATAGTGAAAATGATTAGTTTAGATAATGTTATTCATAATATGTGTAAGGATTGAAGTAGAATATCATATTCAATTTCTATCGTTGATATTAACTAGTGACATTGATGGAGAAACTTGAGATGTTCGAGTGGCAAGGGTATCTCATCTCACACAGTTATTTAGGGATCAATTTCAGGACAGGTGTTTCCGAGTTCTTATTCATTAGAATGGGGCTTTCAAGATTTCTATGCCCTCATCATCCATGAAAGTAGAAATAGAAAAGAAGAGAAAAAAGAGTTCAAACAATATAAGAATGGGTCAAAGACCACCTTTGACCGCCATTGTCACAAGGAGAGCAAAGATGAAGCTGAAGCTTGAATATGAGTTGAAAGATGTTGAAAATTGCCAGTGCTAAAATCGATCGAAGCTCATGCACAACATAAGTGAGTGGTGTAAATAAGCCAAATGTTACCACTCTTAAAAGAAAATTTTCAACAATTAAGGCCTTTTTAGGCCGTAACGTGATCGATTAAGAGCTTCTTTGCCTACATTGTATTGAATTTCTAGGAATTCATTGTAAAAGCATGTTTTATTGGCAGTGTGTGATAATGTTTGATGGGACCATCATTTTCTAAGGACTTAATTTACTGTGGAGATGGTTTGATTTGGAGTAATTGTTTTCTATCATGGGTTGATTGTTATACACATTTCATTCTACACTTTTAAGCACATTTGATGGGGCATTTTTTAGAAATACTCAGAATTTAATACCAAATAGAAGCAAACGGGTCCTTGATATGCTAATATTCTTTTTGATAATTAGTTGTTATCTAATATAGTTTTAGAGGTGATCAGTTATTTTAGATTTATGTCATAAAATGTTCAATTGCTTTCTATCCCATGGACTTTTATGACAGTTCATGCATTTGTAAGAACTTACATCTAGGTGGGGTGGAAATGAGCCAGGCTACCACAAGCCTAATTAAGCCCAGCTCAATTTGGGCAAGATTTGGGCTGTTTCTTAAGTATGTGGGCTGTATCCAGCCCTATTGTCTGGTCAGACAAAAAAATTTTTTTTTTCTATAACCCAGCAAGAGGGCTTGGACCCAAGAGAGAACACGCAAAAATACGGAAAGGCAGCCCACTCAAGTGAAAAAGAAGCTTGTTCAAGCGGAAAAAAATCCTACACAAGTGGGAAACAAGCCTCAGGAAGTGGTGACATACCCGGGGTCCAAACCCGAGCCTGCCGCTCCTTACCACTCAGGTAAGGACTGGTCTTTGCCGTACCCAAAAGACAGTTCGGGTGCATTTGGCATCGTGCCATTTGGAATCTCAAAATCTTAACCTGCAAATATAAGAAAGTTGGAAAAAAAAAACAACTTGCTAGTACAATTATTTCTTTCTTATCTCTTGCATTTTAAAGAATATCATTTGAAGATTCTAAATCCTTGCACTTATCCTAAATGTAGGCCCCCACGATCACAATCCCAAAGGAGGTGGCTCCACTTTATAATTCCTAGAGGTTGGTCAAATTGTCACAATCACAAAACGTGGGCCTCTATTATAATTCTATAATGCTGGGACCACACTATAAATCATTTATAAAGGTAGGCATTATGTTGTAATTTCTCTAGGTGGGTCCTGTGTCCACAATTACATTTTAATGGTGGCCACGTGTTCAGATTTCTAAATTTGGGTACTACATTGTAATTTTTTAAAGGTGGTCCTGTGTTCACAATTAACAAAAAACATGGCTCCACATTTTAATGATAGCCCCATGTTTGGATTTCTAAATGTGGGTGCCACTTTGTAATTCTTTAAAGGTGGGTCATGTGTTCACAATTAACAAAAAATATAGCTTCACATTATAATTCTTATATAGGTGGGCCTACATTGTAGATTTTATAAATGTGTTACCCCCATGTTCTAATTTTTAAAGGTGGACACCACATTCTAATTTCTAAAGGTGAGCCCTGTGACTACAATTACAAAAAATGTGGCTCCACTTTATAATTCATAAATATGGGTCACATGGTTTCGTTTACAAAAGGTGGACCCACATTGTAAATCCTATGAATGTGAGCCCATATTCTAATTTATAAAGGTGGATCTCATATTTACATTTACAAAAACTTGGCCCACATTATAATTCCTATAAAGGTGGTCCCACATTATAAATCCAATGGATATGGGTTCCATGTTCTAATTTTTAAAGGCGGGTACCACATTGTAACTTCTATAGGTGGGTCCCATATATGATAATAATAATAGTATTGCAAACAATAAAAAGTGGGGTCCCACATTGTAAGTCCTATATGTTTAATCCTTGGAGCAAAACTTTTATAATATTACCGAACAAGTTCCATACAGCATATTTTTAGTAGAGTAAATTTAATATAATATTACCAAACAAATTCTGCAGAGTATAAAGTCGGCACAATCTAATCTTAGCACAACCTAATCCGAATGCCAAACACGCCCTTATTGTCTGGTTAGACAGTTTTTTTTTTTTTTTCATTTTTTTTATTTTAGGGTAGAATGGTCAGACAGTTAAAACTGTTAAAAGGACTGGGTCTTGGCCTCTGTATTCATAAAGGCCTGAACATGCAAACCCACCACGAATGGGCTCATCATTTGGTCCTGTGGGCTAAATCAAGGCCTGAATATTTAGCCAAAAACCTAGGCTTGGATTGGACAAGACATTTACGTCAGTTTTTTTATTGTTCCTTGCCATGATGATTTAAAGGTAACTATAGTTATAGGTAAGCATATTACAGGCTAACTGAGTTCCAATAATCCAGACAGGGATCTACTTTATTTTATTTTTAACTCATTCAGGACAGCCATGCACAGATATGATGGACCTCTGAGGAAATGTATAATTCCATCAGGCCCAGCTTGTACAAAATTAGTAAATCTTGGAAAGTAAAGCTACTGCATAGTCATATGTAATGGATAGTATTTTATGCAAAAAGCATGTGCTTATAGGTTACTTGTGCAGATTATACCCACCAGATGACTTGACTTGATCACTTCACTTACATGAGGCCTTGGGCCATGTCCATCTTTCAATTGAAAGTTGGCACTAGTTCTGGGTCTTGAAGAATGGGGAAATGGGAATGACCCACACCCAATTTCTTTCTTTTTGTCTTTTTTAATGATCATCTGTACCCTACCACTGATAAAATAAAATGGTGCAATGATGACATTATTGCAAAAATGCATGGCACCTTCATTGCTCTTTTTATGAAAGTTGGTAAAGAGGAAGCTTTACAGTTGGACCATGGCACAGAGAGAGAGAGAGAGAGAGAGAGAGAGACCCCATGTAATAAATCTGTTATGCTCCTTACCAACCGTTCAAGCTCCATCAGTCCTGTTGATGGCTAGTGTGAAGTATATGAGTATCAATGTTCCAACGCTGGACCTGGAACCACATCATAAAAGCTCGTTACTTCTATCCACTGGACATATAGCCAAAAGAATAAGACCAAAAAACAGCAATAACTCTTTCTAAAATATGGAATTTGAGCTTGCAGCTGTCAGGGGAAACCACAGCAACATAAAAGATTTTTATTGAGACCAACAAGTAGTAAGTGCTTCAATGGTTATTTCAGCATAAACTGCTTCATTAGTTATAGCAATTTTCCTCCAGATAGAAGATCTTGTCGGGACCTGTTATTAAAGCCTACATTGGGTTCCATATGTGTTTTTTTTTTTTTTTTTTTCTCTTTTGTCAATTCTTAAAATTTCTATCTCAGTTTTTTTCATGAAGGGATTAGTTCAATCAAACGCAGGACCTGCATGTGACAAACAAGTAGTCAGGCGAGTCCTATTGTGAGGACCTCATGTTTTCTCAATATCCATAAATTATATTATACATACTATGTTAATATAATAAAAAAGAACCTATTAACAATTAAAAATGGGTGCACAAGAGTCCGATTGGCCAAGACCCAAAGAACTGCTATAGTCAATAGACCCATAAGGTGCAGTGATTTTAATGTAATTAACATCCTACATAACAGTAGGTGTGGAAGTGCATTTTCATAGTTTATCATTTAGAAGGCCATCTGTGGGCTTATACTTTCACTATCCTAATATATTCTGCACGACATGGAGCTTCAGTGCGGTTTTTTTTTTTTTTTTTTTTCATTGGTACATTAAAATATACAAGTAGATTGAAAAGTAAAAGGGGGGCAGATTTATTTTGCATACAGCTGACCAACAGAAGATGCACATGTTAATGGTCTGATTTTGTTAATTCCATAGTGATGTATGATTGTAATCCATGGACAAAAGTAATGTTATAAAAAAGAGAGAGGACTACAAATGGTCATGTTGAAGTTTACAAAAGCAATTGAAGAAAAGATCAAGGGCACTTACAATGTGGCAAAGATGAGAAGAATCTTCTTTGGGTGGATGGCTACAAAGCGACCAAGTCTCTTATTCCGTCCATCACCGTTATCAGCAAGACTGGAGCCATTGGGAATGCTGGTTACCAAGGCTGAAGGCTTATTGGTCATCAGCGGCTGTTTCAAAGCCTCCAGTTGTGAAATTGCTGTGTAAAAAGGGAGGGGGCTCTAGTATGTAAAACAAATAAAAATAACTAGGCACACACAAAACTCACAAAATGTTTTATGGCGCTTTTAATCTCACACAGAATGGCATAATTTTGAGGAATATTTACTATCGATGCATGACAGCATGTGCAGTATTCTAATGACCAATTACCCAAGGTGATTAACACAGTTCCATGATGCAGACCGCGGATGTGATGGGCCTCAAGGGTATCTAGTGGAAACCTGCTAGATTCAAATAACCACACACTTAATCACACCCTGATGTATCAGGACCCAATGATTCTATGAAATTCTTTGGGTGTCTATGTTCTGACTTGGAACACATCTGCCCATCCTATCGTAAGTTTCATCGAGTTGGGAAGAAAATTAAACATCAAGTTTCATAGGAAAATTTAAATGAATGATCGAGAGTTGAGACAACAATTTTGAATTGCAGGCTTGAGGGATTAGGTTAATTCTCTTGCAAGGCCAGAGAGCAACGCCAGAGTTCCTAGGAGATTATTTTTATCTAAGTAATGAGATTAGTAACTTATGAGCTTCTTGTAAGAGATATTCCTTAGATTTGTTTATGGAGTGAAAGGAAGAGGCAAATTCTCTAGTAAAAGTGGGAGCTGGAAGGGATCAGGAAGTGGGCAATGCAATTTTTTTTTTTATGTTCTGTCTGTTAATCTGTGATGTCATTGGACAAAATGGAATGGCATGTTTCAATTACGTTTGTGTAGTTTGTTGATCTTTAAAAGGAAAAAAAAAAATGCTCTTATTCCTTTCTTTAAAAATTTCATTTGGTACATATAATTGAGTTTGACAAAAATGATTAGGAAATGTCATATTTGACAGTAATAAAGAACTTAAACATTCACACCTTTCACAACAATTTTCTTAGATGCTTCATCTATTTCTTGATCTTCTCCATTCCTTCTCTCGATTCGAGAAGAGCCCTTGCGAGATAGAACTTTCTAGAGGAACATGAAGAAAATTGGGCTTTAAGAACTCTAAAAGAGAGTAATAAAAATGTTTCTAAAAGAGAGTAGATTCTTCTTATTGGATGGTTCACCAAAGTCAAATCACTCACAGTCATTTTTGGACTTCCTGAGGTTTTATCCGAAGATTGCACCAGGCTCTCAATATCCAAAACAACATTTGCAGTTTTATCTGTAGTTGTTTGACTCTGCAATAAATAAGATAGTAATATCACCGTGTCACAAGAGATAACTATTTATGCTACTTAAAAATTATTACCAATAACAAAAACCCAAAAAAAAAATAAAAAAATCAGCAATTCAAACAATGACATCAACAATCTGTTGAAACCCAAGTAAAGAAGCAAATGGTATCAAATCCGAAGTGTTGAGCGTTCTATTTTTCATTTTTTTAATTGTATCAAACACAAAGCACAAAATAATTTAAGTCTGCGTATCAATATAATATGGGGCATTGTTAAAAAAAAAAAATAGATATAAGAGTGGTGCTCCTAAGATCCCATGTGAGCTCCAACAAACCCCTTCATGTGGAATATTGTTAAACTTTCATGTGAAATGATGTGCAAAAATTATAAGTTTGCAGGTACCTTGTGTTGGTGTCCAGCAAACAATATGGTATTGACCATAAGGGCACTAGATAGTGAATCCTTGTCAGATCAACTGCATATTCATGCCAAGAAATGATATAATACCATCTTATGAATTGCCGTATAAAGCAGATATGCAGCTATGGGGCTTACTTAACATCAAGGTAAACCATGAAATCAAATGCTCCCCCTGTGATTGGTGAAACGCTGATCATCACTTGGGCCAGCAAGATATTCACCATCAGATTGAATCAGTGCAGATGGCACAAAACCAGATTCAATCCGGTGACCAATTCAATACATCTTTATGTGATATCTGTGCCGCCCAATCACCAACATCATGTGGGTAGTATGTTTGATTCAAGGGGTCTTATCTTAATGAGAAATGGGCTAGAGTATAGATTAGTCAGATTCTTAATGGCAAATTACCACTGTGTTTCTGGTATCCAATGTCACTTTTACCTGAAGATTCTATCTTGAAGATGCCTGTTAACTTTCATGGGCCAACTTGTGAATGTGTTGACTTGACTAGTGATGCCAACAAACCAGTAGGTGGCACATTTATACAGAACCTTCTATTTATCAAGCCAGATATGAAATTACTTTGGTAATATTCCTCATTAAAGTGAGTCTTCAGACGACCCGTAAATAATCGAAAGTGAACCATATCAAACTAAAAACTTTAATGTGATTCCTTAGTTCAAATAATCTGAACTGTCACTTATGTAGTTCATGGATGGGTGATTAATATTCACCTTATTGGTCTAATTTCCTCTAGTTGACCCATGAAAAGCTAGGACCAGTATGGTGGTAAAAATTATCCAACTGCCTAAATGGCATTAGGTGCACCAAATCTTTCCTGTGCTAACCAACTGTAGCAGGTTGAAAAGGCTATTAATCCAAGAACACAACTTAGATGAGTGAAGAGGGTATCCATGATCAGTTTTTATGGGAGTTGAGACGTCACCGACCTCAAACTTAAGTATGGATTTTGTAAGGGGCCCCATTAAAAGATTCTTCAACCATATAGTTGTAAATCTGCAAGTGGGGCCAACTTCTGAAATCCAATCTACTTAAGGTCCTCGTCCCAACATGTCCCATCATCAAAGAAAAATTTCACTCTAAGTGGAGTTATGAATATATACCTTTAGATTGACCACACATAAATTGAAATTACAGTCTTTTAGCCACCATGATCAATCTAATGGTTGGCATAAATTTGAATGGAGAGCAGTTTTCATTGATGATAAAACAAGGCGTGAAATTGATCTCGAGTGGTTTGGGTTTCTAAGGTGAATCAAGCGAATCTCTTGCGAGCAAGAGAGATAAGGAAAAACTCTAATTGATTTGAAATTTGAAGCCAACATTCCAATTCGCAATCAATCTCCACTGTCCAATAGTAAACACTCGATCTCTTCCTATCAGACGTAGATAAAGATTGTTTGGCTACCTGCTTTATTTTGTGGTATGATGAATGAGGACTAAAAGCCTCACACCAAACAAAAATCAACAGGGCTTGTAAGTTTGTATAGAGTAAATCAAACTTAATGCTTAAGTGGTTAAAAACAAAGATCAAAGTAAATATATAAAAAAAAAAAAATAGCATCAAATAAATAACCCTTCTTTTTATGGAGAATAAATCCACCGAAATGCCGCAAATAAATTCTCAACCATCAACCTAGTAAATCAAATTCTAAAAAAATCAAATTCCAATCTATATCACCAGTCACACCACCTTGAATCCTGCGCGCCCCACCTCATATCCTTCATCCTTCCCCCTTAATAAACTTAAAAAAGATAGAGCTCATTTAACCATGAATTCCTACATATTCAATTCCTACGTATAATTCTGAATGTGATTCAAACTCACCTGTGTCATGACCTCCCCCATTGCAAACAAGGCACCCATCAGATGGTCACAAAACAAAGCTTTCTAATGTATCAAAATCCATGAAAAAGAACACTGCAGAGAGCGAAAGAGAGGCTCATAAATAAATAAACAAGAAGCATGCAAGAACTGGTCACTGCGACAAAGATCCAAAAATCTCTTTCATCACCTGCTGCTGGATCATGTGACAATAAACCACCGAATACATTTCTATCGAATTGACGAAAACGCCCTTTTGGAACTAGCCAAGCTGTTGTGACTTGTGAATACTGCTAGGGGCGTTTTTGGAATGGAAAACATGATCGGTACCATGATACTTCCGTAGTCCGCGGACTACTGACTCAAAAACCATTAAAAGGAATAAAAAGATTCGACAGCAGACCCGTGAAATATCGCTGTAGATTTTTTTATTATGCAAGAGTACGGTGGATCTTGCAATCTCTGTAATATATGTCCATTTGTTGTGGACCCCATCAATTGGACGGTCTCGATCAGATTAGAGATTTCCATGAAAGAAACCAAGGTGGTTGACAGTATTATGCTGTTTTTGACAGCAGACAGTTTTGAGCTTGTGTGGCCCACCTTTGATATGATCTGACACAAATGTCTTGCGGCGATCAAGTAGATGTGACCCAACTCTTTTGTATAGTGGTCTAGCATTCATGGCAGGATGGATGCAATGAACGGCTCAGATCTCTTACAAAGACTAAAACTTGGAAAGGAAGAGGAGCTAAGATTGAAAAGGAAAAAGTTGCTTAAGGTAGTGTGAAATACTAAGAATTGAAAGAAATTCAAAAGAAGGAAAATCCCATTTCAGATGCAAAAATTAGAAATCGTGTTTTGTATAGGAAATTAGACACAAAGCAACTGGTTTTAGAGAATGTTTCAAAATAAGAAAGTGGAGAGATAGATTTCTGAGAAAAATCACAACTTTTCAAGACATGGAAGAAGCCCAAGAAACTCTGCTGTTGAAAAGGGACAGAAGAAATCCATTTTCTACATATGTTTCTAGTTTTGAATGGTAACAAACAGTTTCATTGAAAAAAGAGAGACGAAATTCAAAGCACACCACCACAAAAAAGAAGAGACACAGTAGTTTTGCTAACCCACCTTTTCTTTTTGTGGTGGTGTGCTTTCATTTCTGCATATGAAGATGGAATTTAAAGAGACAGTAGTTTTGCTGACCATTTCAGCTATGAAAGGAGGGATTTAAGTTTCTGCAATGCATTTGATCATCTGAAGGAGGAAAAGATACCTTTTTTGTAGGAGTGCTTATATCTCTAGAGTAAAGAAAGATTGAACTTTTTCTCTTCTAAATGTAATTTCTGCGGCGGCAAATTGTGAGATATCTGTATAGGGAGAAAGAGCAAATGGTCATTAAAAAAAAAAAAAAGAGTCTTTCAGAAAGAGAAAAAAATGAGGTGCTCTTTTACCTTGTTAGGATTGTTGAGAGTTGAAGAGGTGTTGTTTCAGAAGAATGATTGCAGAGAGAGAGAAAGAAAAAGAGAGCATCACAGTTTCTCTAACACTCTATTGGTTTCAACTTTCAGCTTTCAACTTTCAACAGGAAGAGGAGGTTGAAAGTGGGTTAGCTACAATGCCCAGCCTTGTATCCAAAATTGCAAAGCTGCCATGTATGTGTGTGCTTGAGAGGTGGGACTTTGGGAGGATGAATGGAACTTGTGTTCTTTAATTATGTATAATGTATGGCTATCCTGCAAAGTTCACTGGTGGGGCCCACCCTTTCACTAATCATACTGCCTTTCACAAATTAAAAAGAAAACTATATGACTGCATGTGGATAAAATTTAACCTCTTTTTTATTTTCCCCACCTTTGACCTGGACTAATCTCTTCGGCCCAGGAGGAAAGTCGGATAACTCTCCAGTAGCCTCAGTGTCTACAACCTCAGGACGCAAACTGTGGTCTTAAACCAACTGAGCTATTCCGTTGGAATTAAATTTAACCTCATTTAAATTATCCTTGTTTAGAACGCAGAAATAAGACCCTGCATTGAACTTAAATGCATGAGTGGACCAGGTGACCTTAAAAAATCCAAGCCGCTGATGCATATGCCTAGCCACACTAGTGGGGGTGATCATGACCAGAATGGGCTGGGCCGGGCCATGGGCTGAGGGATACCCAGACCTGGCTTGCTTTTAGAAACATAAGACCATATCTGGGGCAAGTCTGACATGGGATTATGCCTGGCCCAAGCCCACTCATTTACTTGATCGGGCTTGGATGGGCTGCGCTTTCTGCCACTTTTTTTGAGCTTTCTTACACTTATTTGGGTAAATCAGTTGCTAACTATATCACATTGCTTATTCAGGCCGGGTTTTAAGCTTTCCATCACTTAATCAAAGCCTGGCCCTATATAAAACATGCCAAAATTTAAGAACCAGGCTCGGCCCAAAGTGGGCTAGGCTGGGCTGGCCCAACCTTTAAGCATCCCTTCCTAACAATATGCATCATATAGCCTGTATGTAAATACTAAGGGCATGTTTGATTGCGTTAGATTAAGTAGGAACTAACTATATAGGAATTGCAATAATGCGAGAAAATTGGTTAAAAATGAAAACCAAAGGTGAATACCCAAAACGACCATAAATAAACATCTCCCCTAATGGAAATTGAATCAAGGAAAGATGAAAAATAAATATCCAACCACCACCCTAGAAAGTCGATGCCCGGGAAAGTCATGACCTCGTCTACATCTCGACTTAGTTGCTTTCCCAAGTTTCCACAATAGTCAATCCAAGCCTTATTCCAACTATATTGGTGGTACTATCTCAATTTTTATTATTTGAGAATCCTATCCAATCAGAGAATAGGCTAAAAAAAGCAGTTAAAAGGAAAAAAGTTGTCGACAATTGAGGGCCTGGCAATGGGTCACGTTGCCAATTGGTGGTGGCCTGGTGGGTTAAACAAATTGATGGCCTGAACCGACACGAGTCTACCAGCTTTGTGCAGGCTTTCAAGTGTGATTTTAGGCCCATGAACTGGACACGGGGTAACTTTCTGGTTGGATACAAATGACTTGTGTGTTTGCAGAAAGGCTCTAGTTATAGCCTTGAAGTAACTCAAAGAGGATGCAATGGATGTATTAGGGATAGATTTGATGAAATGCAACAACTCATAGAAGATTTGGCTCTTTATAGTTCGAAACGGTGAAATAGAAATCATATTGTCAATCTCAATGGAGTTGTGACAAGGCTTTGATGATGTTGGTAATATATTATATTACGTACAAATTGAACTTTTTTGTTTGAAGACCTATGAGCTATCCACAATGAAATCCAAGAGAATTTATCAAAATGTTTAGTCCCTTATTTCTAATTGAGGCCCAACTTGATGTAATTCATTCTATACAGTTCAAGGTTGGATAGAGAGTACTTAAAGGCTGGGGCTATTAAGTACACATATCCACTGTCAGACTTTGAGACCTTCAAATACATGATAACAATCATTGAAATTAGATATTATGTGTTTGCTCCAAACCCATATTAAGTGCCTTCAATTTAGGCTTGAATCCATGATTAGCATAGATTAAGTGGTCCCAAAAAAAAAAAAAGTCAAATGAACTCTAACAAAGGATTATTAAAGAAGTGAGGAATGGAGGTAAGGTAGAGATGTAAATGTATCTTGATTTATTTTCTAATGAAGGGAGATTATTTGATTCTCATTTTTGGATACTCACCTTTGTTTCATCTTTTTTTTCTTTATTGTTTTTTGAACTGACCTTTGCTTCATCTTAAGCACTTGGAAATAGAAATCTACATGAAACAAGGGGCCCTATTTTTATATCCAAATGTGCTCTAACAAGTCAATTTAAAGAACTTCCCGAAAAAAGAGGATGTTAATTAGGGGTGCACAAAAAACCCCTTAAATCGCTAAACTGATTTGGACCGAGGTTTGGATCGGTTTTGTAGTGGATCGGTTTGGTCACGGCTCGATTTTCTGTTTGAAGGTGCGGTTAAACCACTCAAGCAAAACCGAACCGAACGAATTATATAAATATATTTTTTTTATAAAATATATAAAGGAATATGAAAAATTACCTGAAGAAGACTTGAACCCCCACTCTGTTATTTGAAAACCAACGTCTCTCACCGATTGAACTGTCATTTTTTTTGTAAAAAAATAAAATAAAATAAAATAAAATAAAAAAATCATAACCGGGCGATTCGGTTCAGTTTGGGAAAACGAAAAACCAATTGGTTCGATTTAGTTGATAGTTTTCCCTCTAAACCGATCCAAACCGTGCACCACTAATTCTAATCCTATCTAAAATGAAGTTATAACAAGATAACTATTAGCACATGCGATGATCCAATGCCTTATCTAAAGGCAAAAGTCTCGTAAAGAAAGCAAGCTCGACTTTACTTTTTTAATGTCATCTTTCATGGAAATAAGACTCATTCCTTATCTGTTAGGATCAAGCTCATCTTATTCCAAAAGAGTTCTTGGATAGACATTGGGTTTAGAATTTGGATAAAGAATGCAGCTTTGAAAAGTTAAAAAAGAAAATTCCGAAATAAAAGTGTCCCTTTAAAACGAAAAATCTGACGTTTCTAAGCAAGAAAGATTTCAAATTCCTAATCAAGTAAAAGGAAAAGGAGAAGCAGAGACTTTCCTGGAAGCAATGAAGAAACCTCTTCACACCATTTCAACTGCAAAGAAGGGATTCTTCTGCATTGCATTATTTGATATGTCAAGGACAAAAAAGATGCTTCTTTTTTTTTTTCATGCAGGAATCAAAAGACGTATTTCTTTCCTCTTTCTCTTTGATATTATTCCTTCTGGTGAATGGGATGGATATGATTTCTGAATTGGAGATGATGGAATGTTTATACAAGTGAAAGTGCAGAGAAGGGTCACAAAATTGTAGTGAAACTGGTAAGAGAAATTTTTGTATCAACTGGTAAGACAAAATCGTATTGAAACATCTGACCACTCCCTTTCAACAGAGCCAGTAATTCTCTAAACAACACCCTTAGGAGAGGAGATAAAATTAGAAGGCAGTATGGACAGGGGAGTGAGGACCATGACTTAGAAGGACTTGGATTAAAACTAGAAAATTGCCCATGACTCATCCACAGAGGTAGGGGTCAGAATTCAGAAAAATGATACTTTCATTTATATATTAGGATCTCAAAGGACCATGTCATATCAGAGTTCCCTAACCACTCTTCATTTTGAAACCTGCCCTCCTTGGTTATTAAATAAAAAACCCAAATGATACCTACTTCTCATTATATCATGAAAGGTCATCATCCCATAACACCCATTGGGCAGAACATTTTGCTCTTGTCACTAATGTGACTGACCCTGTACAAAATTTGGTACATTGCATTGGACAAAGGGATGTAGTTTCAGATTTTATCTCTATAAATGTTCTTGTTGTTGGTCTGATTTTAGCCAGCAGTGCTACAGGGAACTCAGTTTGCTTTTTAGAAGTATCCTACCCCATGTGAGTATGGGTTCCGATTGGATGCATCTGGTGGTGTTCATTGGTGGGCCGGGCCAGTCAGCCCAGACTGACTTGAGAAACACAGGCCCATATCCATCCCAACCCAGACACACGGGCCGTTAATGCCTGGTCCAAGCCTGATCGGTCACGCTCGAGCCCACTTATGTAGTTAATTGGTTTTGATCACTTGGTCAGGCTTCCTATCACTTATTCGGGGGCAAATAAGTCACTATCTACAAGCATCAGCCAGGCCTCTCTACCACTAAACAAAAAGTCCTGCCCAAATATTAAATGGGACCAAATTTTAGTTCCAGGCCCAGCCCAAATACCCAAACCTTAGGTCAAAGCCCCAGCCCAAAGCAAGCTGATCGACCCATGAGCATCCCTAGATGCATCCACTTACAGGATAAAGGGATAAGATGGGAATGATGGGAATTAGGGGGTCGTAACTCGTAAAATATACTCTAATCATATAATCTTAACCCACCCTGTACCTGACAAAACCTCACATGTATACCCAAATTAGTTCGAATTGATAAAATCTCTACCAAGCCCGCCCCTAATAGGAGTGCAGCTTAGTCCTGCCTTAAATCCAACCAAGTGCCAGCTCTACCTCTAGTCTTGAAACCTGGGACCCTAAAAGGTCTCTTTTTATTTTCGGTGTGTAAAATAGGACCAATGCCTACACAAAGCTACTTTTTCTTAGTATGGTACTAAAGTTAGTGGAACAGTCCTCACTCAGGTGAAAAGGTCATCTTGAAAGAGGTCATATGTTAGAAAGACAAGGATACAAAAAAAAACCAAAAAATAGCAACCAGGGAAAATTTTTGCCACTTTTTATCAGGCTTCCTTGAGTACTACCTCTTCCCATGTGTCCGAAATTTTTTTCTGCTTGTGCAAGTTCCCTTCCACTGATACGTGCTTTTTTTTTGTCCACGTGCGGGTTCTCTCTTAGGTCCCAACCCCTTTGGCTGGTGTAGCAAAAAAAAAAGGGGGGCAAATATGCAATAATCAAAAGGCCTAAAATGGCGGTCAAGGCCCAAGGGCACCAAAAATCCAAAAGAAAAAAAATAAAATAAAAAAGAAGCCAGCGGCCTAGGCTTGTGTATTGGATTACAGGGCTGGGTATTGGATTCAAATCCAGCCCAATGATATCAGTCATCCTCAGATGGATCACAACATTCCAATAATTGCCTATTGAATTTGTTAAGCCTGGCTGCGCCATTTATTGGTTTTGAACCAAGTCATGGTTTTCTCTACCCATCAAGTCCCCACGCTTTCCCTATATCCGAATGACCTTTATTAAAGGCTCGTTTGTTTGCAAGGAACCAAATACAAAGGAATCTATTGTCAAATGGGCTCCAATGGAAGAAATGAAACAAGATGAGAGGTGGAAGATATAAGGTGGAGATGTAGATAGGACCTTCACTTTCCTAAGATTTGAATTATGAGGGCTATGGTTGAGAATTCATACTTCCATCTCCTTTGATTTGTTTTCCCTTGAAGGGGAGGTTATTTGAGATGATTTTTGGACATTCACCTTTATTTCTTCAATTCCAACTACTCTTAGATATACAAGTCTTTCAATACCTAGAAATTCAATTACACGAAAATTTTGGGCCCATGACGGAAGAAATAGGCTCTGGCCCAACATATTTTAGCAACACCATGAAAATGAAGATTTTCTCTCACCTTGGATCCCACACCATTTCCCCAAAATGATTAAAAAAAAAATTATTTTGGCCGACATAGGATTAGGCAACAGCACACTTTAGCTATATCACCAAATTGTCAGTTATTGGCCCATATCCAGCTTGCTCCAGCACATGTGCAATCCCATGAATAGAGGGGTAAATGGACCCATCCAATCCAAGCTTGGCCCAGCTATAGCCAGCAGGGTTTCTCAGCCTGGCCAAACTCTTTTGTTCTATTCCGTTTTAAACTCTCTGTTAGAGTCCTTTTCCAATTCAAAGACTCTCATGCACGAACCTTGGGCTATATATTCATCTTATTGGTACCCTAGAAGACACATCTCTCTCAACTAAAGATTGAGAATCACTCTGAGAGATTTTAGAGGGTTTTGCAGCTAGCAGGGGCACTTGGGCTGATTATTGACTTTGAGAGTTGTCATGGTGTGGTTGAATCAAGCACGGTGAAGGTGAACATCGGGTAATTGCAAGTCCATCACACTCATTAAATTGAGTTGCAACTGGAAAATGTCTGTGAGTTCTTGTAACTTTATTTATATTGTGCTTGGTTTTGCCGATGGTCTCTACCACTTGTGGTTTTTCCCGAATAGGGTTTTCCATGTTAAAAATCATATACCTCGTTTCTTTTGTGGTTGATTGCTTTTTATTGGACTTAGGGTAATTGGCTAGATTAATCAATTGGTATTGGAATTTATAAAGAACTCTGATTTGGGACCTTAGCCTGTTTTAAGGCTTAAGCGTGATTCTTTCAATCTCTCATCTTGTTAGAGATTGAAGGCGCACCTCATCTTCATTGAGGTGCAAGTATGGTGGGAGAGTGTTCCCACAAGGTGCAAGTGTAAACACATTACAACAATTCTTCGAAGGGTGGAATATTTCTCGCCAAGTTTTTTTTTTTTATTTGGCTCAAAAGGTAATTAGTGGGTCTATTAAAGTGATTTTCTTAGGGCCAATTTGTTGGGGCAGGTTTTTATTCTCTTAGAATTGTTCTTTTTTGTGAGAACAAAAAGGAAAACGACAAAGACAATTTGTAAGGGGAGGCTGTGAAAGTAAGGCCGGGATCTGTGGAGAGAGTAAGCTAAGTGTTAGATGATTGGGAATCCTTATAATGAGTTGTCCAATTTCTTCATATAATTAAATCGAGCAAAGTACTCATAACCACATAGACATTGCCTTTACGGTCAACTACGTAAAGTCTCTATGTTGTGAATTGCTTGTTCTAATTCTTATTTATGTGGTGCTTGATTGTGATTGTTTTGCCCTAAAAAGTTCTAACAGCTAATAGGGGGGAGAACTTATTTCCTCAACCTCTAGGCATCAATGATTCATGTGATGGGCACATATTCATGCCAAAGGTGTAACCACTTCAAAAATCAGTTCATGATCATCTTACTCCTCACACTAGGTATCTCCCAAAAGCAAACCACTTAGAAGAAAAAAAGAAATTCTAGTTCCTTGAGAAACACACTCACCCCCAATTACTTCGATGGTCAATTTGTTCATAGTACAAAGTTTTCCGAGTAGAGTAGGCCCAGCAGATCACTAGTTCCAACTGCTTTCATGTGCTCCACATGAAGGACTGCACTTGAGTTTTTGAGTGTTTCTACACTATTAACCTACAAACCCCATTCCAATGTTCTTTGTAATTTTATATTATGTTTTGCATTCTTCTAGGATAAGGGAAAGGGTAAGAGATTTTATATTTTTTTACTAGAGAGAACTTGCTAGTTGGAACTAAAAAGGTATGGTTGATTATATCATGTCATAATATAAAAAGGAGAAAGGATGATGAAAGTTTCATGTCAAATGGCTCTCACAATGCAGTACCAGTACACAGTGCAGTGGTTAGGCAACTCTCATCATGTAAGAGGTCCCGAGATAGAATTTATGAGGGCCATTAAATGAATGCAGTCAGATAAAAAAGGATACCAAAAACTGCTTATAGATGATAAGAGCTTGTGGCATGGTGGAAGGTGCTCACAAGTGCAGCTTTGGCTTTGTGGATCATGATATTAATTAAAGGAAAAAGTGGCTTAAAGTTCTATAGTCTTTATTCATCCTTCACCCAATTGATAGAAGTCCTACAAAGGGCCTGTTGGAGACCTTTTTAGGTGGCTAAAAATTGGGACTGTCGTAAAGAAACCCCGCATTTGCAAATAGTAAGCGATAAGGTGTCACATCATGTACATGAACTCCCAACATTTCAAATTCTTATATATAGTTCTGGCAAAAGAATAGGTCTTACAAATTCATTTTCATTTATTATGATCTTTTTTTGTATTCAGATTTCAGTCGTCTTGTTCTTATATTTTAGTGGTCGTTTACTCAATTTTTTTTAATGAGTAAAGTTTTAACTCAAACAATGATCGAGAGCATGCCGTGGAGCTAACGATCCCCAACATCCAAGATTTACCTCAGACCCATTGCTGCATCCTTTTTCATCTCATCAGTCATCACCCCATACTATCATTGGACTTTTACACACGTTCTGGCAACAGTCAGATTTTCTCAAATGCAGATGAAAATGGCTCTCAATCAATATCCATGGGACAGTTACAGACAATCGTGAGACTATTACAGGTATATAGTAGACTGACTTAATGAAATATGAGGCTCTCTTATGGCCATCATGAGTGGCCCACATGCCAACAATTACTTATTGCAAGGAATTAAGCAATTATCACCTAGAGGTCACTCAGATTACTCAACCACATGTACTCTCATAAAGTGAAATCTAAGTTCTACTAGTCCGACCACTGGGCCCTCAAGAAAATATAAATGTTGTTCTACTCCCCCACCCACCCACGAGCACTACACTTCCTCGTGATATCTAGGAAGTCACAATAATAGGTGATGGAATATTTGGTTGCACAAGTGGCAACTAGGAGCCACACTAGTTAAACTCATCTCTCTACTTCAACGATCCCATATATTATTATATGATTTAGGAGGATTATAATTTGCACCTGAAGGTTGTAGGTTCGAAACTGTACTACCACACTGGGGCTATATGAGAGTTTACTCACCTTCCCTTTAGGCCCGAAGGGATTAGTCCAACCCTTTCTGAAACCCTCGTCCGATAGCTAATATATATATATATATATATATATATATATTTATATTACAATTTCATTGAAGTTTGTCCCAAAAGATTCTTGCCATCACCCAAATCACTTGCAATATGCTTAGAGCTGGGTTTCTCACTCAAGTTTGTTAGAAAAAGAAATATATTAATAGACCCAGTTCCCATGCCTTGCATTTCTCACTTTGTGCATTCTATAAATAAGTAAATAAAAGACATTCTTTGGACCCAATTATCATTCTGAATATGGGCCCGGGTGGAGCTTAATCTATATACTAACATTATATTACCTTTGCGATATAGAAAAATATATATAACATTTCAACATTGTCGATATCCTCCCCAATCACTCCATCCATACTAGTTATAGATTAGGGTTACCATGCAAAAACCTATTTTTAGTTGGTGCATGCCAACAATATTGAAGGAAATTTGTACAAGATGGAGATTAATTTAGCCATGACTTTCAGAGTAAAATGTGGGCTAATAAAAAAAGAATACATTTAAAACATGAGTGTAGTGAAGATGAGAATATTGCGATAATTGTACATCAAAATAGGGAAAGACGGAATTAGAAATGAGTACATTGGTAAGCATTTTAAAATAGCAACAACAGGTGATTAATTAAAATGACTTTTTTAAAAATGGTCTGGACATGTCCAATGCAAACTAATAAAAACCATATATGAAAAAAACCTTTTATATGTAAATTGATAGCCCCCTCAAGGAAAAAGAGAAGGCTGAATAGGATATAGATTAAAGTAATGAGAATAAATATGAAGAAGTGCAATATATCTGAAGATTTGAGTAAAAGTAGATTGGAATGGCAAACCACAATTCATGTAAATAATCCGACATAATAATAATAATATATAAATTAAAAAAGTACTATATACTAAAATTATTTTACACAAATTTTGATTTCATCTATACAATGAGTACTGCCAATTTTAATAAACCTGTTTGGATAGCAGTGTGGCAAACTATCCCTAAAAATCAATAAGTAAATAAAAGACAAACCACTTTTCTTTACCGTCCAATTGGCAGAACCATATCTTCAATCATATTCAACTAAATTTAACAGTTCACATTGAATGGAATCACAATAAAAATGCAATTACACATCTGCCATCATATAAATGGCATTCAACTCAATCTGACACTACTCAATTGAATTGAATCATAATAACAAATGCAATTACAAAAACCTTCAAACTTACAAGGCTTTAAATCATCTGATTAAAGAAACATTTTTGGCCAATTCTTAGCATTCCATACCCTCTGTTGATCGGCACTCTCTCTCCCATACAAACCCAGATGTCCCTTCTTCCAGCACACGTCCCAACTTTATACACCACACACTCTCTACAACAGACTGTTGAAGAATTTAAATTCAAAAATCAATAACAAATTCCCGCGAATTCAATCAATCCCTCTCGGTAAAGCTCAAATGCTCAGACCCATATTCCCGCGGTAAGCCCTGCACAGTGTCCGACCACCTCCCGGGCGAATGATCACTACTGTTTGAAGAAACCTGCGCGTCAGCCCTCGCCTCCCTTATCATCCTCAATACCTCCTTCATCACCGGCCTGTTCTCAGGCACAGGCATCACGCAGGCCATCGCTATATTCACCAGAGCACCCAGCTTCTCCTCGGACGTCTCATTCCCTGATGATGGTTCTTCCCCTGATTCCGTCTCCTCTTCCCTCACTGACCGGACCCACTGAGGAATGTCCCCGCCGTGCTCTAGGACTAGATCCTGAAATGGAGTCTTCCCAGTGAGGAGTTCTAAGAGGAGGACACCAAAACTGTAGACATCAGACTGCTGGGTGAAGGATTTCCGATGCTGGTGCCGACACTCAGGTGCTCTGTAGAAGAGGGAAGAAGCACTGCTGGCTTCTTCAAGAGAGTCAGGAGATCGGAATGCAGTGAGGCCGTAGTCGGTTAGGCAGGACTCGAAATCAGAACCTAAGAGGACATTGGATGATTTGAGGTTGCCATGGATCAGGCCAGATGTTTGGTGCAGGTAAACTAATCCTGTGGCTAGATCCTCTGCAATTTTGAGGCAGGATGTCCAGTGGAGAGGCTTCCCTCCACCTGAAGGTCTCGACCCTGCAATTAGGATGCAAGGATTGTAGCAATTAGAGAATAAAAGAAATGCTTAACGAAAAGAACAATGGTCAATTTGTGATTAGCAAAGAGGTTCAATCAATATTAAAATTTTAAATATCAAATTCAGATTATCAAAACCCAAGGAAAATTCGAGAAAAAAAATGATGAAAACCAATGGTCGCTCCCTGGCAAGACATGCCCTTCTTTTGTAAGTTAAGCATTTCAATAGAATCCTACTAATCTGCATATTCTCAATCTAATTTAATCACACTAGCCACAATTTTAATGGAATAATCTTCTTATTAAAAACCTAATATATAAAAAACTATCGTTATGATAGCTAACAACCGTGACCTCGCTAATATGCATATTCCCTATGAGCTATGCTTACACTGATTACTCATTAATTAATTTCAAATACAAGAAACTTAAAGATTGATGATAATTTAGAAAAAAAAAAAAAAAAAATTCAGTCTGGAGGAACATATCAAAATTTCATATAAAAGA
Organism: Camphora micrantha; assembly: GCA_003546025.1. Classification (NCBI taxonomy): domain Eukaryota; kingdom Viridiplantae; phylum Streptophyta; class Magnoliopsida; order Laurales; family Lauraceae; genus Camphora; species Camphora micrantha. The sequence continues at coordinate 10,205,202 of QPKB01000008.1, forward strand.
AATGAATTTAGCCAAAAGTACTTGCTTCAATAAAAAGCAATGCATTCACACTTCTGGAGTTGTCTTTTTAGATGCCAAAAGAAAGCAAAAATGGAATCTATTTAAATGAGAAATCCAAGCTACCAAGTACAAAAGGAATTTAAAAAAGAAAAAAAAAATGGGAAACGCATGCTTTCAGAAAACAAAAGGAAGGAAGGAAATGGGACAATTCATATTTGAGATAAAGAATGTTAGGGAGGAAAAGTGACAATGCATACTTGTGATATCTATTCATGGTCGACACCAACAATAAAAAGACAAATGAAAGGAGTGTCGTTTTGTGGCCTCAGGGACTCCCGACACTTTGAAGAGTTGAATGGTATAGAAAGCAACCAAAGGATCTGCAGGGATTTGCTGAGGTGGTCTTTTGTGAAAATTTTTGCATAAACAACAAAAACATTGTACGATTAAAATAGTGGCAAATGACAAACCACATGACCTTTAAATGCAATGCCGAAGACTTCTATAAAATGTAGTTGGAGAAGGCAATTCAACCATCCAATGTGAAATTAGGCGATCATCACCCCCACAAAATATAGGATTAACTTGACACGAGGGGAACCACTCTAAATTATCACTCTCGCACTGATAGTTACTGTTGGATTAAAACAGGGTAGATGAGGTGATTAAGTCACTCATTTTATCACACACCTGTACTCCCATCAAATTGGCACCAATCTTAAATGGAAACTGACACAACTAATGCTCACTGTTTGATATGATCACTACACATTTACTTTATACGCATCTTTTGAACTTTGAGGCACCTGAACTATGAAATTCGGATCAACTGAATGTTGCCAGCTTAGGGAAAGTCTCTTCTTTAAAGATCCATTTAATGACCTTAAATGAGGCAGGCAACCAATGGATCCAGTTCTCTAGGACAGCTACTCTCCCATTTGACCCCAAACCTGCCATGTGTACTGTTTTAAAAGATAGCCTATCTCGACCATGTAGACTTAATTTCTAATCTTTTGACCAAAAATATTAAAAATCAGGGATGTACCAGACAGTTGAGGGGGAATTGATCTAGGGATAGATATCAAAGGAAGTGGGCCAGACATCAAGGGGTGCACTTCCTTGTCCTCCATCCGGATACAAAGAATTGCATAGGGTTTGAAGAAGAGTAGATAATGCAGGTGGGCAAACTGCCATGATAAGAAATGATCCTATATGGAGTTGGTGCAGGTGCAGCTAACTATTATTATGAGAAATGATCCTACCCTGTGTTGGTGCAGCTAATTATCAATCTACCCAGCGTTTGGGTTGTCCCAGAAAAGAGATACGCAACCACCTTTCACGATGTAAAAGGAGTTTAAAAGTGGAGTGTACTGAGGTGCAAGACTTAACCACGTGATTGCCCTTTCATTCATCGGCCATGCGTAGAAGTCACACCTTGCAACTGGAAAAAGTGATTGTAGAAAACTGAAGATGGCCAAGAAGAAAGAGACCCTGTTAAAATGTAAAGCAAAATCAACTGCCCAAAGTCGCTCATGTGACACGCCTCAAAATGTCTTGGCAATAACCTAAATTCCACTTTAATCAAAGATTCAAAGTGATATGCGCCGTTGCTTTGGTTGGTGTGAAAGTTAAGACCTTGACTACACAGAAGTAATGTGATGTGAATGGATTTGATGGAGTAAAAGTTGGCTCCAACAGGATTAATTGAGTTCAAGGAATTGCACAATAAACTCGAGTCAAATGAGTTTGTATGCAGCGGGCACATTATTGAATCATCAAAACCATTGGGCATTTCCACATCAAGGGTTTTAAATCCAAGGTCTAGGATTAAAGTTGCTTATGGCCCACCAGCATGGCTTGAATGTGCCAGACTCGTGCTATGTTGGTACCCATCGGTTGTAACCAGGCCTACTTTCATGGATTGATAATTAAATTGGCTCGGTCTGAGCCTATATATGGTCAAATGTCCGGGCCCAACCCAACACGTTTTACACAACTAGTGTATGTATTTCACAAATAGGCTAACTTCAGACCTAAAATTTATGACTAGAATTTGTGAGGTTCAAGCCTTTTTTTTTTATATGATGTGACATCTTGTCCAATGCTGTGTTTCTTTCGTTAAAATTTCAAATTCCAACCACTCAAAAGACCTTTTGAAATTTTTGGAATTCGACTCTATGTATCATTTATTGGAATTTCAAATCTTCCATAAAAAATAAAAAAAAAAGAATTCAACCTGAAAAAGATAACTTTTGAAAAATTTGAAATTTTTTCGGACATGAATTCTGATAAAAAAAAGAGGAGTCCAAACAGCTATATTTCCGCTTGAATATTAAGCTCAATAATAAAATGTGCCGGTCCACAGTCAATAAACAACTAGATAGTGCCGATGGGTCACGTCACCAGATCAATTCCAGTCACAGTCTAGGTCGTTAAAAGAAAGGGTCCATTACGCAAACGTAAGACCCGGGGTGAAGGATCATAATTCAGACAATGACTAAGAAAAAGAAAAGGTAGGATACTCATCACAATTGCATTGTGCATGAGATTTTAGATGCTGGGGGATTTCCTTACACAAAACGGTTGGCAAATTTCAAATTTGTCTTGTGGGTCCACGTTGATGCCTGCCCACAAAATTGCTCAATCAAAAGAACCCCCAAAGATCAGCCCCATCAATTCATAACCCTTGAATTATGGCAACAAAGTATCAACCGTTAAAGACTTTGGTACACTAAATCAAGGGTCAATCAATCAATAATCATCTAGTATGGCTGACCTTCCAGTCAAATTAGTCAAGCCTGTGAATTTTGAGACGTGCTTGGAAACTCCTCCATCTCCGCCGCGTCGGACCGAATTCGGCACGACCCAACACGACAACCCCGTAACGGTCCAGAGATCACGTACACTCAACTCTCGCTGACTGCACGTAAATCTAACATGGGCTGACTCAACACACACCGAAACTGAGTATAAACGAGTCAAAGCAGCAGTAAACAGAAAGCACACGCACACACACCATCTTACCGTGTATGAGCGAGAAGAGACTCCCATTGGGGAAGTAATCGTACACCAGCAGCCTCTCCTCCTTGGCCTGAAAGTAGGCCCGCACAGGAACCAGGTTCGGGTGGCGCAGCCTCCCCAGCTCCTCCATCTGCCTCCTGAACTCCTCCAGGCTCGGATAGCTGGAGTCCTTCAACCTCTTCACAGTCACAATAAAACCAGACTCCATCACGGCCTTGTAGGTGCTCCCCATGGTCCCCCGCCCCAAAGTCTCCGCAGACGCCCTCAGCAAATCCTCTAAGTTGTACATCTGCTCCACACCACCACAGAAAATTAAGCTCCCCAACCCATCCCCATCCCAAGCAAAACCCCCCTTTCCACCCGCATTATTACCATCAGTGCCACTAGAAGGCCCTTCTCCTCCTACTCCACCCCCTCCACCTCCTCCACCTTCCATCTTCGCCACCCCCTTCTCACGTGATCCCCTCCCCCTGTTGCAGCACTTGCAGAGAACCACCAGAAAAAACAAGAAGAACAGAAATCCACCAATGGTGGAAAGAACTATGATTGTGTTCTTCTTCCATTTTCGGTGATTGTTTCGATTCGGAAGCGGTTCGATTCCGGTCGTTGGCTCTGGGGTTAGAGAAGGTGGAAATGGGGAATTGCTTCCGTTACAGGGATTCTGAATCTGAAAACCGCAGAGATTCAGATTGTTCGAGAAAGAAGATGAATTGAACTGGATGAGCGCCGGAGTCGCCGGAATCGCGCCGGAAAGCTGGTTGTTTGAGACATTGAAGTATCTGAGACTCGTCTGGTTCAATGCAGGGATTTCTCCGGTCAGACGGTTGTCTTGCAGGAAGAGGACGTAGAGGCGGCGGAGTCTGACCAGAGAGGCCGGGATCTGGCCGGAGATCTGGTTTCCAAACAGGACGACGACCTTCAGCCTGTGTAGGCCGGTGATCGAGGCCGGAAAATCGCCGGAGAAGCGGTTTTCGCTGAGGAAGAGGGATTTGAGGTTGATGAGACCGGAGATATTGGGGATCGCGCCGGAGATTGAGTTGCCTTTGAAGCTCAAGACGCGGAGCTGATCGAGCTTGTTTAAGCTCTGTTCTTCCAAGCTTCCGCTCAAGTTCAAGTACTCGAGAACAAGCTTCGTAACTCTTCCTCTCACGCATTCCTTGACTCCGATCCAATTGCAGGCATCCGATCCTTGCCATGGAAGGATGTTGGAAAGATCGATGGTTGATTTTACTCGGAGGAGAGCTTCTGCATCGCTCGATTTCGCACAAGGAATGAGAAGCAAGAGAAATAACAAACAGAAGAAGAAAGAGTACCTTGAATAGATGGATTCCATTGAGAAAGTGCTAAAAAAATTGGAAAGCTTTAAATGTGATGCTTTTCTCCAATCTTCTTCTCTACTCTTCTTCTCCTTCTAAAATGATGAGGAATTGATTTCTATAAACAGCAAATCTTCAAATGCACGCACACTCTTCCTTTTTCAAGTTTCATCTGCTCTGTTTTTACTTCTTCTCAATGGATGATCCGCCATCACTATCACCGCCGTAAAAGACAGAAATCAGATGATTCGGTCGCTATCGCTGCTTAACATCATCAGATCTTGAGAATCGCTTCTCGTCTGTGACTAGAACGATCGGATTCGAACCCGATCGCCTTCTCTCCCAGTGAAAACCCTAGCTCAGTGGCATTTTTACCATGAACTCGAGTCCATCAATCTCCACATTCTCTCATTTCTCGATCTCGAAATCTTTTGCAGACACGCGGACAGTTCCTTCACGTGAACCGGACTCAGAGATTGCAGAGAATGGGAGACTAGACTATTTTTTTAACCCTTCCTGGAATGCTTTAATCCACTTCCTTCTCGATTTCCTCAGTCTCCACTCTCCTGTCGTTGGGAAGGTTAAAGAGAATAGGATCCAATACATTTCCAGATCGGCATGAGGAAATCGATGCTGAAACGGAAGGAAAGACAAAATACCATGGTACGGACGCCTGCTTTTGCCTTTTCTTTATTCCACATCAGAGAAATGAGAATGAAATCGACCTTACTCAATTTCTTCTTCTGCTTCTTCTTCTTCTTCAAAGAAAATCTGCTCACAGCGAAAAGATAGCAGAAAAGACACACTGCGATGTGAACGAATTCAAACGCTGAGAAGTATCAAGTTAGAAAGTGTTTTTTTTTTTTTTTTCCTTTATGGTCTTGGACTAATCCGGGCTCGTAACTTGGTGGGAATAGATGAGTCCACGGTCAAGACTCAAGAAACCTGGTTTCTCTTACTTGTCTTAATGATTTTGGAGTGGGGGATGTGAATGGTTCAGGAAAGGAGCAATGATGAGGACAGAACGTGTACGTGTGAGAGTCTCTCAGGAATCCAGTGACTGCATTCAAAGCCCATCTGCCAGCCAGTAAGTATTGGCTGGCTGTCTGGGTTCACCTGGTCCCATGCTGCCACGTGGGTAGAGAATCACCGTACACGCGTCGTGGTTTTACTGCTGATAAGAGTTTTGGGGGCTGGGGGCCACTTCGTATGCCACCTGGCATGCCGTTTTCGCGTTGTGGCATTGTGTGAGTGGATGACGGGAGTCGTGTTCTTTGAGCGCTTTCGCCGAGGATCTAGCTACATCTTTTCTACTTCAACCCGTGACGAACTTTTATTAAATAAGAAAGGAAAGGACGGACCCGTGACGAACCATTGTGGCCGGTGGGGAAAGTTCCAGCTTTTCCATTTCCCGCGCTCCGGGAGTCAGGAATCAGGGGGTTTTTCCTTTTTGATAAACTTTCTGGGGGCTATATGTAAAAAGAAAAAGTATAATTTTCTTTTGAGAAAAATAGGAAGGTTTTCTGAAATTTCAAAGGAGACCATGGCACAATGTGCTTGCCAAGCATCCAGTCCGGCCTCTAGCTGTATGGTACTCGTGAAGTTTTAATATAAGAGAAGACTAGTGAAACATGCCTATGTAAATGTGAAACATGCCAATGTAAATGTGAAAGTTACGGTAGAAATAATTAGTTACAAAACTTTATGATAAAAGATAATAATTTATAAATTTTTTTAAATATATTACTCGAATGGATTAGTTAGGACGTCCCGTGAATGAAAAGTTTTTAAATTTTATTACAACCACTCTTAGGTTAGGGAATTATGATAAATAAATTATTGAAAAACAAACTCTACCCTTGATTTGCATCGTCATTTCTTCGAGGACGGGGAAGCTAAGGGCTTATTTTCGTTTGCTGAATGTTTCATCGTTCCAAAACAAGAAGAAACGAAATCTGATTGTTCTGATTTTCTTGTGCTAATGGCCAATATTTCTGCGAGAATTTTTCAGGGGAAGAGGTAATTTGTTACAGCCGAACAATATTCCGTTATTTTTCTTCTACGAGAATATGGAAATAATCCCAAGGATTGATGCCAAACGAGCCCTAAGAATACAAACATTTTATTCTTATGTAGAAGAAGACAACTAAGTTCTCAAATTTGGAGTTACATCAGTGAGCAGTTATATTATTGCACGAAAGATAAAAATGGGTGGTGGAGTGAGATAAAAACGGTGGAGTTAGTAGGTGAGAGAAAATGAAAATTTTAAAATAAAATACTACAATCGTCAGTCAAAAGCTTAGGTATTGAGTGGAGTCAAAAACTTCCCATAAGATCGATTCATTAAAGAAAAAAATAAAATTATTTCAAATCTCAGTGGGGTCCCACTGGGATCAATGTAGTGCCGCCCATGCTTATAACCAATATATTTTTAAAATGTGAATTGTAATCGTCTTGGATCAAATCCTCTAGTTGAAATATACACAGATGCAGTTCCAGATCCTACATGCATGGTCTGTATCTGGATTTAAATCTCTTAAATCCAAAAAACATATACCATATCCACTTTATTCGGAACCGAAAATTTTAAACACTCAGGTAATTGGACACCTATTTACAACTTTTACGAGATAAAACTTCAATTGAAATTTTATTTATTTATTTATTTATTTATTTATTTATTTATTTATTTTTGTAAAGAATTGAAATATTAGTTGTATGCCATCTTTGTGTGTATCATGCAACTGCAAAGAAAAGTACAATTGCGAACCGAATAACCTCACGAGGACTGCACGGTTAAATGGATACCTGGGTGGTGGCTACAAGGTAGAAGTGAGAGGCCCAACCAAAAAAGTTTTGGTTGCACCTAATGCACCTAACAAGGGGATCTGCACTAGGGTTTTTGTGGACACCGTGGCGCGTACATGTCTTGAAAAGGAGTCTGGCTCTGCAGGTTACCAGCAACCAGCAAGATGCATCCAATCTCATAGAAGAGAGTCCAGTCTTTTATCAATTTAATCTATCTAAACTTGTTTCATTGAACGAAGGGGATAAAACCTTAGAGCAGAGAACTTGTAATTGTTAACTTTATTCATTGTAATCACTTTCATCATGGCTTGACAGCATCAAACGCCCTGATAAAACTGAGATTCGGATGATAAAATCTCATTGAAAATAAGATTGAATTGATGATTCTGACTCTGAGGACCAGTCCTTAGCATTGTGCAAACTAGCGAGTTCGAATACTCTTAATGGAATATGCTTTATTGTGAACAAATCAAACTTGCCAAACAAGCCTTCAAACTGTTCAAATTAAATGCCTCGCCGTACATGTAATGTCCTGAAATTTTACTCCAATAGGATTTAGCTCTATTCAAATGATGATCAACGTGTTTAACACAATCAATCATGTTATTTATAACATCAATCATGTTGTTCATTGTATGATCAGATTTTCAGTATGCCAACTCCTACTTAAGAGTAAATTTTTAGAAACATTCTGTAAAAGGTGTCCATTTCAATAGATTGGCTTCAGTTTGCCGTTTCACTTTCAACACTTGTGGCTCAAAAATAGCACATGATCTGCTGATTTCATTATGATGTTCTTCCGTTGCTTTCAAGCTAGAATGCTTGCTGTCGGGACTACTGATATGTGCGAGTCATGAAACTCAAGACCTCATGCCACAAATACTGCCAGTTTCTTGTCCACAATACTATTTTGAAGTTTTTGGCTCAGTGTTTCTTTTGAAGGCTAGAGTTATAAAACAGCAATAAGGAACTTTAATGAAGTGGGGCACCCCACTAGTGAAGATTTACTAGATGTGAAAATGAGGACAATGACACAAGGCTGGTGATCATTGGAAGCCCCCAATGTGTCACAGATCATTACATATTGATATGTAATCAACAATCTTACCAGGCTCTTTTCTGGCCATCTTGTGTGGAGTGAATTCCACGTCTGTGGTCAATCCAATGGAGAAATTATACTCGAAGAGAAAATTCTCATATGATATTGATGAAGGCTGGCTTATAGTGGGAGCAATTCAATTTTTTGAAAAAATGATGAGCCCCATTGATGCATCTAAAGAGGTGATTGATGATGCCCTGGCGTCTTTGCACTGTGGCACTACCCTTTTAAAATAATGACACTATATTTCTCAATATATATATATATATATGCAGTAAGAGTTAGAAGCCGTTTGTTTGTGTGAAATTGAATATATAAAAATTCATTATCAAAGGATCTCTGAGGTAGAAGTGAAAGAAGGTGGAGAGATTAATGAAATCTAGAAATCCCTTAAGATTTGAATTACAAGGCTGGTTGAGTTTTTATTTCTTATTTCTTTATCATTCATTCCATTTAAAGGTGAGATTTATTGCATTGGTGGCCCCATGGTTCTCTTGCTCGTGCAATTGTGATTCTGCGAAAAAAATGTGTGAAAGTTTTGATTTCTTTTTCAAACAAAAGTTTTCTATGTTTGGTGCGACCAATTTTTTACAAATAAAAAATAAAAAAATGAGCTAACTATATCATAATTTCTAAAGAAAAGCATTTCTAACGGCGGTTTCAGTGTTTTTATAAGCAGGAGATGAAAGCCTAAGGTGCCAATTTTCAACGTATACCTACATAAATGCGTCCATAATGTCAGCAATAGCCTAGCTGCACTTCTTTTTTATTAACATAGACTAAAGAAAAGAAAGTCTATTTCTTTGTTTTTATAAATAAGGTATCAGTTGAGTCATGCTAAAAAGGAAAAATAAATACCCCACTTCCAAGCAGATTTGGGTCGAGTTGACCTGACCCGTTTGCAGGAGCCTTGTATCATCACAGGTGCAGGGCTGACGTCAGCATGACACATGAACCATGAAAGCTGACATCAACGGTCGTGACGTCAACATAGTACAGTCCACGTATAGTCTAACCAAAATCTACGGGTGGAATTCATTTTTACGTATCCAGGACATTCTAAGTCGGATTTCAAATCCATTTTTACGTGCTTGTTTGTGGTGGCTTAATCTACTCAGTAGTGCATAAATTTGGGCAATTTGACAACTCGTTTGTGAGTGATTCAAATACACTCGATATGTCTTCAATAGGTGAGAACGTGAAGTTTGAGTTGGAGAATTTTGACGAGAGAAGAGATTTTATTGGTAAATCAAAGTTCAAGTGTCGGTTCAACATGTTAGAATATTGAAGAGAGCGCATGCTTATCATTGAGGTACGGAAAAATACTATCGATTATATTTTCTGGTGGCCTGAGTTTTACGAAATCCAAACCAAAGTGGAGGTTGTTGGATTTATATCTTATATTTTGGTTTTACTAGATAGGTCCATTAGATTTGACAGGGACCAAGTTCGGCATCATGGATATTCTGTTACCTATACTAAGGCCTTCTTAGAAGTAAAAAAAAGTGGAAGTATATATAATATAATCTGTAATCTTAGACTCTAAATAGTTAATATATAAGTCAGTGTTCTTTTGTCATGTATGTAGGTGTATCGTCGAATCATATAAAATCCTTTATCTCTCTTGTCCGGTGGTATGATTGTTCGACTCCAGGTATTCACGCTTTCACACCAACGTGCAAAACTGATTAGAAAAATATTTTTTTCTTTGGATGCATGGTCTTCCATGCTCCTCACATAATGATTGGAATTTAGTAGAGGACAACACCATGTAGTTGGTTTCAATATAAAAAAACAAAGTGACAAGTAATTTCTTTCAAAGAAAGCCGTTCCAATTGAATAGGAAAAGAGTATAAAAAGGTATGAAGTGGGCCCAACTTAGTGGCTGAGGAGACATGCACACATTGACAGACTAGAATTTTCATTAAGATTCTTGTGGGCCTCCATTTTCCTCTTCATTTTCATTTACAACCATGTATGAATCGGACATTAAAATAATACATGGATTGGACCACATCAAGTGTTTTATGAGAAATCATGGCTCCAGCTGTGAATTAATGTAGCATGTCCTTGAAGTATTACTTGGTCGGTACTACTTGCGAGTGATTTGTTTATTTTCTCCCATGGCCATTGGATGATCATCTATACCACATATGGCTTAGATTATCCGGCATTGTAAAATTAGAGATCATATGTTTCTATATTGAAGAGTATATAACCATTGATAGATAAGAACTAGAGAAATATATAAATGTGTACGAGATCGCTACGAGAAAAAATATGTTTGATGACATGAAAAAATGTCACTAAAGGCCCATTTTTTGTCACCTATTATCATTGGTGACACGGGATAGAGGTGTCATTGTATCCATGACACTAAAAGTCAAGGGTGACAAAGCTTGTACACTTGTCACAGAATGATGTCAACAGTGACAAAAAAATGGTGTCGTGGAAGAAAGATTTTCCATGACATAGTAGGGTGTCACTGAAAGTAATTGTGACAACAATGCGGATGCCATAGAAAAGAGATCTTCTGTAACAAGAATTGTCACTGAAAATATTTACCCTAACAACCAAATGCATGTCACCGATAATATTAATAGGTTGGCACACAAGGGTGACATACACTTTTTGTCACAAAAAAACACAATCAAAATATTTGTGCCACCCAAATTATCATTTCGCACCTGCTTACAAAATTTCAAATATTTGTATCTAGATACACCCATTCGCAAGACTTATATCACAAAGACGCACAATATCATTCAAATCAAATATCCAACAAGTTAACATTTTATCATCCAAGTTCACAACCCTTCAAAATATTCATCCTTCAACAATAAACACTTCAAGGTTTATAGTTTTAGTATAACTAAAAAACATCCATACACGGTGTGTCGTGTCAAATGAAAAAAATAATTCAAAACAAGTGTTATAGTTAACTACAAAAAGTCTTCAACTTCATCTTGGTCATCTTGGTTAACTACCAAAAAGTAACTCCATCTCGATAGTTACCTACCTGTATAAAATTGCAACAAAAAAAATATAATTATTTAACATGTTATGAAGCACACAACTCAAAATAAATGTATAAGAAAATAAAATGTTTCTGACCATTCTTGTGGTTATACGTAGTAGGATGCTTCTCTCTTTTTGTTAAACGTAGATATGTTTATGTAACGTATCATATCTGTACCCATATCCTATTTTCTAATTTTTTTCATAACATTGCAACGGCATCACACTCTATCTTGTCCCTAGGGAATTAGTTGATACTTCTGCTAATACACTCTTTTGAAGTTTGGAATGCTAATACACTTCAATGATCAATAATAAATTAGTTTAAAGAAAAAGATCATATTAGTTACATGCCTTAAATTTTCTGTAACTGTTGGCTCCATTAGCATTGATTATTCCTAACCCATACAGAAAATCTACTGGTAGAACCATGAATGAAAATCAGACCTCAAATATTTCCATATCAGTCCAAGCTTCAACGCGATCAAATAAGAAAAAACACAATGCAAATGAAATTAAAGAAAACTAGTGAGGTCTCACTAGTTTCCTCTTCCAAGTAACACATCTCACTAATTTTCAAAACTAGTGAGATTTCACTCTTCCACGTAACATATCTCACTAAAGTCATGCTTCCCTTTGATCTTTCTAAAGTTGCAGCTGATATATTCCACTTATCGACTTTAAACTAAAATATCTAGCTATATACTGTGTTGTATATATGCAGATATCTTCTCTAACAAAAGAAAAAAACATCTTGGTGGAAAAGTTGGGGAAAACAAGAAATGTTACCGTGGGCCATAATGGAAATTCAAGCAAAAAGGAAGGTTCAGTTTTGTAATGAACCAAATTCTAGAGTGTTCATGTGGTGGGATTTAAGTGAGCCATAAGCCCAACAACTTTAGCAATCCTACTTACTGGTCAATGACCATATCAATGAACTGTGGTAAATGGATCCACACTTTCTTTTTTTTTACAAAGTGTGACTAACCCTCAATGAGAAAAAACAAATAAGTCATGCCAAACGGAGTCATTACACAATCTAAACTCATTCTATATATATATATATATATATATATTCATCATGATCAATGGAATACTATATTAATAATTTACAAAGATCCATGTTAACATCACCACCATCGTCTGCCTCTGGCCTGCAATATTCATCGCACATGGAGCCATGTGCTTATACTTTATCATACACCCAACAAAATAATTCTTGTGGAGTAAACAGATCAAGATAACAAACAACCAACGCCATAAAGGGAAGGCCAGTCAGAGTAATGGCAATGAAGAAGGAGGCATTAAAAACTTAAGAAAAATCCAAATACCAAATCATTAAATAACAAAAACCAACCCCATAAAGGGAAGGGAAATTAGAGTAACGGTAATGAAAACGGAAGGGGGTCATTAAAAACATAAGAAAACCCCTCAACACCAAAACATCAGAGAGAACTATTAAAAACAACAAGAAAATATACTTCTCCACCAAAGGGCAAGGTTAAACCAGTTGTAGTAGGCAGAACAACCACATCCTGAACATCAGCACATACAGCAACAGAGAATATAGGCGCAATCCTCTTAGACTGGTAAAAATTCAAACAACAACTAATATAGAAAATTTCAAGAGACATGCATTAGAGGATTAATTGATGCAAATTAAAAAAAAATTGCTCTTAGGTGCAACCCTCAGGCAATAGAGCTCTCCATTTGCATGGCAAAACAAAAGGAAGAAACTATTAGTCCTTTCAAGATTTTAGGCAATGTCATGTATTGATAGATGTACTATAAAATCTGTCTTCAGTTTAAGAATATAACATAACTTAAAAATAAAATAAAAAATGAACCAACTTTTGGTTTATTTTGAATGATTCACACTAAATCCATGTCAGAAGTATGGGGCTGGGCAAAACCCATTTTAGATTTTTTAAAACATGACGTTTAATATCATAGAGAGACTTGAGATTGCACTTTGGGTGTTAAGAGAAAACCCAAACCAGAGCTTGAAGCGTCCAATGTCATAGACAAACTTGAGATTGCTCTTTGGGTGCTTCAGACAAAACCCAAATCAGAATCTCAAGTGTTCAATATAATAGACAAATTGAGATTGTGTTTCAGACAAAACCCATATCAGAACTTCACAGACGAGCAAAGCCCAATACAGTTTTATGCACTTCGTCATCTTCTATCTAGCATTACTTCTGTAATTTTAAAATCAAACACATACAAATCCATACACAACTGAAAGAATCAAAGAGTTCTAGTATTCACTTTGCAAATCAGAAACCAAACACAAATCTACAAACAGTCATGGTCAAACAACAACCCCTGATCATCACCAAATAATCATCATCATCTCCCTACCAAACACAAATAGTCCATACACCAAAATGACACAGAATTACATTTTCAGATAAGTTAAGAGATCATTGAAAAAATAAAATAAATAAATAAATAAAAATTAAGAAGATTACAGTAACATCTCCATTTACAGAGAAAAAAAAAAACACAAACACAAATCTTCCATTTTCATTTATAGTGCATCAAATATTTCAGAAAAGAACGAAAAAGAATAAAAAAAGATAAATAAAACCATAACCATTCAGACTAGAGCAGTAGACAGCTATCGTTTGGAGTTGAAGAGATGGTTCGGTGAGAAAATGACAAAGTCAAGCAGAGAGAGGAAAACCCCAAATATGCAATCATCTGTAGATTAGAGACATCGATCTATGGGTGCTTTACAAAGTTAGTAGTCCTTGGTACAGAAAATTCCCTCTGAGGAGTTTCAACAAATACATAGAAGTCTTTGAGGAATTTTTACAAATAGATAGATGTCGATGGCATTTAAAGCAAAAAAGATACATTGGAGGAACAAGATGATGGCTCGGTGATGACGGTTCCATCACTGAGCGAGTGGTGATATGGGCTTGGTGATGGAGAGAGCTAGGTCCGGTGAGAGAGAGATGTTAGATTGTATGGACTCAATCTATCAGATGATGTAATAAATTGATTAATTTCTTTATTTATCAATAATATCATGTTTTCCTTTCATGAGATGAATGGTGTTTTACTACTTAATACACATGACCAATACATATGACATAAATGGTTCATGAGATGAACCAGGTCCCATTAGTATATTAGATGTGATATATGTGTATGGATGAGATCCACACACGGGAGATATTTGTCACAAATCTTATACTTAAACATCTTCACAACCGGTGATGAGACTGGGCATCTCATCTGATAAGGTTGCAGCGCTTCGATCACTAAGAGATAGTATGATTTGTCTTGATCATCAGAATGTAAGATTTTGGATCACGGTGCTGGTACATTAGATGTATTGAAGGACCATGAGAAGCACCTTATGGAATACTGTCTCGAGTTTAAGATTTGCTCTCATAATTCCCTAGCAATAGGCTCTCAATCCCGAGATATTGATAAACTCAGGTTTCTATCTATTCATTTGCTTTGAGTCACCAATGAGTGAGGCCAACTGTAGGTCAACACCTCGGTGTCTTGGGTACGTGGTAGTAGAACTGTGGGAACATACAATGGTCAAGATGGAATCTATCTATATTATCCCCTTGTGCCAATTAATGGATTTATCATTAGTAAATGCTCACCCATCTCGATTAAGAGTTAATTGGATGGTACTGATGATCACTGTGATTAATTGGGGCTCAAGGATAATAAGATGTGGATCTAAATTGGTGGGACAGTTTTAGTCCAGTTAATCCATGGATATTGATAGAGGGGCTTAATCGTGGTAATCGGGAAGTTTAGGGTCTTCATTGTAATTTATTCCTAAGACTGGAGTGCAATTGCATTTATATAGTGGTGTTATTTGCGATTAACTGTGGGCCCAGATTGCACATGAGATGTAGGGTCACGTGTCCCAGTTGGAGCCAACTTTCTATGGAATCCTTAGTGGTCCCCACGCTAGCCCAAGTTATTGGAAAGATACTAATCCTACTAGAACTCTATGATGAAGGAATTAGGAAGTTACCATTTCTATTTGAAGTGAGACTTCTAATAGTGGTAGTAGTAAGGTTACTATTTTGTGTAGAAGTAAGACTTCTATTTCAATTAGTACAAGAGAAGAATATTGATTAATGCTATAAAAGGAGTAACAAAGGGGCTGGGACATACACAATCTTGGAATTCACGCCCAGCCCCCCTTGTGCAAGAGTTGCACATACCTCTCTTCCTCTTCTAGTTCTCTTCAAGTTTCCTTTAGAGCTTCTAGTTGTTTTCTTTAGGAGATCCCACCCATCTCCTTTAGAGAAGAGATCCAGTACGGGTTATAGCGTGGAAGACTAAGAGGTCTTAGAAATCTAAAGTAGTTTCCTTCTCCATTAGAGCACCATCGGGCAACAAAAGTATAATCTGCTTCTCTAATCTTTTGTAGATTATTTTGCATGGTGTTGCTTGTAATATTGCTGTACATGGTATATGAGTATGAGGGATTGCATCTTGGATATGGTTAATGGCCTTATGGGCGTTTGATCCCTGCGTCAAGTGGGTCAAAAGTTTTGAAATCGCATCCACGAGGCTCACCTATTTCAGACAAGAGAGAGAGAGAGAGAGAGAGAGAGAGAGAGAGAGAGAAAACCGAGGGAGAGAGGGAGTGGTGTGCAGGTGGGCGCTGCAACAAGCGCAGGCGAGGGGAGACAGGGGAGGAAGAAGAAGAGAGGGAGGAAAGCAGACAGAGAGGAAACAAAGAGATAGGGAACGAGGGAGAGAGAGAGAGAGAGAATAGAGAAGAAAGAGAGGAAAGGGGGAATGGTGCGCAGTGTGTGCGGAGTGCAGGAAGAGGGAAGGGCGTACCTGGGGCAGTGGAGGCGTCTGGGGCTGCTGCGCTCGCTTGGCAATGCTACTGTGGTCGTCGTGCTCCGGGGAGAGGTCTGGAGAGGGAGGGAGAGATAGAAAGGGCGATGGAGATGGGTTCTGGAGGAGGGAGAAATAGAAAGGGATTTTGGAGGCGGGAGAGAAAGAAATGAGTGAGGAGAGGGAAAATAGGGATTTCGGAGGCGGAAGGGGGAAAATAGAAAAGACTTTTACGACGTTTTATTTTTGTCGGCAAAAGAAAAAATAAATAAAAAATAAAAAACTTTTACCAACGTTCTATTTTCGTCTGCAAAGGAAAAAAGAAAAATAAATAAAAAATAAAAAGACTTTTACAGACGGTTTATTTTTCATCGCTAAAAGCAAAAAGAAAAATAAATTAAAAATAAAAAAGAGTTTTACCAACTTTTTTTTTCGTCGATAAAAGGAAAAAGAACAATAAATAAAAAATAAAAAGACTTTTACCGACGTTTTAATTTTGTCAGCAAAAGAAAAAAGAAAAATAAAAAAATAAAAAGACGTTTACTGACGTTTTTTTTCGTCAGTAAAATCAAAAAGAAAAATAAATAAAAAAATAAAAAGACTTTTACCGACCTTTTTTCGTCGGTAAAAGAAAAAAGAAAAATAAATAAAAAATAAAAATACCGTTATTGACGTTTTCTAATTCTTCGGTAATAATCTTTGATTTTAAAAAATGAAAGACTGAACTTTGCCGACGTTTTTTAGTAACATCGGTAAAAGTATATCTTTACCGACGAATTTGTAAAAACGTCGCTAAAAGTATAAGTTGTTGTAGTGAGAAGATGCAGCGGAAGCCGAGTTGGGTGAGGATACGGGCGAAGTGGGAAGTCGAAGATAATGTTGATGAGGTAGAGAGAGAGAGAGACCGTTACAGCTTTTAGGTGTGAATTATGAGAGAGATGAGGCAGACGTTTGATTAGGGCTTTAGTTTTGGTGACAACCAAAACCATGAAACTACGTCGTTTCGTTCACATAACTTAGCTTATTTTATTGCCACTATGAAACGACGTCGCGCCTAAATGAGGAGGGGGTCGCCAGCGCGAAATTTAGATCTTTCAGTGACAAGTTTGTACTTGTCACCCAAAATTGTCTTTCGGTGACAAATTTTTTTGTCACCGAATCTCCTCTTTATTTGGCACCTTGGTTAAAGCTTTTCCGTGACAAACAAAATTTTTTTATGTCACTATCGTGTGCGTTCCGTGTCAACATTGATTTTTTTGTCACCAAAGGGTGTCACCAATGGTGCCTTTTGTTGTAGTGGATGATTGCAATGCTTAAATCAGTTCAATTGTATTGGATGATAAGGAAGATTATCTTTCATTAAAGATTGAACAAACAAATATCGACCATCAAATTATTGATGGCCCACTCACATGGGAAAGGTGTTCACACATGTAGGAAGAGGCAGCATACTTGGTTCGAACGTTGGGTAGCCATGTAACAATTGCTGCTCTATACCACTCGGGTAAAGATCCTTTCTTAGGTCGGACGGTTGAATTGAGGTAAACATAGTCATGAGTAAGGCCATCATTATTCCTTCCTTTTTTTTTTTTTTCCGTTTGATCTAATAACATACATATGTGGGCATCCCAGGGGTTGCTTAGCTTGTTAGCAGCCACATTTCTAGCCGAGCTACAAGTTCAATCTCTATGTACGCCGCCCTTTTTCTATATTTATGGGTGAACTCTTTTCAAATTTATCCCCTTCCCACATGTGTGGACTCTCTCATGGGTCTTGGCCCGAAAAAAGTTTGTGTATGCAACCCAATCATACATCACAAGCGTATGACACATCGAACCCACGAGATAATGCAAGATAAGGTTGTGGAAAATATGTTTGGTATTTGTAGATTACTATTCCGAATTTTGATATCACGAGAAGGAATCTCAAGATCTTTAACTCACTAGCATAAAAAAAGTTGGAACGATAAAACTTTATTTTTATTAAAAAACAATTTGTTGGCATGGACATACGGTTGTTTCTTGCTTATCTCTTGCCTTTTAAAGAATTTCATTTAAAAACTCTAAATCATCTCACTTATCATAAAGGTAAGCCTTATGTTTACAATCTCTGAAAAAGTGCCCCCACTTTATAATTTCTAGGTGGGTCACGTGGTCACACTCACAAAAGATGAGCCCATATTATAATTTCTATAAGAGAAAACTACAAAAAAAAAAAAAAAAAAGGATCCTAGATCTAGATGGCAACTAACTGAAAACATGCCACAAGTCAATATTGCATGAAAGTGGTTTCCTATGACCACTTCCATTTTTTTTATTAAAGATTTAAACGTGTGACGACGTCGTCACGTAATATAGAGAGTTAGTGACGACGTCGTCGCTAATTCGTCAAATCTGCATTTTCTCTAACGTTCATCATCTGCGATTGTTAGTTTTCTATACCAAAATGAACGAGAACAGAACTCTCCCCCAATATTGAATATTCCTTGTGGAGGTTGTTGATCTCCATTAACGAGGTAGGCATAACACAGTTTGACATTCTTTCATGCATTATCTACCAAAGAGCCTGAGTTTCATGTTTACTTTTCGAGAAAAGTTTATTAGGATATTGATATATAGTTTATTCATTTCATTATCTTTGTTGTATGATTATTTTTTGGTGGCTAAATCATCCAGGTAAGGACCTTTTGAGGAAAGAAGAAAGAAAACAACCAGAGAAAGGGAGAAAACGATGGGAGGAAGAAGGGGAAAATGAGGTTTTAGGCGATTTGTATGGGATATTAAGCGACGACGTCATCACACGTTTTAATCTTTAATAAAAAAAAAATAGAAGTGGTCATAGGGAACCACTTCCGTTCAATATTGACTAGTGGCATATTTTTCGGTTAGTTGCCATCTAAGGTCCTTTTTTTTTTTTTTTTTATAGTTTTCTCTTTCCATAATGGTGGAACTTCATTATAAACCCTTTGAATATGGGCCATATCTTCTAATTTCTAAAGGTGAACATCACGTTGTCATTTTTAAAGGTGGGTCAAGTGTCCACAATCATAGAAAAGGTGGCCCCCCTTTATATTTCTTAAAGATTGGTCATATGGTCACGATCACGGAAGGTAAAGCCACGTTGTAAATTCTATGAATGTAGGCCAACATTACTAATCCTGTGACAATGGCCTCTCTCTCACTCACAGACACACTTTAGTAGCCACGTGTATTATATGAGGCGGACGATCATGATAGGCCCACCAACCCATCCAATTTTGCTACCAAATGAACATCCAATCAATGAACATGTGGGGCACATGTCATACATGGCACATTATTGCTTTATTCCATCAGGACTCCTTATACAACTTTTTGAAGTGTCCTTCTGCTTCCAAAAAAAACAAAAACTTCTACCAAAAGCCCCAAATGCAGTCTTTAAGACAAAATATATGCAGGTCCACTAATTTGCGGGCTGGGCTTGGACAATCTAGGCCCAGCCCAACCTTCTTATTTTTCTTGTTTATATATATATATATATATATATATGATAATTAGTAGGTTTATTTGAGCTTGACTCTTATGTGATTCTTATGTTAATTTTTTATATGTTTGTTGTGTGATTCTCATGTGATTCTTATGTTTTTTTTAATAAGCCATGCACGATTCTTGTGTTTTTTTTTTTTTTTTTTTTCAATGGCTTATCTACATAAGTTTTCAAAATATGTGGATTCATTAAGCATATATGTGGGTTTATTTGAGCATAATTTTTATGTGGGTTCTTAATAGTACGAGATCACTTCTCTTTAGTTTATGGGTCTAATGTGCCTCATATTCATGTTCAACTCCAATGACCAACATCTTAGATGTGCCACAGCCTGGAGCATAGTGTTTCAAAATCTCAATAGCATGTTGGAGGGAATTATGAGAATTCTTTTCTTCTTTGTCTTCTAAAATATATAACAGGATCCATTTGTTTTGTTTGTTAGGTGTTCAATTCATGAGAATTCAATGCATTGCATTCTATCAATCACAGAGAAAGGAGGACCAATGTCTAGTTCACGGTTTGTGCCTAGTGATAATTAATGAAAGAGTACAGCCAAACTATAGTCTTAAATAGCTGAAATTTCATTTACATGAATAGTGCTACAGTCTGTGACTGTAAAATAAAATTCCAATTTGAGGACCCAAGTCTTGGAGTGACAATTGGGTTGGGTTATATAGGTCCAAAGTGGGCCAGTTAGATCCAAATGAAAGTCAACTCAATTAATAAGGCCCACATTATGAATCTTGACCCAAGCTCAGTCTATCTAAAAAATTCAGGCTATGTTTGACTTAGTTGTAGGCCAAAAGAAGCTCAATACTAGATGGGCTCATTCCATATAAAAAAGACAGTTCTTAGGGCTTTTTACTTTTGGCTAACAAGGAACTCGAACTCACGGACTCCAACTCACACATTATACGAGCCTACTTTTTTGCATTAGAATACATATGAATTCTTTAAGTCAAATGAACTCCACGAAGGATTATTAAAGAGGTGATATCTGAATGACACGAGGTGAGGAATAAAAGGATGTAAAATACTATTGTAGATTAGATCTTTACTTTCCTAAACTTGAATTACAAGATGATATATGAGTATTCATTTCTCATCTTTCGTTGATTCACTTTCCATTTTAGAGTCTCATCTTCCATTATTGACTCACTTTCCATTTTAGAGAAGTTATTTTATGGTATTTTTCATATAGTCATCTCATATCTTTGTTTTTAATCACTTTTATGATAGAAAAATCATATGTATTCAATTGCTATAAATCTTTGCTAACATTAAGGCTCAAAGTACCAAAATATTAAACTTCCAATTTGTATTTAAATATATGGGTCATCCTGACCGAACTCGCTTAAATAGGTTAAAAAGTTTATGTGAGTCGGGAGGATAGTTACTTAAGTCCTAACCCTATATCGGTTTCAAATTTAAATCAGATTTTCTTAATCCGTAGCGGATTGAGACATGTGGAGTCTAGATTCTCTATTACAATTGATACACATTCAACGTGAGTGAACCAATTACGGTGCACCACGTCAACACAAACCATGTAATCTTAAAGTTATAAGAGGTTTGAATCAATAGGAGGCAGGTGCGTATGGTCTTGTATCAAAATGGCGCACACTGATTGGTCCACTTACGGCGAGCATGTGTCAACTGAAGATCTAACCCCAAGGGTTTGGCTGAGTTGTTAGGACCACGGTTCCTCCCTTTTCTGGAGCTAGAAGTTTTGATATCGACTCTCGATTCCCTTTTCTTCAGGAACCGAAGGTTGAGTCCACTTGTGCTACCACCAAGGGGCCATAGGGGTTTTACTTTACTTCTCTCTGGGTCTGGAGGGAATAATCCAATCCAGAGGGTTGAGAACCCTCCGCAAAAAACAAAAAAGGAAGAAGAAACTGCCATAGAAGATCTGGACTCGGGTCATATGGGTTGGGCCAAGATTTTGCCCAGCGGGAACCATACCTTCCCGCCTCGGTGCAAAAACGAAGCAACATTTCCAACGGCTATGTTGAGATGGGGATCAGCAAAAGGACCCATCTCTCCAAAACCCTTCTCAAGAACACCAAAAACCCTTCCTTCTCTTGGCATTTCTTCAAGCACCTCATCTCATCTCCCTCTTCAAATCCCTCCCCACAATCCATCTCCTCCATCACCCAAATCCTCGCCAGCGCCCAGATGCTCTCGGAAATCGATGAGCTCCACCATCTCCTCCTTCACCGCCAGCCCCCCGAAGCTTCCCGCCTTTCCCTCATTGCCCTCGCGCAATCCTCCGCCAAATCAGGCCTCCTTGACAAGGCCCTCTCCCAATTCCAATCCATTCGAACCCGTTTCCCCGCCAAACCTCCCCCAATCCGCCTTTACAACGCTCTCCTTGAAGCCTCCGTCAAGGAAAACCGTCCTGAATTCATCTCTGTTTTGTATAAAGATATGCTGGCTGATGGTTTCTCCCCAGATACTTACACCTTTAACCTTCTGATTGGCTTCTTCTGTGAATTGGGCCATTTGGATGATGCTCGTAAACTGTTTGATAAAATGCCACTCAAGGGTTGCAGGCCGAATGAGTTTAGTTTCGGGATTTTGGCTCGTGGGTATTGCCGAGCTAGGCTTAGCTTCCAGGCTTTGGAGCTTTTGAATGGGATGAGGGATTTCAGGTGTTCTCCGAATCAGGTGATTTACAATACGCTGATTTCTGGGTTTTGTAAGGAGGGTAGGATTGATGAAGCTGAGAGGTTGTTGGAGCAGATGAGAAATGACGGTATTTCACCCAATGTTGTAACTTTTAATTCTAGAATCTCCGCTCTTTGTAGTGTAGGGGAGATTCAGGAAGCATGTAGAGTCTTTAGAGATATGCAGAAGGACAATGGTATGGATTTGCCTTGTCCTAATATTGTGACATTGAACGTAATGCTAGATGGGTTTTGTAAAGGAGGGATGCTTGAAGAAGCTGAAGATTTGGTCAAGTCAATGAAAAAGGATGGTGTTTTCACAGAGCCCAAAAGTTATAACATATGGTTGGCTGGTTTAGTGAGGAATGGGAAGTTGCTTGAGGCTCGATTAGTGTTGGAAGAGATGGTTGAAAAGGGTGTGAAACCAAATACCTACTCGTATAATATTGTAATTGATGGGCTATGCAAGGAGGGGATGATCTCAGAGGCAAAATCAGTGATGGGTTTGATGAGAAGTAACAGGGTTATCCCAGATACAGTCACTTATAGCACTCTACTCCATGGGTATTGCAGTAAAAGAAAGGTGTTAGATGCCAATCGGCTTCTCCATGATATGATGCGAGATGGGTGTTTCCCAAACACAATCACTTGTAATATCTTGTTGCAGAGTCTATGGAAAGAAGGTAGGATTCTGGAAGCTGAAAAATTGTTGCAGAAGATGAATGAGAGAGGGTATGGTTTGGATATTGTGACTTGTAATATTGTGATTGATGGCCTTTGTCGAAGAGGAAAATTGGACAAGGCAATTGAGATTGTAGATGGGATGTGGCATCATGGCTCAGCGGCATTGGGTGATCTGGGAAATGCATTTCTTGGATTGGTGGATGATACTTATAGTGGCAATAAATGTCTTCCAGATTTGGTCACCTATTCGACGATCATCAATGCTTTGTGTAAGGCTGGGAGGTTGGATGAAGCTAAGAAGAAATTCATTGAAATGATGGGAAAGAAAGTTGCTCCAGATCCAGTTATCTATAACATTTTTATACATGGATTCTGTAAACACGGAAAAATATCATCTGCATTCCGGGTTTTGAAGGACATGGAGAAAAGTTGCAATCCTACTACCAGAACTTACAATTTGTTGATCCAGGGATTGCGTAGTAAACAGCAGATTGACAGGATCCATGACTTGATAAATGAGATGCAACAGAAAGGTGTTTGTCCTGACATCTTTACTTATAACAGTCTAATTAATGCACTTTGTGAAGGAGGAAGAATGAGAGAGGCAGCATCACTCTTTGATGAGATGGTGCAAAGAGGGGTCTTTCCTAATGTGTCTTCTTTCAGCTTATTGATCAAGGCATTTTTCAAGGCTTGTGATTTTGGAGCGGCACAAGAGACATTTGAAATTGCTTTAAGCGTATGTGGCCAAAAGGATGCACTTTACAGCCTAATGTTCAATGAATTGCATAATGGAGGGAGAGTATCAGAAGCTAAGGAACTACTTGAAATCTCAATAGAAAGAAGCATTGATATTGAGGGATTTTCATACGGGTGTCTGATAGAGGTACTGTGCAAGGAAGATAGGCTGGAGGATGCACATGAACTACTTAATAAAATGATTGATAACGGCTACATATTAGATCCTGCGTCATTCATGGCAGTGGTTGATGGATTGGGAAAGGTTGGTAAGAAACGTGAGGCGGATAAATTAGCGGATAAGATGATGGATATGGCCACTCATCGTGAGGAATCAAATCATATGGTGGCAAAGAGGAGATACAGTGAGAAGGAATCAAGCCATAGGCAACTGAGTGAGGATGGTGTTGGTGAAAGCAACTGGCGCTCTATATTACACAGGTATTGCTGTTTATGAGCTCTTACATTTGCACTCTTTCGTACGATTCATTCCTTTGTACTCATTTAGGTGATTTATTTACTTTATTTTGTTTCTTACTTCTGTTTATAAATCCTTTTGAAAGTTTTGGTACTTGGTTTTATACCTGCATACAGTAGCTTTGTCCTGCTCCCTATTTTCATAGGAAAAGTATAGTTCCTTTTTTGAGTGGCTTAAAAGCTGCATAGCAAGGACCCCAACTTTTCTATTTTATTTATTTTTTTCAATGACGAAACAAGTTTTACTCTTTGGGACGCAGCTTCGTAGTTAACACTGATCTTAGTACTAAAGATGGTAAAGTTAGTAACAAAACCCTGTCAATGTTATTCAGTATGAACTGATAAAAAAACCCGTTATAGATAATAGATCTTCATACTTAATAATATTATTATGTTTAGCATTTTGCAAGTTTTGACCTTGACATGATTAAATATATTATTAAGGTATCATATATGATTTTTTTCTATATAATCATATTTTTGTGTATCAGGGTTCTTGAAGTTACCATAGCCGAGTTTGATACATCTGTTCCCAACTTGTTCATGATTCAGATGGTCTTGTGCGAGTTTTTTAATTGTGTATGCTGGAAAACTAACATTTCTGTATTCACAGGGATGATGGGAGTGGATTAGCAATGAAAGTTCTTAAGCGGACACAAAAAGGCTGGGGTCAAGGAAGTGTACTGAGCTTGCAACCACGGAAAAATGACTTTGTTGAAGACTGGGAGGATACTGGGTAACTTTTAAACTCCAGTTTTGGTAGGTGGAATTCTTGTTCTGCAGAAATCCCAGTTTGGACATGCAAGCATCTTACCTCTCCCTCATAAACTACAGTGAAGGCAGCAGAGTAACACCCACTTATCTACAATGCAATAAAAGTTTGATGCACAAAATGCATACAGAGCTAATGGATTGTTTCCAAATCTAAACCAAACCGTGTATTACTGTATCTCAGTCAGTAGGAGGATGATGTCACTGATGACTCGGACAACTCAGGGTGCAATCATGCACCTTCATTCTCGTGGCCGTTGAACTGGACCTGGTTTTTTATGTGATTTATGGCCCACAGGCAGATGGTGAAAGAGGAATAAAGGCAGACATCCACACTAAATGATGATTTTTTAAAGCAGTTGGACATGATTTTTAATTAGAGCATGCTTTTCATTATGCGGCCATTCATTGCAGGACCTAAATTCACTGCCATACAATTAGGCGTACTTTTAGAGTAGCAACAAATCAAGACTGTATCTTTGACAGAAAAACTTGTAAAGGGCCTCATACAGAAAGGTCTTTTTATTGCGTCCCTTGTTCTTCTCCTTGTTCATCTTTTCCCTCTTCCAAAGGTATAAACTTGTCTTTTAAACACATCTGATTTATTTTATTTTACCTTTTGTTTTCAGGTCTAAGAAGAAGATATGGCACAAAAACAAACCTTTTTTTTTTTTTTTTCAGGTCCATCAAAATTCTTCTATCTAAAATTGAAGTTCATATTCTTTTGGAGCATATTACTTCTTTTGAGTAGAATTGGCTTACTTGCAGTATTGTTGGAATTATCGCTTTACTATATGTTCTGTAAGTGGCAGTTAAATTGTCTTCCTAGTTCCTACTACACGTTTGTTTCAATTATTATGAGTCCTTGCCTTTAATGTAGATTTAGGGTTCACTTCTTTGCACTCATTTACATCTGTACATATTGTGCACATCTAATGTTTAAGCATGCACGTCTATTTGCGCTAATCTACACATCACATATGCAAATTCACACTTTTGCAGGTGTGTAAATGAGGTGTGAAAATAGTGTGTAAATTAGGCCATTTTCATATATAAAAATTTTCACACCTAAAATATTTGTGAAACAATTGCACACCTCTTTGGTTAAGAAGGCACCAGTACAAGGGACACCTAGGACTTGTCATGGTATCAAGTCTCTTCACCTTTTATTTATTTATTTATTGACTCCTTCGGGTGCCAAATTATTAATCCAAAGCATTCACATTTTTATTGACCCATTCAACCCCAAAACATTTAATGTCTTGACCAGTTATAGATTTCGAGATAAATCAAGATTTTACATTTGTAATCCCAACTGTTCAACAATTGCTCATGAAAAAAATAGTACTTCCAATTTCCAAAATGAACATGGTATTGTGTTTCACACGTAAACTTTACATATGGAAAACCCATTTTCATATTCATGTGTAAAGGGAAAATGAACCCTCAGGGCCTGCTGGTTTGCACTAGATTACATAGCAATAGAATCCATATGAAGTCATGATCAAATAAGCTCGACTGAAGGGATTACTAAAGAGGTGGGGTGTGAATGATATGAGGTCAGAGCTGAAGCCATGAAGGACACGGGGTAACAATGTAGATGTCATGCAACTCGCTTTCTAGGATTTGAATTACTAGGTAGTGGCTGGGTATTCCATCTTCACTTGATACAATTTCCATTAAAGGGGAGATTATGTGATGGTTGTTTTTGTTTATGCACCTTCGATTTTCATTGTTAACCACTTATGGCATGAAGTCCTATGTATTTCATTCATGCAGACAAACATGCCCTTAGAGATCCTATTACTTCACTGTATGTGTCACATCCAATTAAGACTTTTTTTTGTTTTAATGATTCAAAAAATGGCTTGTGTTTGTTCTCCATTTTCCTATTCCTCATTTCATTCTGCAGTTGTAATTGGTTTTTTTTTTTTTGGTTGAAGTTTCGGATTTATCAGATTCCTTAAGTTTGATTATCTATCTGACGTATGCATTTTCTCTTGTTTGTGAAGCATAGAACTTTAGAGCTGGACAATTAGATTGTGTAGGACCCATAAGCTATGATGCACGGATACTTCAAAGTGGGCAACGTATCGTATTGTATCGTGCCCGATACTACACTTTTTATATATAAAATCCGTGTCCCTGCCTTCTCCATAGCGTGTCCCTACCGTATCCTTGCCGTATCTGGGCATCATAGCCCATAAGAGGAAGGTTACTTCAAATGTAGGCAACACAGATGAAAGAACTGCTAGGAGAATGATATGGATGAAGATGAAAATGAAGAGAAAAAGCCAGAGAATCTGACACATGGCCACCATGTCCATGACCATTCCGATGCTCAACAATTTTGCCTACTTAAGATCATCCAATTCCATACTGACACTTCAACCCACCAATTCCATCTGCTCCAAGAATGTGCTATTCCCTGAGCGTGCAAGAAGGATGTACAAAGTGAACCGAGGGGGAGAGGGACTGGCAGAATGCCCTCTGGATTCCCGCTAATGACATGGATGCCATCAGCAATACCAACCCCCTTTCGTAGTTGTACAGTGCGCAGCTTTCACCCACTTTGGCTTTGGGTGGAAATAATATTGCCCTCAGAAGCAATGATCCAATCCTTTGTAAGTATAGTTGGTTTGTTAGTTCTAGAGGAGAACATTTTGAGATTCAGAATTTTTTACTAGACCACCTTCTGATGTGCTATCAACCCAGATAATTAGGCCATGTATCCATATCATATTGTATCCAATGCTTTTAGTTTTATGTATAAAAATCCTAGCCATTTCTATGGCATATCCTTGCCATATTGTTGTTGTAACCAGGAGTCATAGCCGATCCATCTCCATTTTGCAAACTTTAAGGACTGTATTTTGACAGTAACTGTGCCGTCTTTCTTTCCTTTGTTCTTCTTCCTTTATACTTCATCTTTTGAAATTATATGGTAAGTCATGATCAGTGTGGTCTACATGCTGCATTTTAAATCATTTCATTGTTGAACCATATTCTTTATCTCACACAATGCACACAATTGAGCAACTCCATGGTCTCGTGCATATTTGAATTTCAAAATATTGAATTGAGAAGTAGGGGTAGCAATTGGTTATGGTGAATCTATGCCTGGTCTGCTCCCACCTGTCCTCACTCCTCACCTGCACACAACCTTCCCCTGCTACAGGTTTAGGATGTGATAACCATATCTGCATCATTGCAGGAATGGTGCGGGTCAAATTTGGTATGGGCTATATCTCAATCTCCCATTGATGTAGAAGAAAAATCAAACAGATGAGAATAATCTATTTTTCTATTTTGTAAATGATATTTTCAATTTTCATTATTAAACATATAAACAGGTCAACTGGGTTAAGCAATCAAATCCGTCAAAACCACCACCAAATCCGCCCCCCGCCCTCGGGGCTGGTCATCTTTACAACTCAACCTGTTGCCATGACTTCTGAAAACATATGACATTAATAAATAGCTGCCCAATTACTATGCTCATAAAATGATCCAAATCACCACTTAGTAGAAAAGGCTCTGTTGGTGTTGATCATATTGTGGCCCAGGTGGATATCTTGTAAGGAACGATAAACACCCAATCAACCCATGATTGGGAGATCCTAAATGCAGCTGAGAATGCAAGGAGAAAGTATACAATGATTGGTTAAGTATATAGAGCTCCAGCCTAAGCTTGAAAAAACATGTATCCATATATATTGATTGCTCTTATTTATCCATGTATGTATTTCATCTTAGTTTCACACTATTAAATAATTATTTTATTATGTAAATGCTGTATTTCTGAAAGAGAAGGCTCGTCCATTTGACTATGGATATAATGCAGGTCTTTGACGGTATGGAGAAGTAGATAGTTTATCATAGTTTCGATTATAATGGGGTCATGATGTAAATCCTTTCTTCACTATGTACTACCTCTAGATACTGTGGATCTTTCTATGCAGGTCCTAGGATCTTTGCGCATGAGTACCCAAAGAAAAAGAGTTGAGATTCATAGAATTGGTTGCCAGATGAAAAGGCCAAAGCTTCCAACAATATTTCTCCTTTGTCATAGTTTGTTGGCAAATAAATACTTTTTTCTGAAGCAGTGTTATTGTTAGGATAGTTTTACATTGTTGTGGTTGTATTAGTTATGACTTCGCAACTTATAGAAACTTGAGTGAGAATGGTATTGCTTTGGGCTTTACTATCTAAGAATACATATCATCTGCAAATTAACATCCTATTCTAAATGTTAGTTTGCATTGCTTTTCATAAGAGCTGCTCCACTCCAGCACACCCACTCTCGCTTTATTATTTTTTGCTTTTCATAGACGGTGCAGTTGCTTTAGAAAGGGAAGAGATCCTCAGGCTTCCTTATTCAACTTTTTGGCATTGGAGTACAACGATATCGAATCAGCCATGATTCCTCTACATGAGACATGGACCAATTTTTGTGTTACCTGGTAGTTATCACATGAACATCAGTCGATTGAGAAATGGCAGTCCCTACAAAATAAAATCTGCTTGCTGCATTATTCCATTTAATGTCTCTACTAGTTATTCATGACTTTTAATCATAGAACACATCAATCAAGAAGAAAATTAATTACACACCTCTGCATCATACCATTATGTTTGGCTGTATCAAAATTCCATAGATCATGAATCAATAAGTTATTAGACACATCTCACTTTGCTCTGCATCCTTACCATTGCAGCTCATGCACATACAATATGCCCAAGCCTTTCTATGGCTTTTTTTTTTTTGGCTACTACAAATTAAATCAATACAAACATATGAATAACTTTCAAAAATGAAAGTATTATATATATACATCATCTCTCTGTTGGCTGCTTCAAATTTCTCCATTTTTGGGGAAACCTTGCCTTTTCTGTCACCCTTCCAATAAGATTATTATTTTCTTTTGCCAAAAATCCATGCATGCAAGTGCAAAGTTGAGAGCTTTGGCATCACACTTGTCCTAAGAATTTGAGGACCAGTCATACTTTTGGTAGACAAAGTTAATAGGGCCTCCATCGCCCGAAAGATGTGTCAAGAGACCAGCTTTAGTTGCATCCAAGTAGTTGAGTATCCACTTTAGGATATCTTTCTCTTGTCCAAAATCAGCACTGTACCTGCAAAAAGGAGAGTACAGAAGTCAGGGGCTCATCTAAATGGTGACTGGTTTGGAGATGATTCACAAATCTCCATATACCTTTTTATTATAATATTGATCTTCGTTTGAGATAAGCCATTGAAAAAAAAAAATCTTGGGTTCAGATGTATTTATTAGTTTTAGTGTAGTTCTGGTGTTTTTTTTTTTTTTCTTTTTCTCACTTGTTTTGGCGTATCTTAGCAGTAAATCTCTCTTGCACTGCCTTCTCTTTTGTATTCATTTCAGCTTAAAGAAATTTATTTATTTTTTACTGATAAAAAAAAAAGAAAAGGAAATCTTATTACAAGAATAACCAGGTGCATAGACTATACTATATGCCATTTATTCAAATGAATAATCTACTGTTTGTTGTCTGTTCTCGGTCATGTTCTTACTGAAGGCTCTGCATAAAATGGTGGCAAAAAAATCCTGTCTTATGTTACTTATTCAACTTACGGTTGTTTTGTTTTGCTGTCAATTAGAATACATGGGTATTCTAATTGTTCCACAGAGGGGAAAAAAGAGTATGGGGAGAGACTTACCACTTGATGATCCTAGTGAGATATATAGTTCTCTTCTCTAACTCTATCTCTATTCCACTCCCAAGGAAGAACTCCCTTGCTGCAACTCTTAGCTCTGAGTCAATCCCTTCAGCAGAGAAAAACCTCACAGTTGGGCTGGAACGTGTTCCATTGCACAATCCAAAATGGATCAATGGGTTAACCTTTGGAAGAGCCACCTGAAACATTTTCAAGCATTTTCCATTAAGTGGATTTTCAGCTGGAGTTGGGCATTCACTTTGCTCCTCCCAAAACAAACAGTAAAAACATAAACGTCAGGGCATCTCTCTCTCTCTCTCTCTCTCTCTCTCTCTCTCTCTCTCACACACACACACACACAACAAATCAATTCTGTCATTCGTATTGCTCCAATTGAATGAGAAGAGAGTGAAAATAACTATAGAGTTTAAGTGAGGTACCTCTAATCGCCAATCTCCGGCGGGGAAGGGTTTTGTCAAGGAGTAAGGTTGTCTTTGGTTCGACCTGAGAATCCCATTCTTTATTGTAGCAAGAGAATAAGGATAGCCTCCAACAATGTAGTTAAAGTCACCATAAAAGGTCCTCCTATCCATTGCTCCCTCCCGCCATCCTATCCTTATTACTGCATGGATAATCATGGCATTGTACAAGTTCAAGAAAAAGGCCAGTTTCTCATTTGCTGAAAGGGCTAGGATGTCCACACGCTGCAGGTCTTGAACCAGATTCACGTATCTGCAAAGCAAAGCAAGTTCGAGTTATGAAGATGTTGATTTGTTTACTCAAATAAGCACAGAGAATATTATTATTCTTTTGGGAAGGAAACATGTTGATTTGTTTGGAAGTCTTAAATAGCATTCAGAATTGAATTCACCCAATTTTTCACTTCACAATGTCTTTACACATATATCCTTTTCCATAGCCATCAATTAGCCTTGTGGACTCATTCACACGCGAGAGAGAGAGAGAGAACACCTTAGTTGGAAAATTAGTATATAAGATGACAGTTCTACAGTAGAACTCCACCAGCTTGGTTTAAAACTCTGAATTAGTGGGTGACTCGGTCACCATTGAGTTGAGTTGGCCAAGTTATACCAAGTTTCCCTGGGGTCCATAAACCTTGCAAAGAAGTCTCATATATTCCGACTTGGACTCATATTTGAACTTGAACTCCAACTTAGCTGACTCAAGACTTAAAACTCAGCCTAGTTACAATGGGACTTGGCCGATTCCCTTTTAAAGATGGGACTCGTACCCCGACTCGACTCGGTTAGGAATGAGTACAAGCCAAGTCGGGCTCAGCCCACTCTTAAAACCATGCTCAAGCTAGTTTCAATTAGATTGTATAAAGCTAAAATGATGGTGATGGTGGTTTTTTCTTTTTTTTTTAAATATAGGCAATGGGATGGAAAGCAGAAAACGGAGTTGCAATCCAACTTTTCCTTAAAGACTTAATTCATTTTCCAGTTAAGGGGCTGAAATTACCTGCGAAATTCTTCACTTTTGCTAATGCGAGTGTAATCAACATGGATGCGATCTTCAGATGCATATGCTTCAAGTATGGCTGACATTATCTTCGTGAGCTTTTGCCCAACGGCTGCTGCGGGTTTTGGCTCACTGTCATTGGTTGATCCTCGGAAATTGAAGCATCTTGGGATGGTAGGTTCATGCTCAAGGAAGCGATACAAATGACTGCCATCTTCAAAATCATTTTCCCTGAAAAGAAGTGGAGAGTTGAAATTAGATAATGAACTGAATTGCCACAAACACTTCTTTCAGTAATTTCGCTTGGAACTTGACAGTCTGAATACATAAAATGAACGAATAAGCCATACTTACTGGAATACATGGTGTATGAAATGCTTTCTGGCGAGTACCTTCCCAATTTCAACAGCCTGCAGACAAAACCAATGGCATTAGAAGCTTTCAGACATGAAGGCCATTTTTGGGGGTAAAAGCACTTTTCCTTGGGAGTCCCATTGGTTCCCCCGGTTTTACATAATCCTCTAAATTGCAAATCAACAGTCGATGCTTAGTTTTAGCACTATGATTCCCACCTAAGCTACTCTTTTTAATTCCACCAATTCTACTTCGCAACCCAGTTTATTCGCCATTTTTGCTATTTCTGAACTCAGTTGGCATAGAACCACGGTTTATACCCGGAGATTGTAGGTTCGAAATTGCACTACCACACTGGAACTATAAGAGAGTTTACCCGGCTTCTCTCTGGGCCAGAAGGTAGTCCAACTCAAAGGATTGGAAACCCTCGATGTTGGATCTAGATAAAAATCCAGATATGGATCCACCTCTGTAAAGACACCACGCATCCAAGTTCCGATCCACCATGGTTCCGACCCGGATTCACATAGGGAGTTCAAGTCTCATCCAATAAAGTGGAACCGAAGATCACGGCGGGCCGAGCAATTTGGTGCGATGAATCATTACCAATTGCTTGTTTAGTTTGTGTCATCATATGAGATAAGGTCAATATAAAAATTGCAAAACGAGTGAATGTTTCTTTATCAAAGAAGAAAAAAGGCATTAGTCAAGCCTCATCAAGGCTGCCTTTAACAATTTTTCTAATAAAGTCAGCGACCTAAGATCTTTTCAATGGCTGGGCTTTAAATACACCAGAACAAACCGCTCCGCGTTATAGTAGTAGTGGAAGTGGACCAACATAACATTTTCAACAGAAGACAAAAGTACTTGAGAGAGACGTATCATGTGTAGTGCCCATTTGGACCATAAAAGCCCACAGGTTCCACTAAATGGAGAAAGAGTCCATGGGCTAAGATACAAAGCACAAAGCTTTGAAAAAAGTGATTTTATGGACCCACAGAGAGAATCTTACCCTTACCACCAAGGATAAAAGTTAACCCATAATCATGGTATCATGTGAAATCTATCATCACACGCTGCATTTTAAAAAGAGAAACTACATAAGTTAATTAAGTTCGTAATTACTACATTTAGGGCCCTTTTGAATGGAATGGAATGGAATGGAATTGCTAGGAGTATTAAGAAGAATATATATTCTTAAAAGCTGCAAAAATTGGAAGAATAATGTGAAGATTCATAAATGACCGTAAAGACCATAAAAATAATCTTCCCTTTAATGCAAAATGAATACCCAGCCATTACGCAATAAATGAAATCAAATAAAGTAAGGATTCCGTCTGCATTTTCACTTATATGCTTCACCCAAACCCCATTTTACTACGAATTTCTGGGAATTCAATTTCAAGTCTTACGTGATGGTTAGGGCTTGTTTATTTGTATTAAAATACTTAAGAACTGAATTCACACGGTAATAAAAATAATAAATATCAAAGGTGAAATCCCAAAAATAAACATCAAATAACATTTTTCTAAAAAAATATAATCAAAAGCAGATGCTATTTCTTATTCATTTTGGAAAATTCACCTTTAATCTCCATTTTTTAACCACCTATATTTTAATGCAAACAAACACAGCCTAATATTAATCCTATTTTGACTACACACGCCAATTAAATCCCACGGATAAATGTAAATTCACTCGAATGGACTCCCCTATCAATTACACCCTCACCCCATGTATATAACTCACACCAATAAATTAACAATCTTATCATAAAATCAACTCCAAAAGAAAACTGTCCATCACCCGTACACACAGTAGCGGCCATTGATTTTAACGATATGGATTAAATAGGCCCCACTGGTGGACTTAATCAATTAAAGGATCCGGACTAACCCAAGGTATCTATGTCCTGTACTCACTGTCCTAGTGCCTTTGACACTAAAACGGCCAGGGGCAAAACGGTCATTTCCTCAATTCAAGTGGAGAATTGCCTCCCACTAATCCACTAACTCAAAACAATCGCAAGAAAATCCGAAACCATTCAAAAAAACAGAAGCACCCGAAAACGTTACGTTACGTTACCTTCTTCCTCCCGCAGTCGAGATGCTGAATCAACACCTCCACCATCTCCGCCCCGGCGAAGCAGTTCCTGACGATCTTCATCCTCGCGATCCGATCCTGTATCGGCAGCCTCTGCCTCAGCACCCTCACGATCCCAACCATCTCGTCCGTCCGTTCCTCCACGTCATCATCGAATCCGTAAACGGGTTCCGCCGGCGCGCTCTCCGGGCACCGCCTCCCCAGCATCTCCCTCATCCGCCTTTCCAGCTCCCCACTGTTCCTCAGCGAGTTCAGCACCACCAAACCCCCTACAAGCTTCTCATTGAAAAAGATCTGCGGCACCGAAGAAGATCTCGACCGTTGGATCAGCTCCTTCTCCCTCTCCGGATACACATCCAGGTTGATCTCCACGAATCTCAATCCCTTCTCTCTGAAGAACGATCGGACGGCTCTGCAGTCTCTGCAGCTCGATCTCGAGAAGAAGCTGATCCGTCCTTTGAGATTCAGGCCTAGATCTAGATCCTGATTGTCGTTTTCATCTTTCAATTGGACGGTGACTTTGAGGCCTGGGAGATGAATCTCTGTTACGGAGGAGGAAAGATTGGGAGATTTTGATTTGAAGATGAAATCTTCGGTGGTGGTTGTGGTGTTTGATTCTTTGAGGGAGGAGATGCGTTTGATGATCGAAGTTGAGAAGCTGTTGCTGCGATCGCGGAGGAATTTGCCGAATGATGAGGTTTCGGTCGCGGAGACGGATCGGTCGATCTGATTGCAATCCTCGCCGTTGGATGCGGATTTTGTGAGGCCTGGTGGGGCTTCGGGCTGAGGGAGATGGGAGTGGGGATACAGAAGCTGATCCTCGCCATTGATTGGATTGCCGTTAGAATAAACCTGGTAATCTGCAACAATCCCGTTAGTTTTAACGGCGTCCGTTTCTGGTAGCTTCTTTCCATCGATTTCAGCTGCGGTTGAGTCCTCCGTCGTGTTTTCCCCATCTTTTTCTCCAGACAGAATTCCGTTTGGTTTTTCATCGGAATAGCAATCGGAGGAGTCAAACGCGTTTTCTGACCGTGTTTCGTCTGGTTTTGCTTCTTCCGTTTCCGTTACGTTCTTTGTCTCGAGATCGGATTCTCCATTGGAAACATGGTTTTCCGTTTGGTTCCTGCTATCTTCTTCTCCTTCTTCGCTTTTCGAAAGGGAAAGATTCCGGCTTTCTCCGTTTTCTTGCACCATCTCCATTTCTGAGAAGGAAAAGCTCCAAAAAGATTGGATTTTTATAACAGAAAGAGAAATATGGGTAGAATCAGAAGCTCTTTAAAGAAGGGAAAAGAGAGAGAAAGATTGGATTTTTATAACAGAAAGAGAAATATGGGTAGAATCAGAAGCTCTTTAAAGAAGGGAAAAGAGAGAGAGAGAGGAATTGGGAGTTGGGATGAGGGAAAGGAGGCGGAGGGTTTTATGGTGGGAAATTGGGAAGCATTCAACAGGGAAAAGGTCTCTCCTTGGCGTGGCCTTGGACTCTCTCTCTCTCTCTCTCTCTCTCTCTCATATACTTGACTGACGCTCACTTTTGGATTTTGGAATATCCTGGGCTCCTAACTGGAACGCGGAGTGGGGAGGAAAGGAAGCATGGAAGCGAGATAGCCGTTGGATATTGGTTTTGTGAGTGTGTATGTACGTGGCAAGAGGTAGATGGACAGAGAGCGTTTACATTGGGGGATAGTTCAATAGGTGGTGTGCGTGTGTAAGGCACCATGTTTCTTCATTTTCAGTTGGCTGTGCGCAAACAGAAGCGAGAGTGGAGTCCGGAATCGGAATCTCAGATTCTGGGAAAATTTTGGTAATGCTTTTATTGGGGCGCTCTAATGGCCAACTTTAATATGCATTTGGTACTTTCAACTTTGTGTTGGAAAGCGGGTTTTTTTTTTTTTTTAATTATCAGATGTTTTCAATTATTTGGGGCGGACTAATCCCTTCGGGTGAAAGGGAAGCTAGGTAAACTCCTCAGTAGCCAAAATTTAATAATGCGGTTTCGAATCTATAATATCTGGGTGTAAATCGTGGTCTTAAGTCAACTGAGCTAACCCTTGAAGTTGTGTTGGAAAGAGGTGAAAATAAAGAGTCCTTCATGTAAAGAGAATGTTCGTCGAAGGAGTGAAACTCTACCTATTTTAAATTCGAGCCATTTAGATTAAATTTTACTAGGAGTTTACCCTACTTTGTGATTGATCGTTTGATTGATAATTTGATTTATACATGTTATGCATAGTCATAGTCATGTTTTTTTTTTTTTAATATAACAAATGATTAATTTTATGGTTGGGCCAAATCTTATTAAGGTAACACTTGAAGATGCTCCATAAACTAAGGATCTTGTTTGGTTAAACTTGAAGAATTTCAAATGTTGTCCCTCAAGAAGTGAAATCCTAAAATGTTAATGGCAAAAGAAAATTTTGAATTTTGAAGTTCAGGAAATTCAAATTTCTTAAACATAACCCTTGCAGTCAAGATTTTCAATAAAAAGAAATTGCTTGCAACCGAATAAGCCCTTCAGAAGTCCAAGCCTCAAGGATCTAGACTCGAAAAGAAGATAAATATCTCCCGCATATGTTGTGTAGGTATACGTAGATCAACACAAATAGGCTGACATCTCATTTAAAAAAAAATAAAAAAAAAATCTAAGTCATACTCTCTAGTTAGGCTTAAATAAAATCTGA
The DNA here is from genome assembly GCA_003546025.1 of Camphora micrantha. NCBI lineage: Eukaryota > Viridiplantae > Streptophyta > Magnoliopsida > Laurales > Lauraceae > Camphora > Camphora micrantha. The sequence continues at coordinate 10,242,474 of QPKB01000008.1, forward strand.
GTTGGTAGTAGTAATATATGTTCATTGTTGTATAAGCTTTGCATTATTTAATTGCAATAAGAGTTGAACCTACAACTGGATTTATAAAATATGTGAGTTTCGCTTTACAAGAGACTCGGCCCATGCAACCCACACCAACTACAAGACGTCATCATTATTTATTATATATTGTCTATGATCAGTTTTACAGTGGCTAGACCCTGATGATATGTTTGTTTACATTACAGTATATAGGAATTAAAGACATATGGTAGTTAAAAATAAAGATTAAACGTAAATTTTTGAACATCGAATAGCATTTTAATTATTTATTTCTTGTATGTTTGTTGTTAAGAACTGACTTTTAAGTACATGGATAAGAAGATATTTGCCATGCCCGTGCTTTGCATGAGCAATATAAATGTAAAGGTTATGATAAACAAAATATTAACATAATTAATTAATATAAATTTGTTACGAAAGTTGGCAATTTAAAACTTTTTAAAGATATGATATGAATGTATTTGCCAAGAAATGTTGTAAATAGAAAATCTTCAAATTTAATTACAGGAGTTGCAACTTAGGGAATTAAATTACATGGGAAAAAAAATCTACCATTTATTTTCAACTTCTGAGTGAGAAACGAGAAAGCTAATAATTCAAACCTTTTCAACTTTGCAGAAGATGACAAACACAAAAGCCTTTCAAATGCAGAGTAGTTACATCACTGGTAAAATGGTAAGATGAGCGAGCAGTTTTTAAAAAGTGAGTTATTGCATGAAGTGAGTGGAGATGAGAATGAAAAATTTAAAATAAAAGAGTTAATGGAAATGGAGAAGTTAGGGAGTGTAATAAAACATGTAAATTTTTAAATAAAATTGTGTTACTTCCGGTTAAATTCATAATCGAAACTCAAAATTAAAATCAAAATCCTTGGCTTTAATATATGATATGATAATTTGTTTCAATTTCAAGGTGAATAAGATTCAACCTAGTTATTTCCGTCCAAGATGAAAATGTTAAAAATTACTTTGGACGGTTTCTATCCACTCCCCCAAGGCCATGTCACATGTGTACGTGGAATGTATCTGTTTGTGCAATTTCAGTTCCAACAAAGTCGTTACTTGTACGTTTCTTGCAGGAGCCTCGGATATATAATTCACTGTTTAGACGGAAACGCCTTCAGAATAAATAGTCTTCTCCGCAACGCCATGGGGGAGGCAAGTTGGTTTTCCTAATTTCAATGCTTGTTGTAGCTGGTTTTTTTGACAGGGGGGTTCATTCCTGTGGGCCCTTGGGTATAGTTCAAATGCCAAAATAATCCCATTTAAGGGCCTTAAAGAAAATAATACATAGCCTTCACTTTGGAAATATGAAACATAAGTTTTTTTTTTTTTTAATAATATGGGTATATCTGAGATCTACGACTCAATAGGACTAATTCCTCTCATGGCACCTACTAAACCCATACAAATGAATTTCCAAGTGGGTAAATATGAAATACAAGAAGTATAAGCTAAAGCTGAAAAACACTAATTTTTTATTATTATTTTTAACACAGGGTTTTCAGCCCTTTGAACCAGAATAATCCCTACGGGCTCAGAAAAGAAAGCTGAATAAAATTTCCTTGTGGCCCCAGTGTAGTAGTGCAGTTTCAAACCCACAACCTACGAGTTACACTAAGTTGGAGACTCTAAATGGACTTCAAATATAATCTCTACTTTAATGGATGGTGAGGTTCCTGTTTATATCTCCACTTTAGATTTTTACTCATCGTCTTTTACCTTTTTGATATTCCTTCGTTAGAATTTATTTTATTTAAATTTTTTTATAAATTATAATTTTATTTGATTGCGTATATAAATTTGATTTCGACAGTTTTTTCTTTTATTATTATTATTAAAAGGTTACATTATATGTCATACAAGCTGATGACTGATCATGGGCACAATTTGTTATCATACCAAGGTAATCTTTATATCTACCAATGCAAGAAGGTAGGTTAATTAAGTATTACTTCTGTTCAAACCAGAGACAAGGGCCTAGTTTTATAGTTAATTTAAAAGTGAAACACAACTTTTAGTAAAAGTTAGAAAAATTGATTTTCTATGGGCTAGGGACTAGGGACGCTATTAAAGAGAATCAAATTGTCTTTGAAAAAAAAATAATATATGATACTAGGTGATAAAAGAGGCTAGCCTAATATCCCTTCAATCAAATCACCCTATTATGATTTTTCTTGAAAGGTGCTAAATATGATTTCAGCTAGGGCTTCAAATGTTAAAACAGTTTTAGAAATTCAGCTTTGGTGTGCTTTTGAATTGTTCATAGATAAGCACATATAGGGTGCTTAGCAAGTCAAAGGCATGTTTAGCGTTTGAATTGTTCATAGATAAGCACATATATAAAAGAGAAGAGATTTATCACATATTTTATCAAATTTTGATCTTTACGGAGACATGCATCATATAGCACTTGTTTGTTTCATGTAGTTGAAGTCCTAAAAATTCTGAGGTATTTCTGAAAGTTATTAAAAATGAGAAAACACAGGTAAATAAAAAAAATGACCATCAAATAATATCTTCTTTTATAGAAAATGAATAAGGGGAAATTGAGAAATGAATACCTAGCAATCACTCACTGAATTCAAAATAGTAGAAATGTGAAGGTCACATCAACAACTCTAACTAGTCCTTCTTGACTCCTTCCCTCGTTAACAAACCCTTTGTTAAATTCAATTTGACATAGATTTCCTATGTATTTAATTTCCATGAAAACGAATGAGCCCATAGTAAAATACCAAAACTCAACATACGACCTAATTTATTTACACCTTTTTTATGTAATGCATGTGGGCCATCCAAAGCTATGGGAACAATCACTAATTGTGACTTGAATTTGTTCCTTTGTGGACCAGTGTGGTGGGTCTCTTTCTAAAATTTCAATCTTTCTCCTTTTGAGGCTAATGATCACTAGAATTATGGTATCTAGTCAAGATATGCATCTCTTCCTTTGAGGCTCCCGCATGCACCTTTTGGACATTCTTATGTATGGAATCATGGATCCTACCATCCATCCAGTCATAGTATGTAGCAATCCCTACCCAAGTTCACCTTGGTCAGTTTGGGGAGGGGTGATAATCCTAACCCCAATCTTTAACTGGATTCAAATATGATATGGTCATTTGTGGTTTCGTTTTACCCCGCTTTTTTTTTGGATCAGAGGGTTTTCAATCTTTTGAGCTGTGCTAAACCCTCCGGTCCTAAAGGGAAGTCGAGTAAACACTCATGTGGTCCCAAGGTGGTAGCACTAGTGGACTCAACCTTCAAATCCTGAAGAAGAGGGAATCAGGGGTCGATATCAAGACCTCTAACTCCGGAAGAAGGAGGCACCGTGGTCCTGACTATTCGGGCAACCCCTTGAGGTTGGTTTGACCCATTTCATTAAGTTTGGTTTGCGTTTACATTATTTATGCAATTAGCAAATGAATATGGTTCAATTTGATTGTTTGATTCATTCTTATTATTATTTAACTTGCCAAGCCTAACCCGAAACTGGCTAAATACACTATGAACAATAAATTCAATGTGAACTCAATCTGTTGAATCCGGGTATGTGTTGACCATTTTAGAGTTAGATTTGGGTCGACGTAATCTTAATTCAATTTAAAAATGACTTTGATTAGGTAAAGTCAATGCATGATACTCTCAGTTCTCAAATTGAGAATGCGTTGCCACGTCTCTACCAAATGTTTGTTCCATTTAATAGAATTCTTGGAAATCTTAAGATTTTATATTTTTGCAAATGATTAAAAACGCGTAATCAAAGGTGAATATCCAAAATGAGTATTAAATAGTCTTTTCTTTTATGAAAATAGTATCAATGTAAGATCAGAAAATAAATACCCACCCATCACGCTTGAAATTTAAATCTTTCCATCTACAACAGTACCCATCATATATATTTCACTCCTCACATCTTTAATAATTTTTTTGTTGGTGCTCACTCGACCATGAATTCTATGCAACTACGCTGAGTGTATTTTTGGTGGCTGCTGTCTACCGAGTCGGGCCCTTCATTTTCCATTTTCAGTTCTTCCTACTTTTCCTTTTGATCTTGACTGCTGCTACTACTTAAGTTAGGTTAAGTATGTAAATACTGTAATGTGTTTGGATTACATGAGTTACCTGAAAGTGAGAATTGTGTTACTTTGCCTTGATCTTTGTAAGTAGTTAAGTTTATAGATAAACTTCTTGCAAGCCAATCAAGTTCTAAGGATCCAAACAACAGGTCCACACAACAATCTTTCATAGCTGCCTTTGAGATTGGCAATTCAGAGCAGAAAAACCTCTATTTCTACACCTGCAATCAAATAGGTTGTGGCTGATATGATTCAGTGGGTTGCCATTTAGAACAAGTTAAATTACAGAGGTTCACTTGGATGAATGACAATTGAACACGTTAAAAGACTAAAATAGGAATAAAAGGTATTCAGAATATGAATTCAGCTGCTGCTAGATATTGACCTTTAATTGTATGTCCTCATTGTTTGTTGATTATTATATAACTTAGGAGCTCATTGTGATCAAATAAAATTTAAACTTTGGTGATATAAGCAAAACGGCCGGACACGAAAGCAGCAGCGACCACTTCTTGCGTGGCCCGATGCAGTCGTCTAACGGACTTCACGATGGAGGAGACACTGCTTCTAACGCTAACAGACTGCCACGTGGCAGCTACGGCCCTATGAGAGCAAGCTCGAAATAGAGCTTTTATTACCCTTTTCTTTAGCAGAATTCCAAAATTTCACATGTAAGAGAATTTCAGATTCTCTAAAAAATTGTCCCCTCAGTCGGAGTTATAAATTCCTTTTTTTTTTTTTTAATTTTAGGATTTGAAATTCCAACAAATGATATAGAGAGTGGAATTCCAAAAAGTCTTTTGGGTGGTTGGAATTTGAAACTCTAATGAAAGAAATACGATATTTCAAATGTCAGGGGACAAGATGTCACATCATGTAAACAAAAAAAACCCCAACCTCCTAAATTCTAGTCATAGATTCCATCAAACAAGCATGCCGAATCCAACAATAGGTTATTCAATTTTATTAACTTGTTATTTTTCTAGTGTTCAATTGTATAAAATAAACTGTCCTTTGAGCTTCAACTTCTATCTACCAAAATCCTAAGGCCTTGTTTGTTTTCATTAAGATGCATGCGAATTGAATATATATGGTAGTTAAAATTGAATATCAAAGGTGAATCTCCAAAAATCAACATCAAATGAGTTTTAACTTTGGTGTTTTGGACACTCTGCTAGTGTAAGATGCCATGTACCGACCCAAATACTGGAGTTGATAGGTGAAAGGCCCAAACTAATATATGAAGCCCTGTCGAATCTATTACCTGGGGTGGTGTGGGATGTGAGACTTTTCCCGCAAATAGTATATTATATGCTCTAATGCTAAGTCACATTTCCGGGGTTCTGCCATTTGTGGAGGAAGATGGATCATAATATACTATAAGATAAATTAAGATATTAAGGAAAATCAAATTATCAAAAGTACCAAAAAAAAAAAAAAAAAAAAAACACATTAATGGTTAGAATTGTTGGACATTGGAGAATTTTAGAGTCCTGAGCCCCAGTAGCCCCAGTATATTTCTAGTTTTATGTCTTCATAATGTATTGCCCCCAAGTAAATTTGCTGTAGCCCACGTTTATGGCATGTGGTTCACAGCACACACTTCAGTGATCTCAACTTGTTTGGATTCGGCCAAAACCATATGGATTGTAGCCAGCCATAATTGCTGCAGGTTTCTGGTCCACCGTCGTACCATCTATTGATGGCAACAGATCGTACGGTGAAATTAAAATCTTGATATTGATTGACTATCTAACAAAGAAATGATGGGTCATGTGTACAGCCCCATAATCCGAAATTAAGACACGTTGGGTAATCATGATAGTTTGTGCTGAGATAGAATAAGAAATCGATGGGTATCTAAAGATTACTTATGGTGTGTTTGGTTCAAAGTTTGGGGATTTCTTGTCCAGTAGAATTTTAATATCGGACTTCCGTCTCTTTATCATAAATCCAAGAATTCATGTCAAGAAGAATTTTAAATTTTTTAAAAATTATTTTCTTATTGTGAAATTTTAAAATCCTCTTCTTGATGGAGGATTTAAAATTTCAATAAATAATATAGAGAGTAGAATTCCAAGAATTCATGGCCTTTTGGGTAGTTGGAATTTGAAACTCTAATGAAAAAAGCCTAACATTTCAAATGAGGACAAGATATCACATCGACACATCATGTCCTAAAAAAACCCAACCTCTCAAATTCTAATCATAAATTCCGGTAAAGAAACAGCTGATATTTTTAGAATCTTGCATGGGGAATGTGGGATTTGAAATGCTAGAGTGAATTCTTTGATTCAAATAGGGAAATTTGGAAGACAGGACCTACACCCTTGTCAGGATTTTTGATAAGTAGAATTTTGACAGAAATGCTCAGGCCCTGGAGTTCTTTGATTTGGATAATTCAACTATTTGGGTCCAAGTCATCAAAGATTGATATGTGAAAAATCATGCATCTCTCTCACTCTCTCTCTCTCTCTCTCGGGTGCCCAGGTTTGGTGTTTATGGGCCAGGTCAGATCAGGCTGAAGTTTGTCTAAGCTCAGCTTCTTTACTTGTTAGGGCCAATAGTCAGGCCAGAATCCATTCCATAGGCCTAAAAGTCAGGTCCATATCCAGACCATCTGCAACATATGTATTGACCCCTGTGCTAAATAGGTTGGATAGGATTGGGCCTTTCAGCACAACCAAGCCTAGCCTATTTAACTGTCAAGCCAGAAAGTTTGGCCACTGCCCAGCCCAAGAGTACAAAGCATAGCCCAAATTTTGCTCAATGATGGTCGGGTTTGGATATGCCTGGTCCACGGGAAACCCTATTCTCCACATTGGATCCTAGTTGGTCCGGGGGTTACAATTACTGATCTGACCCGCCAACCCAACCCAAACCACGCTATAATTCGAGTTGACCCTTCTTTGTTTTCTGGTTGGAATCAGGCTGACATTTAAGGCCTAATTAGATTAGGGTTTATGTTGGGTCCATCTGAAAATTCATGCAACCAAGCCGACCCAACATAACTAATTTCAGTATTACCTGAAAACTACTGTTGATTTATGATTTGTGTTGACACTTTTAGTTCCTGAATTGGGTTCAAGTTGAAATCTTCAACCCATATACCAAATGAGCTGGCTTAGATTTGACCTAGGTGTGGCAAACAGGTTGGGTTGATCAAGGGTGTCTTCACATTGCAGCTGAACCCATTTTTAGGAAGGGTCAGAATTCCTTTTACAATCTGTAAAAGCTTGGCCCATGCCATGTCCAAGTATCTCCAAGACATTCCAGTATTATGTCTACATTTGAATTTGGCTGTAGGCTAAAATAAAAATAAAAAATCTGGTCATTTTCCTTTAATGCAAGTGGTAGAAAAATGGATTTCACATATGTCAATATTACATTTGTAAAATATATTAACATGTTTGTTAAAATCATAATTCTCATGTGTAAATGAGTAATTCGACGGTTTTAGATGTGTTTGGACTTTTATGATGTTTTTCATAAAATTTTCAGAATCCATGAGGATTTAAAATATGAAACTAAATTTCTTGGTGGTTATCGTTAATGTGGGAATATTAAACGTTTGGATCATGAATTAGGGGCCCACAAAAGTAAAGAAAATCAAATTCATTGGTTAGGATTTTTTAGACGCTTTTCACAAGTTTCTCAAAATCTATTAAGATTTAAGATATGAAATTAAATGTTTTGAGGTTTTATTAATTAATAAAGAAGATTGACAGGTTGGATGAGGAATTTGAAGCCCACAAATGTCCAAAAAAATACGTGATAAAATGGGCTTAAACACGCAACTTGATAAGGCGGTACCACTACATAGCTAGCTATATTTGAAGACTAGAGTCATCGACCAATTTCTCAAATACATAAATCAGATGATAAAAATGACTTTATTTACACACTATTTTCAGACTTCAATGCATACAAATGTGATCATGTTTAGTCATTAGGCATGTGTGTCATTTTGCCCTGCGCTCACCACACAGCTACGTTATGTATATGCATCATTTACAAATGTAAAAATCAGCGTGAACAAATGACCCCTATGCCTAAGTGCTTTAAAATAAAGAGAACATAGGATAGAAAAGACTCATTTTATATAAAATAAACTTCTCTAAGTATAAAAGGATAAAAAAACAAATTATTTAAATTTGCCTAAGTGCTCTAAAATAAAGAGAACACAGGATAGACATGTTATGTGCCAGTTGACCCATCCCAACATGTTTAAATGCGGCTTAGGTTTTCCTAACCCGAGACCCGAGACCCGAGCCAAGTATATTAAGGGTCAAGTTAGTAGTTCAAATTCGGGTCAAATAACAATTGGGTCATGTTTTCCCACCCTTAGGTAGTGGGTGAAAGTTCTCAAGTTATCAGATTGGGTGCTAGTCTAACAAACCATTGCAACGGACGTAACCAAACAAACAAGATAAAACTAGCAATTTTATCAATCTACCAATCACATACTATAAGTAGACATACACGATTTTTAACGTGAAAACCCTATCAATAAAGAAAAACCACGATCCAGAAATAAAAAACTAATGAACAGTTACGAGATATACTCACAGCTTCTTTACTCAATCAATACCTTGACCTAAGGACTGTAGTTATTCTTACACAACTTTCGCTGCCACGACTTCCCCACCGTGCACCGTTCCTCTTACTTGATCTCGTTGTACATTGTCTACCAAGATGAAATATCTTCTACAAAAAAGTAGAAGCAACAAAAACGTTTTAGAATAGATTTTCAGCACAACCTCTCAATAATTTTAAAACACAAATTGGAAATGCCACTTGGAAAAAGAAACAAACTCAAAGAGTCCCAAACTGAAAAGTCCCAAGGATAGATCAATCGGACAGAAGATCTGATCGAGTGGGTACCCCACATCCGATCAATCCGGTCATCAGGTCCGATCAATCGGGCTTAGTGGATGGTGGCTTCCGAATTTCTTCTGTTTTCTTCGCTTTAGCTCTTCCAACGTCGCATTCTAAAATAAATAGAAAATTCAACTCAATGGAATTAGATATTTGTTGGAACCTATGAATTAGCCTGACACAAAAATACTAACAGTGAGTCAATGGATCACTCCTCTTGCAATCCTCCCACGTAGCTTGTGTATTGGAAAAATGTGGCCACAATTCTTGAAGCCAATAAAACGGGAGACATCAACATTCAACAAAGCCTCTATCTAGAGAGATTAAATTTAGCATATTCAATCATCTGAATTCCCGGTGAAGCATTCCGTTGACCAGACTCCCACGCGTTGGCCTACACAGTTTGTCTCCATTCTTAAATCATCGGGGAGAAACCAATCACAATGTTGAAATAAAGCCACAAGTCTCTTCTTCCTATCTCGGTTCTCAGCAGAGACTTCAGTGGAGGATCAAGTAGCATGAAATTTCACACCTACAGTCTTGGGCTTGCCGCGTAGAAAATGTCATTTCAAACTTCCACTGTATAGAATTCAAGGCACTCATAACCGTTGTATTTTATAAGTTTTTCCGATATCCATGTTGACCTGAAAGATTTCAAGCTTTTAATGAGACCCTTTCTGTTATTCTTGAAGATCAGTGAAGAAGATATGTGGTCCCTATTCACTATTTCTGTATTGCTTTCTCTTCTTTTACAAGCTCAGTTCCTCAATTCTCAGAACCCCATCTGTAAACCTAAAGATTTGAGAGCATTGGAAGGCCTTTTGAACGGTCTGGATTCAGGGGTAGTTAGGTGGCCCAATGCATCTTCCACTGATTGTTGCAGTTGGGCTGGTGTTGATTGCAGTTCTCTCTCTGGGGGGTTAGAGAAAAGGGTAGTTGGATTGAACCTTGGAAACAGAGGATTGACAGGGGTTCTTACAGAATCGGTGGCAGGTTTGGATCAGCTCAAAGTGCTTAATCTCTCTTTGAATTCTCTGAGAGGCCCAGTGCCTGTGGGCTTGTTCCTCTTGCAGCACTTGCAAGTACTTGACTTGAGCCATAATTCGCTTTCGGGGCAGTTGAATGAGAGAATTGGAAATCTGTCCAACCTTACTCATCTGGACATCTCCTTCAATGGGTTCTCTGGACTTATTCCTGATGTTTTTGATAGACTAAGGAAATTGGAGAATTTTTCGTCTCAGGCAAACCGCTTCACGGGACCATTACCCATCTCCCTCTCCTTCTGCACAGTGCTTCGCTTGCTCGATTTGAGAAACAATTCTCTAATTGGCAGAGTAAGCCTCAATTTCACAAAAATGATTCATCTCCGCTCTCTTCATCTTTCTTCAAATCAGCTCAATGGAAATATTCCAAGTACTCTTTCTTCTTGTAGGGACTTGGAAGTGATAAACCTTTCTAAGAACCAACTCCATGGCCAAATTCCAGAGAGTTTCCAAAACCTTCAGGCACTCGCTTACTTAGCTTTATCCAATAACAGCCTCAGCAATATTTCAAGAGCGTTAGTTACTCTTCAAAGGTGCCAAAACCTGACCATCCTAATCCTTAGCATGAATTTTCAAGGCGAAGAAATGCCTAACCATGAGGAGATTCAAGGATTCAAGAAAGCGAAAGTTATTGTCATTCCATACGCCGCTCTATCCGGTTCAATCCCATCTTGGTTAAGAGCTAGTAGAGACTTGCGAATGCTGGATTTATCATGGAATCATTTGAGCGGCGGTATTCCTTCATGGTTAGGGAGACTTAATTCTCTCTTTTATTTGGACCTCTCCAACAATTCGCTCACCGGAGAAATTCCCAAGACTTTGACACAGTTGAAGACCCTCTCTCTTGATAAGACAGTAGCATCAGATGCTTCTACAGTTGAATTCCCCCTCTTCACCAAGCGGAATCGAAGCGTCGAAGCCCAATACAATCGGTTCTTCAATTTTCCCTCCACTTTGGATCTTAGTCACAATGCTTTGACAGGATCCATCTGGCAAGAGTTTGGGAGGTTGAAAAATCTTCAAGTATTGGATCTCAGCATGAACAATCTGTCAGGTATCATTCCTAATGAGTTGTCAGGGATGACAAGCTTAGAAGCTTTGGATCTGTCACATAACAATTTATCAGGAACCATACCTTCTTCCCTTGTTCATCTTAGCTTTTTATCAAAGTTCAGTGTTGCTTATAACCACTTGGGTGGTTCCATTCCTCTTGGAGGTCAGTTCCACACTTTCCCAAGTTCAAGCTTTGAAGGGAACACTGGCCTCTGTGGATTGGATCTTACCCCATGTGAAAGGCCTGAAAAAAATCCCTTTCCTCCTCCCTTTAGCAGTGAACAAGAGGAAGATAGAATCTCCATTATAGGGATGCCGTTTCAAATTGGAGCAGTTGCAGGTTTTCTTCTCGCTGTCATACCCTGCATGATGCGGACAAGGTTACTTGGGAAGAAATGAATGAAGGAAGGTAAAAATCATGGAGAGTGATTTGCACACTTTCTCAAGTCCTAAGTGTGTTTTCAAATTACATATTTATAAAATGCTAGTTATGTATAAATTGTACAGTTTTTGTTAGCCTTCCATCTTCAAAGAAAGATGCTCTACTTGGTAAGATTACACATGTGAATCATCATGTACTACTTTTTTAAGTTTGATACCTTGTTCATGTTCCTATGTCTGTACAGAGGAACAACTTGGTGGAATGTTGGGTTGGGTTTGCTGCAGATCTATATTGAGACTCACTGATTCCATTTTTCCAAGTTTTGAGTTTTATTTGTTTTTTTTTTTATTTTCATGAAAGACCCCTTTATTCACTTTTGTCTCGAATTCCTTGGGATTAATAGCAAAAGAGATTTTATCATAAGAGTAGTAAAGAGTCCAGGAGTGAAGGGCATTAGGTGGAGATATAGATGGGATCATCACTTTTCCATGGTTTATTTTACTGGATGTGGGAATGGAGTCCGAGGAACTGACAGTCAAGAATTCAGGATAGATGCTAGATCTGAGTGAGATTACACAAAGAAAACGCATGAGTTCCTGATTTTCAAAAAACCTCCTATGTATCAATTTTACATGACAGCTACAAAACAACAAGATGCACTAATTTAAGTTTATGCATTGTCATAATCATTCTCAATAACATGGCTTTGTCCCACTATTTGGGGTTGGCATGATGGGTTCTACTTCTAATTATAAGCTCAAATATAAGAAACGGTCAACATCAGTTGCGAAGCTAAGATTTTCTTACAGGAGTGGCAAGTGTTTGTCAACCAATAATATTTTCTATTTTTAATTTACTAGTAAAAACCAATATATATATATATATATATATTTATAGTTGCAGATTTTTTAATAGTATAAGGAAAATCTTAACGTTGAAAATACCCCTAACATTTTTGTAAGATATAATTTTCAGAACTTTATGAGGGTAATTAAAGTACAAAAACACTAGGGTTCCTCAAAATTAATTGAAAAAGCTCAATATTTGTATCTCAATCCAATCAAAATAAGATGCGTGTTGGATTGGTCACACGAAAATCAACTTACCCATAATTATTAATTAATTAATGAAATCTCGCTATTCGTTAGTTGAGATCATTTGATGAGCCACAATGGTGTGGTAGGCATGTATGGTTGAGAGGACAACATTGAAAGTAATTCACTCAGTTAAGATAAGGTGTAATATTAAGAGGTGAATGATATAACAATGCAAAGTAGGAGTTCATCGACTCGTCCAGGCCTTCCCCTCCCTCATCTCATTCACTGTCTATGCCTGCAGCGCCTTCACACTTCACTGCCTCGTCCCCACTTCCCTGGCCTCGACCACGTCAAGCTTGTCCATAAACGCTAGTGCTCCAGCACCTTTCTTGGCTCCAATTTTATCTCCCTCTTCCAATGGTGCCTTCCATCTCCTCCCTTGATCTCTCCCGTTTTACTGCTTGATCTAGGACCAATAAAAGTTTTGGGGTTTAATGAGTCAATAAATGTTTTAGCTTAAGACATGAAACTAGACATTGTGGGGTTTAATGAGCCAATAGATTTTTTGAATACTTCGGTTTAAATTCTTGTGGCCCACAAGAGTTGCAAAAACTATAAATGATGATGTTGTCTAGTCCCGCAACCTCAGGCAAAAGCTGTACCACCACCCTTCTAACCAAAGAGGTGGGCAACGTTTTCTATCTTTTGGGGGATTCGGCGACGGATCCCTGAACATTTCACTTTATTGCCTTAGGTCCACAATCTTTTCTTATAGTGTAATAGGCCCCTTTTCCAAATTTGAAAACCTAAAATGTCTGATTTACCCTTTCTTCAAATCATATCCCATGATTACTGGGATAAGCTATTAATAATGGTCAACTACCATTAAATTAGGCACAATTAATAAAATTCCACTCATGAGATTTTCAAATAAATTAAAAAAAAAACACAAATAAGTTTCAAAAAACAGGAAACAAATTTCAAATAAATTTCTAAAAATGAAATAAATTTAAAAAACGCAAATAAAATTCAAAAGAACGCAAATAAATTTTAAAAAAATGAAATGAATTTAAAAATACCCAAATAAATTTCAAAAGAAAGCAAATAAATTTTTAAAAAAACACAATAAATTTAAAAAAAAAAAGCATTAAATTTCAAAAGAATGCAGATAAATTGAAAATACACAAATAAATTTCAAAAAATGTAAATAAATTTCGAAAGATGAAAATTAATTTCAAAAGATCCAAATAAATTTAAAACAATATATAAATAAATTTCAAAAGGCTCAAATAAATTTCAAAAGAAGTAAATAAAATTAAAAAATGCAAATAAATTTAAAAAAACGCAGATACATTTGCCAAAACTAAGATATCGCCGGATTTCCAAATTAGCGAATAATGTGGCAAAAAACTCAAGTATTTTTGTCAAAAACTCAGTTAGATTTATTTTGAAAAATACAAATAAATTTCAAGAGATACAAATAAAATTCGAAAACACAAATAAATCTGCTAAAAACTCATATAGACTTGTTTATAACTCAAATAGATTTGTTCCAAAACTCAGATAAATAGCCTAAAACTCGGATAGATTTGTCCAGAACTCAGATAAATTCATCCAGAATTCAAACAGATTTGTCCAGAACTCAGATAAATTCATCCAAAACTCAGACAGATTTGTCCAGAATTCAGATAAATTTGTGCCAGAAGTCATATAAATAGCAAAAAAACTCAGATAAATTTGACATAAACTCGTATAAATTTATTAAAACTCAGATAAACTTCTTTCTCTGGTGATGGCGCAGCACCCTCGACTGCGTTCGGATCTCACGGTGGGGTCCAGTCGAAAAAACAACCCGGCTTATGAAACAGATCAGGTCAAACCTGACCTCGACCTAACCCTGAACTGTTGCAGAGCCCAGGCCACCTTCACTACAAACGGGTCGGGCTGACCTGGATCCAACCCAAAAAACAAACCCAGGCCAAATCAATCTTCTTTTTCTTCAAGTTTCTGCAACAGAATTCCAATTTCAGAACCCTCTTTCGATCTTCTTCCTTCCTCGCTCTGGCCACGGGATGACGGCAGGAATGGCTCCGGCGACCGTGGCGGCGGCGAGTGGCAAGCGGCGCCAGCAGTGTGAGATTCCAATGATGTTTTCACGCCTCTCCTCATTCTGCAACAGACACAGAAGACCTCCGGTCTTCTTCTTCCTCGGTCACAGCAGCGGAGCTTCTTCTTCTTCTCCGATCGACAGCAGCGATGTTCCACGGAGCTTCTTCTCCGATCTTCTTCTCTGACAATCGTGACCCACCAGCAGATCTAACGATCTTCGCACAGCAGCGGCGTTCCGCAAAGCTTCTTCTCCGATTTTCTTCTCTGACGATTGTGACCCACCAGCAGATCTAACGATCTTCGCACGATTCGCGGCCCTTTCGAAATCCGATTCAACAGATCTTCTCTGATCACGCCAAATGACTCTCATTTAGGAAGAAGAGGGATAATGCAAAATGAAAGGAGGGATAATCCAAAATTTAAAATTTAAAATTTTAAAATTTTATGCCTAAAATGGTTAAAAGGGTAAATCAGTCATGTAAATTGTATCCGGGGACCTATGGCTGCAAACAGTCTTGTTGCTTGGACTAGAGCCCTTAAAAAGAATTTGCTTGGACTGGAGGCTGGATAGATTCAATTCTAGGGACATTTCGCTAATTATCTCTTTTTTTGGGTGTGAATTTCCATATGAAAAGGTTCTCAATTTACACACTATTTTCACAACTCAACTATGCAAGTGATGCAAAACTGAATACAAAAATGTGTCACCATGTGTGAAAGTCACACACGTAAATGAAATGCCAACAAATGAGAACTTTAAGGCGTCGTTTGTCTCTTATGCATAGGATATGAAATGAGACTTTAAATATGTGAAATTCACACCTGTGAATTTTACATATGTATAATTTATACATGTGAATTACACTATCATTTTTGTTTGGAAGCACCATTTTTACATGAGTAAAATCTGAATGACTTATATTTCATTTTGTAAAATTTTCATATATCTCAAAATCTATGAAGATGTAAGACATGAAATAAAAAGTCTTATATGAAAATGGTCTTAAATTATATATTATTTTCACACCTCATTTATGTATGCAATGCATAAATGAGCACAAGCAAATGTGCCTATGTGCTTACATGTGTAAATAGTTGCAAACAAACAACTCCTAAAGGCACTATTTGAAAATTTGGTCAGGCTTAAAAATGCCTAACAGGAGCATGTCTCATCCACTAGACCTAAACCGTAAGTACTCTTAATCTGAGAGAACACAGGTCAAACAGGCTATGCGATTGACCCAATCCCAACATTTTTAAATGCGGGTGAGGTTTCCCTGAGCCCTGACTGACCCATAGATATTGTGGCTCAGGTCAGTGGATCAAATACGGTCTAGATGGTGGTCCAGCCAGGTTTTTCCACCCCCAGTTGGACCCATACTTGCCACCCTTAACTTGGTGGTGCCAATGGACAGCACTTCATGTAATGCCCCTGTTGGTCTGTCTTCTGGAAAAAAATGTGTACATTTCCTAGAAGCCAATAAAAATATGACACATCCACAAAACCTATACTAATGATGCTTCGATTACTGAAGAGAAACTAATGAGAATGTTGAATAAATCTAAAGTCTCTCCTTCCAATTATGTTCTCGGCACTCAGTAGACAATAACATTTGTGAAAGCATGAAACTCATCACCTACAGCCTTTGGGCTTACCACGTAGAAAATATGATTTGAAACTTCTAGTGAAAAAGAATCCAGTTTCTTCATAATGTTCTTAGTCTTCTCAGTTATGATAATTTTATAAGATTTTCCCAAAGATATCTATGTTAACTCCTCTTGAAGATCAGTGAAGAAGAAATGCGGGTCTTATTCACTTTCTTTGTGTTTCTTTCTCTTCTTTTCCAAGCTCAGGTGGTCAATTCTCAGAACCCCACCTGTAATTCTAAAGATTTAAGAGCGCTGGAAGGCATTTTGAATGGTCTGGATTCAGAGGTAATTGGGTGGCCCAATGCTTCTTCTTTCTCCGATTGTTGCAGTTGGGCAGGTGTTGATTGCAGTTATTTCTCTGGGGGATTGGAGAAAAGGGTAGTTGGATTGAACCTTGGAAATAGAGGATTGAAAGGGGTTGTTACGGAGTCCCTGGCTGGTTTGGACCAGCTCAGAATCCTTAACCTGTCTTTCAATTCTCTCAGAGGCCTAGTGCCTGTGGATTTGTTCCTCTTACAGCACTTGCAAGTGCTTGACTTGAGCCATAATTCACTATCAGGGCAGTTGAATGAAAGAGTTGGAAATCTGTCCAACCTTACTCATCTGGACATCTCCTTCAATGGGTTCTCTGGACTTATTCCAGATGTTTTTGATAGACTCGGGAAATTGGAGAATTTTTCATCTCCGGCAAACAGCTTCACGGGACCATTACCCATCTCCCTCTCCTTCTGCACAGTGCTTCGCTTGCTCGATTTGAGAAACAATTCTCTAATTGGCAGTGTAAGCCTCAATTTCACAAAAATGATTAGTCTCCGCTCTCTTCATCTTTCTTCAAATCAGCTCAATGGAAATATTCCAAGTTCTCTTTCTTCTTGTAGGGACTTGGAAGTGATAAACCTTTCTAAGAACCTACTCCATGGCCAAATTCCAGAGAGTTTCCAAAACCTTCAGGCACTAGCTTACTTAGCTTTATCCAATAACAGCCTCAGCAATATTTCAAGAGCCTTAGTTACTCTTCAAAGGTGCCAAAACCTGACCATCCTAATCCTTAGCATGAATTTTCAAGGCGAAGAAATGCCTAACCATGAGGAGATTCAAGGATTCAAGAAAGCGAAAGTTATTGTCATTCCATACGCCGCTCTATCCGGTTCAATCCCATCTTGGTTAAGAGCTAGTAGAGACTTGCGAATGCTGGATTTATCATGGAATCATTTGAGCGGCGGTATTCCTTCATGGTTAGGGAGACTTAATTCTCTCTTTTATTTGGACCTC
This sequence comes from Camphora micrantha, assembly GCA_003546025.1. Lineage (NCBI taxonomy): Eukaryota > Viridiplantae > Streptophyta > Magnoliopsida > Laurales > Lauraceae > Camphora > Camphora micrantha. Next base: position 10,260,018 of record QPKB01000008.1, read on the forward strand.
TCCAACAATTCGCTCACCGGAGAAATTCCCAAGACTTTGACACAGTTGAAGACCCTCTCTCTTGATAAGACAGTAGCATCAGATGCTTCTACAGTTGAATTCCCCCTCTTCACCAAGCGGAATCGAAGCGTCGAAGCCCAATACAATCGGTTCTTCAATTTTCCCTCCACTTTGGATCTTAGTCACAATGCTTTGACAGGATCCATCTGGCAGGAGTTTGGGAGGTTGAAAAATCTACAAGTACTGGATCTCAGCATGAACAATCTGTCAGGTATCATTCCTAATGAGTTGTCAGGGATGACAAGCTTAGAAGCTTTGGATCTGTCACATAACAATTTATCAGGAACCATACCTTCTTCCCTTGTTCATCTTAGCTTTTTATCAAAGTTCAGTGTTGCTTATAACCACTTGGGTGGTTCCATTCCTCTTGGAGGTCAGTTCCACACTTTCCCAAGTTCAAGCTTTGAAGGGAACACTGGCCTCTGTGGATTGGATCTTACCCCATGTGAAAGGCCTGAAAAAAATCCCTTTCCTCCTCCCTTTAGCAGTGAACAAGAGGAAGATAGAATCTCCATTATAGGGATGCCGTTTCAAATTGGAGCAGTTGCAGGTTTTCTTCTCACTGTCATGCCCTGCATGATGCGGACAAGGTTACTTGGGAAGAAATGAATGATGGAAGGTAAAAATCATGGAGAGTGATTTGCACACTTTCTCAAGTCCTAGGTGTGTTTTCAAATTGCATATTTATAAAATGCTAGTTATGTATAAATTGTACAGTTTTTGTTAGCCTTCCATCTTCAAAGAAAGATGCTCTACTTGGTAAGATTACACATGTGAAGCATCATGTACTACTTTTTTAAGTTTGATACCTTGTTCATGTTCCTATGTCTGTACAGAGGAACAACTTGGTGGAATGTTGGGTTGGGTTTGCTGCAGATCTATATTGAGACTCACTGATTCCATTTTTCCAAGTTTTGAGTTTTATTTGGTTTTTTTTTATTTTCATGATAGACCCCTTTATTCACTTTTGTCTCGAATTCCTTGGGATTAATAGCAAAAGAGATTTTATCATAAGAGTAGTAAAGAGTCCAGGAGTGAAGGGCATTAGGTGGAGATATAGATGGGACCATCACTTTCCCATGGTTTATTTTACTGGATGTGGAAATGAAGTCCGAGGAACTGACAGTCAAGAATTCAGGATAGATGCTATATCTGAGTGAGATTACACAAAGAAAACGCATGAGTTCCTGATTTTCAAAAAACCTCCTATGTATCAATTTTACATGACAGCTACAAAACAACAAGATGCACTAATTTAAGTTTATGCATTGTCATAATCATTCTCAATAACATGGCTTTGTCCCACTATTTGGGGTTGCCATGATGGGTTCTACTTCTAATTATAAGCTCAAATATAAGAAACGGTCATAATCAGTTGCGAAGCTAGGATTTTGTTACAGGAGTGGCAAGTGTTTTTCAACCGATAATATTTTTTATTTTTAATTTACTAGTAAAAATCAATATATATATATATATATATTTGCAGATTTTTTAATAGTATAAGGAAAATCTTAACGTTGAAAAGACCCCTAACATTTTTGTAAGATATAATTTTCAGAACTTTATGAGGGTAATTAAAGTACAAAAACACTAGGGTTCCTCAAAATTAATTGAAAAAGCTCAATATTTGTATCTCAATCCAATCAAAATAAGATGCGTGTTGGATTGGTCACACGAAAATCAACTTACCCATAATTATTAATTAATTAATGAAATCTCGCTATTCATTAGTTGAGATCATTTGATGGGCCACAATGGTGTGGTAGGCATGTATGGTTGAGAGGACAGCATTGAAAGTAATTCACTCAGTTAGAGATAAGGTGCAGTATTAAGAGGTGAATGATATAATAATGCAAAGTAGGAGTTCATCGACTCGTCCGGGCCTTCCCCTCCCTCATCTCATTCACTGTCTATGCCTGCAGCGCCTTCACACTTCACTGCCTCGTCCCCACTTCCGTGGCCTCCACCACGTCAAGCTTGTCCATAAGCGCTAGTGCTCCAGCACCTTTCTTGGCTCCAATTTCATCTCCCTCTTCCAATGGTGCCTTCCATCTCCTCCCTTGATCTCTCCCATTTTACTGCTTGATCTAGGACTAATAAAAATTTTGGGGTTTAATGGGTATATAAAAGTTTTAGCTTAAGACATGAAACTAGACATTATGGGGTTTAATGAGCCAATAAATTTATTGAATACTTCAGTTTAAAATCTTGTGGCCCACAAGAGTGGCAAAAACTATAAATGAGGATGTTGTCTAGTCCCACAACCTTAGGCAAAAGCTGTACCACCACCCTTCTAACCAAAGAGGTGTGCAACGTTTTCTATCTTCTGGGGGATTCGGTGACGGGTCCCTGAACATTTCACTTTATTGCCTTAGGTCCACAATATTTTCTTGTAATGCAATAGGCCCCTTTTCCAAATTTGAAAACCTAAAATGTCTGATTTACCTTTTCTTCAAATCATATCCGATGATTAGTGGGATAAGCTATTAATAATGGTCAACTACCATTAAATTAGGCACGATTAATAAAATTCCACTAATGAGATTTTCAAATAAATTAAAAAAAAAACACAAATAAGTTTAAAAAAACAGGAAACAAATTTCAAATAAATTTCTAAAAATGAAATAAATTTAAAAAACGCAAATAAAATTCAAAAGAACGCAAATAAATTTTAAAAAAATGAAATGAAATTAAAAAAACCCAAATAAATTTCAAAAGAAAGCAAATAAATTTCAAAAAATGAAATAAATTTCAAAAAAACAAAATAATTTTTTAAAAAAAAACAATAAATTTCAAAAGAACGCAGATAAATTGAAAATACACAAATAAATTTCAAAAAATGTAAATAAATTTTGAAAGATGAAAATTAATTTCAAAAGATCCAAATAAATTTAAAACAATATATAAATAAATTTCAAAAGGCTCAAATAAATGTCAAAAGAAGTAAATAAAATTAAAAAGTGCAAATAAATTTAAAAAAACGCAGATACATTTGCCAAAACTAAGATATCGTCGGATTTCCAAATTAGCGAATAATGTGGCAAAAAACTTGAGTATTTTTGTCAAAAACTCAGTTAGATTTATTTCAAAAAATACAAATAAATTTCAAGATATACAAATAAAAATTCGAAAACACAAATAAATCTGCTAAAAACTCATATAGACTTGTTTATAACTCAAATAGATTTGTTCCAGAACTCAGATAAATAGCCTAAAACTCGGATAGATTTGTCCAGAACTCAGATAAATTCATCCAGAATTCAAACAGATTTGTCCAGAACTCAGATAAATTCATCCAGAACTCAGATAAATTCATCCAAAACTCGGACAGATTTGTCCAGAACTCAGATAAATTCATCCAAAATTCAGATAAATTTGTGCCAGAAGTCATATAAATAGCAAAAAAACTCAGATAAATTTGACATAAACTCGTATAAATTTATTAAAACTCAGATAAACTTCTTTCTCTGGTGATGGCGCAGCACCCTCGACTGCATTCGGATCTCACGGTGGGGTCCAGTCGAAAAAACAACCCGGCTTATGAAACAGGTCAGGTCAAACCTGACCTCGACCCAACCCTGAACTGTTGCAGAGCCCAGGCCACCTTCACTACAAACGGGTCGAGCTGACCTGGATCCAACCCAAAAAACAAACCCAGGCCAAATCAATCTTCTTTTTCTTCAAGTTTCTGCAACAGAATTCCAATTTCAGAACCCTCTTTCGATCTTCTTCCTTCCTCGCTCTGGCCACGGGATGACGGCAGGAATGGCTCCGGCGACGCGTGGCGGCGGCGAGTGACAAGCGGCGCCGGCAGTGTGAGATTCCAACGATGTTTTCACGCCTCTCCTCATTCTGCAACAGACACAGAAGACCTCCGGTCTTCTTCTTCCTCGGTCACAGCAGCGGAGCTTCTTCTTCTTCTCCGATCGACAGCAGCGATGTTCCACGGAGCTTCTTCTCCGATCTTCTTCTCTGACAATCGTGACCCACCAGCAGATCTAACGATCTTCGCACAGCAGCGGCGTTCCGCAAAGCTTCTTCTCCGATCTTCTTCTCTGACGATTGTGACCCACCAGCAGATCTAACGATCTTCGCACGATTCGCGGCCCTTTCGAAATCCGATTCAACAGATCTTCTCTGATCACGCCAAATGACTCTCATTTAGGAAGAAGAGGGATAATGCAAAATGAAAGGAGGGATAATCCAAAATTTAAAATTTAAAATTTTAAAATTTTATGCCTAAAATGGTTAAAAGGGTAAATCAGTCATGTAAATTGTATCCGGGGACCTATGGCTGCAAACAGTCTAGTTGCTTGGACTAGAGCCCTTAAAAAGAATTTGCTTGGACTGGAGGCTGGATAGATTCAATTCTAGGGACATTTCGCTAATTATCTCTTTTTTTGGGTGTGAATTTCCATATGAAAAGGTTCTCAATTTACACACTATTTTCACAACTCAACTATGCAAGTGATGCAAAACTGAATACAAAAATGTGTCACCATGTGTGAAAGTCACACACGTAAATGAAATGCCAACAAATGAGAACTTTAAGACGTCGTTTGTCTCTTATGCATAGGATATGAAATGAGACTTTAAATATGTGAAATTCACACCTGTGAATTTTACATATGTATAATTTATACATGTGAAATATACTATCATTTTTGTTTGGAAGCACCATTTTTACATGAGTAAAATCTGAATGACTTATATTTCATCATGTAAAATTTTCATATATCTCAAAATCTATGAAGATTTAAGACATGAAATAAAAAGTCTTATATGAAAATGGTCTTAAATTATATATTATTTTGACACCTCATTTATGTATGCAATGCATAAATGAGCACAAGCAAATGTGCCTATGTGCTTACATGTGTAAATAATTGCAAACAAACAACTCCTAAAGGCACTATTTGAAAATTTGGTCAGGCTTAAAAATGCCTAACAGGAGCATGTCTCATCCACTAGACCTAAACCGTAAGTACTCTTAATCTGAGAGAACACAGGTCAAACAGGCTATGCGATTGACCCAATCCCAACATTTTTAAATGCGGGTGAGGTTTCCCTGAGCCCTGACTGACCCATAGATATTGTGGCTCAGGTCAGTGGATCAAATACGGTCTAGATGGTGGTCCAGCCAGGTTTTTCCACCCCTAGTTGGACCCATACTTGCCACCCTTAACTTGGTGGTGCCAAGGGACAGCACTTCATGTAATGCCCCTGTTGGTCTGTCTTTTGGAAAAAAATGTGTACATTTCCTAGAAGCCAATAAAAATATGACACATCCACAAAACCTATACTAATGATGCTTCGATTACTGAAGAGAAACTAATGAGAATGTTGAATAAATCTAAAGTCTCTCCTTCCAATTATGTTCTCGGCACTCAGTAGACAATAACATTTGTGAAAGCATGAAACTCATCACCTACAGCCTTTGGGCTTACCACGTAGAAAATATGATTTGAAACTTCTAGTGAAAAAGAATCCAGTTTCTTCATAATGTTCTTAGTCTTCTCAGTTATGATAATTTTATAAGATTTTCCCAAAGATATCTATGTTAACTCCTCTTGAAGATCAGTGAAGAAGAAATGCGGGTCTTATTCACTTTCTTTGTGTTTCTTTCTCTTCTTTTCCAAGCTCAGGTGGTCAATTCTCAGAACCCCACCTGTAATTCTAAAGATTTAAGAGCGCTGGAAGGCATTTTGAATGGTCTGGATTCAGAGGTAATTGGGTGGCACAATGCTTCTTCTTCCTTCGATTGTTGCAGTTGGGCAGGTGTTGATTGCAGTTATTTCTCTGGGGGATTGGAGAAAAGGGTAGTTGGATTGAACCTTGGAAATAGAGGATTGAAAGGGGTTGTTACGGAGTCCCTGGCTGGTTTGGATCAGCTCAGAATCCTTAACCTGTCTTTCAATTCTCTCAGAGGCCTCGTGCCCGTGGACTTGTTCCTGTTACAGCACTTGCAAGTGCTTGACTTGAGCCATAATTCGCTTTCGGGGCAGTTGAATGAGAGAGTCGGAAATCTGTCCAACCTTACTCATCTGGACATCTCCTTCAATGGGTTCTCTGGACTTATTCCAGATGTTTTTGATAGACTCGGGAAATTGGAGAATTTTTCATCTCAGGCAAACAGCTTCATGGGACCATTACCCATCTCCCTCTCCTTCTGCACAGTGCTTCGCTTGCTCGATTTGAGAAACAATTCTCTAATTGGCAGAGTAAGCCTCAATTTCACAACAATGATTCGTCTCCGCTCTCTTCATCTTTCTTCAAATCAGCTCGAAGGAAATATTCCAAGTACTCTTTCTTCTTGTAGGGACTTGGAAGTGATAAACCTTTCTAAGAACCAACTCCATGGCCAAATTCCAGAGAGTTTCCAAAACCTTCAGGCACTAGCTTACTTAGCTTTATCCAATAACAGCCTCAGCAATATTTCAAGAGCGTTAGTTACTCTTCAAAGGTGCCAAAACCTGACCATCCTAATACTTAGCATGAATTTTCATGGCGAAGAAATGCCTAACCATGAGGAGATTCAAGGATTCAAGAAAGCGAAAGTTATTGTCATTCCATACGGTGCTCTATCCGGTTCAATCCCATCTTGGTTAAGAGCTAGTAGAGACTTGCGAATGCTGGATTTATCATGGAATCATTTGAGCGGCGGTATTCCTTCATGGTTAGGGAGACTTAATTCTCTCTTTTATTTGGACCTTTCCAACAATTCGCTCACCGGAGACATTCCCAAGACTTTGACACAGTTCAAGAGCCTCTCTGTTAACGGAGTAGCTAAAGATGACTCTTCTGCTGAATTTCCCCTCTTCACCCGGAGGAATCAAAGTGTCAGAGCCCAATATAACCGATTCTCCAATTTTCCCTCTACTTTGGATCTCAGCCACAATGCTTTGACAGGACCCATCTGGCAAGAGTTTGGGCAGTTGAAGTATCTTCAAGTGTTGGATCTCAGCATGAACAATCTGTCCAGTATCATTCCTGAGGAGTTGTCAGGGATGAGAAACTTAGAAGCTTTGGATCTGTCCCATAACAATTTATCAGGAACCATACCGTCGTCCCTTGTTTATCTTAGCTTTTTATCAAAATTTAGTGTTGCTTATAACCACTTTGATGGTTCCATCCCTGTTGGAGGCCAGTTCCATACTTTTCCAAGTTCAAGCTTTGAAGGGAACCCTGGTCTCTGTGGTTTGTTTCTTACCCCATGTGATGGGCCTAAAAGAAATCCCTTACCTCCTCCCTTGAGCAGTGAAGAAGAGGAAAATAGAACCTCCATTATAGCATTGCCATTTGTAATTGGAGAAGTCGCAGGTTTTCTCCTTGCTATCGTCCTCTCCGCGATGTTGACAAGGTTACTTGTGAAGAAATGAATAATGGAAGGCAAACCTAATGGAGAGGAATTCGCACACTTTCTCAAGGCTGAACAAGGATCAAAATAGTGGTTGCGGCAGAAATGGCAGCAAGCAACAAAAAATATTGTGTAGTTGTTGCCGCAATACAATACATAGTGGTTTTAAAGTGGTAAAAAAATTGAATATTTTATAGCTGTTAATCTTTTATTAATTTATTTTTTTTAGTGATTTTGAACCATGTAAGGATAGAAACAAATTTAGGAAAGGCTTTTGGAGAGGAGATAGGAAAAATAATGTTGTTGAATGAAAAATACTGGGCTTGGCTGGATTTTGTACCCGCCAAGTCATAGTGGTGCCATTTCTTTTTAATGTAGTGGCCTCCGATATATCGGATTCCATTTTCTGTTTTCTGCTACTCTTTTTTTTTTTTATCGGTAACAATAACTTATATTAAAACAGAAAATAATACAAGTAAAGATTACAAAAGAAAAAGATAAGGAGAAAGAAACACAGAAGTACAAGAGTAATGTACCCCCTCACACCACAACTACATAATAAAACCCTCCCAAGGGGAAACTCTCTCAACACCTTGCTTGGCTAAAGCGTCCATCATCATGTTTGATAACCTACTCTTATGGTAAAAGCTAACATTAATGGCGGTGGATAAAATCCGAATTTCATTAAAGAGAAACTGAAACTTCAATAGATAAGCCTTCTGGTTCGAAACTCAACTCACTGCATTAGAAGAATCACTCTCCACAATAAGATCGCCATGGTAGTATCTCGAAAAACATCGAAGAGATTCCAGAATAGTTAAAACTTCAACTTCATTAGAGTCACAAACCCCCACATATTTAGAGAACATAAATAAAACGTCCACATTGCAATTTCAAAGCACCCCTCCAACACCAGCTGGTCCAGGCTTCCCTCTGGCGGCCCCATCAACATTGAATTTAAACAAACCAATAGGAGGAGGAGACCAAATAATAGATTTTCTTACTTTGACTGTGCCACACCCCATACATGATTCCCAATTAATAAGTATGTCGTGAAGAGAAAAATTAGAGAATTCCTTTCTACCCAAGCCCACTTCTCAATCGTTAAAGTAATCTTAGAAATCAACTCCGCAGAAGTTGAGGAGGATCCCCTAAAAATTCTATCATTTCTTTCCTTCCAAATGGACCACAAATTAGCAAATAGAGTTGTCCTCCAAAAAATACGACCACAACCAACAAAACAACCTCCCAACCAAGACTCTGCCACATTAGCAATATTCTCAGGACAGCACCAATCAACACCGCACCTACCAATAAAATGGCCCCAAACACTGGATGTAAACTTACAATGAAGAAGAAGATGGTTCACCGACTCCAACTCCTTATGACACATCACACAAGTGTCATTGATGGTGGGCGATGTCAGTCCTCTACTCCTCAAGTTATCCGCCGTTGAGATCTTAGCTGCCACTGCTAACCAACAAAAAGCCTCCACTCGGGGAGGAACCAAACCCGTCCAAACAAGGGAAGAAGGAGCTCTAGGGTGATGGTTCCCCTCCAAAGCCGAGTAGAAGGCTTTCACGGAGAATTCTCTTGATATGGATGACTTCCAAATCCTAAAATCCTTAGAAACCCTGCACAAAAAAACATTAGAGAAAAGACTCAATAACTCCCCATACTGGACATCCTCTGACAAACGAATACTTCTTCTAAAGGTCACATCCTATAAAGTACAACCATCCATCACCTCATAACACTCACTGACAACAAACTTCTTATTGGACACTAATCTAAAGACCCTAAGAAACAATTCACATAAGGGACCCACCCCAACCCAATCATCCAACCAAAACCTGAGAGCCCTCCCATCCCCCACCACAAAACCCACCCCTTTGGACAACACTTCCCCACTAACAGAAGACAAATCCACAACTGAAGCAATTGTACCCCACAAACTTGATCTACAAAATCTATGACCCGGATTAGGCCACCACCTCGAATTGTCCACCCCATACTTGTCAGCAATAACCTTGTGAAGTTTTTGTCGTGCCTCCATATTCATTAAAGGTGCTCTACCTGATTGAGATTACACATGTAGATCATCTCATACTACTTTTGTATGTTTAATCCCTCGTTCATGCATGTTTCTATGTTTCTATAAAAGGAACTTCTTCGAATGTTTCTTGGGTTGCTGCAGATCTATATGAGATATCTTGAGACTCACTGATTCCATTTGTCCGAGTTTTGATTTTTATTTACTTGTTTTTGGTCATGGTAGGCCCTTTTATTCACTTTGTCTTGAATTCCTAGGTATTCATAGCAAGGGGGATTTTATCAAAGAAAGTAGTAAGAGTGAGGAGTGAAGGGTCCAAAGTGGAGATCTAGATGGGACCATCATTTTACTTTGATTTACTTCACTAGCTGGGGACGATTACACCCAAGGAAAATGAAAGTCATGATAAGACAGGTTCTTCCTAGTTCCTGTTTTTAAAAATCTTTTAGGCATCAATTTTGCATGAAAGTTATAAAAGTCTTTGTATTGATCTTATTCATTTATCATCATCATCATTGCCTGTTGTGATCTAGGGCCTACGAAAAGAGATCTATCATGCACAAAAGAATATAGAAATTTACGTGGTTCGATTTTTGACCTATGTCCACGAAAAGACGGGAGAATTTACTATGCAATCAGAAAATGTGTACATCCTAGAGACTCTTAGTCTCTATTTATAATATCAACACCAAAACAAAACCCTGTTACACCCAAACACCACTTCTTAATCACAGTAGACTTATAACAGGCCTACTTCTAATCACAATACAAGTTGGGCAATTCAGAGACCCGGTTAGCTAAGATTAATTAACTTCTATTGAGCCATACAAATTAACATTGCCAACATCATATTTTTATTCCTTCTGTCTGGGTTCTGTTCGATGAATTCTACTTCCAAACTCGAATAGTGTTAATCTAAATGGATCAACATACTCTAATTGGATCCACAATAATAAAGACAAGACACGAATAACAAGGATATCTGAAAATCCCAGATTTCCGAATCCAAAGGCAGAAGTCTTTACTCTGGCGCTGCAGAAATTTGGAATCTGAAAATCCCAAGAGAGCAACTAACACCACTTCTGCCTTTGGACTCGGATATCAAGTGCTGAATTCAAATAGTTTTCTGAGATACAAAATACACTGCAAATAAGTTACACACTTTATCAGTTTGAATCACCAAAGAAGTGCTTTCTCTACTCTGGAGCTGAAAATCCCAAGAGAGGGACTAACACCACTTCTGCATTTAGGACTCAGATAGATATTGAGTGCTGAGTTTCTGTGTCTCCAGTGGACCAGTGGAGGTCAATGTGGCAATGAAATTCAAAAGTTCTTTCAAAAACTAAGAGACTTGTCGGCTGCTGTATGGAATTTGAACCTTCTCTTTGATATTTAAGAGGTTTTTTTCATATCCTCTGATTTAGCAGCAACCATTTATTGCATTAGATCAGCCCTTGATTAATAACAAATGGTGGACTATTGTTAGTCTCTGATGTGCATCATTTATGATGTATCTGCATTGCATTTTATCTACTTAGGTTTGTCTATGTTGCTCTGCACTTGCACCTGAGGGCTTTTGGTTGACCCACCAAGGAATGGGGCCTGCTTCTTTAAGTAATGATTGGATGATCTAAACCATCTATTTGGTGAAGCCTAATGCCAGATCAAAACCAAATGAATGTCATAAATCAGAAGCCTAACGCCAGATCGCAACCATATGAATGTCATAAATCGGAAAGTGGGCCACCTAGATTTTCCAGTTTACATTATACCATGGTTTTATTTTCTTGAAACTGCAGTAATGGTGCTTATACATGCAGCTGCTCCTGGTTGTAGGATGTCTAGATCATGGATTAAAACTCAAGCTGACTCCACTAGGCAGGCTGTCAAGTTGAGCAATCCAGTGAGTTTGTACAAATTGATCAAGAACTGGTTGGACTCAGTCGAGTTACTCGGTCCAACAGGTTTTTGACTTTTGAGTCCAACTTTCAGATTTTAAAACAATGGCAAAGATCACACTTACACAGCCATCTTTACCACAGCATGAATTGGCCAACAGATCCTCAAGTGTGGCAGTTCAATTTGGGCTTGTTCCATGAGACAGGCCTGATCCAAGTGATTAGTTTCAAAGTACCGTGTTGAACTATGGACCGAGGCACCGAGCCAGGCCATCCTGTTGGCCCTCAGTTGGGGCATAGTATGCAGAGGCTAGGTTTAATTAGCTTTTGGGCCTGAAAAACTTGCATGTCTCTGGGTTCAACTTAAATATTTGGGCCTCGGCTAAGTCGTCTAGCCTAGCCCATATCCATGCTAGAAAGTTCCAACCATACAAGGCTGAACCCACTGAAACAATCACACGGCCCCAAGAAAGAGAAAGAAGGAACTGATTCTAGTGGAACACTATCAAGAGCAGTCTATTGAGAACCTGCTGCAATTTCAAAAGGCCTAAGGCAGCCCAGCCATGCAAAATTAGAGAGGAATTTCATATTCATATATGGTCAACTACATCTGGCTAACATCAGGTAACTGGGCCATGCTTCAGGTTGCAAATAATGGTCATCTTAGCGCTGTCAATGGACATAGGTCCAGCCCATATTCGACTGAGCCTGAATTCTATAACACACCAGAGATTTGGACTTGTTCAATAGGACAGAACTGCACCCAATTTTAGGATCCAAAGCCCTTATGGCTGGATCCAGATCCCATGATCTGACCTCCATCATACATGGGCCTTATTTAGCCGGTTCTTTTCCAGGTTCCAAAGTCTGATTTGGACCCCAAAAATACTTATAAGGGCCCAGGCTCAGCCCCATATAGCTTCTTTCAGGAAGTCCTTAACAAGCTAGATGTATTCGACCATATGATCAGATGGACGGACGGATTCAGGTGTATGAGATTTGATCCGCTTATCAATAGGGACAGACCACTATGTGCATCTCCCTAAGTAGTAGATTTCAGGCTTGAGTAACATTTCACATTCAGTGTACATATGTATCACATATGATGGACTGATCAGACCATTTTCAAACCCAGGATATAGTCAGGGCTCCTTATGAGTGGATTAGATAAGTGTACATATTGCCTTCCACTCTTTGATGGGCCCAGACACCAATATTTCAAGGACTAGAGCATTTATACTAGAGTGACCATCTGATGGCTGGCTAATGGGTTGGAGTGAGGAATACTGTCAGGTGATATCATTTTATGGCCTTAGTTTGGAGTGTTAATGGCCCGGTCTGGGCTTAAGAGACAAAATTTTGAAAATGCCCATCCGCTCATGCCTATCTAGACCAGCTCAATATTGGGCTTTCGCAGCTCAGTTCAAGCCTGGTGACAGTCCTACTATTAGAAAGTTTAAAAGTCCAAATTGAGCTTAAACTGCCATACCGGACAATTCGATTTTGAATTCATATATTAAGCCGCGCCAAAGCATGACATCTTAGTCTATAAAATCAGCTGAACCAGTTGAAACTGCAGGTCCATGATCCCAGTTGGATCATGGAAGTTATACCTGTTAGCTGGTTTTTGACCATTTGGAAGGATTAAAGTGTACCAAACCATTCAAAGCAAATCAGTTGAGGTTGAATTGGCTGGTTTGGCAAAGGTTTTGAAAACCCCAGTCAATGCCTATCCCCAGTCTTTGGACATGTTTGGCAAATTCCTACTGAACTCTTAGGCCCCGTTCTTTTACTAGAATTTATAGAATTCATGTCTGGTGGTTGTCTGAGAATTTCAAATGCTAGTATTTGAAATGCTGTCAAATTCTGGAATTCTAAATTCGTTGTTTCATTCATGGCCTGAATTCTTGCTTGAGCTCCCAGAATGCCATCGTCCCTCTCCCGGAATTCCTGTGCCAAGTGAGATTTCCAAATCCTCCTTGTTAAAGTGGTTTTTCAAATGCTGGGTTTTTTGGGATTTCAAATGCTTAGAATTTCAAATGCTCAGGGATTCTGGTAATGAAACACAGAATTTCTGACAGGAATTCTGAATTCTCAGACAGCCTGAATTCCTGTCAGGAATTCTAGTAAAAGAACAGGGCCTTAGGGATTAAAACACTGAGCCATTAACACCCCTATGTCTATGGTTGTCATCTTCAATGATTATTAGGCTTTCTACAATCAATGGTGAGCCCCTCACATCTCATGTCCTACTAGCTACATGGATGAGCCTAAATTGGCAAGGATGATTTCCTAAATTTATTTCATTGCACTCTATTATCAGATCTTGTTGTACTTAAAAAAAAAAATGAAGATTCAGATGTAAATTTTGAAGTTTTTCTCCTATTACACCAAGAAAAGATGAGCCAAACGTTAATCCACTTCTAACATTAGGATGCTGTAATATATTGCGGTGCCTAGTGCAAACAGTTCCTTTCTGAGATGAGATTTTGTAAACAAAACACCTGGAAGATCACCCATGTATGCTTCACCCCATCAAGATGCCTACCAACAGAGATGACAAGATTGCATAGCATAGATCAACAGAGTCCATACAAATATATTTATTTTCTCCCTGTGCAAGTTATGATTGAGTATATTACTTCCATGCCGGATCGCATGGGTGTCTAACCGGAATACTAATCCTTTGAAATTTCATTTCCACCTGAATGAAATTAGAGAGTTATCTGTTGGAATCAATGTTTCCTTTCATCATGAGGTTAAATCGGCTAACTCTATGGCAGATGTGTTAGCCAAGTAAGGGATTGATAGATTGCTTCCTTGGGTGGGTGTGATTATGTAAGTGGTTGATAAGTTGCTTATTTGAATGGGTGTAATTATGTAAGTGATTGATAGGTTGCTTATTTGGGTGGGTGTGATTATGTTAGGTACATCCCCTTCTTCTTTTTCTTTTGTCTTTTGTATTTTGTACCTTCTTTTTTTTTTAATAAAATCTTTCGTTACGGTTAAAAAAAAAAAAAAATTTATGTATGAAATATATATTTAAGAATAAGCTACCAACATCCCACTTCTTTCACATATTGTTTAGTTTATTGTCAAATCAAACCCATCTTCTCTCACAAAGGAAAGAAAATAAAAAACACTATCTTCTCTATCCTGCACTGAAGTGGAAAAGGACTTCCACCCCGTTTTAGTGGATGTAATCTCTTTGCCTCTCCACATTTAAGTTAGATTGATATCCTTCTTAACCACTTCTTCTTCCACTAATTCCTCCACTACTGAAGAAAATGATATTTAAGTTAAAAAACAATTTTCACACTTCCTTCTTTACACATGTCCTCCATCCATGTTCTTGTCTCCAAACCATTGTCACTAATCTTAATTAGGACTAGTAAAATGTCACTTATTTTCCTGTCTGTACTGCAAACTATTATCAGTAATCCTAATTATGGTTGGCAAGCAAGATTAAAATGTCTCTGATTGGATATATTAGTAATGCAAACTAGGGGTTATATTTGTGAGGCTCTTTTTTTTTTTTTTTTTTTTTTTTATGGGAAATGTTAAAGGTTATGTAGTAGAATGATTTTTCTATTTTTTTCCAGGTTGACATTTTATTTTTTTTTGGACTAGAGGCATTTTTTGAGGGGTTTTCCCCACTTCTCAGAAAGCAGTCTTATCAAAGGCGTGGAAAACCATTTTATGTGGTCCTCATACAAGGGTAGGAAGACAATTTAGGGTGGAAAATGTTGGACCACCTCTAACACTGGAAATTGAAACTGCAAGAATAATGAAGTCCCTTTTCTTTTTTTTTTTTAATCTAGCTTAGTGGGGCTGGGACCTTAGACCTTTGGTGAGGAAAATAGCAGCCCAAATTCGAATCCCAGGCAGCTAGGAAAGAACCGGCGCCTCTTATGACTGGGATAAAAAATGCCAGGAAAAATCCACTGAGATCAGGAATTTCAGCAAGAATTTCAGCGACCAAACCATGTGGTTAAAGGAACATGATTTCATAGTCTTTGTATGCTAAATGTCAACTGCTCTCTTCAAACTACTTAGATGAACCACATAAGATGCAAGCCTCTTGGTCTTTGGAGTTTAGTGTAGTAATGGTCCCTTACTTGCTAGAAAGGCATGCCACAGCCATAGGAGATTCTCTGACTCTGAACAATATAAGTTGAGAAATCAAAAGAGAGTCCTTCGAATCTTGTCATGTCCCTTTCATTGTTACAAAGGAAAAATCAAACAGGGAAGTTAAATTAAACTCAATACAATTTAGAACCAAGATCTTAAGAATCTTCATTTCACCATTTATTTTACGTAGGGCTGAATAATGGAAATGATAATTAAGGTACTTTTGGTAACTATACTTAGACAAGTGAGGAGAAGATCCCCTAAAAGAAAAGATTTCACAAACAACTTACAAGAGAGAAGTGAACTAAACAAATAAACAAGCCTAGCAAGGGAGGGACTTGACCATCCACTTCCAAAATCATCCAACCAATCAATCGCCTTAATGCAAAATTTGACAAAATTAGCTGCAATATGAGCTGCACCATTCATGGGCCTACAACAGTAACTAAACTTCACCATGTCAAAATGAAACACCAAATTCAAGGTGTTCAAAATGAAGTCAGTCAAAACTCAATACCTAATTTAAAAAGAATTGCCCCCGCTTCAACTTTTTTAGCATTCTTGGTCTCTAAACATAATTTTTCAGATCTTACTTGCATCACAAGTTGAAAACCTTGCAATGATTCTTCCCTAGATTTCCATGTGTAACATGGCTTCGAATGTGCTGCATGCAATACATGAGAGAAACAACAGGGATTGGGTTTTCCATTTGAATAATGAACAAGCTCATGACAGGGTAGTTAGGGGACCATTGAAGAGATCATCCACATCATGAATGGTCCACATTGGCGTTCTCATTTTCATGTGATTCTCTCTTATTTGGGAATTCATGTGCTTGGTCTTATCCCTTTGAAAAACCTTCTGTACTGGAGTTCTTTCAATTTTATAGCTTTAAATGCCTGAAACGATTGGAGTGAAAGTTGGATTACTTAAATTTGGAAATATGTGATATAGATGGATTTTATTTGGAAAAAAAAAAAAAAATGGTCAGCTAATAGATTGATTAACATGTGAAAAACAATCTTTACCAAAGAAATAAGTTTTTGTTTTAAAAAAAAAAGATAAACTATTTATAAAAGAATTTCCGCCTACAAGTGGACGCATTTATAATCTGGCTTTATGAGGCCTTCTTATGCCACACTTTTTTTATCACTGCAGCTCCTTTTACACAGATCATATTCTCCTTGATTTGACACTATGCCCGGTTTCATGCTCATTGAACATTTATTCACCGTTAGATTGAATCTCGAAAAAATTTATGGTAAAAAGGTCATTAAAGTTTAAGGTTGTTAATTACATCAATAGCTAGGATAATCTATATATGGGGCTATTTTTTGCATGATCACTATCTGTAAAGAGACCTTTCCTTTTTACCCCCAGCAATAGGAATGCATCCAAGTAGGCCACACGAGATGGACTGCATAAGCATGGGATACAACTCATAGGTGAAAGTCGACTTAACTATTTATATAAGTTAGCATACAATCGTTAAATTGACCTTAAATTATAAAATGTCTCAGTAAATCAAATCTAAAGTGAAGGATTAGAGGAAAAGATTCATAGGGCCAAGGCCATCCAATGACCACGCCACTGATAGAGAATAGTTCTCCAAAAGCATGAAGTATCATTTTCATACTCTCGTTTGAGTGGTGTTGGCATCCTAAATATCACACACATTCCCAGCGATCAATCCGGGGTCTTCAAGTTCAAAATATCACTCTTGTCGAGTAGCCCATCGTAGCGAAAATAAGAAAAAGGAAAAAAGAAAAACATTTACACCATACTTGACCAGCAAAGATGCAGATAGGCCTGTAGTAACTAGTAATTCATTACGGAGATCATGCTACATCTTTTTTTTTTTTTTTTTTATAACGCAGGGTGTCCCAGTCCTTTGAGCCAGAATAATCCATATGGGCGCAGGAGAGAAAGCTAGCTAAAATTCCCTTGTGGCTCCAGTGTGGTAGTCCAATTTCGAACCTACGACCTCCGGCTGCAAATCGTGGTCCTAGCCCAACTAAGCTACCATCGAGATGGAGTTCGGTGATAAATTTCATCTAATGGTATCCACTATAAATATAGATACCCCAGAGTCTTTCAGAATGGGTCAAAATGGATAACTTCAAGAGACCACTCCTCACTAAGGATGATGATGATGATGATGATGATTAAAAGTGATCATGGGTCGGGATAGCTCGAGCCCAGCCAGCTTGCAATGAGCTGGATTTGAACTGAGCTCTTATGCCCACAGGCTGGACCCAAGCCTTAAATTTTTTGGCCATGATAGTTAACCGATTGGGTCTTGGCCCAGGTAAGGTTAAAGGCTTCACTCTCGGCACAACATATCTAGCATAAATGAGTATTATATATACATTTTGCAAATGGGTTTGATATGGGACATGGGCTTGATTTTCAGTCATGTGCATTGGATTCGTCAACATTAGGCCCACAATTAAATGGGCCATGCTTGGACTATCTTTGGCTAGTTATGAACATTCCAAATGATTATGGTGGTGCCATCATCCAAACTAAATGGTGGGGTTTTACATAAAATTTGGTCCTTGGAACAATAAGAACTTCTATTCCCTCTACTTGAAAAGAAAAAAGGAAAAATAAAAAATTAACCGCAACCAAGGAGGTTTGGACCCATCGGAGTACCCACACAGGAGGGAGAGAATGTTCATATTACATGGGGAGAGAGCACCCACACACTTATATTAGGTCACCCACACATGCATGTGGAGCAAAAGCATACCGAGGGGTTGAACCCTGGGGAGTTGAGTGGGTTCCTAACTGGTTGCCCTCATTCTCTATTCGGTCCTATGTTGGACATTATTTTTCGGGTCTAGACTGAAGTATGAATGGACAACAAAGTATGTTCAAGGCTCATTCTTGAGCTAGTATAGAATTCCTAAGAAATTAAGCAATGTGATCCTGTCATACAAGGCTAAGTTTGGAGGAGGAAAGTAGAATATTCACAAAGTACCATCAAAAAGTTATCTAACCCAATCATTATCCTTGTAATCAAATCCTAATAAAAGTGAGCCTCTTATCTAAATCTCTGTTTTATATCCTTCCCCTGTTAGAAGTTACTTAACAGTAGATTAAGTGTATGTAGAAAATGTTCATATGCATCCATCTCTAACCATATTATGGTAAAGGACGACTTGATGGGGCCCACCTAAAGCCCCACTGATCACGGGACTGAAGGGATAGAAAGAGACATTTTGGATGGGTCCAAATATCAAGCTTGGGGTCAATCACATGCCTTTAACCCCTTCATCCGTGGCCCACAAGTTTAACGACGACTTTATATTAAGGAAAGATTTTTACCCTCGTTCTAATAGTTTAGTCCACTCAAATCGGTGAAAACTCGATGGATCCAATGTAATTCAGGGGGAGTCTCTTGTGCGTGGACGACTGGAATGGATCATAAAGTCGGCCCCCGCTATGTGTTCCTCACCAAGGTGAGGGATGGGTGCACATAAATATTTCCTTATATATTGAATGGTAAATAGAATTCAAATATTATTGAAAGTCATGATTAAATGTAGTGATCATGCTGGAATGTTAATGAGTACATTCATGTGGTTTGGACTCCATATACAAATAAAAGGATTAAATTTTTATTTAAAAAAAAAAAAGAGAAGAACAAAAGTAAAAAAATGCTGTAGAAATGATAAAATTAATCACATAGATCATATTAATAGAGAGAGAGGTCAGAGGTGACTATGGTATCTATCATAGCACGTACATTGCCATCCATTTGACAGATCGTCTATTCCAGAAATTTGTTTTGAAAACTGTTGTAGATGAGGTGGTATGAAATCATGCAATTGCAACAACTGCATTTGACATCTATGTTTTTCTTCTCTTAGACCAATTGCTGTCCATGTTAGGTAGGAAGATTTTTTATGCAAAGAGAGTGAAAGGAAAAGACCTAGCCATCTTAATCATCTGTCTGAGATCCCGAGGAGGTGGGCTCCACCATGAATTATATATCATGGGAGCCTATCTTCTTAATCCACTGTTAATCCAGAGTCAAAACACCCCTCTCACATAATCAAATTACACTCTAAATATTGAAGTAGGACTCACTACCAAATTGGTAATTCATTTCCTTGAGTTGTGTTTTAGTTATTGTTGGAATCACATCATCAATCTAATAGTGTGATTTATCTTATTTTAAAATATGAAAAAAAAAAAAAAAAGATAAATTGTGATTAACCAATTGTCATTTGCATATTGTTAAATTCACCATGATCTAATCTCCTATCCATTATGATCACTAAGATCTTGGAGTCAATAATTGTATGAAAACAAAACTAATTGAAGGCTTTAAGAGTACCTTCATCCATGCTTTGAAGCTGTGCAGAACAGTTCTTCCAGATGATGGCTTTGATCATCTTCAAAATATCTCTCTTTGACATTAAATATGATTGGCTTCTAATTGTTGAGGTGACAGGATTGATAGAAACCATTCAATGAATTTATAATTTAGCTTAGGGTTTTCCAGTCCATCAAGATTAGCAAATTTGTAGGGTTTTTTTTTTTTTTTTTTTTTTTTTTTTTTTTTTTTTTTTTTTTTTTTTTTTTTGTCATTTATATATCTTAGTTCTAGTAAAGTCATTATCATCAAAATTAAACATTTAGATTTTATTCAAATAAAAAAAAACCAAAAATAATTATATAATCAAGAGAGAGAACCACCATGTTCTAATAGATGACCTTTTCAATAATTAGATTTTAGAGATAATTTTATGAGCCGGCTTATTTAGGAGAGGTTTTTTTACAGGAATCTAAGATGCTGAGATTTCTTGATTGAGTATACAGTTGTCTCTCCTTTGCATTTTCAAATACCTTGCTAATTTGCTAAAACTTCAAATTCTAACTATCTGAAAAGTCGTTATTAACTTTTAAAATTCTCAAAAAAAAATTAAAACTTCCATTCAGCAGACATTATATGAAAAAATCTAATTTCTCTAACATGAATTCCTGAAAAGAAATGGAACAATAACAGAAGGCGCATGCCTCTTGAATGGTCTGCACCTCTATTGTGCTTTTTCTCTGGGGTAAAAGTGCAACCAAGTTAAGCACCAAATATGGGACCAATTTTGAAGAAGTCTCAGCCAATTTTCAAGTATCTGCTCTTACCTGGTCCCTTCTTTTGAAAAACTCAAAGCACCCTGGAGGCTGGATCCATCTGGAAGATGAAAAAAATAAGGACTTGGACTGAGTCACTGAGGCATGGGTGGGTAAATTGTTCATAAATGGTATCCCTGCACAGCCATTTTCTAGGAACTTCAATGCATGTGGCAGCTGACGATTTGGTTCTTCTTCTTCTACAGTGTAAATCTTTGAAAATCATTGTGGTTGACTGCTGCTATCCCAATGAATGATATGACCCAAGCTCATACGTCTTATGCTTTTGGCTGGTCATCCACAACATTGATCGGATAGTAAGACCCATGTGGCCCCATCAATCGCCTGCTTAATTTTAAAATATCCAACTTGCCGTTACATTCATGGCATGTAGGCTTAGATAGCTTGGTCTATAGATCCTTCTAATCAAATCTTCATTGCCCACCCTGTTTCTCTAATCATCATCTATCAAACATTATAAAATAGTTAATTATAAATTCAGGGTCCAACCACTCTCCCTCACGTCTCACGTGTAGGGTCATGTCTCACGTGTAGGGCCAGCCGATTTCGTGGACAGCCCATTACGTGAGCTACATAAGAACGACATGATCGAAATCTGCTTCGATACCATATAAGACACCATAAACCAACCCATAAGCTTAAGTTGATAAGTGAAATGCCCAAATAAGTATATCAAGCCTTGTCCAACTCAGGACTTTGGCGTTGTGGAACTGCCCAACACAAATCATTGTTTTAAATTTGGGCTAATATATATGTATGTGTTCTTTTAAGGATAGGAGTGATACATGATTTACACCCTAATTACTGATATTGACCAAGGTAAGTATTTTGTTTTTTTTTTTCATCCCTGACTAGGGGTTTTAACCCAAGAGAGCTCACACAAGTGGAAAGAAGAAGCCCACACCGTAAAACGAAGAGCCCACACAAATAAAAAGACTGGCATACCAAAAGATCGGTCTTTTGGCACCTGAATGACCTGTGGAGTTGCTAACCAACTAAACAACTCTTGAGTTTTGAGTTGAAATCAAGCGTCTCACTTCACTCAATAACCTATTTTGAGTTGACTTGGTTGAATTGAATTACTGGTACATAGCCTTCGCGCCCTAGGAGGTTTTTCTTTCCGTATCCCAGCTAAGAGGTTGGAACCTTGTGAGACTCGGCGAGGTGATAGGAACTGTACATGCAAATAGATACCACTCATGCATGTGAGGTGATTAAGACTCACACATACAAGGAGACACAACTTACACATGTGAGATGATAGCACAACTCAAATATGCAAGACGGGAGAGACCAGGTTTGAAGCTTGGACTCTCCAACCAAAATTGCCGCTCCTTACCACTGGGGAAGGATCTATTCTTGATGCCCTAAGAGTTATAATGGTTATAATTGTAGTCATTGTCGTGAATATCTCTCATATAAAATTATTGTCTGTGAGAAATGTCAGGACTTAAGATATTTTTAAATTTAGGGCTTTTCTTGAAATATTATCGGAAATATAAAAGAAAATATTTTTTTTAAAATATTAAATAAATAAATAAAAACTAGAGAATATTTAGAAAAACATTTTTATAGTTTTTTCTATTTCTCATTTGTAATACTTCCTCTCTTCGCAATATTTCTTTTTTTATTTTTTGAAAGTGCCTCAAAATTATCAGAAAATATTGGAAATACTATGATTTTTCCAAAATAGTACCAATTTTTGTAATAATAATAAACATTCCCTTCCTTAAATGTTGTCATGAGAACGACTCCTTACTCGAGTGGTAAGGTACGACAATTCTCACATGGCTGTCCAAGGTTTGAACCTTGAGTACGCCACATCTTTCCGCATATGCGGGCTTCCTTCTCATTTGTATGGGCTTTCTTTCCGGGTGTGCGGGCTCCTTTCATACTTGAGTGAGTTGTCTTCCTGTGTGTATGTGAATTCTCAATTGGGTTTCAACCCCTTAAATTGGTTACCCAAAAAAAAATGTTTGTGATGATAAGAAGAGAACCTAATAAACTATTACAATATGTTATTATTATGCCATTCATAATTGAGATGCAGCTTAAATATTACCATCCATTCCTTCCTTTATTCCCACTTCTCTGAAATGGTTGGTTGTTCTCCCTTAATTTGCAGCTAGAGCATGCTGTCCTATTCATTTCAATATTGCAAGATCTCCATTTCTTTGTAGTTAAGATACTTGGAGCATCTGCAACTACAACATCTCACTCATGATCCTAGATAGTACCATCCTTGAATGGATTAGAACCAGGAGATGCAATCATGCAAAGCCAGGTTAAGTAGGCGCAGAACTTGTCAAAGTCCAATAAACTTTTTTTTTTATCATGTAGCAGTAATCTCATTTTCAGCCAAGTAATATACGCCAAGGTCTACTTTTCTATAAATAAAAAATAATTTCTTGGACTAAATAAACCAATGCAGGCTAAGACACGACATGCAACACATACATGTAAATCAAACACACGAACACTAGACTAAATCCAAATCCAACCTTTAATAATTAATAGTCATTCATATTGATCGAATCAAGGACGCCGTCTACTTAGACCTCTAGATAAAAATCATCTCAAGCTGAGGGCCTGTTTCCTTTGAGATATTTATAAGAAGAATTACTAGTGTTGAGACTTTTGACAATGGTGTAAGAACATGTCTATGGAGAATTTATAATTTTTCATTTCAATCAAGGCCGGCTCGAGATAATTCGAGGCCTAAACCGACAATCTTAAATGCGGCATTTTCTATGTTTTAATATTATTATAAGTATTTTATTTAAAATTTATTTTTCTTGCTTTTTTGTGATGCGAAATTACTAAGTAAGTTTTTATATTCAAGTTTTGTTAACTTAAAAATCTTCAGTTTAGACACTGGTGGGGCTCGAAGCATTTTCACTTGTCCACCGTACGCACATGCACCATGAGTCAGGACCATCCAAGATGGATTATAAAGTTGTGCCACACGTATTAGATGTTTCATATGCACGGTGCTCATATGCACTGTGGGCAAATGAATAAATACCGGCAGGGGCCTTTAAGATCTATTTTTAGGGCTGAAATCCCAAGCAAAAGATCTAGTACAAATCTGAATGGGCCCCTATTGAAATATGATACATAAAAATAAAATAAAAAAAAGCTTGTGAAACAAGTCTTAACTGAATGTACGATTAAGATTTGATACACATGAACTGATAGAAATATAATGGTGTACTAAAATCAAATGAATTCCTAGCAATAGAAATATAATATAATAGGTCATAAATGACACTTTAAAGCCCCATAAAAATTTTGGTCGTATCTTCTTAGGAGTGAGTTATTATGGAGGCTTTTATTTTGAAGAGAAAAAGAAATGACAATTGAAAAGTTCGCTTTTTTTTTTAAATTTCAAAAATGCGAGCTGCTATTTGGCATTTCTGAAAGCTACCTGATTCCAATGCTATAAGTCTACAGATTGATCTGCTGATAAGTTACTTCTAGCATTTGAAATTCTCGAGTCAAGTATTTTATAAATCACTCGGGAGAGGAGAGGAGAGGACAATTGGAGAAGTTATACTTCGAATGAGGATTACCCACTCTAGACGTCATGACTGGCGTGCTTCAAACGCACATGCAGTTGACCTGTTTTTGATATTAGTACTAGAAGAAGCTACCATTACCCAGACGGTTTTTTGGCTATAATCAAACCATATATATCATCTTTCTGTCAACGTTACATATTCAAACACACTTACTTGTCTTCTTTAGCAATCACGACAGTTTTATTCAAACCTCTCTCGTTCATTTCTCCTTATCTTCACCTCGACTCCAACTTAAGAATAATAGCAAGTATAGATTTTCCATCCAGATATCTATTGAAGATAGTTGTATCCTATCATGCCATCAACTATCACCTATTTTTTTATTTAACATGGACTACTGATTTCATGCTCTAACTTCATATATTGAATTGTATCACTTACGATTTTGTTTTGAATTATTGTGTCAGTCTTTTAAAGCATTTCTATATTTTGTCACCCAAACATATGATCTCATCAGTAGCTTATTGCTGAAATGAGCCTAATGTATTTTCTCACAGTCACCATCCCGATCTGGCCATTGACTATAGTATATATTCATCGATTTCAGTGCCATTCGTTACGCGGGAGCTGGTGGAATTCACCTGCTGGGAAGTGGGCTCCACCCGAGAAGAAAGTATTGAAAAGTATTTACACTGCATCTACTAACACCTCAAGGTTTTTGTAGAAATGATTAGCTAAAAAAACTTAATATGGCATCAGAGTCAATTGATCATGAATCCTGACAAAAACGACTTAGCACTAAAAGAAATGTGTGTCGCTAAAAGTGCGTTGACTAAATTCCACTTTAGGGGATTAGTTTTGATAAGTGGGTTCTACGTGAGGGGAATTATTGAAAAGTACCCTTGTAGAGCAACACCACAAGAGAAAATTTTCCTCAACTAGCTTTTGGCAAAACAAAGAGATGTATCCATTTTATGTAGTTTGTTTTTTTTTTTATTATTATTATTTTATTAGTAGTTTGGGTGTCCATGCTAACTTTTGTCATGGTTTTAAAAAGGGCGTAGAGTCAATGTATTATTTATATTAAGTGTGGCTTTTGGTCGCTTGCATGACAAGTAATGAAGTCTTTGGTCATGTTTGTAGCATTGTCTTAATACGAACACAACATCAATCTCAGTCAACGGACTAAAATTTGCTTAGATAAAAGACTTTTACAAACATTGAATATAATTACGTTGACAAAGTGTTCAATTCATAGCCTTTATAGCGTCTATTACATGAAGTATATTTTTTTTAGTGATCTCAAAAAGAAACTATGAACTCATCTGAAGACATCCAAAACCTTCATCATTTATAACCATTTCTTAATAGCACTCTTCTCTAACAATGCAACGGGTAATATCCCTAACATCATACAGGGTCCCATCTGATAAAGAACACGACATTTCACAAAATCCAATGGTTGAGTTTAAGATAATCAAAAGGTTGTTAGTTGTAAATTTCTTGATCTTTATCACCATCTAGAATCAATTAGATCGTATACATCTGTGAATTACATCTCTTTCAAGTCTACACTACATCCTTCATTCAGGATTGAATATTGTGGATACAATTCAAGTAATTTATGAGTGTGAAGTCATTTAGCTTTTAGGAATTACAATAATGGAATTCAAC
Source organism: Camphora micrantha (assembly GCA_003546025.1). Classification (NCBI taxonomy): domain Eukaryota; kingdom Viridiplantae; phylum Streptophyta; class Magnoliopsida; order Laurales; family Lauraceae; genus Camphora; species Camphora micrantha. The sequence continues at coordinate 10,285,872 of QPKB01000008.1, forward strand.
ATACATGAAGCTAGCAGGTCCAAGTCTTGTACCTACTTGTTTTTATCTTACATGTACGTCAAAATCTCTTTGATGAAGAGGTCTACTTTAGGATGTTAATAATATTTGCTTTTTTTACTCTTTGGGTAAATACTCAAACAAAGGCTCACTAAGTTCCTCGCCATTAATTCTAAGGGGTAACTTAGTTGGTTTAAGACCACAATTTGTATTCGGAGGTTGAGGGTTCGAAACTGCACAACCACATTGGGGCTACAGAAGATTTTCCTGGCTCTCCCTAGGCCCGTAGAGATTATTCTGGCACAAAGGGTTCGGACACCCTCCATTATAAAAAAAAAAAAAAAAAAAAAAAGAGTTCCTCACCATCACTCTACAATCAAAGACTAGTATTGGCTATTGCACTGATGGTTAAGGGACCTTGCAATTAAGGGGGTGTGTGGGTATTTACCAAAGTGTTAAAAAGAAAAATCACAATTGCAAGTTAGTTATTGGAGCCGGAAACTTGTTTTAGTGGGGTGGGTGCTTTTGTGGCCACTAGCCTAGCCCCAACAACTAAAGATTTGCCATAACAATGTGTTTTTATGGCACATTTAGCAACAAGTGAGAAGTTGTAAGGATTCACAGATTTAAGAATTTCTTTTTAAGATGTATAGTCGAGGATCTCAAGTATGTTTATTTTGAGAAATATTTCTACAGCCCCTATTAAAGCCTCAAGGTTTTAGTAGAAATACTTAGCTGTGAGAATTTAATAGTATTATTGTATATAGCTAAAAAATTAGTATCGAAGCACAAATTTACAAAAATGAGAATTTTCTAATCAATGGGAGATTTGGACTTGAGAATACTAGCCCAAATCATCGGAACTTATAATTAACAAACGTAAATTTTCCATGACTTCATGAAATCCCAAAAAATGTAATTGCCAAACGTTATGAGGAAATTTAATTTTCTAAGCAGTATAAGTGGATTGATTGACTCGATCACCTAGTATTAAGCAACTAATGCCACAGTTGAAATGAGACTCATCTTTTTCACCGTTGTCTAAAACAAGATATCGTTACACTCACGGGACTCCCATGTCAGACCCCTGTGGGGGAACGCCCTAGGTAGGTAGGTGCCCAATAGCCAATAGGGAGTCAGGGGTGGGTGGGTGGGTGGGTGGGGTCCGGATCTGGTGAAATTAAATGCGACGGTGAAGTCGAGTGAATCAACCACGGTCCGTTACATTACTGTGGAGCAACCTCACCATAGACACCGTAGGCTCATCATGGATGGTGGGTTCATAGAACGTTTGGCCCATGTGACAATCCTAAACCTTATGCCTGGTTCTAAAAAATTCACAATTTTTTTATCAATCAATTATGGTAACAATTTTTTACTTAAAATTAAGTAAAAAAAAATCAATTGTGGTAAATGTGATCAAGAAGGTAGTAACTAGTGAATTTCTAGCATGTTGGATTACATTTAGATAGGCCCCAAGTAGTTGTGATGGGGTCTTCATTAACAAATTAATTATTCTCTTATATACCCATGCAAACTAGGGTTGCAATTTGGGTGGGGTGAAACCTGAACCAATGACTTGATCTGACCAAAAGTAAATTTTGATTTGAGTTTGTTAGTTTGTATTGCTCCCTTCCATTCTAGAAACCAGTTTGTATTGCTCCCTTGCATTCTAGAAACCAGTATGGAAAGCTTGTGTTCTTGTTTGAGCTTCATGTAGAATTTATATTTGGATGAGGCAAATCTGGTGGTGGGCACAGGAACCAGGCTTAGAATGTTGCCAGGATTAAAGTTATTCATTCATCAAGAAGGTGGGCAAATCAGGTGGTGCCTGGATAAAGTGATTTTGGACGGTGAGCTCTTTCTAAGAACCATGTTTCCAATAAAAGAAACAACTTGCACCAACTACTAGTCAAAGTTGGCCCCCTAAAGCAAAACTATATTTAGCTAAATGGTAAGCCAACTCATTAAACCTGATAGGAATATAGCTAAAGTCGATGGTAACAAAGTCATTGGCACAATCGATGATGTCCACTACAAAACAGTTCATGACATATCTTGAAAGATATGGTCACCTGTAGGCTCTAGCTTTAGATAGTTGATTGTAAAGAATTATTTTGTTGAAAGAGTAAAATTCTACGATGAAGCCCACCTTTTGAAATTACAGGCGGTTCAAAACGAACATCCTTATTGTGTATGGAATGTCCCCATATTTTACTGTAATAAGTGATAGCCCTATCACAAGATTGAACATATGATAAATAAGGTGGGTCGCACAATCTTATGCATTATTATTCATATGTTTTTAATTATGCATTATCCATTGTATGGTCAATCTTACTATGTGACTAACCCACATTTGAGTAAAATTCGGAAAAATTACATACAAATGAAGGGTGAACCTTATCTCCATTACTTTGTAAATGTAAGGATGCAATGAGTCGGGTTGAGTTGACTTGAGTTTAGATTGGGTTAACAGGTCAAGTAGAAAGTGTGTATTCAATACGAACAAAATTTGTTATTCATACACGGATTGAAAATGCCAGCCCTATCAACTTGTAAGGAAATCATGTTCAGATAGGGTTGGGAATTGCCACCCTTATGACAGATGATCATTTATATCCAGTTAGATATTGTCATCTTATAACAAGGACTGCAATCTATGACAGAGAGTCCACAGATCATGATTCAGGCCCCTGTTTGGTTGCCTTAAAGATACAGGCTCAGACTCCTGAAATCAAACATGTCGTCTTACACTGATAAGAGTTGACCACAAAAGCCACAAAATTGGCCTATGTTCAGAACATCACAGCCATCTGATCTTCTCCCTATGGTCTTATCAACCGACGTGGCCCATGTTCTTTTACATTTCTACATCGATGATGGGGCCCTTGATTAGACGACTGGATGTGATCCACTACATATGCCCATGGCCCCACACAACTGTCCCTTGATTGGTAGATCAATCTATCCAAGCTCTCTTTTGTTTCGAAATCGTTGCAATCTGTCAATGAAAGGAAGTTCCTAGGCTAGCATTCTGAATTTTGGATAGCTTTTTAACATATTGTCTGTCACAAGCAGGCAGCGGCGAAACTAGGAATTTTGTTTAGGGGGCAAAAGAAAAAAATAATAAAATAAAATTATAAAATTTAATAATAAAATATATAATAACCAAATTCTTAAAGTTGTACTCAATGTTCTTTCATTGAATTGAAATCACCAATTATTGTTTTAGTATTGATTTTTTCTACAATCTCAAGGTGGGTAATGGTCATTTTTTATGCATGTAACTTGTAAGTTACAATTTCAAACCCAAAAAAAAAAAAAAAGAGAGAGAGAGAGCATCCTACATCTAAAATCTGAACAATTAAAAAACGTGGTTCCACTAGTTTTTGTCTCCTTAAAATAAGTTTTTTTAATCGGATTTTTCTGACATGAATAATAATAATCAAAATAAAAAAAAATAAAATTATATCTCTTTATTCACAATGGGTAAAACTCCGGTTGAGCTAAAAAATTATGTAATAATACAACACAAATAGACATTGATTTTAAGCGAATTATATTTCAACATGAGCAACAAATTAAGATTGAAAATAAAAAATGATGTGTATTGAAATCAGTATATCTATGCAATTTAAAAAAGATTAATAAAAGAGAAAGTTGACTTGTCATTCTTCTTCTTTATTCATATCACAAAATTTCAGCAAGTCTACGAGGTCTCCAACATAAAGATGTAATTTCTCATCCTCCTCTCTTGGATCGTAAGATTTACGGCAATTATAGATAGATTAGAATGATGATTGAAAAATCTCTTCTCCATTCTCTATCAAGTATTCTTTCTCCTTTCCTTTCTTTTTTTTTTTTTTTCTTTTTTTCATTTTAAAATTTTCCCAAATTCAATAACATTTTTTTTTATTTTTCTAAAATCAAGACTATGTTTAAAAAATCTTTAAATGAAGAAGGGACCATCTAATGGATGGCCACACATAAGATGGCCAAAGGACTTACCTAGGGAGTTTTCAAATGTAAGAGGGGGCCATGCCCCTGGTCACAAGTAACGCCCACAGTAAGAAGGCTTCATAATGGGTCCACTATTGTCCTAAGTTTGAAAGTTCACATCCATCTGATTTTCCTTCACCCTTTATTCGTCTGAAATAGTACTAGTAGCATGCCATAAGTTATCTGCCCAAAATAAATGCCATGAGAAATTTTTAGACACCAATGCAAATTCTAAACTTCCATAAGTGTCAAGTCAAAATCAGAATTATACATTTTATTTCTAAATTTATTGTGCCAAATATAAAAAAAAAGGTGCACCTGATCTGCCGAAAATAAATGCCTCCCATCCTCCCCAATGTTCACCTTATACTGAGCATCTGTCCACGCCGGTGTTCACCTTATACTGAACACCCGTCACCGGTGTCCTTCTAAAAAAATTCATACCATTCAAAAAAAAAGAAAAAAAGAAAAAAGAAGGGGGCAAGTGAGATGAGATGCGCATGACCACTTGGGCAATCTCCTATTCTCAAAGTTTTAAATATATAATTATTGAGTTAATAGTGAAATATATGAAAATGACCTTAGAGTGATTCCTACTATCAAGATGGTTGTGAAATCATACTTATGACAATATATGTTGTGATTTCACAACACTTTGTGGAAATTATTTAAGAATTCATTCACTTTGTACTTGATTATATATTCAAAAAGTAATTTTTCATTAAAAATCCCTAAAAGATGGTTTTTAAGACTATATAGGAAGGAGAAATTAGCTTTTCTTGCACAAATTATTCAAAATCACCCCTTTATTTTGTATTGCCATTTCTAATCCATTAGAAAAAGAAAAAAAAAAAGGTGGGGTAAGGCCACTTCTTTAGATAATTAAAAATGTGGGCCCCACTAAATGAACAACTTTTAAATGCTCCTATCTATTCACCAGAGGCGGCCCGGTGAGGCTAATAACTCAATACTCAACAGTCACGGGTCATAAATCCCAGCTCTGACTTCCCAATTCCCAGCGCCCCAACCCCACCAGTCAAATCTACCATGCCCCCACGACAGCGACCGCCTCTAGCCGGTCACAACCGGCCGTCCCCGGTCACCCCTCTGTATCTCTCTCTCTGTAACCCAAATGGCAGAGAGTCAGAGAGCAAATAAAAAAGCAATCTTTCAGGTTCTGCTTCTCTCTTTATTTTACTTCTATCCTTGTTTGTTTGTCTTGGTTGCTAATACTGCTGAAAAACAAATCGGAACTGAGAAATCTGGTTAGCTTTTCTAGCTCTGTATTCTCACATTGACAGAACCCATCGCTTCCTTTCCTTAGATTTCTGCTGCATTTCTTATGTAATGGGCGACATGGGTGCTGAGGATTGCTGGGTATGTCTCACTTTTCTCGGGTTCTTCTGTCTCTGTTTCCAAGTTCAGGTCTTGAACTCACAGAACACTACATGTAACTCTGGTGACTTGAGAGCATTGAATGATTTTATGGATGGTTTGGATTCTGGGGTCCCTTTCTGGAGAAATGCATCTTCATCTGATTGTTGCAGTTGGGTTGGAGTCAATTGCAGTGTGCCTTCTTGGAGTTTGGAGAAAAGGGTCGTTGAGCTGAATCTTGGAAGTATGGGATTGAAAGGTGGTGTTTTGGAATCCGTTTTGGCGGGTTTGGATCAGCTTAGAGTCCTTAATCTCTCTAGAAATTCTCTCAAAGGCGCTGTGCCTTCGGGTTTGTTTCAATTGCAGAGATTGGAGGTTCTTGATTTGAGTTACAATGGTTTCAATGGCTCGGTTCCTGCGGACATTAATCTACCATCCATCCGGGTTTTCAACATTGCTGGCAATTCATTCATGGGTTCGCAACCCCGCCTTGTTGGGTCTGTGAATTTGATGGATTTCAGTATCAGTTACAATTCATTCTCGGGTTCCATTGATACAGGTATCTGCAACGTTTCGAGAAGAATTCAAATTCTTCAACTTTCATCAAATTTTTTCTCTGGGATTGTGCCTGCTGGCTTTAGGAATTGCAGCATTCTACAAGAGCTCTCTCTTGATTCCAATAATCTGACGGGGACGTTGCCAGATGATCTATTCGGGTTGGCTTCACTGTCGCGGTTGTATCTTCAGGACAATTCTCTATCTGGGCAGGTGAGCAACGGAATTGGTAATCTTTCTAACCTCAGTCATTTGGATCTCTCTCTTAACATGTTCTCTGGGATGATCCCAGATATTATTGGTAGCTTAGGTGGGTTACAGTATCTTTCTGCTCATTCAAACAACTTCAGAGGTCAATTGCCCGCATCTCTCTCTAACTTGTCTATGCTCCAATTCCTTAACTTGAGAAACAATTCAATAGGGGGAGAGATTGTTCTTAATTGTACTGTGATGACCCATCTCAGCTCCCTTGATCTCGGTTCTAATCGGTTTGGTGGTCGAAATCTTGTTAATCTTTCCTTGTGCAAGGAACTTAGAGCCTTAAATCTTGCTAGAAATGGCCTTGATGTCGAAATCCCTGAGAGCTTTAGAAACCTTCAGGCTCTCACTCACCTCTCATTGACCAACACTGGGCTTCGGAACATTTTTGTGGCGCTGAGTATTTTACAACATTGCAAAAGCTTAAGTAAGCTGGTGCTCACCAATAATTTCCACGGGGAGGATATGCCCCTCAATGGGATTCAGGAATTTGGCAACATAAAGGTTTTTATCGTTCCAAACTGTGGCCTAAAAGGTCAGATTCCATCTTGGTTGGAGAGATTTAGTGAGTTGCAGCTATTAGATTTATCTTGGAATCAGTTGTCTGGAACTGTCCCTCCATGGATTGGCAATTTTAGCTCTCTCTTTTACTTGGATTTATCGAACAATTCTCTCACTGGAGAAATCCCTGATAGCTTGACTCAATTGCCTGGCCTAATTTCCCGCAACATCTCACTGGCAGACCCTCCTATGGACATTCCATTCTTTAGCAGAAGCAATAAAGGCACAAGAGGGTTGCAGTATAATAAGGTTGCTAGCTTCAAGCCAACATTGGATCTAAATGAGAACAAACTCACTGGCGTGATTCCACCAGGTTTCGGAAAACTGAAGAAGCTCCATGTGTTGGACCTGAGCAGGAATTTGCTCACAGGAATCATTCCTACAGAGTTATGTGGCATGACAAGCTTGGAAGTTCTTGATCTCTCCTTCAATAATCTCTCAGGCAGCATACCCTCGTCTCTAACCAATCTGAGCTTTCTATCCGACTTCAATGTAGCAAACAATCAGTTGTGGGGTGCTATTCCTTCGGGGGGCCAGTTCTCGACCTTCTCAAATTCAAGCTTTGAGGGAAACAAGGATCTCTGTGGCGTGCATCTTCCACCTTGTCAGGATCTTATTCCATCCCTATCAAGAAGTAAACAACGCACAAATAGAAAAATCATTATAGGAATGGCTTTGGGGATAGGATCAGGTACATCTTTGATTCTTGCACTTGTGTATGTTTTTGTGTCAAGGAACCATGTTCAGAGACCTAATGACATCGAAGGAGAAGTGGCTGGTACAAAAGACGAGTTAGAGCTATCGGGGTCAAAATTGGTTCTTCTATTTCAAAACAAGGACAACAAAGAGATCACCATTGATGATCTATTAAAATCTACCAACAATTTTGACCAGGCCAACATCATTGGATGCGGGGGCTTCGGCCTGGTCTACAAAGCAGCTCTGCCGGATGGAAGAAAAGTTGCAATCAAACGGATGTCAGGTGAAGATGGTCAGATTGAGAGAGAATTCCAAGCTGAAGTGGAAGCCCTTTCTAGAGCTCAGCACATGAATCTTGTTTCACTTCAAGGGTATTGCAAGTATAGGAGTGATAGACTGTTAATCTACTCATATATGGAAAATGGAAGCTTGGACTATTGGCTGCATGAGAAGCTCGATGGTGGTTCAGCACTAGATTGGAACACACGACTCCGAATAGCTCAAGGAGCAGGAAGGGCATTGGCTTACCTTCACCAATCATGCCAGCCCCACATTCTTCACCGCGACATTAAGTCAAGTAACATTCTCCTAGATGAAAATTTTGAAGCTCATCTAGCTGATTTCGGCCTTGCAAGGCTCATGTTACCATATGACACTCATGTGACAACAGACCTTGTTGGTACCTTAGGGTACATTCCTCCTGAATATGGTCAAGCTTCAATTGCGACTTTCAAGGGTGATGTTTATAGCTTTGGTGTTGTTCTTTTGGAGCTTCTTACCAGCAAGAGGCCCATGGATATGTGCAAACCTAAAGGGCGCAGAGATATGATATCATGGGTGCTTCAGATGAAGAAGGATGCGAGGGAGAGGGAGGTGTTTGATCCGTTTATTTATGACAAAGAGCATGACAAGCAGATGATGGAGGTGCTGGATATCGCATGTCTTTGCTTGAGTGAGTGTCCTAAATTGAGGCCATTCATACAACAGATTGTGTTGTGGCTTGACAGTGTTGGAGTGGATCGCCAAGAAAGTGATGCAAGCTAACATCTTTATGGCAACAAGAAGGAACTATTTTTTGTGTTTCTCTACCCTAGTTTATGCTATCAATATCAGCAGTGGAGCTCGATCTGGCTGTAAATTACCATTTCACATTTGCAAATTTTTGTAAAGATTTGATCTGGGTAACTTCTACAAACTTGATGGGAAAGGATCTAATAAATGCAATTAGATATGGTTTCGGTACACCTGTAAGTTAAAGGTATTCCTCTGAGGCCATGCATAGGAGAATTATCTCTCTGGGCCTATAAAACCATTAGTGTGGCCAAGTATAAGACCAAAACTCCACAAAAGAACTGTCCTACTTTGTACTAACACTGGGTCAAATGTTACTCCACTTGGAGTCGGGTCCACTACTGGATTGATCATGTGTGGAACACACTGTTTCTCTCTGTTTTTTTCTTTTTATGCATTACATTTTCAACACATGATCAATCTTACTTGGGCCCTGCTCTGATTGGAGTGAGAGTTATTTCATGTTAATGCATACTAGGACAGTAGCTTTTGACAATTTTTATTTCACAGGTAGGCCCCATGATGGATATATAGGCTGGGCTCATAGCATTCTCTGGATTGGCATCAGAGGATCGGAATTCCTAGGAAAGGCAAAAATATATGTTTCTTCATAGAAATTTGTATATCATCATTATTAGTTGTGTAAAATGAAAATTTCCCTTTTTTGATTTTTTGGTGCGAAGAACATTGTCAGGTAATTTATTAGTACCTTTAAAGTGTGCAGTTTGCTTTGTAAATTAATAGATTTTTCTTTAAGGCCACCATGGTGGGTCTTTTTCGGAATGAATTGGAATTTGTAGTTTCATGGTGTATCTGGAATCTGAATGCACAAAATATATCAATTGTTTGAATGTTGTTGAGGTCAACGTCCACCTTCTTCGCTCTTGAGCGGTCATAATTGTGGTTGAGCCATTGCCCTCACTATAAAACCATTGTTGTGCCATTTCCTATCACCAATTGGTTTTGGGATAAGTGGTAGCTCAATGAGGTGTAAGATCCTACAAGTGGTATCAGAGCTTGGTAGGTCGGGTGTTCGATTCACGGGATACGCATTTTGCGAGTTGCGCAAGAGTCGTGGCGAGTGTGCCGTTGAGAGAGGGATTGTTGAGGTCAACGTCCACCTTCGCTTTTGAGCGGTCATAATTGTGGTTGGGATTTTTGGAATAAGTGGTAGCTTAATGGGGTGTAAGATCCTACAAATGTTATACTAGAATAAATCGTTACCAATTTTCTTTTCTTTTGTGGCTTTCATAGAAATCGGTTAGGTGAGAAACCATTCTGATTTTCCTTTCCAAATAATATCAATCTTACAACTATTGTTCATTCTCATAGAAATGGCAGAAAAACATTTTATCTCCTTCTCTTTGATTGTGCCACTAAAATGCACTGTATTGGGCAGTGATCTGGTCCATGTAGCATGCAAAGCTGATTGTGATTTGGGGTACACCCAAGCACACCCTTCTCATCATGAAAGTGACTCGGGAAAAAAAAAAAAAAAAAAAACCAACAGTCTGAGACAACAAGACAGAGACTTCTATCCTGATATCCCTGAAGGACAACCAAGAATGGCTGCATAGAGGGAAGACACTGATTGCGGTACGCATTCAGTGAGATTCAATTCTGCAAGGGCATGCTAGAAGCAGCACAAGTGGGCAGACCTGCATCTGTCATGCTAATGAAATCTCATATATGTTTGAAGACTAAAGGTAAAATATCTGTTCAGAGTCATATTGAAGCTAATGGTGTTCCTCAATTGCTTTATGTGACAAGATGACTGTCCTCTTTTGGCCAAACGAAATCCTTTTGTACCTGCTTTTTTAATCTGACTGTCATTACCCAAAGTAGATGAAACATATCCTAAACTTGCTTTTTGTGCTATTGCTCACTGCTCTGGTTCTGTATTAGTGAAAAGTGTACACTTTGAAATCAATAAGGCATCTTCTTTCTGTCAATTAAACTATATCTTAGATTAAGTTGGCTATCCTTGTATAGCAACAACCAAAATTGATATTGACTTGGATTGCTTACAAACAATTTTTTTTGTGACTTTTTTGTTTTTTACTTTTTAGTCCAACCTATAGTATCAGTAATCAATTTAGGCTGTGTGTTCTTGGGAGGGAGGGAGAGAGACCATTTTTAATAATATGGAAGGACTCTATCAAGCTAGTAACCACTACAGAGCATTGAATCTTGACCAACTTGCTACGAAGGTGAAGCAAAATAAGTCCTCTGAAAATGATAATCCTAAAAGACTCCCCGATTTACAGAATGCAATGAGTTGAGGCTAATGATCAGAATGTATTTTGTACTAAATACAAGCTCAACATCTGATTTGTGCTACAATTGAAATATAATACAATTATTTGCATCTGCCATCTAACTCTATTGAATGTTAATACGGATTGCACAATGAAACTTTGATGCTATTACTTCCGTAAAAATGCTATTAGATGAAGTGGTTACCCATGCTATTAGGGGAAGTACGCTTTACATTGGAGGAGGCTATAGTGGTCGAGGAACAGATGGTGGATTATTAGTATTAAGATGCCATTAATTTTTTTAATTGCTTCTCACAAGCTCTTTAGAAAAGTTGGAAGTAGGAAGTGGGGTTTATATTTTTATCAGTGCATTGATGATTTTATTAAAAAAAGATTATATTCTCAATTTTAGTAAAAATAATACGTATTTTTTTCTTGAAGCATGTAGTATAGTAAGGCTTACTACAAAATGCAGGTGACATGTAAAGGTTGAGGAAGATTTGAAGATGACTGTACGTTTTGGTTTTCATGACTTCATCAAACTTGGTAACTAGGATTGAGTTGGCTTCCTGCTATAATTGTAAAATCTTCTCATTGGCATGGGCCAGGTGCAGAACTTCACAGGAATATGAGTATATGACCCATCCAAGAATTATTTTGCTGATGGGCTTTTCGTCTCTCAGAATGGTGGAAGAATGTAAAAGCAATTGCGGGTTCCACTTGCACCCATTTTGAAGACTTCAACCAGTGGATGGATAGGAACCACCATCTTGTAGCCCCAAATCATCCTCATTGGATGTTCAAAATTAAGGGTTGGCTACGGATGGCTAAACTAAAACTTTCGCATCTGTCCATTTTTGTGGGTCTTTGATGGTGGACCGACTATCAAATAAAACGGCGGGCTTAATCATCCAATAAAGATTATGTTCAAGATACAAATAATCCATGTTGGCACCCCATTCTTACTGTGCTTTGAAGCCATCAAAGGCAACTTCACTTTGTAACACAGTGCATCTCATACTATATTAAAGTGCAGTCTCTTAAAGTGCTGTGTTTCTCCATTGCCATGGTTTATCTGCTTGGTTATATGATATGATGAGAAAGGGCTAGAGTCAGAGAAAGCTGTCACCACATTCAAATATGAAAGAAAAGAAGGTGGAGAAAATAGAGGTTAAAAAAAAAAAAAATTGTTCACAGTTCAATCCTGGGATGTCTTTCCACTGTATAGAGACAATTTTTGAATATTATTGATAAGATCTGAGCCATTACGATTCATTTGCTTAATGATCAGGATCACATACGGTCCGAAAACTAATTTTGACTCATCTTGACCTTGCCAAGTCAGTTTGAATATTGAGTGGATTTGAGTTTTTAGACTATTTCTCATTAACCTCATCATCTTAGCCTTGTTCCACTACCCTGAACCGGCCTTAATGCAACTGGCTGAAGGTGTCATTGCTTTTGGCTCACATGCCTTGCCCAACTTTTTATTGGTCCAGATTTGATGCTGGTGATGATGAATACTTAGGTATATATTGAGTATGATTAATAATGGTTTCTGGACTTTGGAATAATTAATCAATACCACGAATGGTAATCTGTACTTAATTTCAAAAGCTTTCTGGGATGTCCCTGGTAACCAACCAACAATCAATAGCCATTTGCAGTGTTAGGGTCAATTAGGAAAATTGGGGTACCATCAAGTCTGCAAATTTAAACTTGCTCCTCCAATCAAGGGGCTCACCTCCATACATGCCAATCTGGAAGGTAGAAAAGGGTTGGAAAATAAGTATGGCTTGGGAGCAGGAATGCATATGGATATTCCATTCTCTGATTGTTCGGAGGTTTTTGATCTATGAAAAATCGGGTTTGGATCTATTTTATGCCCTGATTCGTAAACTGAGTCTGCATCCGGGAACCCAATTTAAGTTGCGATAGCTAAATGGGTCCAGTCTCGAATTCATATAGGTTCCGACCCATAGACTCAGGATCCGGCTCATGGATGTGTGTTTGTAAGATATCATTATTGACTTTGTACAGGCTAATATAAAAAACTTCATGTAACAACCTATATATTAGTTATAAAGATGTTCAGATTTCTTACCTGTGGAAGGTGGACTTGATGCACCGTTATTATTGGGTTAAATGATATCTCTTTTTGGAAATTATGGTTGAATAATATCCCTATTTTAAGTAAAATAAAAAATAAAAAATAATCTTGGAACTGATTTTGGAACTGAACTTGGTCCTCTTATTGGAACTGAGTCCGGCATCAGGGAAATAGGTTCCAAGCTGAAACCAAATCTGGAATCTTAACCGCCTTTACAAAACGGTTCCAATTCCAAGTCTAGTATGGATTCGACTCAGAACCGACCCGTTTGCATCATCACTTGGGAGGAGGAATCAAATGAGCAGGACTTGGCAATGAAGGTGGATTTTCACCTGTGGGAGACCCGCACAAGGGCAGCTTAAGATTTTCAGTCCCCATGGTTTACACAGGGATCCTACATTACTACCTAACCCTATGCAGCCCTCAAAAACTCTACAGAATAAGGTCTTCTTTTTTGGCTCAAGAGCCAAGTTAATACAAAATCTTTGCAGCATGGGCGGCTCCACGTTGATGACAGTGGGGTCAATTGACCCCACTGAGATCTGAAAAAATATTTAAAAATAAAATTTTTTATGTCTTGAATTAAACTTATGGGAAGCTTTTGACCCCACTTAATTTAAGAGTTTCACCCCACATTAGCTTGCTTTACACATTTTCTTTGTTGCTATGGTTGTGATCAAAAGTCACCATAAAATACTCAATGCTTAAGTTAATGGGCCAATTGTCTACCAAAATTAAAAAAAAAAATTTAATGGGCCCACATTATTGATATGCGCTCTAGCAATGAGTTTTTAGAACTTAAAGGAATTTATGACATTCTTAGAAAGTTAGTGGAGACAAAGATATCATATACGAATTTGTTTATCTGCTTCTAAAATTGGCGTTGATTTTACCAACTGCGATGGTAAAAAGAGCTTTTCCAGGAATGAAGTATGTAAATAACATGTTGCGTAACCGAATGGGAGACCAATGGATGAATGACTGTTTGGTTACATATATTGAAAAGGATGCGGTTGCTAGTCTTGATAATCAAGCTATTATGTAATGATTTTAACACATGAAAATCTGTTGAGGGCAGCTACAGAAGTTTATGTTTTGGATTATCTTTTTGGATTAAGAGCTATTAGTAACAATGTATTAAAATTTATGTTTAATTTTTTTTTTTTTTTGGAACTCAGTATTATCTTTGTCGAATTATCGAAAATGGATTATTAAAATTTTATATTATATTTATCGAATTATCGGAAGTAAATGATAGATGTAGTTAAAGGGAAAAATAATTTATTCGATTTGCGAAAAATAAGCCTTTTGTTGACCCCACTTACTCGAGTTCCTAGAGCCGCCACTGCTTTGCAGGTCTACCAATTTGAGGGCTGGGCTTGGATAATACCAAGCTGGTTCAGCTCTCTTATTTTCTTATTTATATACATGTGAGTTTGTTTAAGCATATATGCGGGTTTTATTTGAGTATGATTCTTTTGTAATTGTTATCACAGTTCTTACATGGGCGGCGGCACACTGATCTCAGTGGGGTCCATTGACCCCACTGAGATTTGAAAAAATATTTAAAAATAAATTTTTTTATCTCATGGATTAAAATTTTGAGTTTGACTCCACATAAACTTTTGAGTTGGACCCCACTCAATTTAAGTGTTTCACTCCCACATTAGCTAGCTTTGTACATTTTCTTTGTTGTTGTGGTAGTGAACCAAAGTCACCGTAAAATACCGTCCACCTAAGTTAATGGGTCAACTGTCTACCAAAATATATAAAAAATTAATGGGCCCACATTTCTAATATGTGTCTCTAACCAAAGAGTTTTTAGAACTTAAAGGAATTGGTGACATTGCTAAAAAATTAGTGAAGACAAAGAAGGACCTTGTCTACCAATTGGTTTATTCGCTTCTAAAATTGATGTTGATTTTACCAGTAGCATCTGCAACGGTAGAAAGAACTTTTTCAGCTATAAAATGCGTATATAACAGGTTGCGTAACCAAATGAGAAATCAATGGATGAATGACTATTTAGTTACATATATTGAAAAGGATGTTAGTTGCTAGTGTTGATAATAAAACTATTATGCAATGATTTCAACACAGGAAAACCTGTTGAGGGCAGCTGTAGGAGTTTATGTATTTAGATTTTCGTTTTTGATTAAGAATTATTGGTAACAATGTATTAAAATTTATGGTTTTTTTTAGAATTCAATATTATCTTTGTCGGATTATCGGAAATAAATTATTTAAGAATTTTATATTATATTTGTTGAATTATCAAAAGTAGATGACACATGTCGATAAAGGGAAAAATAAATTTATTTGATTTGCGGAAAATAAGTCTTTTATTGACCCCACTGACTTAAATTTCTAGATCCGTCACTAGGTTCTTATGTGAATTTTGTGTTGTGTTTACGTGATTTTCATGTAATTCTTATACGAGTTTTATTTAATAAGCCATATATGATTCTAATATGATTTTTTTTCCAATGGCCAATCTACATGCACCCGAGCATGATTCTTGTTAGGTTTATGATTTGTATCCTGATTTATCGAAGTGGTCCATTGAGTTAACCAATGCCCGGGCTCAGGTCGAAGAGTATTTTGGTTATTGTACCCTAGAATCTGAAAGTGTGAGTCGTTGCTATCTTGCTATAAATGTATGTGGTTTTTCCAAACCATTTAAAATTCTCATCTCTCTTGTGTGGCAAAGTTGATCGATCGCACGCACACAACAATTCTTAAATGATCATCGTGTTAGATGTGTTCTTAATAGCATGATATCATTGTCTTTATTATTGGTTGTTAATGTTTAGTGCCATATTCATATTCAACTTCAAAGATCTACCTCTTGGTTTGGGCTTGCTAAAAAAATCTCAATGACCCTTTTAAAGAAAATTACAAGACAATTTATTATTCTTTTCTTAATCTAGGAATCATTTACGTACGTTGTTTGATATTTAATTAATGAGAATTCACTACAAAACACTCAAGAAACTTTTACAAAAGAATCACTCTAAAACCTCGATAACATGGATTAGCAAAGAAAAACACAGAGATGATGAATTAGGGCAGCACCGTACATTTTTTTTCCTATAAAATTGCCATTTTTCATTTTCAATCCCATTTTCCTCTGAGCCAGCCAAACATGGCATGCCAAACACAAATGTTCCCGTGGAATTGCCAAACAAAAACTAACAGGGCATTTCTGCGAATTCACTTTACGAAGAAAGGGACATTCCCGTAGATTTGTTCACACCTGATTTTCACCCACTTCATTTGCTGAGCCCACTCACATTCTGAGCTCACCACATTAAAAACATAAGCTATCCCACATTGCTGAGCCCACCCATAAATTTTTTTACAGATCTGCCCCTTCTCCTCTTCCCTCTTTTCTCCTTTTCCTCTTATTTCTCCTTTTCCTCTTCTCATCTTCTTTCTCCTCCGCCCCTTCTCTTCCCTCTTCTTTCTCCTTTTTCCTCTTCTACTCTTCTTTCTCCTCTCCCCTCTTAAACGGAACCTCAAAATAAAAAAAAATGTTTGTATTATGTACAGATCCGTGCACACTGCGTACCCGTACATAATGTTTTTGCTAGACGTATGAAAATCATGCACGTTTAATATGTACGGATCTATATATCTTTGCATAAATGAAGTTAAGAGTACATTCGGAATTTCACATGTGAGTATTTTGGTAATAAAAAAAATTTAAAATGTGGGTGTGCTTAGCAAATGATGCGGTGCATTTAGGATTTCTCGATACTTCCATTTCTGTTTCCTCCCTCCGAATCCGTTGCTCGATTATCATCAAGATCCGTTTTCTCTTCCTCTTCCTCCGAAAATGTCCACAACAACAACAACCTCTTCTTCTTGTAATTTTATCGTCTAACCCAACCCTAGATGATGATGCCATTTCAATTCTTTCAATTGCATTTCCTTTTTCTTTCCAAGCCATACCCAATAGGGATTGCTAATCTTTCCCGCCATTTTGTTAGACTTGTACTCACACCGGCAATGTTGCATGGATTCTTCTTTCTTTAGCTTCATGTGAAGACTCAAACACTTGTTAAAGACAAACAATGTCAGTAGAATGATGTAAATTAGCAGGCACTTGGTCAGGAGAGAGAGAGAGAGAGAGAGAGAGAGAGAGAGAGCTGAGGTTGAAGAGATGAGGACGGGAAGCGCGAAGCTGGTTGCGGAGGCGCTGCTTCAACGTTTTCTTCCTCTTGCCAGGCGCCACATTGAGACCGTGCAAGCCCAGGTAGTAATCTTTTTTTTTTTTTTGGTAACAAGTGAAGATTTCAGACATTGATATCATTGTGTATCGATTTGTATAGCTGAGAGTGAGACTGAGAGAACTTGGGATTGGTGCATAGATCTGTAAAAATGCGGATTTCCACTGGCCCAAATCATCCAATATAAAAGTGGTTTTTCATGACTTTGTGGACAAATAATGCGAATTCATAAAAGGTTGGTGAATGTAAATGGTTTAAATTTATCAAAAAGATAAGACTATGCTGGAATGATTTGGTACGCGTCGCGAACCCAATTTTCGAAAGCACATATGACTTTTGTTTGATAAAAAAAGTTTTTAGAGACCAACATTTGTTTTTCTTTGTGGTTCCTTGGCAATAGAGGTTAGAGATGATAGATGCTCGGTCAACTCTCAAACTCTCAATACTTGGTATTAGTGTGAAAAAAAAAAATGACTTGTTTTGAAGCCCTGCAGGGTGAGGGCCGGCTTTGATCGGCTGAGGTCCGGCCTTGCATATATTGAGGGTAGGGTAAGGACAACCCTGTGGAATAGGACTCTCAAAACACCCTTTCAATAACTCTTGGATTTGTGGAAGAAAACAACCCTTATCTGTTATTTTGCTACAAGTGAAACCTTTGACTCAGTAAGGTTTTAATGTTGATGGGAGAATCTTTGACTGGATTTGGGCCCCCACAGCCCGCCGCATTTAGTTATTTTCTAGTCCTACTCAAATTTCCATTGCCTATGTCATATGCCTGATACTTGTGACATTATTTATAAACTTTTTGGAGTTTTGACTCCTCAGTTGTGGGTTGTTTTGTTTTCGGTATTTTGTTATTTTGTTGATTCTCACAATTCTTGTCATGGAGTATAGTTTAGGAAGTGTGTTTTTTCCTTAAGTTTTGTAAGTAACAAGTTTTTTATTTCATTTTTTATACTCTTGATGCATGCCAGACTACTGGGCCCCGATTAAAAGTATATTCCAGAAGGCCCAAGGCCCACAAGGCCTAGTAGTGACAAAATCTTCAGAACGGGAGTTTCTAGTTTTAGACTTTTTAGATGTTTTCCCAAATTTCATAGAACTCTTTAATTGCTTTGATTAGGTAGTTTCTAATTTCCAAGATTCTTAGTATTCTTAGAATTAAGAAGTTTCTTAGTAGTAGAGATTGATTACTAAACTTATGTTGATACTCTATTATATATAGGAAGTAATCCCTTCTCTTGGGATATACAGAAATTAATTGATAAGTGAGTTTTCTCAATCGTGTGATGTTCTCTTTGTCTTTGGTGTGAGACCTAGACACCCTATCTAAGCCGTTGGGCTTGAGGAATAGCCCGTTGGCTATCCTCTTTTTCCCTACGTTGCTTCAACTCTTTACTTTTTTTTGGATGAATTCCATTTCCCACTTCATTCTAGGATTTAGCTACTTGCAACAATGCTTGGTTCATCTCTAGTTTTTGAAATAATCTTGTATGTTCTATGTTAATCAGTTATCTACCATTGGGACTGCATGCACATTATTTATTGGATCATCTTGTCTTTGAGCTAATGCCTCGAATTATTCGAGGCTAAATGGGCATTTTTCTCCACTCATTACTTGTAAAATAACCAGGACGGACAGTATCTTCGGCCATCAGATCCAGCTTATGAGCAAGTCTTGGATTCTTTGGCTATGGTGGCTCAACATGCACCGATACCCCTTCTAGAAGCTCTTCTTAGGTGGAGAGAAAGGTATTTTTCTGTTTATCAATTCTATGGAGTTAATAAAAATATGATAAATTCCTTCTGTACATATGATGCAGTGATATCTTTTATAAATTTTATATCCTGAAATTTAATTTCATTCATGAAGAACACTATCTGATACTTGCCATAAATATTTCCTGCATATATCTGTGATTCTATCAGGATTTACTGCCTACTTCACTGGAATTAATTCTCTTCTGGTATTACCTGACCATTTATTTTCATCCCAATTACACTATATTCGCATATAGGTGCTAAAGCTTGATATATTGGAAGGGGATCCTTATAACATGTGATTGTGACATATATGTTTAATCTTCATATACGACATAGTAACTTGCTTTAATAGAACTTTGTTGTTAATCACAGAGAAAGAGATAATCAAAATTCTTGTATGACCAGCCCATCCAATGAATGGAACAGGCTGCCTTTTGGGCTAGATCATCTCAATTGTGGGCCATAACTCTGTTTTTTGGTCTGGATGAGTTGCAAATGTGAGAGCGAAGTGTGTGGATGAATGGGTCTAGGGAAACTTGTATGCTTTAGTAGTAGTTAAAATTGTAGGAACATTTTTTTGTAATGTTATGAAGCTTATGGGAAATGTTGCTTTTACTGAGTGGTTTTTGGACTATCTAATTTTCTAGTTATTTAAAACTTTCACTTCCATTGCAGTGAATCCCCAAAGGGTGCAAATGATGCCTCTACATTCCAGAGGAAGGTATGCATTGCTGTTGTGTTTTTCTTTTCTCTCTTCAGCTTATTTTAGGAACCAAAAGTGATCCTTGTATGTTGATCAATATTCACCTTGGTGATCAATTTTGTAGCAGACTGTTCTCTTGATTAAGAAATGTACTGTTCTTAGGAATTCATGATTCTTTTTAAGTGATTGTTACTGTATTTAAAAAACAGATGCAACTGAACAAGATCCACACTTTAGTGGATCAAACTAAAAAATGCCACAAAGCCAAAATTATTGCAACATGTGATTTTGATGCAGGTATTGTAGATATAAGTAAGATTTTATGATAGTCGAATTACCAACTTATTCTTCAATTGTATTTTGCATCAATTATAGACATTAATTTTTAAAGCTGGCCCTGTTCATCAGTGTATGTTGATTCTTAGAAGATCAATTCATCAATTAATGAGTAACCATGTATCATAAATCATTCAAAGATGTATGAATATACATGTCGTGATAATGTTGAAATTCTAGAAAAAGCAGTATACTTAATGACTTACAGACATAAGCAATTATCCTTTAATAGTTAGATGGTATCAATTATCATTTAACACATTTACATCAACATACATAAGATTCAAATATCAAATGCTCAAGATTTAAAGTCAGAGACTCAAATCAGTTTTTAGATTTGATTAAACAACATTTTTAAATAATTAGAAAAATAGAAATGGCTAGCATTCATGAAAACACACCAATAACCCATGGATCTATTGCCAAGTCAACAAATCTAAGTTATTTTCATAACATGATTTGTATATATTACCTTAAATACATCATAAACTTTTGAAAAATAGATTTTTGGCATTGAAAATCAAACTAGAGGGGAGGATTACCTTGATTAAGGGCAGTTTGTCGAATCTTCCCATAGTACTACATGTCTCTTTTCAAAGCGATCAAGATTGGATCAGGTAAGGATGGATTTTCTTTGGGAGGGGCAAAGTAACAAGAGAGGATGCATTTGACGAGATGGGGTGATGTGACAAAGTCCAAGAGATATGAAGGTTCGTGTCTTGGGGATCTGGAAAAGAAGTATTAGGATCTTCTAGCAAAATGGTGGTGGACATTTGAAGATGAGAAGGAGGTCCTTTGGTGGAAGATAATTACTAGTGAATATGGGGAGGATAAGTGGAGTTCGCTTCCTAAGTCAGTTCCTAGGCATTGTGTTTCGGGTCTAGTGTATAGTGCCCAGTGTGAGGGGGATGTTTTTTGTAAAGGGGTGGGTTTTATTGTGGGGGAGGGGAAGGAAGTGAGGTTCTTGTTAGATGATTGGGTGGGATGAGTCGTTTGGTGGGTTTGTTTTAAAGAGTTTTTAGACTTGTGTCCAACAAAGAGTCTTCTATGTGGGGAGGGAAATATTGCGCCTTGGGTAATGTCTTATAGGAAGACTTTTTATTAGTCTGAAAGGTCGAATATGGGGAATTTTTGAGCCTTCTATCTAACCTTTTCGTTTGTAGGGAAGGCAACCATTCATGGATATGGAAACACTCCACTATGTTTGTTTTTTTTTTTTTTTTTTTTGAGCATGTCCATTATGGGTGTTTTCTCGATGAAGGCTGTCTACTTAGCTTGAGGGGCCGCCCCAACCTAGAGTTTCCTATGCGCTGTTGTCGTTGGAGTTGGCTCCTCCTTGTGTGAGGCTTTCTGTTGGCTAGTACTTGCTGGAAGGCTTCTACAGTAGAGAACTTGAGGAGGAGAGGCATGATGTCAAATAACATTTTAGACGTGTGATGTGAAGAAAGGAAAGGGTGATGATTGACCATCTGTTCATTGCGAGGTAGCTTTCCTCATTTGATGTCATAATCCAAAACTCCAAATGCTATTTTGGAGGTGGTGGAGGCATGGGTTTAGGGCCTTTTCGCAGACAAAGTCTCTTGCTTTGGACGACCATTCCTTCTGCCATCCTTCATTTTGGAGGGAAAGGAATGAGAGGGTTTTTAAAGGCTCTTCATCATCTTTAGAAGCTATGATTTCTATGACAAAGCTCAAGATTGAGAAGTGAGCCTTGACTAGAAAGGAGTTGATGACAACATGGAAGAAGAGCACATACTTGCATTTGCTGAGGAGTTTATGGAGCAGTATGAGATCTTTAAGAAGACCCACAAGGGTTAGATCGAGAATTAATCAAGATTCGGACCCCAAGTAGCCCCAGTTATCAAGTAATAGTTAATGTTAGGGGCTGTTTTGGAAAAAAAAAAAAAAAAAAAACAGAGAAAATAAGGGGGTTATTTGAAATTACAAGAAAATTTTAGCTCAGAATTTCGGAATGTGCAACTGTTTTTGGGCCTCATTTATGGGCCAACTTAAGCCTAAATCCATTAGGAGACTTTACCGCTTGGATCGCCCAAAAGTGAGCTTAAGCCTAGTGGGGTCCCCTTCATCTAGAAACGGACCTTGTGGTTCCGATAGGGCCTTTTGTCCAGGAATGTCTTGGACATCCAAACTTCCAAAATTCTGCAAGTTCCTTAGTTTTCTTTAGTAACTGTGGTTTGATTAGGAGCTTAGTCTTAGTAGGAAAGTCTATTAAAGTCTTAGCAGGAAAGTCTATTAAAAGTAGGTGTCTTAGGAGCATCGTTGTCAATATTGTTTCGGACCCCATTTGGGTCTGGCCTCCAAAATGAAAAGTTTCAGCCGATTCGGAATTTTGGCGTAACTTTTTTGAATTACATTTTGAGGAAATATAAAAACTAATATATATGTAAAAATATAAAAAATAAAAAATAATACACTAACTATGGATTTAATCCATCTCGTAAAACTTTTTAGAATTACATTGTGGAGAAATATAAGAAATACAAAGTGTATATATGTATAAAAAGTAAAAAAAAAGTAAAATTTTTTAATTAATTATGTAAAATACCATTTCAATAAAAATTAAAAATAATAATTAATTATGTAAACTACCATTTTGGCTGATATCCAGAATTTTGGCCGAAATTCGCCTAAATTTAAAAACGAAAAGTTTTATATGAAATTTCGTTTCGGTTACTTGACTGAAACGAAAAATTTCGGCCTTTTCAGCTGAAATGCTGAAATGGTATGAAATTAACAACTATGCTTAGGAGTCCTTTTTCCTTAGGGTTTGGGGGGTTTCAAGATTTATATATTATTGTAAGTGTCCACCGGCAAATATCCATCATAAGGTGAATGAAATGAAGTTCTCGAAATTTTCTTTTCTTTCTCTTTCTTAGTCGCTTGTGGATTTTGGAGATTGAAAAGCATCTAAGGTTAGTAATGTTGTTGATTTATTTCCCCATTAATTTCTTTCGATTTTTGAAATTTTTGCAAGGCCCTTCAATTCCTTTTCTTTTTTTCTGGTTTATCAATTATTGGGCATTGACAATTTGATATAACTAATAGTTAAGCAACATTAAGTTAAATGATCTTCTTTTCAATTGACAAGCATGCATGAAATGATGTGGTGTCTTGGGCTCCTCTGCAGCTCAAGATGCTGAAATTTAACGTCGATGGTGCAGCGAGAGACCGACCAGGGCCAATGGGAATTGGAGGAGTGCTTCCCAATTGTAATAGTAATGCATTAGTTATGTTCCAAAAAAAAAAAAAAAAATGTTGGGATTTGAGATTGTAGCAAAGTGAAGGTTTTGAACTATTTTGGAAGCCCTTGGTATCTTTTCAGCCCCCTTTCAAGTTTGCTGGTGGTGGGGAGTGAATCTTCAAGTACGGTTGGGTGGGTGTTGAAGAGTATTTTCTAGGACTTGAAAGCTTTGATTTCATTTCAATGAGATCAAAAAGTTGTCTTCCAGTTTGCAGGTGTCCTTTTGTCATATGGTTAGATTGACCTATAGCATGGTGGATACTCTACCCATAGAGTTTCATCCTGGGTGGGTGTAACCATATTTTGGTGAAATTGAGATATGATTTCATAAATATTAACTTTTGAGCCATTATGTACTAAAAATATAAATTAGTAATTTTTTTTTTTTTTTTGTTTGCATAGAATGCTTTTACCTTATAGAAAGTATGTTCCTTTTCTTGTAATTTGTGTCGAAAGAAATCCTCAATTTCTTTTTGAATTTAGTGCTGACTTTACTTTACCCATTATTGAAAGGTCTACTTTACCCATGTTACAGCTTGCAGTGGAGTGCATATTTTGTTCTGCATGTATTCGCTTTGTGGAGTGCTGTCCTCAGGAGGGACTTACAGGTTTGGTGATCTTGTAGTTTGTTTAATTGAAACCTACATTTTTTTTTTCCTTTTGCAATTGGCTTTTTGTTATTGCTGACTCTGTTCTAATTCTTGGGGATGGTTACATTTTTCTTGCAGAAAAGCTTTGGTCTGGACTTGAGAATTTTGTATTTGATTGGCTTATCAATGCAGATAGGTGAGGATCCTATTACAGTGCATGTTTTGTGAGTGAATTCATGTGACATCCAGCTCCATCTATTTCACCATCCCATTTTTAGTCCCTTCTAATCAAACTTTTGTAAGGGTGCCATGCGTGACAGCACAAATTTGAGACTTGCGAGCAGCCACTTTGTGCAAAATTGCCAAAGGTTAGGTTTGTCTCCAATTTGGACCCTCCTGGAACCCTGCTTTGGCTGGACCCACATTGGGTAATGATGAAACTTCTGTAAATTATGATCTATTTTATCATCTTCTTTTAGTCCCTAATTATCATTCTTCCATACAGTTTTTGATGAATAAATGCAGTCATAATCCTTTAGAAAATACAGAATCCACTCTATTATATCCTTTTTCCTTTAATAGACTCTGAATTGCGAAACCTGTATGGCTCACCTTGATAGAAAAAGTGTTTTTTAGTGTACTTATTTCTCTTTTAATGGTTCAGATTTGAATTGTGGTATTTTCACAACAATAATTTTAATACAAGCCACGAAAGGGCATGCCTATGTTATCAACAAACTGAAGGGAAATTTTTTCGTAACACAGGGGATTGATGTAGCCAAGTTATCAACTTGAAGTTGAAAGTTGGACGGTGAGACACAGAGAATGGGTGCTGAGTTTGATTGGAGGAAGGGGTCCTGGACCTTGTTCATCAAAAAATCCCTTGTGATCATGCCATTCAGACATTAGGCAGTTTTTATTGAGGTAGGTCCTGTTTTTATGTCTTTATCCCTGTGAATAGAGTGACAAAAGGGGATAGGTGTTTTGCTTTGTTTTGGTACAAAAATGAATGGGATGCAAAGAAGGCAGTTAAAAAATTGAATGAATTAATGGGAGAGGACAATTTTGGTGGAAATGTCTATCGTTATGGGAGAACAGAACCAGATACGAGGAGAAGAATGAATGTTGGGCCACACTTACAATTGGTTGTTGCACTTTTAGAGAATTGATTCAATCAGATAAGCGGCTAATAGATTCTAAAATGGAAATTCTCTGGGGATGTTGGCGTCTTGATGGAACAATGGGGAAAATAGAGAGTCATCAAGGTAGCTAAGCAGCTGTCCAGCATTTTGAAACAGAATGTAGAAAACACATTTGTGGGGACCCTATATCTGCATCAGACATTGACGTTTCTGAAGAAAAATCGGCTCTGATACAATCTGTAACGACCTAGGCCCGTTGTCCACATGATATTGTCCGCTTTTGTTCATGGGATTCCAACCCAACTTGCCCCACGGTTTTAAAGGCCTTATGTGGAATTAAGGACCAGGTCACACACACACACACACACACACAACACACACACATATATACACACGCACACACCTAAGATCAAGACTATCGTGTTTCCAATGTGGGAGTTATGCACCACTACATACCCAATCCTCTTCGGACCCAACTTCTACAGGGGAGCTACAGGCGTGACATACTCCCCCACAGGAAAACATGCAAGGTTCTTTTTGCCAAATAGATAAATGGATGGACATCCTTGGACCTGTTGTGCTGCCAGTTTGGATCAAGCTCTTTAGGATTCTTCTATATGCATGATCCAAGAAGATCTTTTCAGTCCTTGGATCTGGCTCTTTAGGATTCCTCTATACGCATGGTCCAAGAAGACATTTTCTGTCCCATTGGAATTGGTAATGGCTTGTATAACTCTATAATCCATGTGTACCACTTAGCCATCTGACTTACTAGGAACCTCGCTACATTTATCAAAATTGGATTTTAACCTTGGCCTATAATATCTTTCTTCAACTAAGACCAGTGTCTTGAATCAGCCTTCATGTCCTAATAGCGGCCCCACATGAATTTTGGGAATTATCTTTTCCCAAAATGAGTTATCTAGGCACAAAGCTTTACCAAACAGGAACAAAGGAAAAAACCCTGATGAGAAACTCTCCTTTTTGTATGGTTTTCATTTCGACCCAAATTTGTGCAAACAGTCACTCACATAATGCTCGACAAAGAAATCAACCTTCGATGTAGACACGAGCTGACCTTCTTCTTAGTGTCTTCACTACTAAGTTGTCTGTACCTGCTTGTGCTTCAATGTGATTGTAAACTCTCGTCTGTACCTGCTTGGGAATCTCTGTTGTAGTGTTACCACCAATAGTCCAAAGTTAAAAAAATATCTTGTAGGAATGCCTATCCACTTTTCATGTCTATGATTTCGCTTTTGTTACCCGTGAGTAATTTTAGCGGTACATGGTCCAAGTACAACTCTTGCATCAAGTAGTGGCTCCAAAGCCCAAGTGTCCGCACTATGTCATACGAGATGCACACCATATGAAGAGTGTCATGGTCTTGGTTCACAACTTTTCACTGGAAAACCCAATAGGTTGCCCATCTCGTTGGAGTTCCACTCCTATTTCCAGTGTCAAAGTCAACCCAGAATACTACCTCAAAGACTGAAAATGCAAGTTTAATCCAGTCACTAGTCCTCAGTTCATTGAGTTCCTTCAGGCTTGTTTGACAAGCAGTCCAATCAGGTAAACGAAAACTAAGTTGATACATTGCTAAATATCCCTCATTGGTGGCAAATTAACGTAGTCATTTATGGAAAAATTCTTTACAGTTAATAAGTTAAATGACCTCGGCAGGGAGTTTTCTATTAGCATCTTTCCCTACCAACATGCGCACTGTACATTCTGTCTAGTTTTTGGGAAGTTTTGGTGGGAAAAAGAAATTCACATCCTTCCTGTCTCTGGGTTTTGATTGAATACTCTCTCAGGGGCTTCATGACTGCCTCTTTCTTATCTTTCTGAATCGTGAATTAGTCATATCTTTCACAAATTGTGCACTTGTCATATTGTCAGGATATTAAGCAATATGTGGCACATGTCTCTGTGTTGGACCAAATGTCACCACCATTATTGTGGCAAGTGCCACCGATAGAGAAAGAAAAAAGGAATGGTATTTTTTAGCTGCCTCACTTCTTTTTTGAACAAAGAGAGTTGGTATCATGCCTGGATACTTCTCAATCTTGAATTGTAATTTATTCACTACCTCCTACAAAATCATGTTCTCAAGTTGCCCATCAACAATAATGCTGCATCCCTCACCTTTGACTGTGCATGATGTGTAGAAATTATTTGATTGAAGTCAGTTTGCCTCTTTTGGCTTCTTGGTGCCAACTAACTTTTCCTACTACCTATATTTCTGGGCAGTTGCCAGAGCAGCAGGCCTCTCCATTGTTTGTGTTATAAGCCAGTTTGTTTGTCTTCACCGACGTAAGGACTACTTTTTCTCCTTCCAAAATTAGGCCTCTTTTTCCATTCGCTTAGGTAATCCAGTGAGCTTCCAACTTCATTACACTAGAGACAACATATGTTTCTTTAAGTATCATATGAAGTTTATGGCTACCCCAAACACAGAAGTTACACAAAGGGAATATACCAGAACTTGGGACCAGTCATAAGAGTCCTCACTACTACTTTTCATGATAATGTTGGATCTAAGCGGTATATGTATGTAGCCATGTGTGGTGCTTTCGACATAGACACTCATAATGAACCATGTGGAACTCTCTGAAGTGACTTTCTAAGTTGGTTTTCAATTTATCCTTCATCCTCTGTCTGCCAATAGGAATTATCATCACACATTTTATGATTTCAGCTGAATTTATCTCTATTTTATATTATCAGTGGCTCATCATCTCATACTCTCTATTTACACAATTTGTTCTTTGGGTGACCTCTTGTTTTAAAGATGAATCGAGCTTTTAATTTGGAGACTTCTTAGTGTTTGGTCAGTATACAGTAGGGAGGTTTACATTTCAAAATGGGCAACCCAAGGAGCTAGAGAGAGATGGAGCACGTTGTGCACTGAATGATTTAGAATGGTACGAATGAGGGGGGTCTACTGAAATGCTGTATAGGGTTCCAGCTGAATATACAATGTTTTAGTAGGATCTTTGATAGTGTGTAGTAGCTAGTGTAGAATATGTTGGAATGTCTGATTGTTTATTATCATTGGATCATCCCAAGTGTGTATATTCCTACTCAGTCTGAAACTAACCAACAAACCCACCCTAATAAGTTAAGTGGCTTGAGCCTTGTTGGGAAGTCCCAATCCCACATCGCCTAAGTAATAGGTTTGACACGTCTTCGTATACCTATTTGGGCCTTCCACCTATAAGCTTAAGCTTTTTGGTTGATATATGGTATCTTACATGGTATTAGAGCGGGTTCTGATCCCATTGTTCTTGTGTAGCCTAAGTGGGAGGCCCAACCACGAAATCTGTTGGGCCTGCACATGAGGGGAAGTGTTGGGAAGTCCCACATCCCACATTGCCAAGTGTTGGGAAGTCCCACATCCCACATTGCCTTAGTAATAGGTTTGACATGTCTTCATATACCTGTTTCGGCCTTTCACCTATAAGATTAAGCTTTTGGGTTGGTATATGGTATCTTACAAGCCTTTAGTTATGTTTGGCATCAAGGATAGACCACTTGAGGAAGACTGATTTACTATACATGCAAGAGTTGGTTGAGCTGTACTAGGCAGATTTTCCTAGGTCATGACAATATGTTGCAGAAGCTTGAGCATGTTGCTAGCATTAAGGCTTGGGATAATCATAGATTTATCAATTATTGCTGGTTTTACTAACATTACCAATTGCTCATTGCAGGGTCGTCAGCCATGTTGAATATCCTTCGTTGGTTGATTTGCGTGGACTCCTTTTGGACTTGGTTGCACAACTCCTTGGTGCTTTATCACTGATCAGGTATATGCACTATATACAAATCCCTTAAATATTAACCCTTGTTTCAAGTAGATAATCCAATGAGAAATTTTCATCCATAGCATTGAAAATAATGCTATAAAGTTACAGTGTTTTTTATTTTTCCCTCTTTGAGGAAGGGGTATTTCCATGGGTTTACCTTGGTATCGTGTTCATAGTTGATACCATCGTATCCAGTGATCCCAGTCAACTGCTATTTTTTCAATTGAATGTTCCACGTAGTTCTGGAGAAACTGTCTCATGCTTTAATGCATAATATGCTATTTGGACTAATCCAATTCTTGATTATATGGCAATTCTTTCATGTTTTAGTCTGCAGCATCAGAGCATATGATTTAAGGCATGTTTAATCAGTTAATTTGTTTTGCATCTGATCCAACTCTTATTTCAAACCTATTGGGCATCATGGAATGGGGTGAACATTCATAATTTAGATCCCTCTTATGCGTACTTGTAGGAAAAGGCTTGATGGACTATAATCAATGTAATACAGATGTGAAATTTGAAATTTGGACTGCAATTACTCCAGTTAGTTGGACTCTCAACTTTTCTTTTTATAAATCTCAGTAACTGATTACACCATCTCTTTATAGGTTTAGTTCAGTTATTGAGCGCTTTTTCATGGAGCTCAATACACGCCGCATTGACACTAGTGTTGCCCGAAGTGAGACAATTAGTATAATTAATGGGATGCGCTACCTTAAACTGGGGGTATGTTTCTGTTACTGTTATTTTTGTTATTACTATTATTTGTTTGCTATTATTACTATTATTGTTGTTACTGCCTTACTGGTTACATTACTCGGCTTACTCAACCGTGAATTGTTTACTAATCTGATACTCGGACAACTTTCTTTATTGGATTCAGGTTAAATCAGAGGGAGGCTTGAATGCATCAGCGTCATTTGTAGCAAAAGCAAACCCTCTCAATCGAGCTCCGCACAAAAGGAAAAGTGAACTTCACCATGCACTTTGCAATATGCTTTCGAGCATTCTCGGACCACTTGCAGATGGTGGAAAAAATCTGTGGCCCCCATCGGGTGTGGATCCTGCATTAACTCTGTGGTATGATGCTGTCTTCCGGATAAGAGGGCAGCTTACACATTGGATGGAAAAGCAGAGCAAACACTTAGCAGTAAGTGGAACTTAGATAATAGATATTCCGAGATTGTAGTTCCTAGTCATTCCATCATCTAACTAGGAATACATTCTGTCTCTATGATATCTCTTTTCCTCTTTGGCATGCTCCTCTTTTATCCTTTGATTGCTAGTTTCTTTTATTTCTTTCTTTCCGAGAAATGTCCCAAGAGCTACTTTCAGCTTTTGAATATAATAGGATTGAAGATTTGCGCTGCATCATTAGTCATTAATATCCATCCAAATTAGAAAAAAAATACATGGTTCCCTTTTTATGTTTGTTTTGCCTTCTTATTTTCCTCTTCTTGTTCAGTGCCATCTACTTTCTTAGTGTAAATTTTTCTGTTAGGATCCAGTAGGGACCCTTATGATGGTGCTAGGATAATGGAAGGATGCATGAACCAGAGATTATCCTCTCAGATAGTGTACTCTTTCGTTCAATATAGCTATGGAACTGGCGTCTTTAGTGCAGATATTTATTGGCATACTTGTGGGAAAGCAGTTTGTCCACATCACTTTTGATGTAATCTATATGATTTTGGTGGTCCTTCTTCTCTATACTTGCTTTTGTGGAGTAATTTCTCTTCATCTACTGGGAGTTGCTTGCAATCTGCAAGCTTAATTCAAGTTGATCTTTTTAAGTTGTGTTTTTCACCCAGTTGCATCTGGTAATCTCCAAAAAATTGTCTCATGTATGGACTATGGAGAATAAGGACTCCACCCAAAGTTATTTCATTTTTTATCAGGTCATTTCTTTAGATAAAATTTTGATGGTAGTTTTAATCCAGAGAGAGAGAGAGAGAGAGAGAGAGAGAGAGCAAAGTGAATGGGCGCCTTTCATACCTTCTAAGTGCGATGTGAACCACCTCTTGACTTAGTTGTCAATTTTGTTTCAGACCCTGCTTTGAAATGACTTTGGACCTGAATCATTTCAGCTTGTTTGGCATTTCATTGTTGCATTTCCAAGTTTTGTTCTGGTAAAAAATTTAAAGATATATATATATATTTATTTATTTATTTTAAACAGTAGAAAAGGGGAAATTAACATATATTTATATATATATATATTATACTATTGGGTAATATTCAAGTGAGGGATTCCTTCACCATAGGGTGAGGGAAACTCCCCTTTTTGGGAAGTTTCAAGTACAAAAGAGAATCTTCCCAAAAAGTACGAAAGTGCTTTTGTACTTGAAACTTCCCAAAAAGGGGAGTGTCCCTCACCCTATGGTGAGGGAATCCCTCACTTGAATATCCCCCCTATACTATTATACTTAATTCATTATACTAAAAAACAACATATTATTTATTTGTGCCCAATAAATAATATATAGACCATGCTCGCATATGACTGTAATTATGACATCCATTCTTGCCTCTCAGCTCCCATCTGCAATTATCAATGTCATAGACTAAAATAATATAAAATACTCAATTTCACATAATTAGTACAGTACGGTAGTGCACATTTGTACTAAATAAAATTAAGAGCCTTTTTTTCAAAAGGGTAATAATAATAATAATAATAATAATAATAATAATAATAATTATTATTATTATTATTATTATTATATCTTTTACACTCTTCCATTTTGGCTGAAATCTAGCCATTTCGGCCTGTTCAGTTAACAGGCTTTAATCTGGATCCAAATGGCCATACAGTGCCAAGTTCTACTAAGTTTTATACAGGGCTATTTGGTTTAGTTACTTGACCAAACCAAAGAGAAACTGTTCTTGCATCTATTGTAGGAAGATTTCTATGGTCTTGTGATTTTATTTTGGAACTAATGCCTCTTCTTCAAAATTCAAGTCTTAAGTATTTGGAAAAGGCTATGTGAATCAGATGATGGATGGGATTAGATCCTCATAGGATGGTCTGTGGGTGGTGGGAGGGTTGTACGTCCAGGTCCACTTCTTTTTATCTATGTCATGCTATTATGAGATACAAAATACATCAGGATCATACAATATGTTTGTCATTGCTAGGTGTGTATAATAAAAGAAATAAGAAACTTTTACTTTATGTTTCATGTAAACGTGAAAGATATGATCCATTATGTTATATTATCTATCAATGGTCTTTTTGTCTACATAGTTGCTAACTTAGTAGTGCTGCCAATTTCTGAAATTGGGGTTCTATTGATTTAGCCAATTGGATGTTTAAGTGTTCCATGGATCTGTTTCAAGAAAATTCTGTTAAATCCAGCATAGGTATGCCTGGTCAAGTTTTATATGCTCTCTATTTTACATCACAAATCAGTTTGTGCAATTCTTTTTGGTGTTCCTTGCATACTTTCTGCTTTATTTTTGTGTCAAATGCTTTATTTACCTTTTCTTTCATATTAATTTTATCATGTGGGCTTTATTAAAATTTATCCTCAGTAAGAAAGGGGTTTATTTTCCCCAGGATGGCTACCCTCTGGTGACTCTTCTTCTCTGTCTTAGTGATCCTCAGACTTTCAACAGTAACTTCGGCCCTCATATGGAGCATCTGTACAAGCACCTTCGAGTAATTTAAGTTTTTGTATATTTTTCATGTTCCAAATAGTTATAATGTGAATATTTCCATCATCGCCATTGTCAGAGCCTTATCTTGTCAATCTGGGGCCAGCTTGGGAGTTCTACGCTAACACTCATCACAATAAAAAATAAATAAAAAATAAAAAATAAAAAAAATAAAAAAATAAAAAAACTACATGCGAATGATACAATGTATGTTATATATCATATAATGACTCTTTTGTATTGTAAGCTCAAGCTCTTCATTTGTAAGTTCCCACAATCCCACATTGCTTATGAGGCTCCCTGATCTTGGGCTAATATATGGAGGACATCATTGACATAGTATGAGGCCTTTTGGAGCTTAATGGGCTCTGAAAACAAAACCTTGAGGCAAGATTGGGCCCGAGCCCACGGGCCCGAGCAACATGAGCCAAAGAGGACAATATCATTCTGGAAGATCTGGGTCGGTACATTTGGTATCAGAGCTGAGGGCGGCTCTCCTCTGAGGGTGGGGGATTGTAAGATCCCACAATCCCACTTCGCTTATGAGGCTCCCTGATCTTGGGCTAATATATGGAGGACACCATTGACTTAGTATGAGGCCTTTTGGAGCTTAATGGGCTCCGAAAACAAAAACTTGAGGCGAGATTGGGCCAGAGCCCATGGGCCCGAGCAGCATGAGCCAAAGAGGACAATATCATACTGGGAGATCTAGGTCGTTACATCAGTACAGTGTCATCTAATTGTGGTTTGTTGCTTTTAAGTTTTATCTTCAGCCCATCCTGTAAAGTAGCCATTTGATGCAAGCCACTTCTATAATGCAGGACAAGAACCTCCGCTCTATGGCATTGGACTGTCTTCATCGGGTTGTGAGATTTTACTTAAGTGTTTATGCGGATTATCAATCAAGAAATCGCGTCTGGGATTATCTAGACAGTGTGACCTCACAATTGCTGACTTTTATAAAGAAGGGCCTGATAACTCAGGATGTTCAGCATGATAAACTTGTTGAGTTCTGTCTGACTATAGCAGAAAATAACCTAGATTTTTCCATGAATCATATGATATTAGAGTTGTTAAAGCCTGACAGTTTGAGTGAAGCAAAGGTTATTGGATTGCGCGCTTTACTTGCGATTGTCATGTCTTCTTCAAACCAGTATGCTGGTTTAGAACATTTTCGTGGTGAGACATCTTTTTTCAGCCACCACATTCTCTGCCGTCATCTTGTTTTTGTTCCTTTTTTTTACTGGTAATGTGACTCAAACCTGGAACCTCGTATATGACATGGACTCAAGAAGCATCTTTTGTCTGTTCTATGGGCTCATCTATTTTTGTTCTTTCTTATTTCCAACAATTCTTCTCAACACCAGGTTTTTTTTCTCTTTCTGTTGTTGAATTTGGCAGGTCATGAGATTGGCCACTACATTCCAAAGGTGAAGGCTGCAATTGAGTCAATCCTAAGGTCTTGTCATAGAACCTATAGTCAAGCTCTTCTTACTTCGTCCAAGAGTACATTAGGTAATTTCAAATTTTTACCATTGGATATGACTTGACACGAATAGTCTGATTCATAGTTAAGTTGAATAGATTCCTAAAACGTAAAACCATAGAAATTTGTTTTGGCCAATTGTTGTCGTCTTTATTATGTCTTTTTGGTCCACAGCCTTTATGGAATATGTAAATATTGGCTCTCTTGTATAATTTTTCACTTTAGTAAATTTATTCCTCTAAAAATATGATGTATTCCCCCACTGTCATACAGTCTTGTAGTTTGCACCATACAGGCATCTAAGTACTTATCATCATCATTGTTCCATCTGTCTGTGGTCAGTTTATTATATTCTACTCACCTGACAATCTAAGATAAAGTCTACCATCTATCATCATCATCGTTCCATCTGTCTGTGGTCAGTTTATTTTATTCTACTCGCTAGACAATCTAAGATAATATAGGCTTAAAGATACCTTTAACAAGATGATACCTTTAACTAGATTTAGTGGTCAGGGTCAGTTTTAGGGCATCTTTTTCTTATTGAAAACTACTGGGATTTTTACCAAAAAATTATAAAAAAATTCTACTACACACCAAGTAATGATAGGATTCTGATTTTTTTCCAAAAAGGTATAATTGAATCATTGAATTTTTTTTACCAAAGTGCCCATAGTCGGTTGGTCTCCCATTTGGAAAAAAAAAAACCCTCACTAATCCCCTCAGAGCCGTCAGCCTCTTCTCCCTAGGCAAGGGTTGTCTCTCCTTCCCAAGGATGAAAATAGCGGTAGCGGCGGGCGTAGCGGCCTGCCGCCAAAACGCTACGTAGCGTAGCGGCGCTACGTAGCGGCGTAGCGGTGCGATTTGGAAAAATCGTCAAAAAAATATGAAAAAATTCTAGAAAATCTAGAATATTGGAAAATGAGAGAAAATGTTTTTTTTTTTTTTTTTTGCAAAAGTAACTAAGGTAAGGGGCGTAGCGGTCCCCTCACTGTATAAGGTCCTGTATCGCTGTATAAATAGAAAATAATAGTAATGATCATTTTTTTCACATGTGTTCATATTGCTTAGTTATGCTAACTTAGAAACTAATGAAAGGCTTATAAAAGAAAAAACTATGTCATTAAGTCAAGACTTAAGAGTACCTAGAGAAAAAAATATATCTACCAAAGGGGGTGTCTAATAGGATGTACTTAGAAAAGAATCATTGAGAAGAACTCTTTGTATCGACTGTAATTCGGCAAGATCATGTGTTTTTTAGTGTTCTTTTAAACATAAAAGAGTAGAAGAGTTGTGTAGAAATGTTATTTGGAGAGAAGAAGAAAAAAAATAAGTCTTATTATGCATTTTAAAAAAATTTGAAAAGTAGGAATTTTTCTCACCCCGTAGCGGCCCCGTAGCGGTCGTAGCGGCCCGTAGTAGCGGCCTGTAGCGGCCGTAGTAGCCCCTTAGCGGACGTAGCGGCCCCTACGGGTGCGACTATCGGCCGTAGCGTAGCGTTGGCGGCCGCTATGGCCGATATGCGTAGCGGCCGCTCTTTTCATCCATGCTCCTTCCCCTCCCGAGCTGGCTATCACTTTCGTGGCATGTTTAGCTACTGTTTGGTTGACCTTTCGTTATCATTCACGGCAAAAGAGCAGTCAGCGATGGAATGATGAGGTAATGAGGGTGATGTCAGTCTTCTCTCTTTCTTTAAATTACATGAATGGGCAGAAACTCTCTCTCTCTCTCTCTCTCTCTCTCTCTCTCTCTCTCTCTCTCTCTCTCTCTCTCTCAACAACAGCCCCATCGTTTGAAGATGGAGCGTGTGGGTTCCATGGAGACACGATTGAGAGTATTGGTCTTGATGGTGACTCAGTTAATTTAGGTATTAGCGAGCCCTAAAATCTAATGGAGGATTCAGATCTGGTTGGTGGTGCGGGGATGATAGTTTTAGACGGTTTTCAACATATTAGTAGATCCACCAATGGTATGGCAGATGCTCTAGCTAAGAATGGGGTTGATCGCTCTTGTAATTTAAGTGCTTCTATTATGAAACCTAAGTTCTCCGTTTTTTCCGGTCGGCATCTGGTTATTTCTCTCTTGTACCAATATACGATCTTGGGGAGTCTTTTTTATTCTTCTGATGTACCTTTCTTCATTTTAATATAATTTACAATTGCTGTTAAAAAATGATAGTTTTAGACTGGTCTGATGAATGATGGGCTTAGGCATAGGGTGATTAAAGGAATTTTTCTAATCAATCTTGTGAGAATATTAAGCAAATGACGACCATTAGATTCATCAACTGGGACAAGGTAAAAGGGTAGGAGCATTTTTTGATAGAAGGGAAGAGAAGAATTTTGCCGATTTGGTTGCAATATCACGACCAATTGATGCTTTAGTTAAAAAAATCTGAAGATTTAGTTATCTTACTTTGGAAAAAATTCAAATCCCTGTCATTAAATAGTAATTAATGAGATTCTTTATAATTTTTTGATAAAAATCCCAAAACTATGTAAGCATATTTTTTTCTCATTGAACAATACTGCATATAATCTTTTTTCACTTCAGGAGGGAGAGATTTGGAAAGAAGAGAGGTTTGCTTTTAGTTTACCATTCCAAAAAAAAGGAAAAAAAGAAAAAGATAGTGTTGAATTAAGAAACTTAAAGCATTCACTAAAATGCTAAACACATGTGCAAAATACATCTACTAACTCCTAATTTGCTGCAAGTCATGTGGGAAGAAATTCTACTTCTATCCAATAAATGACAAGAAATTATCGAAGTGATGGGAGAACATTTGGTGTGAGAAATTACTAACAATGCCACATCATATGCAAACCTAGGCAACTGTTTAATTACAGACAGAAGGACAAATTTACTTTGGTCCCCTTCTACGGCTTATCTATTATCAATATTGGCAAATTGGTTGCCTATGGGAAAACACTCCTGAAGACAAGTAAGCTATGATAACCTAATACTTATACAAGCCCAGCATAACCAGGATGGGCCGATATGACACTTGTACCAGTACCCGATACCCGTACTACATCGATACTTCTAGGGTACAAGTTTGGCATATCCTACTAACCAGGTCCATTATTTCATTTAATTCATTCAAATTTCTTACTTCTCTAGGTATAAAATGTTGGAAAAGAACATAAACAATGATAATTTCATTAATTCAAAATGTTTTAAAGAAATAATTAGGAGTAGCCGTATCCATATCCATGTCCTAGATTTCTATAAGTGCGGAGTCATATCCCCGATCCCTGTATCTATGTCTATACCGGTATCCATATTTTGGTATCATAGCAAATAAGTTGATTACTGTTTACATTTATCAACTTATTTGGCTGTTGAATTTGGCATGGGAAGATATAAAATCTGAATGGATTTCACTCAAACTATTGTAACATGTTCCATGGCTTCCTTTCTAACATCAGAAAGAAAATTCTGGATGGGGAGGATGTTAACATTGAAAGAGTGAAAGGAAGTCCATATTCAAAGATGGTTGATGGTTCAGAACTTAGTAGTGTCGGATATCATTTTGGTGCATATGGAGCTCCGGCATCTACTAAGTACTGTTTGAAATGCATAGTTGCTTTGGTCAATGACCTTTGTTTATTAGACTTTGCTACACAACAGGCCATGGGATACATTTACAAAACAGTGGACCATGCCAAATAAGTAACAACTAAGAATATTGAAATTTTTATAAGGATATGCTGGTTGATGTGGAACATTCTTGATGAAAGATGTAACCTACAATTACATAGGCCCTTGCATGCAGCTACATATTCCTCCAAACCCGCATTCCATTAAATGTAGGTTCAAATTAAAGTGGGGTTGTAGAATTGCATGATGGTGTTGGTTCCTAATTCATGAAGTCAAATGTGTGGATGAATAAATTGACCTCTTTAAGAAAGCAGTTGGCATATTTATTTGAAAGAGACGACATAGCTAATGGTAAAGACAAAGCAACTTGGTAATAGTTATTCTTCTCAAATTTTAATATTTTTCGCGTTAGGTTCGCATGAATTATGAAACTATTCCTTCGTCCTTCTATAGATTAGCTTTATGGTGGAGAAACTAAAGTGATAATTTCATAGAACTATAGAAGGGGGCAATGCATATCTCAAGCCTAACATTTGGTGCCCTTGCTATGAATAGAATTGAGCTCATTTAAGCAGATGAAAACTAACTCTGCTTAATTAGTTCATTAGTTGTTTTCTAATTTCTTCTTGCCTCAATTCTTAGTTACATCTAAAAATATTTAGATGTGAAATGTCGGCCTTTACATAGGTACGTCCCAAGACTAGTGATGTAGAACAAGGATAGGTGCCGCAAAAAGTCATCAGTGGTGAATCTCTATCTCAAACATAGGTTATCACTTTAAGAGTGCACACATCATATTTCAAACAATTTTCAAAAGACATGAAACTTGTAGTGTTTGATTTGTTGTTCAATAACCTTTTCAACAGGCTCAAATTTTGACAATTTCAATGCGTATTGAAGAAGTCGCACATTTATTGATTGGGTTTTGTGTAGTTTCGAATTTTGTTTTAATCATATAATGAAGTCATTACTCATTAGTCAATAGCCATGTTTATAATCATGTTTTTGAGTAATCTAAGTCGTGTTTAATCTTTGTTTCAATTTATCTTGCTAATCAAGTTCTTAGAGTTTCAACCTATTTTAGAAGCAGATTTTTTTTTTTTTTGGATGAATCTTTTGTAAACCAGGATTTATTTCCTAGACTTGTGACAAAGGGGAAAATTTTTACTTATATCCAAGTTGCGGCGAACCCAAGCTTAATTTTATGTAATAGATTTTCAACCAAAGCTATGCTTTTGTTTCTTGTTTGAATACTCTAAACAGAAGGGTTGACTCCTATGTCGCTGACTCTGAGAAGCCTAGTCATTGAAACCTAGGTTTATCCAGCAGAAGATCCACAGTTCTAACTCCTGACTGTCTTGCAATAAGTAGACTTGAGCAGAAGCGTTTGAATGCTCTAGTCTTTGCTAAATGCAACATCTAGTTCCATGAAAAATGGCAATAGAAATGTAGATGAGTAACTTGTCTTGGTCAGTCATTGATATGAATAGCTTCAGTATGTTGAAGAAAATGTGTATTCCACTGATGATGGGATTGGTAATGTTAATGTGGAGACCATGATGCAGGATGCATGAATCCTTCTCTCAGCTCTATTTTTTTTTTTTTTTTAAAAAAAAAAAAAAAAAAAAGGATGGTCTATATTTTGTTTAATGGACATGGGCTATAGATATTTCTTTTGAGTTTTGTTGATTTTGGATACTTTATATAGGTTCTACACTTGCACATGTTGATGCATATTGTAAAGGACACATAGTTATTCATTGCTGATATACAAGTCATGATCAATTGGTAACTTCATTATCTATCACATACACGCATATTTTCCAACTTCTTTTTTAACGGGTGGGCTTAAAAGAGATAATATATGTACAAATATGCTTTAATCATTTATATGTGTGCTTCATTACTTATTGCTAATTTATCATTTTATTTAATTTGTAATTTAGATGCATTAGATTGACAAATTTGACATTTACTAGTAGCTATACGTTGTGTAGTTTAATATGATGTAAATGTGATTTTCTTGATGTTGTTTAGCTTTCTACTATTTTTTACTTTTATTTCTAGTTTATATATTTTTATTTTCCATCACATCTTTCCCGAAATGGTTGGGACTCTAGAATATTTGAATTTAGGGTCACACCAGAATAGCCTTCAGAATGGAATTTACAAGCTATGCATATGTCAAATAGGTTTTTCATATGATACTATCTTTATGCTATTTGCCATTATATATTTTTTTTCCTGAAAGAGGGATTAAAACTAAACTACAGAAGAAAATATACCGAACACATACAATCAAAAAACATCATCCCGGGACAAATCTAGAAACCTCAAAACGAACTAGGAGCTACTATGTAGGAAGAGCTATCAATAGAAGCCATATTGGCTGCAATCAGGATCACCTACACTTCCTCCTAACCATTAATCATCCCTTGTCCCAGCAGAAGCATCTCATGTAATTGTGCCGAAGGCCAAAACTCCAATTTTATTTTGAGCATGGATGGTTTGAATTTTATAGTGACAATGGATGAAGTCCACGCGTCATGAGGCCTTTTTGCCTGCGCACATGTGCTGCACTAAAAATGCGGCATGGAGCCTTTTTTGCCCAACGCGGATTCAAACCTAGGACGTGTTGGCTCTGATATCATCTCAAGTTGCTAACCAATACACCCAAAAGGCCTAGGCGTTAAAGGTGCGGCAAACTAACTACTTAACAATACCTAGCCTATATGTGTTCGCGATCTAGTTCGTTTACGCTTGTCCAATTGTTTCTCATCAAATATAATCATTGGCACATTCGAGTTCTCCGGCTTCTCCTCTTAGACATAACGTATTCTTGATGGAAGGTGGGTCAGGGTGACTCCCTTTGCTCGAGTCTTAAACCAAGCACGCTTCCTCGAAGCAGCGACCTAAATGGTGGTGTGGCTTCTCTGAGGATTCAGCAATCGTCGGTTCCACTACCGCCCTCACTGGTTGAGTCTTAGCATTCAAAGGGGGAGTTTCAGGTGGGAAAGGAGGGGGATGGGCAAGAGAGGGTGGAGGTAGAATGACATTATTGGAAAATTTTAGACATAAGATATTTGTCATTATATTGATGGAATGGATAGTGTATGGTTATGAATTTCTTTTCCTTTTCTTGCTTTTGTAGTTTTTTTTCTTTCTGTTTTTAAAATATAAAACATCTTGCAATTTACAGTATAATTCAATTTTTCCCCTAGAAGATTTACAGTACTATCAATTTTTAAAACATTGCCTCTAATCATTACAACAAAAATTTAGGCAACTCATTTCTAGTAATACATATTTCATGTTGTTTCATTTCAGAATGGGAAATTTAAACTGTACTGAACACCTTTGCAGATTCTGTCACGAAGGAAAAATCTCAAGGATCTCTCTTTAGGGCAGTGCTGAAGTGCATACCATATTTGATCGAAGAAGTAGGTCGATGTGATAAAATCACAGACATCATACCACAATATGGAATCAGTATTGATCCTGTTGTCCGTGAAGAAGCAGTGCAGGTACTAAATCGGATTATCAGACATCTTCCTCGTCGTCGCTTTGCAGTGATGAAAGGAATGGCTAACTTCATCTTGCGACTTCCAGATGAGATTCCTGTTCTTATTCAAACATCTCTAGGCCGCCTAGTGGACCTCATACGACTTTGGAGGGCTTGTTTAGCTGAAGAGAGATTATCATATGATTCTCAAAATGTAAAGCGATCGAGCATGAGAAACGATGCTGTCCCCAGGTCGTCATCTTCGCAACAGCCAGTGGATAAAATTGAATTTCGTACATCAGAAATGGATGCAATAGGTCTTATCTTCCTTTGTTCGGTGGAAGCTCCCATCAGGCTTACAGCACTAGAATTATTGCGTTGTGTTCGGGCTCTTAGAAACGATATACGAGACTTAACAACAAATGCACATCCTGACCATAAACTGAACAACGAAATGGAACCAATACTTATCATAGATGTCCTGGAAGAAAATGGGGTATGGCTTTCAAACCCAATGTAGTTTTTTTTTTTTTTTTTTTTTTTTTTTAAGTCTTTTTTTATTGGTAACACGAATTGACCACGTAGTAATGTTGGATCTTAAGAAGTGCAACATATCCGAAGATTTGACTCAAGATGGATCAGAATGGAGAAACAGAATTTTTTGTAGCCAACCCCAACATAATTGGGACTAGGCTTTGATGATAAGGATGATGACGACGATGGTGTGATTTAAACCCACAGCCTTAAGGTTGCAATAGTGAGCACCTTCCACTGCACCAAGGGCTCGTCAATTTGGGGTTTTGACTTAGCCAAGTTGTTGTACACTTGTATTATGGTTTTTAAGGATTAAATTCAGTTGCCTCTCCAAAGAAGTTTCTTGTTCAGTTTTCAATCTATTTAATTTTCTACTGGGACTAGAAAAGTGAGTTGGGGGAGAGGCATGGAGTTTTTAGGGTTATGAGCAAAGAATAAAACTTGAGTTGACTTGTTCTTTTCTGGAGAGCTAGGCATTGCCCACCCACACAATGATTCAAATGAATCACTTTACAACTTATTGGTTTCCACATGAACAAATGAGTTGTGACAGTTTTGGTCCTAACCCAAGTTTCCGATGATCCGATCATGGTTCTGAACATTTGCTGACTTGAATCATATAATTTTTTTCAGGATGACATTGTTCAAAGTTGCTTTTGGGATTCAGGCCGCCCATATGATTTGAGAAGGGAATTGGATTCAGTTCCACCTGATATAACACTTCTATCTATTTTGAAGGGCGCCACAATTAATAGATGGGCTGTGTGTCTTAGTGAGCTAGTCAAATATGCGGGTGACCTTTGCCCAATTTCTGTACAAGAAGCAAGGCATGGAGCTCAACTTGCACTCTGTAACTATTGTTTGTGGAAACATCATTTTTTTAATCTATGTTTTATGAGATACTGGAGCAATTTTTATGTGATTTCTTACCTTTTGTAGGTATAAATCTTTATTCCATATAATTATTTTTCTGAAATTGATTTCTTTTTTTTTTTTTCTTTTTTTTTTATGTTGAGGAGTAACAGTAAATTGTATTAAGAAGATATGATTACAACACCATACAAAAATTATAGACAAAAGAAAAGAGAGGGTATAAGAGCCTTATACCAACCACTCAAGAAAAAGAAACACAAAATTACATAATTGAAGCACACAAAGGATTGTGGGCACCCCTTGCTTAGCTAGAGCATCTACAAAACCATTAGCTGATCTCCCCACATGACAGAAGACCACATGAAGTGAAGAAGCCAAAGATTTAATCTCCTTAAATGAAATATCCGAGGCCCTTAGCCATTGAAGAAACCCACAATGTGGCATTGAACAAGTTGCTCTCCATAATTAACCTGCCCTAAAATGAACAAGAGAAAATCCGGAGTGCTTCTAAAATTGCCCACACTTTCACCTCATTGGATTCTTTGACACCACATGGTTTTGAGAACATAAATAAAATCTCCCATTTAGAATTTTGAACAATATCGTTAATACCTGCAAGCCCAAGTTTACCCATAGGCACTCTATGAGCATTAAAGTTCAAAAAAA
Organism: Camphora micrantha; assembly: GCA_003546025.1. Classification (NCBI taxonomy): domain Eukaryota; kingdom Viridiplantae; phylum Streptophyta; class Magnoliopsida; order Laurales; family Lauraceae; genus Camphora; species Camphora micrantha. The sequence continues at coordinate 10,328,913 of QPKB01000008.1, forward strand.
TCAAGCAAAGGAGAAGAACCACTGCATCACCAATTTTTTCTTTGTAGGACGACACCTCATTGAAGCTTCCCAATAATGGAAAATGCTTCCAACAGGACATTCTCAAACTCTTTTATGATAGAAACCCACTTAGCTAATATCAAAATCATCGCCTCGAGGATAGCTTGAGTAGCCAACAAGCATCACAATCATGGTTCAACATCGCGGTTCACATTCATCGCGGTTCGCGGTCCATCGCGGAGTGAACTTTTATTTGACCCCAAAAAAATCCAAAAAAGTATCCAAAAAATCCATAATATTATAAAATGATAGAAGACAATGTTTTTTTTTTTTTTTTTTTTTTTTTTTTTTTTTTTTTTTTTTTTTTTTTTTTTTTCCAGTAGTGAACACTTTAAAGAAAAATAACGGTCCCGTCAAGTTATAACATCCTGTATCATGGCTGTATCGCTGTATATACTGAAATAAGCTGAAATATCATAAATTTTACATAATGCAACCATAATTTTGGGCAAACTAATAGTGTTAAACATTTAAAGTGTATAATCTAGCATTAATACTAATAGAGTTAGTGCATGTGCAGTACTCAACTCAATAACTCAATCATCAAGGTGTACTCACCTTCAAGCTTCAAGTTTAAAGTAACATTCACCACATCAAAATGAATTAACTTGCTAACTTAAAGTAGTGGAGTTTGGACAATTGTAACTTACCTTGGCTTGATTTTTAGGGTAGATAGATGTATTTTATACAAACTTTCAAACAAAAAAAAAAATTCGGATTTAAATAAATAAGTTTTTAAAAAAATACTTAAAGTGCCAAAATCTTCAATGTGGTGCTCCAAAACTCTAGATCTAACAAGCCTAAGCATTCTAAGCTATTTTGAGGTCCAATTTCGAAAAAAAAAACTCAAAAGTCACAAAAAAATCTCGCCAAATAATATCTCTTGACTTACTTGTTCTTTCCGGCGGAGAAATCCACCAAATTCTTGAGAAAGTCTTGAGTTTTGGAGCTTGGAGAGGTCACACACATTGAGAGGAAGCCTTAGGCTCGGTTTGGAGAAGAAAGAAATGAAAAGGGAGTGAAAACACAACTTAAAAAAATAAAAAAAATATGTTGGCCGATATTTTCAAAATATCGGCCATTATAACAGTAACGGCCGATATTTTTAAAATATCAGCCATAACGGGCATTATTTTGGCTATATTTTACCCGTAACGCTAGCGTTAGCATTATGGGCAAAATATTGTCGCGGTCACGGCCGTTACCGTTACACAACGACCGTTATTTTGAACCATGGTAGCCAGAGATGAGACCTAAAAATGCAATCGTTTCTTTTTTAACAAATCAACAATAGGATGGAAAAGGGTATAATCCTACATAAATCATAGCAACCATGAAAAGGGGTCCGGAGCCAACCAACTCTCGTAAGTCCTAGCGACTCCGGGAAGCTCCAAAGCAACACCACACTTCTGGAAAAAACTATAATTGAATTATTCAGGTTCTATTACAAATTAAATGCGTAGTTTCTCTCTTAATTGTTTTTATAGTGGAAGGCAATGGAAATTGACTGGACAAGATTCCATTGAACAGTTTGAAGGTACTCATTGTCATAACCACATTCAAAAATGAAGGAAAAGGAAAATAAATAAATGTCAACTGACTGATCCATACATGAATTTGTTTACTGTGACATGTTTATAAATCTATGTGTATACCATGTATTGTTGTTGATCTTTCATTAAAAACTTAATATTTTTATACTATCAGTTCTATTCATAATAAAACTGATCCATTTTACATAAAAATCATCAATGTTTCACTCTGTATTAAATTTGGCAGGTTGGAGGTTATGCAACGGCTTGCACTTGCTACTCCGATGGAGTTAGGCGGAAAAGCCCATCAGTCACTAGATGGTGAAAACAAACTTGAACAGTGGCTTATGTATGCTACTTTTGCTTGCTCTTGTCCACCTATCAACAGAGAAAGCAGCAGCTTTGCAGCTTCTAGAGAGACCTTCCATCTAATTTTTCCATCACTGAAATCTGGATCAGATGCTCACACAGTAAGTTCATCCTAAAAATATTGTTGAGCTCCAAACCCAGCATGAAATGCATTTTGAAGAAAAGAACACACGTTCATTTTTCAGAAAGTGAATTCTCAAATTGGATTTCTAAATAATATTGTTTTATTACTACAAAACATGGAAACAATTTGGTAAAATTGAGAAACACTACAGTAATATAGAGTTTTGATTTACATCTGTCTCTCGTCTGCCCACTGATAAATAATAATAGCTTCTGAACATTATTGTATGATAAATGATTGACCAACCTATGCTTTTGGACCATATTGTTCTTCATGAGGCGGTAATACTTTGTTTTCTCAACAATTCTCCCAAGTCCCAACACAATCAGAAACATGAAATAGTGCAACAATTTAGCTAAACTCCCACAAGTTTTTTTTTTATTTTTTATGATGCTATAATGATGTAGAATTACATTGTTAGTGACTACTGCAGCACTGGTTTCAAATTTTGCATGAGACGTGGGTTCTGATAGGACAGAGTAGGCTTCTTTGGCAAAATTTTTAGAACAAGAGGAAAAGGACAGAGGTTTTCATTTAGTCATTGATGCACGTGAATAGATTATTGATGATCTCTTCTCAATAGTCCTTTCCAATGCGTCCAATCTATTTGACTTACTACCTTAAGGATGCCCCTTTTGGTGGTGCCTTTACTATGGTACATTGCATTAAGCATTTCTATTGGCCCCTCTAATTCTCCATTTTGTATGATGTTTTGGTTTTCCTTCACCCATGTCCCATCCTCAGGCATGTGTCTGTCGTATGCCTGGATAAAACCATCCTCAGCATGTGTCAATCGTATGCCTGGATAAAAAGAGGGTTAGAGTTATAGTGGCAGACTGGCAGTGAACTTCAAATACCCTTCCAAACCATATCTGAGTTTTTACTTTGAGAAGTAGAACTGAACCAACCCCACTTAGATGGGATATGTTCTATGAAGATGATCTGAGGACTCTGTGCATTCCCAAACCATCGATTTTCTAATCCTATCATTTCCTGTAACTCCACATTTACATTCTCCCTACTCTCTTCCCCACTAAGCTTCGCTCCATTTAGTCTCTTTCTTTTGTTAATTTACTTGATTTCATGCCTGGTTAATTAGCCCCCTATCATTTGCAAGCAATATGCACTAAGAAACTTGCTGCAGCTGCAGGTTAGATAGAGCATTGATGATGCAGACCATACACGTGGTTCGTCCAGCCCATTGGGCGCAGCCCACAGGCCCAAAAGTTTCAGCAGTAGGCCGAAGCCCCCTGGAACCCACTAAAAAGAAGATAGCCAGAACGTGCCTGATTTCCAGATTGTGCCTCTGGATTATTCTAGCCTGTTTTTAGTAATAGCTAAAATTTATTCTAGCCTATTTTTAGTAATAGCTAAAATTTAGAAGATTATTTAGTAAGTGGATTTTATTTGATTTAGATGTACATTTTGATTGGAATTGTTTCCAGATTAGGATTAGGACTATAAAGGATTTAATCCCCCCTTATGAATCAGTTAATTGAAAATAAAATAAAATAATTTATCTAGGTTATGTGTCTGTCATGTGAAAACAAGACTGTTAGGATCTTCGATCTCTAAGCTTCAGCCTGGGGAGTATTTTTTGGCTACTCTTCCCCTACCCGTGCTGAGCCAATTGGTAATCACTACGAGTGGGACTAATGTCTTAACAAGTTTTCGCCAATTGCTCCCATCATGTGGAACATCTAAAGCTGTGGGGATGAGTCGTGTTGTTTTGGTAGTTGATATTTTTGTTAAGAGTAGTAGTTAAAGTAGGAGTTTGATTTCCAATAGATTAGGGTTTCCATTATAATTTAACTCTTGCAATGAGGCCTCTTAAGACAAAAACCATGATCCTCATGTTAACAACCACTTACTCTAAAAGCTTAAGCTGATAGAGAACGGTGTAATAATGTAAATCAAGCTTACAACACAACCACCCCCCCACCCCCGCGTGCGGGCTCCTTCATGGGAATTACACCCTCCATGGTAGAATACAAGGGCTCTACACGGGAATTACACCTCCATGGGAGAATAAAAGGCACAACAGCCCCAGGAATTCGAACACTCGACCTCCCGCTCTGATCCCATGTTAACAACCACTTGCTCTAAAAGCTTAGAGAACGGTGTAACAATGTATATCAAGGTTACAACACCTCATACGATTGCTTGGTGGGTAATTTTTGAAACTTCAATGGAGAAAGGCTTAGGGCATGAGGATCTTGCTAATCTGGAGACCAAAGTACCATTCTTCCCTTTAATCAGTGATTGTAGCTATTCAAACTTAACACGCTAGAGCATAGGCATAGGGGATTATGTGATAGTCTTAGGATTACGTACTTATAAAATTAATCGCTGGATCACATGGCAATTGTATGTGACCTACATAAGGGAACCGTATATCAGTCAAATTATATTCAAATTCCTTAATAGTCTCACGCTATTGCTGAGAGAATTAGGTTACATAAGGTCTCTGTTCAAGGGACATTGTATAATCCCCCAGTTGTAGACAGGTTTCATGTGTTATGCCCATTCTCTCTTCAGAGTGATGGCTTCCAGTGTGCAGATGATGATCAGTTACAAGCAAATGGGAGACCTATTGAGGATGTGATTTCCTTTCAAATTAACGCTAATGCTCTTTTGTAGGACAGGTTGTGAAAAATGCTTGGCCTATGCAGAGTAATGCTCTTGCTAACGAAGATACGTAGGCAACTGCTTGAGCACAAAAGTCAGATATTGGTAGAATAAAGGAAAAGATAATTTGAAATCTGCAAAATCATGGGGTTTGCTGGGGTGGTGCAGGATTAAAATATTGGTGTGATAGCTCTTTGATGGATCATGGATGCACAACGATCCCGTTAGAAGTTCATGAAGGCTATGGTATTTAGTAAAAAGTTCAGATGTTTCTTCTTAGTCAGGTGAGTGGTCTCGTTGGTCAGACCTGGTTCTTGAGTAGTATCTTGACCAAGTTTGTCGAGACCCTGTCCCGATAGACACAGACATTGATCAAGTTTGTCGAGACTGTCCTGATAGACACCGATATTGGTCCTTGCAGGTCGATTGTTTTTGTAAATGATGTCAGTGATTGTGTGGTTTTGAGGATAAAGTTGCTGATGAATGGCAAAGTCGATGGGAATATCTTGTGGTACAATGATATTTAGGTGTGCTTATTCGTTAAGCGATTCTTTGATAAAGATCATAATGCTTTAACAAGCCTGGAATTGATAATTGAAAAGGATGAAGGAAAAAGGGGAAAGGAAGTGGAAACTTCTAAATCTTTAGAGATTAATTGATTATGATGAATCTGTGGATCTGAAGGAGAACGGTGCAATATTAGTTGTGCAATATGTTCAGTTCTTCCGCCTTAATTTTTTTCTTATTCTTTTTTTTCCCCTGGTGTTGATCTCCTTTAGGATATTTTTATTTTTGGGTGGTATCCATTGGTGGGATTTCATCGTTTCTTTCTTTTTATTCTTTCTTGTAGTGGGTATAGTATAGTGGTCAAAGCGTGATTCATTCTATTAACGAGTGAAATCTTAGGATATTTCGTTTGATTCCTATTCGGATCAAAAACTTTATTTCTTAAAGGGGTTTAATCCCTTACCTCTCAATGCCACATTTGAGGGAGAATATACATTGTCGTGATTTAATCCAAAAAACTTCAATTAGAAATTGAATAACAAAATTGGATTATGGAGTTGCGAAGAATACTTTTTTTTCCAATTGGATCAACATTTCCAATTGAATGAGTACAAGTAAAGGATCCATGCATGGAGATACAAAATCCTATTTCTAATTGTAACTAGATCTTCAAATTTTCTTCTTTTTTTTTTCAATAAATCATGTTTTACCATTTCATTGAAAGAATCTGAGGATACTAAGATGAAAAAAGACCCAATATGAATATATTATAAGATGAAAAGAACATTTTCGTTTTTTCCATGTTGTTTTATTATGGATAGTATGGGTAAATGGTGTTTGATTTAGTGACTTTGCTTGTTACAGCGTGCAGCCACCACAGCTCTTGGTCTCTCACATTTGGAAGTCTGTGAAATCATGTTTGGAGAGCTTGCATCATTTGTTGAAGAAGTTTCTTCAGAAACAGAGGGAAGACCTAAATGGAAGGTAGGAGTTAAGACTCTTTACCACAAAAATTATGTAGCAGCTGAAGCAGCAATCACACTTGATCTTGGAATTGGCGATTGTCTCAGTAACTTTCCTAGTGCTGTGTGCAGCATGTTCTAGCAAAACGCTTTTTTTTGTCTGCCTATGAGTAAAGGCAAAATCTGGAAACCTAATATCGATTTCTGGTGCTTGTGTTTCATTTGTTTAGCAATTCAGAGGCTTTAATGACATTCCATGTGTATGCATGTATGTGACTCTCTGTGTGTGTGTGGTTCTTAAACATCATTGAAATAGTAGTCAAAGTGAGCCTAAGTTGGTTCATTTTGGTGATTTTATTTCATTATGGTTAACAATGCAGAGGTATGCACGTACATTTGGAACCAGTTAGGGGCTGTTTCTAGCAATCAGGAGGACATTTTAGAATACTCATAAAACTCTAGCCATTTTTTGCTTGGAGCCTTTGAATTAAAGAAAAATGATACGGTGTACTTGATGAACTGATTTGGCTTCCCACTCCTTTTTAAGAAAAATAAGCTCCTGTTGAGCGATTTTTCTTTTCCATATTTTTGCTCTTTTGTTCAGATTCCTATTCTAATTATAGATTCAAGTTGATTTCCCTTTACCTAAATTGCCCACTATAGGTGGGAAATCCAATGTATCCCTTCCCTTTCAAAGGAGCAGCATCTTGCTAATTCTTGTGTTCATAAAACAAGATGGCATCATGATTTAATTTTACTAAATGAACTTGACATTACATGCAAATTGAAATTAAATCCATTACCATTATTAAAAAAAAAAAAAGATGAAGTCATTGCTGTACTCTAACTACATGGTGAAGGATTATAGACAACCAGATGTTTTCTCTTGATGAAGCTCACATATGTATTCTCAGCATTTTGAAGCTTTTGAAAAATCATTTCAAAATATTGTAAAATGCATTTATTTTGCGTGCAGAATCTAAAGGTCCACCGTGAAGATCTCCGTGAAGAACTACGTATTCACATTGCAAATGTTTATCGTACAGTTGCTGAGAATATCTGGCCAGGGATGTTGCGCCACAAGCCATTTCTCCGTCTGCATTTCTTGAAATTCATTGAAGAAACTAGACAGATAGTAGCGTCATCCACTGATAATTTCCAAGAGATGCAACCTCTGCGCCTTGCATTGGCTTCTGTTTTAAGGTCATTAGCCCCCGAATTTGTGGAATCACGATCTGATAGGTTTGATCCCAAAACTCGAAGGCGACTTTTTGATCTGATTCTCTCTTGGTGTGATGATATTGGTGGAACATGGGGCCAGGATGGTGTGAGTGACTACCGCCGTGAAATTGAACGGTATAAGCAAGCTCAACATAATCGGTCCAAAGATTCCGTAGACAAAATATCGTCCGATAAAGAAGTGATCGAGCAAGTGGAGGCAATCCAATGGGCATCTATGAATGCTATGGCATCGCTCTTATATGGGCCTTGTTTTGATGAGAGTACGAGAAAAATGAGTGGTCGAATAGTTAACTGGATCAACAGCTTGTTCATTGAGCCAGCATCCAGAACTCAGTTGGCTTATTCTCCTGCTGATCCAAGAACGCCGTCTTACTCAAAATACACTGGAGAGGGAGGGCGCGGAAAAGATCGACTAAGGGTTGTCCATCTCCGAGTTTTCTTAGCAAAAACAGCTTTAAAGAATCTTCTTCAGACAAATCTGGAGCTGTTTCCAGCTTGTATTGACCAGGTAATTTCTATCACTAGATTCACATTTCACATTTTTTTTTCCCTATTATATCATGCACAGTTATAACTAAAAGGGGAGTTTATATAAACCCATCAGATTGGAATGCCGTGAACTGTAAGGGCCCATTTGTCGGCATGTCATCGAACATACGGCAATTCATGGTAAAATGGGTTCCAGCAAAGGAATATTAAAGAGGTAGGGGGTGAAGGATATAAGTTGGATATTTAGATGTGACCTTGACTTTCCTAGGATTTGTAATAGTTGATGGCTGGGTATTCATTTTCCATCTCCCCTTAATTCATTCTCCATTAAAGAGGAAATATTTTATTGCCATTAATGGATCTTCACCTTAGTTTTTATAATTTCAGGTAACTTTCTGGAATGGGATTTCCATGAATTCAATTCCATGCAGACAAATGTGGTCTAAGCTTTATTTTTATTTACTTGGAAATTGAAGCTTCTGTAAAATTTTCTTTGGAAGCTGCTTAACTATAGAAAATGCAACAACCACCTCTCTAAATTCTTGAAGATATGCTTGTAGTTTAGATCAATTGTAACCCCACAGGACTGTGAAACCAAGGAATTAGGTTCTAGAATCTACACCCACAGAGTCCCTATTTCATCTGTTGTTTTTTTATGCAGACAACAGTTTATTTGGACTTGTACAGTTGTACGACTATTGTTTCTCTAAAAAGTCATGTTGCTTTTGTCAATTGTATGAAAATGCATCCCATGTTCATAGATACTCAGATATATATGCATACTTATATATAGAGTACCGATCCAATGCGCAACTCGCACACTAGATCAGTGCGCGCGCCTCAACATGGGGCCCACATGCGGCCCTACCTGGGACTGGGAACAAGGGGGTTGAAAGATCTCCCCTGGCCTTTCATCTTTGCAAAAAATCAGCCCCATCCCTGCCCTATCATCTCCATCTGGCCCCACGAGTTTGACGGTGTATAGTCCATTTAGATGGGTTTGCGGTGACTATAGTCGATCCAACAGTACATCGGATGGGTGCAAAGGTGGGCCCCATGTGAAATTCAGGGGGGGTGTGTGTGGTCCATTCGGATGGACCATTAGGTGGGACCCACCCCCAGTCCGCACGATGCTCACCGGGCGCACTTGATAACCAACTTATATATAAGGGAGATGCTCTTGTGAGATTAACTCTCACGATACTGTGAGAGTAAGGGGTGGGGGCGCTCACATTTAGGTTGTTGGCATTATATATGGATGTTAGGGCCCCCACCCTTACTCTCACAGTACCGTGAAAGTTACTCTCACAAGAGCATCATATATATATATATGTGTGTGTGTGTGTGTGTGTGTGTGTGTGTGTGTGTGTGTGTGTGTGTGTGTGAGACCACCCCAAGTATCAAGTTCAACCCCAACCCCACGCCCCTAACCCTTTCATCCGTGGCCCACAAGTTTAATTTCTTCATATTAAAAAAAAACAAAAAGATTCAACCCTCGATCCAACTGTTCAACCCATTCGGATGTGTGCCAATCATTGGGATCAGTGACTATGAGGGGGCTCCCTATTTGTGCATGGTTTGGATGGGTTGCTAGGTGGGCCTCACCAATAGTTCTCACGGAAGCACGATGAGAACTAGTTCTCACATGAATATTTCCGTGTATATATGGGCAAGGCTCTCCTAAGCTCTAGCTTAGGATAAAATTTCGTAAGCTCACACTTGTGGGGCTCACCCTTGGTCCATCCAAATGAACCAAACACATAACCCCCCTGAATTGCACATGTCCACCAACTTTCGGTCAAATCTGAATTTACTGGACCGTTGGATCGACTGTGTACCGATCCGAATGGACTGTTGACCATTAAACTTTTGTTGCTCAGATGAAGATGATAGAAATCATGGTTGGGGCTGATTTTTTGCAGAGAGGATGGTCCCAAGGATGGTCTATAGATGCTATATAATTCTCAACCCAAGAAGTATGTGGGATGTATGGTTCGGTCATGGAGACCCGTTTTCTCTGATTTCCCTTACAATGTTGACCAAGCCATAAAAGTACCTAGAATGAAAAATACTAGTCTTCCAATAATTGGATTTCTAAGTTGAATGTCAACTGTTGTAACAACTTATTCAACTTTAAACATGGTTGACCAAATGGTATGACATGTTTCATCATCTGTCAGACCTCTAATTGATGTTATAGGTAACCAAACAGGGGCCTTACTTATTCAGGTCCAACAGCCTAGTAATTTGTGCACTTCTTGTCAAGGATCCTATAATTTATCCTCATCTTAATGGTTCTGAAGCTACGATAAATGAGATCTGGATATGGAAGTGGCAGATGTGGTTGCAGTTCTCTTGGTGATCTGCATATGGGTAAACTGACTGTATGACCTCTCAACTTCTGGGTGTGAACCTTTCCTAAACTCTGCAGTACAAACATTAGTATGTTGCCACAGTACTTATAGACTATAATTATTCAAAAGATTGATTTTGAGTCTTCATTTCTTTCCAGTGCTACTCTTCTGATGCTTCCATAGCTGATGGCTACTTTAGTGTGCTGGCTGAAGTTTATATGTGTCAAGAGATCCCAAATTGTGAAATCCAGAGGCTCTTGAGCTTGATCCTCTATAAGGTAGTAGATCCTTCAAGACAAATCCGTGATGATGCACTCCAAATGCTGGAGACACTTTCCACACGTGAGTGGTCTGAAGAGAGCATTGAGGGTGGAGGCCGCTACCGGGCATCTGTGGTTGGCAACCTACCGGACTCCTACCAACAGTTCCAATACAAGCTTTCCTCCAAACTTGCCAAAGACCACCCTGATCTTAGCAAACTCCTGTGTGAGGAAATCATGCAACGCCAGCTTGATGCTGTTGACATTATTGCCCAACATCAGGTCTTAACATGCATTGCTCCATGGATTGAGAATCTCAACTTCTCAACCCTTTGGGAATCGGGGTGGAGTGAAAGGTTGTTAAAGAGCCTTTACTATGTAACATGGCGACATGGAGATCATTTTCCTGATGAAATTGAGAAGATTTGGAGCACAATCGCTAGCAAACCAAAAAATATTATTCCTGTTCTTGATTTTTTGATTACAAAAGGGATTGAGGATTGCGATGCAAATGTCTCAGCTGAAATTACAGGAGCATTTGCTACTTATTTTTCGGTTTCTAAACGCGTGAGTTTATATCTTGCACGTATATGTCCACAGAGGACCATTGATCACTTGGTTTATGAATTTTCTCAGAGGATGCTAGAGGACAGTGGAGAACCCGTCTGGCCAAGTGCAAGCAAGGGAGATGCTGCCGGGAATTTTGTCCTTGAGTTTTCCCAGGGGCCAACCGCTGCTCAAATTGCCGCCATTGTGGATAGCCAACCTCACATGTCACCTTTACTTGTGCGTGGGTCACTCGAAGGCCCACTTAGAAACACAAGTGGAACTGTGAGCTGGCGGACTGTTGGCACACAAGGCTGGAACATTTCAGGTCCAGTGAGTCCAATGCCTCCAGATGTGAATATTGTTTCCACCATAGGACGTTCAGGACAACTCCTTCCATCGATGATGAACATGTCAGGGCCACTAATGGGGGTCCGTAGCGCTGGAGGGACCCTGCGGAGCCACAACATTTCTCTGGACAGTGGAGATTTCTTCACAGACACGCCAAACTCTGGGGAGGATGCCTTGCATTTTGGCAACACAGTTCATGGGTTCAATGCTGGTGAACTCTCATCAGCATCAGCTTTGTCAGGGCATCTCCACCATTCCCTTTCTCGTGCAGACATAGCATTAATTCTACTTGCAGAGATCGCTTACGAAAATGATGAAGATTTTCGTGGTCACCTGCCACTGCTCTTCCATGTCACATTCGTGTCAATGGACAGTTCAGAAGAGATTGTGCTTGAGCACTGTCAGCATCTTCTGGTTAATCTTCTATATTCACTGGCAGGTCGACACTTGGAGCTGTATGAGGTTGAGAATAGTGATGGCGAGAACAAGCAGCAGGTTGTGAGCTTAATCAAGTACGTGCAGTCAAAGCGTAGTAGCATGATGTGGGAGAACGAGGACATGACGCTCATGCAGACCGAGCTCCCGAGTGCAGCACTCTTGTCAGCGCTTGTATTGTGCATTGTTGATGCAATTTTCTTCCAAGGGGACCTGCGCCAGACATGGGGTGCTGAGGCGCTCAAGTGGGCAATGGAGTGCACATCCCGGCACCTTGCATGCCGATCACATCAAATCTACCGTGCTTTACGACCAAATGTGACAAGTGACACTTGCGTGTTGCTCCTCCGTTGCCTCTACCGGTGCTTGGGGAATCCAGTCCCAGAAGTTTTGGGCTTCATCATGGAAATTCTGTTGACGCTGCAAGTAATTGTGGAGAACATGGAACCAGAGAAAGTGATTCTATACCCACAGCTCTTCTGGGGCTGTGTAGCAATGATGCACATAGATTTTGTTCATGTGTATTGCCAAGTACTTGAGCTCTTTGCTTGTGTGATTGATCGGCTGTCATTCCGAGATCAGACAACAGAAAATGTCCTTGTGTCGAGCATGCCCCGCGATGAGCTTGACTCGGGCGTTTCTGCCATCGCAGAATATCAACGGATTGACTCGAGATTCCGCATTGAACCACCCTTAGAAACTGGTAAAGTGCCAGCTTTCGAAGGTGTGCAACCTCTTGTGCTTAAAGGGCTCATGTCAACAGTGAGCCATGGGTCAGCCATTGAGGTGCTTTCACAGATCACCTTCCATTCATGCGACTCCATATTTGGTAATTCGGAGACAAGGCTCTTGATGCACATCATAGGGCTGCTGCCCTGGCTCAGCCTCCAACTCAGCAAGGACTCTCTGCTTGGAATGGCTTCACCTCTCAAACAGCAGTATCAGATGGCATGCTCTGTTGCGGGCAACATATCGGTTTGGTGCTGGGCAAAGTCATTAAATGAGCTTGCAGCCGTGTTTTTATCATACTCCCAGGGTGAGATCACAAACATTGATGACCTCCTCACTCGTGTGACTCCACTGCTGTGTGCCGAGTGGCTCCCAAAGCACTCAGCACTGGCATTCAGTCACTTGTTGCGGCTGCTAGATAAGGGTCCAGTTGAGTACCAGCGTGTGATCCTGCTCATGCTGAAGGCGCTCCTCCAGCACACACCTGTGGATGCATCCCAGAGTCCACACATGTATGCAACTGTGTCCCAGCTCTTGGAGAGCACATTATCTTGGGAGGCATTAAGTGTGTTGGAGTCCCTGTTACAGAGTTGCAGTAACTTGACCGGGGGCAATGCGAATGACCCACTGTCCTTCGAAAATGGTTCGAGCGAAGAGAAAATACCATCTTCTGCTGTTTTCACTTCCCAGGGTTCATTTAAGGTCAGGAGCGGGCCAACTATAGAAGTAGGATTGGCACCTAGAGAGTTGGCATTGCAGAACTGCCGGTCAATTCTCGGACGGGTGCTGGATACATGTGCGCTTGGAAGGAGAAGGGATTATAGGCGGCTTGTGCCTTTTGTTGCCAACATCAGGAACCCATGACCAGCTCATGTGTTTCATGGCATATCATTTGATGATGGGAGGAGGGGTTTGCAGGTTTCTGTAAATATGGGAAGCAGGCTTGCCTATCAGGTAGTCGTTTCATCTCTATTTATCATTTTAGTTCTAGCATTGAGCCTTTTACTCAATAAAATGGTTTTGTTGCCAATGTACCACATCACATGTGTTTTCTGTTGCCTTGTCATAACAAAAATGATGTTGACACTTAACCTTTGCCCTGCAACCCATGATGCACGGATACTTCAAAATGGGCAACGTATCGTATCCAATACTTCAATTTTATGTGTAAAATCCGTGTCCCTGTCGTGTCTATGGCGTGTCATTGCCGTATCCATGTCGTATCTGTGCATCATAGCCTGCAACCTTTGCCCTGCCTTTGGAGCTGCTTTTCTGGGGGGATGGTCTCCTAACAGGGTGAGCAGAGCTTTGAAGTTTGAACTCTGTCGCGCCCTATGGGGGTGTATAATCCCTGACACCACTTCATATGTGTGCAGGGAACCTCATTAGCCACTTTAGAATAGCACAGCATGAGTTAACAAGGGCACAAAGGGCTGCACTTGTGCTGGAATCCAAGCTGCTTAAATCATGGGTTGCCAATTTCACTCCCATTAAAGTCCACCTTAGGATTTATCATGTGTAACTGTGTAAGTGCTGTAATCAGAATAACAATGCTTCTTACACCGTCTGATCTATTTGATGTGGGGGCCAACTCCACCTTGGAACCTGGCACAGAACCAAACGTAGATTTTAGTTGATACCGTGGAAAGCGAGAATCCTTTTTCTGATGATTTAATTACCAAACATGACCTACAAGAGTTTGTAATTTTGAGCGGTTTGGATTTGATGTAGTGGGCCCTAATCATCATTGTCATGCTGGAATCCCACAGATAATTCAAATTCTTTTTATAATTCATCATTGCAACCTTTTTCTTTCTTTTTTTTTTTTTTCATGAAGTGGTTATCCCTAAGGCCTTTGACCCAACAGAACTATTCCCTCAGGTGGCACCAGGGGTGCTCATGGCCGGGCCAGCCTGGGCCCTATCCAAGGCTAGCCCTGTGTGGGTTGGTCTTGGACATATAAATTAGGCCCAATTAGTAGATGGTCTGGGCTTGGATAAAGTGATAGAAAGCCCAAAGCCTTGCCCAGCTCACCTAGCCTAATAAATGCTTGTAATTTAGTGTATATTTCCCAAAGAACTGGTAGAAAGCCCGATTCGGCCCAGTCCGGTTGACTAAATGTGCGGGAATGGGCCTGACTATGATGGCCCGTGTTGGACTAGGGCCTATCATTTTAAAGTTGGTTCGGATCTGGTTATGCCTTAGCTCGGCTTTACTTGGCCCACGAAGACCCCTAGCCTGCGCTTGCTAAACTCGTACAAATGCACCTTAGATAAATCTAAGGCGGGTTTCGAACACGAGACATGAGGAGGAAACCCATGCCTTATGCTGCTCCAACTCCCAAGAACTTAGTGGCTGCCTATTTAACTTTGAATAAGATGGTTGCCCTGGGCTTCTAATGTGAACGAGAATCATTGGGTAAGTTCATCAAAGAGTCGTATCTATTTACTGAGGAAAAAAAAAGAAGGTTCTCTTGCACAATTAGATTTTGATTGAAACGAATACATTCACTATTTTATATAAGGGGGATATTCAAGTGCATCTATCCCTCACCATGTGTGGTGAGGAACACCCCTTTTGGGGAAGTTTCAAATACAAAAGGGGATCTTTTCATCAAGTACAAAAACCCTTTTGTACTTGAAACTTCCCCAAAAGGGGTATCCTTCACCACACATGATAAGAGATAGATGCACTTGAATATTTTCCTTTATATAAAACAATTAATTTGTCCTTTGAAAAATATTTTTGAATAGCTAATAACTTATCAGTACTTTGTCAGATGTCGTATTTTGAAAAACAACAGTAAATGTCATGCTATAGGAACAGTGAGAAATCTAGATTTGAAAAAAAAAAAAAAAAAGTGTCATCATCCTATACAGTTAGGAGAATTGAATGTATACAAAATAGAGGTGGGCTTCTTGATCTCACTGTATAAAAGAGCGTTGGTTAGGAAAAAAAATGTAGAATGGAGTTCACCATGCCCACTGAAATTAGCTTGCGTATTTATATACATTGCTCATTACAGTGGGAGTTAAGCATATCAAAATAGTTTGAATTTTCAAAAGGTGAGCTCCGCTTATAAGTTTAATAGAAATGATCCACTTCAATAGAATGCAGTGTTGCACTGTAGTTATTCCCCTGAATAAAACTATCATTAATACATATAGCTAGTGAAAGGCGACCCCACATGATAGGTTGAGTCAAATGTATCTAATCATCTAAGTATATTTTGAAACTTAAGGGGTAGCTCAGTTGGCCTAGGACTACGGTTTGCACCTGGAGGTTGTAGGTTCAAAACTGCACTACCATACTGGGCTTCCCTCTAAACCCGAAGAAATTAGTCCAGCCCAAAAAGTTGGAAACTCTCCAATAGCAAAAAAAAAAAAAAAAAACATCTAGATATATTCCGCAATGGAGGCAATGTTCTCTTACTTGAGCAAACTTGCATACTTCTCATTTGCAGTGCAGCTGTGGACCAACGTAGAAATCTACTTATCAAGTGGGTGTGGGGTACATGGAAAGATCTCCTTAAATGGATAAGAATCAACAGAAAGATCAGCCCCATCAAATCATCTTAGCCTTTGATTTAATAGCTATAAAGTTTAGTGGTTTTTTAATCATAGGTTTCTTTGAGATTCAATCCAACACGGGATAAATGTTTAATGAGAGTGAAATTGGGGTTGGTCTTTGAGATTCAATCCCACATGCCTAATCTGATGATAATATGATGGCTGTGTCCAATGATTGAGGACCTTAATGAAGGCAATTATAACACCAATAAATTCTCGGTCTCCATCTAGTAGTTGTTATCGTTGTAGTCGTCATCATCAAATTGGGCTCCCTATCGACTCATGACACAACCTTCAAATTCCTTCACGCTAGTACTTTGTGTGATCTCTCAAGCTCCCAAGTGAAACTCCACAGTGGAGCAAATGTTTCAAAAACCCGAAATGCTCAAAACGAATGTCTTTCTCTCGTAGGGAAAGCCCTAGAATTTTACTCCATAGGCCTTATTGTAAGATTAATCTAATGATCAATGTTAAGATTAATTCATTTCTCATCGATCATATGTTTAATTTTACAAGGAGAGAAACTCCTATGACAGTAAAATTAAAAATATATTATAGGGAGGAAAGACGTTTATTTTGAACAGTTAAATTCGCATTTTACAGTAAAGTCTTGATCCTTTGATTTGTTAAAAATTGTTTCATCTAACTAAGATTTGCTAACGGTATAAAATCCCATGCCAGCCCGTGCATACTTTGAATTGCTTATTTAAATGAAAAATGAAAATAATAAAATTTTAAACGAGTGAAAATTTTGATTGGATGAAACAATATTCCACTCCTTCGATCGATTACGATCCGAACTCTATTTAAGTACCTACCCTAACCTTGGAGAGCTCCACTCATTTGCAAGCAGGTGGGTCCCACATCTAATTCGAACATTTTGCTGACGTGGCGGTGCTCACGTGAAAGGTTCAAAACGTATTCGGATGACAATACCAAGCAAAAGGACGAAAAAATTATGAAAACAATAGGAATGAGGCCAAGCGTGAATAACAACAAGACACCTGTCGCTTTTTTTTATATGACAACGACAAATCACAAAAGTTCGTTTCGCTTTATGACACACAAGAGTCTAATCACAAATAGTTGCATGACCAAAGTCACCATAGGTTCTCTCACAAATGATCCCAACCGTTAAAATCTGATATCATCTCCTTCAGCAGCATATTTTCAGATTTAGTTTGGTTCCCTCTTGAGATTGAACACATGGTTGATGATGTGATTAGCATAATATTATGTATTAATTAAATTATAAATCGTGTATTCCTTTAATGGTGGGACCAAATCCAATTGAATTAAAATTTGAGGATTCGCCACAAAAGAGGATGACATTCAGTTTTAATAGTTTAAAGCATCAGTAGGTGAGCCCTACCATGAGTTACAAACAACCCACTCATGAAAAGCGTGTAATAGATAAATCTCGAGGGATAGTTCAGTCGGCCTAGAATTATGGTTTGCATCCAGAGGTTGTAGGTTCGAAACTGCACTACCACACTGGAGCTACAGAAAAATTTTATCCAACTTTCTCTCCTGTGACTATAGGGATTATTCTGGCCCAAAAGACTAGGAACCCTGAGTATGTAATAGACCATTTAATGGATTCACATATACAAGACCAAAGAGCACCCATCTAGTCTCACTGGTTCTTTATCTTAATCATTCTTGGATGGTTTGATCCACATGCAGCTGCCAAACATGTAAAAATCTGATCAACACTATATTAGAATCTTGATCCTCATGGACTACTTAAGTTTTCACAATTTGAAAGCTGGATCACCAATAGTTTGAAATTTAAGTACATGCCCCTCATTCTTATCAACATCTTTTAAAAGTCACTATAAGTCTAGAATCCAAGGGATTAGCCGAGTAGTTAGAATTATGATTTCTTCTTTTTTTGGAGTTAGAGGTATTGGTATCGAACCCCGTTCTCCCTTCTTCAGGAATTAAATGCCGAATCTATTAGTGCTACCACCTTAACGCTATAGGAGTATTTATTCAAATTTTCTCTGGAGCTAGAGGATTAATCCACCCAAAAAAATTATAACCTCATACGTAGGAGAAAAAAAATCATCACTACAAGCCTCCTGTAGATGACAATGATGTGAGGCTAAAACGGGTGGCATTACTGTAGGAATGAATCAAAATAGGGGCTCTTCTGATATGATAACGACAAATCAGACAAAGCTTCTTTTGCTTTTACCCACTCCCTACTCCCTATATAATCTTTAGTTTTGACCCAAAATCTAATCAATGAACAGTGAGTGTACCTGTAGGATGAGCAAACATCAGCCCATTTGGTCCCACCGGGTCTGATTGCTCTATATCCAAGGCCTCCAAAAATTTAAAAACCTGATCAATAAAGATCACATTCAAATTCAACAATGGATTCAAGTCTCTCTATCCTCTTGGACCACTATTTAGATTTTCACAATTTGAAATCTTGATAACCAAAAGATCTAAATTTAAGACTATGTAATCCAAGCGTCAAACAAGAAGAAAATTTGCTGCATTGGGGCTATATATCTCACTCAGTCTCACATGAGTGCCAGGAATTGGCACCGGTGAAGCACAAACATTAATGTAAATTGAGGGAAATGTTGGCTGTGAAGGGCACATAGTGAGGCCACATTTATAATTCATCCAAACCATTCACGCATAAAAAAATCCCTTAAATTACATTTGATCCATTGAATTTTGGCCGTTTCAAATAAAATATAAAGTTGTTATAAAAAAAAAAAAAAACCATCATAAATCCCCCCATCAAGTTATGCATGTGATATTTATTTATTGAGCGCAATAGTTATTGGGTTTGTGTCCTTAAAGCCTCACATCAACTGAAACATGTGGGGTCCATGGGGACATGCCTTACAGCCTTAATAGTGGTGATATGATATGAGTCAAACACTAGAGTTAGGATCTTTTCTATTCTTCTCTACTTTGAAAAAGAGGATGATGATAACAGCCCTTTGTATTGTCCACAGGATGGGTCACCTCAAACAAAGGTGATAGTAGAGAT
Source organism: Camphora micrantha (assembly GCA_003546025.1). Lineage (NCBI taxonomy): Eukaryota > Viridiplantae > Streptophyta > Magnoliopsida > Laurales > Lauraceae > Camphora > Camphora micrantha. The sequence goes on from QPKB01000008.1 coordinate 10,348,086, forward strand.
TAAGCCCTAGGTATAATGACCTAATGACACTTAATAAACATTCAATGAAAAAAAAATAATACAAATTTCAGAGAACTGAAAATATGAAAAATAAGATAAATAAGGACTCAAGTAATAGATAAAAAAAAAAAAAAAACCGAATACATAGAAACAGGACTTCCAAGGACTGAAGGATATAATTGTCAAAGAAAAACAATATTGTTTTTGTAATAAAGAAAGATAAATACTACATAAAAATAAGAAATTAAATTTGAACATTAATTATTTTCTATTTTCTAATTTCAATGTTAGTTAATTTAATACAAATTAAAACATTGTCATAAAAAGATCTACAGTGCATGCTCCATTGCTTCGTGGCAGAAAGTCATGTTAATTAGAAAACATCCAACTCATTAGTTCCTTATTAGATAGATGATCAACAAGAAAATCAAGTGGTCAACTATCCATACTTTATTGAGCTGCCTATTGGCTGGTATAAAGTGTGTGTCTGATTGTAGCCTTTCCAAAAGGAGCCAGTTATCTAATTACATTGGGATGTTCCCTTCTTTGTTTTTCATGGTGTTTTCACATATCTCAATATTTTATTATTTATTTATTTTCCATTCTAAAGTTAGAACTTGTTTTTCTTATTTTTCCTATCTTTCTAGACTTCTCAAATATTATGAATACCTTTCTAATTTCTCAATTTCTATATACTCCTTAAAGCTCCCTAAATTCATAAGCCATCAAGCATAAGCCTTGTTTTCATATTATAGAAAATTGACCTTGACTTCTTCATTTTCTTTATTTTTATTATTATTATGTCATAATCTTGAGTTATACTTACGTAAACGAGTAAGAGGTCTGACCCATATTATTTAGATGGCTAATTCATAAAGACCATTGTATACACCTGACAAGTTAGTGGACAACTTCTCTATTGTATCAAATCAAGGACTTGGACTCTAAAATATTAGAGAGCTCTTCTTCCTTGCCAACCCCAAGTTCTATCTACCACCCTACTCCAGCCATGGAGATGGAAGAATCCATACCAGGTCTCCTAAACTGGATCTCAAGCCATTTTCGCAAACGAGCTCAAAAAGAGAGAAATTACATTGCTTCCATTTTCCAAAATCGCTCGATGAAGAGGGTGTCGAGCAAATTTCGACCACCTCTGAGGACCATCGAGGGGAAGAAGAAGAATAAATTGGCATGGGTTTCTCTCCAAGGCTTGCTTGTGGGAGCGGAAGAATCAACTTCTTCAAAAGCTATTAAAGGGAACCTGAGACTGGAAGAAGCCGCGGCTTGGGAGCTCTTCACCCCCTTACAGAGAGTTGTAATTGTTGCTGTTGTAGCAGTAGCAGTTGCTGCTCTTCATTTGAACAAGCGTTCTCAGATAGCAAGGCTTAGGCGTCAGTTGGAGATCAAGGTTTTCTTTCCAACTAAACTTCTCTCTCTCTCTCTTTCTTTGTAGATTAGAATAAGGAGTGTTTGGCATAATCTTTTTGTTCTATAATTAGAGATAGCAACTAGCTTTCGTCGTTGTCCTCGTCGTCGTCATTATTAATATTAGTATTTACTTTACAAATAACCACCTTCATTGAATTAACAATCTCAGCCAATGGCCTTCACATTTGGTTGAAAAATGATGAAAGTCTCATTAGATCTAAGCCTAGTTTGAGTTAAAGGCCAAGTATCAGGTCGAGTTCACACACAGCCCACTTGGATGTGGGGAAAAAAGAAAGAAAAAGTGGAGAGACATTTATAGTTCAAATTTTTGATGTGGATAGTTTTTAATTTTTCTATCTGTTTTCTTTACATCCAAACAAGCCCATGAATGCTCATTTTGTATTAACACTTCTGAGACCAAAGCACACAGTGTTGGATCTGAGGAGATTTTATCCTTCTATGATGGAGCATGCATTGAATTTTGTTACCCAGCTAACAATCTGTTAAAGTGGTTGATTGAGAGTTTTTTAAAGTAATAGATAGATGAAGTAAAGGATAGATGGTTAAAAAAAAAAAAAAAAAAACAACAAAATATGGTGCTAGTAAACTAGGAACTTATTGAGCTTATTGCAATGTAAATGATGGAACATTGCTTCCATGTGGCGTCACCAATCAAGGGGTGAGAATGAGATTAGTAGCCTGAGTCACTGACAAATGCCATTTGATTGGCAATAGGAAAGCAAGTGGGTGAAGTCATGAATGATGTAGTTAAGAAAGTAGACTAGTGCTGTTTGGGACTTTTAAGGATTGTGGTGTGTCGTCCCAGTCTCATGCAAACCCAATACGGAAAAACCCCTTCTGTCGCGGCCTGGACAATAAATTCTCAAAGTCACCCTAATGTCGTTTGCCTACACAATAAATAAATATATATATATATATATATAAATGGGACATGGGAGAGCTCTCCTAAACTGAAACTTAGTTTATTCTAGACTAAAACAGTACCGATCCCACAAATCAAAGTCGATTATCTTTGTTTTTAGCATGATAATGTCTTCAAAATCAAGATAAATCAAATCAAAACTGGATTTTTCAGTTTCATCATTAAAAAAACAGAGATAATCGACTTTAATTTGTGTGACCTGTACTGTTTCATCTTAGAATAAACTAAGCTGCAACTTAAGAGAGCCCCTCTCATATATATTGAAATTTGAATGGAGCATTAATGAAGACCAACTGTGGAGTTCAAGTGAGAGGCTGCCGCATAGATATGAGGGAGAAAATCAAGCAAATAATAACGGCAAGACTATTCAAAATAGGAGAACATTAAAGGGATCTTGAAAATAGGAGAACATTTTTCATCAACCAAAAAAAAAATAAAATAGAACATTAAAGGTAAAGGTTAGTAACCAACACGATAATCATGAGCCAATCAAGTCATTTTCTTTTAATTTTCGAAATGACTTAATTACTTAATGGGTTAACGGGTTGGGTCGTGTAACCCCGTTAAATTAACGGGTCGTGTTCGGGTTAGATTTTTTGACCCATAAAGTTAACTGGCCGTGTATGGGTTGAGATGATTTTAACCCGAATTTGTTAACCTGTAACTCGAATTCGTTAACACGACACGATTGACAGCCCTAGTTTAGAGGTTGATTTAGCCTCTTTTTATTTTTTGGTACGTTACCCAAAAGGCTTTAAATCATAAAGGAGACCTCTAATACCTGTGGAGAGTTTCAAGTTCACCTGACTTCATCTCATCTAGGGGTCAACCCTTGTGTGCCATGTGCACAGGGATCCCTTGCCGCTTGTGCACCTCTCTATGGGGTCCACCTGGGGCTCCACTTGTGGATGTGAGAGGGGTTAGAAGATCCATGTAGGCCTTGCTGACTTTAGAATGGATGTACAATCGATCTAATAGTCCAGTCCATTTCAATAAGTTCAAACACAAGGATCCAATGGTATTTTATTTTTATTTTTATGTTATTTTTTTGGAGGGGGGGTTGGTCCCTGTGTGTAGTTCATATGGATGTCCCAACATGTGGGCCCCACTCACCAAATCACCCAAGGAAAATGTCCGCCCTTGATAATATATATTTGGGAGATGCTCATGTGAAAGCATCTCTCACTTTACTATGAGAGATAAGGTATGGACCCTCACATTTAAGTTGTTGGCATTGGATATGGATGTAAGGGCCCCCCACATTATCTCTCATAGTAAAGTGAGAGATGCTCTCATAGGAACACCTCCCTATATATATAATGCAATAATAATGTAATAATTTTATAGATATCACATGGGTGTATGAGTATCTAAGTATGGACTTGATTGTGAATCGTATCCAAAACAAAAGTCTATACTCGATATGAGGTTAGGACCTTCCTAGTAACTAGTAATTAGAGGTCAATTGTCATCCCTAAATCAAATAGTGGCCAAATGTCAAGTTAGATTTCTTGATCAGCACTAATTAATGGGGTTTTCAAGGGTTTGGATCAATCATTGGCAGGTCCATTAATTACACCAGTGTATATGGCATAAATTTTATCTCATTATATTGGCTATCAAATTGTCTCCCCCTTTATTGGGTAATGAATGCCACGGCATTATCCTAGTAAATCAAATCCTCCTTTGAAAATGAGGGTCTCACCACAAATCCTTTTCTCTTCTCCAGTTCTCCTCTTTCACATTCCCACCTCATTGTAAATCCTTTTTTAGGATTCAATACAAAGTGGCTAAATGGGCCCATAGATTTTTCTTGATTTATATTACTCTAGACACTATAAATCAATCAAGTGGGATTGATGATCAATGTGTCTTTTCTACTAGAGGACTTGATCCATTGTATAATGGTTTGCCCACAATACTTTATTATTTATTCAAGAGGACTTTACAAAAAAAAAAAAAAAAAAAAAACCAGATTAGGTGACCAGTGGACCGAAAAGATCATTTTAACATTGCACCAGATCAATCATTTTGCCCGAAAATGTATTTTTTTTAGCGTTTTCTACTAGCGTCCCTATCGACATTTTTTTTATAACATTAAGGGTCTCTAGGGACCATGCGGTCCATCGTAACCTTGACAGAACTCCCACATACGTTCTTTTTTGTTCCATTTCCAAAAAGGAGAAAAAATAGAGCCAAAGTGAGAAGGAGGGATGGTTAGGTTGGCTGAGATGCTTGTGCGGAGAGGGATGATCTGAGCACTAGCTCGGTTCAGGTGGATAAGACCTACTAGATGCTTGTGCAGAATTTCTAGTTGGTCTTAGTCCCAAGTAGGTAATAAGTCGATGGGAATGGATGGGGGAAAAGGAGGGTGTTGCTAGATTTGGGGGTTGGGGAACCAGGGACAAAGGTTATCCTGGATTTGGAAAATGTAACTTGGAAAACCCAGTTTTCATAAAATAAGATCTAACATCTCAAAAATCCCAACTACTTTTAAGTTATCCTTGCCCTACACTCTTCTCTCCTTTCATATACCTTACATGTAACCCCATTTGCAATAAATTCCTTAAATTAATGAGAAAAAGGCAAACCCTAAACCCTTTTTCACAGTTCATTTTTTTGGAATTTCAAAGAATGATGTAACATGTCTTTTTGGTAGAAAAAGCATATCATTAAAGGATGCAGCCCATCTTTAAGGAATTCCGACTTTTATTATCTTTTTGGCTGAGTGTTGAGGTTTTCCTTTTGTTCAACGTCATCTGTTTTGAATGATGTAGCATGTAACACACACCCAATGGAAACTTGAGAGAGAGAGAGAGAGATATGACAATGTTTTAGGGTAGTGTTTCCCCATCAAAGCCTTAATGGATCCAATGTTCTAAAACATGGAGCCAAGACAAAATTCATTAAGCAATGCCTGATATATTGCCTCGGACCATTGTATCAAACCAAAAAAAATGTCAGCATACGTTGAAATTTAAAATGATCTTATTCTTGGAAATAAAGGTCGATGGGGGCTCTTATTATTGGAAATAAAGGTCGACTAAACCCTACAAAAAAACGAAAGTGGGAGTTCTATCAAGGTTACAATGGACCGCAGGGTCCCTAGGAACCCTTAACGTTATAAAAAAAAAATCGACACGGACGTAAGTAGAAAACGCTAAAAAAATAAAAAAAAAACCACGTTTTCAGGCAATATGACTGATTTGGGGCAAAGTCACTTAAAATGATCTTTTTGATCTACTGGTCACCTAATCTAATTTTTTCAGTGAAATCCTCTTTATTCAATGATCAGTTCCATCAAAAAGGTTATTATGTAAATGATGTGAGGTGAACCGGATCATTTCTATTTATCTATTTTCATTGATTGTCATCAATATATAAATATATATATATATTATGAGTTGTTTTTAACTTTGACCATCTCTTCATCATATTACACATCCATGCAATTGTACTCAGTGTATTCTTCATTTGATTTACTGATCATCCATCTATTTTATTCATGTGTATTTCTAAAATGTCTGTTGTTATATTTTATTTCATTTTACAGGATGAGAAACTATTCAGCTTACGGCAAAAGATAGAGAGTTTGAAGAACAAAGAAGATGATCCAGAGGAGGAGCTTGACTACAAGAACAAGGATAAAGAAAAACCCATGGAGCATCAACTTCACCACATGAAGGGTACTAAAAAATCTGTGCGACAGGAGCTTGACTTCATCAAAAATAAAGTAGTTTCTCTGCAGAAAGAGATCGACACCTTCAAGGATAAAGCGTTGTCCTCCGGGGTAAGCATTTGTTCATACCAAGAGAGGATTCCATGCTCCATAAATTTCTATTTTTGAGAGAGAGAGAGGAATCATACATTCCTCCAATAAGAAGTCAAAATCCGAAACCAGAACACTGTTCTTCTCTCTATAGCAAAATCCTCTCATTACACACCCTTAAATTTTCTTATAAATTGTGTGAGGAGTACCCCCTCTCAGACAGGGCTTAATTAGATACATGGACCAAAAATCAAATTATTTTACTACATTGCTAGCCGGCTTGTAGCCATTGATTGTTTGTTGTTAATTGATTATTATTTTGATGACCTTCTACTTCTATCTTACTAATTCGTATATATGCCTAGTAAGGGTTGTTATGCTATTATTAATATGAACCCTAAAATCTTGAACATCAAGATAATCACGTGTAGGATTTAATCTTAAATAAATTGAAGAGTACCTCCAGACATCCTGATGCAGAGAGGTTTTCGATTCTGCTGTCTGGTGCTATTGCTGATTGATATTGAGATCTGTCGAAGAAGAGGCTGGGTGGATGATTCCAGTGTCTCTCTCCTTACCTATAAACCCTAATGTATTGAGTTTTGTGTGTAGCCTTTGTGATGGACAAAAGGCTTTATTTTATAGGTGGGGAGAGGACCGAATTACCAATTAGGATTTCCTTAGACTTAATCTCAACCGTCCATCAAGGTAGAGAATATTATGGAATATATCTCATTAAGAAACCGGTTTTTGAGTAATTAATAGCATATATCCTATGAAAACGGAAATCCTATAATGACCACATTTCGGGAAAGGTAAGGACTTGTAGTCCAAGTAATAAACCTAAAAGTAATTGCCTTACAAGGGGGTTTTTTTTTTTTTTTTTATGCTACTTGGAAGTTTTCTTGTGCTCCACGTGCTTATTTTTTAAGGCAGACATCATAATCATCAGCATCCCATCAATCTGGATTGGCTAAAAGAGCTCTACTCTAAAACTCAACCTGCAAAACGCCACAATGCCTACCCATGTACTTTGGATTATAAAGTAAGTTTTGTAAGAATTTTCTCTAACTAGTATATGAAATATTAACATTCTTCCGATGTTGCCAACCATCCTATTGGATTTATGTCTTGTATTCAGAGTTAATAGGATTAGTTTAAAGGGTTGGACAATGACCAAGTGGGTATTTTGATAATTATGCCAGGGCTTTTTTTGAGGCGTGTCAGTGATTACCAAGCTACATGGGAATAATTAAGGAAAGTCAAGTTTCTTTCTGATTGACGTAGGCAATATTGTCAATTCACATAAACTTTTGTATATGAGTTTCTCTCTTTTTGTGTGGCCTAGATTAAATGTCGATTGCAGTTATTCACACTTCCGCACACTCTCACAACAGGTTCTATCATAATCAAACATTATGAGCCTTCCAACTTGCAACTTTATTTCTTCAATCTCTTATCAGCTTATATCATATGCTTAGCTATCAATGACCAATAAGACTAATCCTATCATCTGATGCAAATAGTAACTCTCTAGAAGTTGCAATCAAGCAATATGATGTTTTGATGACAAATTGAAAATATTTAAATGGCATCTTGTCAAATTGCCATCCATCTTCATGTGATTCACTTGCATTATTGTTTGAAACTCCAGGCTGGGTGGGCGCGGCTCGCTGAAGAAGAACTCTACGTGCGACAAAAGGAAGCAGCAGCTCAGCGAACTGCAGCTGATGCAGCTCTCTACGTTGCCCAACAAGCAGCAGAAGCAGAGCTCTATAAGATGAAAAAGGAGGCAGAGGGAATAAAGGTAGTCGCCGAAGCTTTGACAAAGACAAGTGGAGATGATAAAACACCTCCCATGCATTTTAAGGAGTACTACATGACGATCAAACAAGGCTTGTTTCAACAACGTGAAACATTTAATAAATTACTGCCAAATGAGCAAACAACTCCAATTGATGCTGGTGGGGAGAAGAATGACACTGCGAAGAATACATCTGAAACATCTAATGCGTCACCACCAAATGAGCAAACAACAATTTCAACTGATGCAGATAGTGGAGAGAAGAATGACACTGTGAAGAAAACATCTGAACCATTATCTAATGCGCCACCACCAGATGAGCAAACAACAACTTCAACTGATGCAGTTGGTGGAAAGATGAATGACACTCTGAAGAATGCATCTGAAACACCTAATGCCTTACCGCGAACTGACCAAACAACAATGCAGCCGCAGGAGGGGTTAAGCAGAACACCAGAGGATGCCACAGCCTAGTCCAAATCTGAAACTAAGGAGAATATTTAGTGTATGTGATGTGAATGCTCACCCTATCACATCCACATACTCTTTTGTGATAAGATTTTTTTTTTTTTTTTCGTTAGCCCAGCCAAGGGGCCTGGGATCCAAGTAAGCCCACACATGTGGGAAAAAAGCCCACACGAGTGGAAAAGAAAGCCTGCACAAGCGGGAAAATGTGACGTATCCAGAGTTCAAATCCTGGACAACCAGGTGAGAACTATCACAATCCGTACCACCAGAGTAAGGAGACTATACAGGTGGGGACCTCTGTTAACAATTTAAAAAAAAAGAACTTGAAGATTTATTTCAAATTGTTTAGGCGAAGCCATATAGCTCCTTAACTTATTTCAATTTATATATATATATATATATATATATATATATATATGAAAGCAGTTGTTTTTAATTGAGAAATTAGTCTCAATTCCTTTAATTGATTTTGACCCTGTGGATTTTTTTATTATTTTGTTTGACTTTTTCCAATGCCTATTGTAACTTATTCTTAATTCAATTTGGTCTTGACCTTTCCTATCATGATTGTAACTTATTCTTAATTCAATTTCGTCTTGACCTTTCCATCCCGTTTGGTTAACTCTTACATCCTCTTGTAACCATCTTTATAGACATGCGTTATTCCTCACACACTAAATAATTTAGAAAACATTATTCCTCTCAGTTGGTGAGGGACACAGGTTTTTATCGATCCTTCCTTCATTTTTTTTTTTAATAATCTTTCTTATATCTCTATCTTGATTACTTGTCTGTCCTTTCTTTGCAGGATCGGTGGATTTGGCATGGATATAAGAAGCAAAGCTGGAGTTCGTACTTTGGATTTTTCTTTTGCCTTTTTCCCTTTCTATTTTTTTTTTTTTTTTTTTTTTGAAGTTTTATGTTATTTATTTATTTATATGTGTGTTAGACACTTTCGAAGGCGGAATCAAACCCACAGAAGCTTCCGAAGTGGAATTATGACGGATCAAGCACAGACCAAGCACCTAGGGATGACAGTAAAGTCATCTTGTAGTGAGTTTCATCTTTGAGGTGTGTTGTTTGTCTTTCTTATTGGATGGCATGCTGGTTTTGTGATTGATTGGATTGCAGTCCTCAAGCAGTCTTCAGGGATCCTTTCAGGAGAGGGAATAATATCCTGGTATGATGGGGTTGTTTGGAATCAGAATCTGGTGTTTATTCTTCTTCTTCTACTTCTTTTTCTCTTGATAGTGGCGGATTGCATAATAAGATGAGATCTAAGGGTATTTGTACGTGTTTGTGTCTTGTTTTCTTTTTTGAAGGTGATGTGCGAGTGCGACGCGTGTACTCCTAGAGGGGACATATAAAGAGACACAAGCCTGTGTCTCTCACCAACTGAGAAAAACGCCTGGACACTATCTTCTAGTTATTTGTACCAGAAAATCCTTTATTGGTTTGTCTTTCATTTGATTCTATCAATGGAAACCATCTATGAGGACTGAATTGATTGTTTGTAAAATGCATGGTGATCATTGGTTGGCTTGGATCATTGCTTTGAGGTTGATCTTGAACTTTGTGTGATTCATGTTGAGCACCGGAGGCTGATCTTTATATGTATTAATGAATGAAAACTTTGCTTATCTGGTCTATTCAGCTTTCTTCTTAACATATGTGATGTATAACTAAGTGAATTATCTAATTGTGTTTAATTTATATATTTATTTCTCTCTGATCTATTTTTTTTCTTTAAAATATTCTAATTGATTTTGGTATTCTGTAAACGTTTTTCGATATTTTAACTATATCAGTGCATATACATTCTCTTTTTATCTGTTTATCTATTTATATGGGTTCTATACTACTTATTTTTGTATTACGTTTCACCTATTTTGCGGCATTTTTCTAATAAACTCAAATTCTAATATTGAGGTTTCCTTAACAAGGCCAGATCAACTCATGTTTTTTAATACAACGGTATAAATTAACAATTATTATAAGATTTGTTGGTTTGTTTGTTTGTGTTTTTCTTTTTTCTTTCATCTTTTTTGTTATCCAAATTTATGAGTTTGTTGTTCCATTCGGTGAGTGTAGAGCTAAATTGGGATGCCCTTTTTGAGATCTATAGTTTCGCTCGACCCTGCTTTATTTCTTGTTATTAGTTATTGTCCTTTTCTTCTTTTTTAATTGTAATGGTATTATTTTTTTGTTTATGAAAAGTTTGATATCTTTGGCTTGAATTGCTACTTGATTCCAACTCTACTATTCAGTGGAGTTCAATTGTTACTTGAACCCTTGTGATTAGATGAATAGCTAATGATGGCGAATCTCGCACCACTCTTTTCTTTGATGTCTAACCACTTTAATTTGTTTTTGGCTCTTAATTGATTTTATAATATTTTAAAAATACTTTTACTTTCCATTGCTTGTATGCCTTATAATCACATATACATACATGGGCTTTGTTGGTTGGCTACATTGGCAAATGGCAATATTCTAGCAAAAAGCCCCCATGTTAGGCTCCGGCAATATAAATCATAAAAAAATATCATTTAATTTTACGATATAACTAAAATATTGTTTTATTTTGATTTCATATGTTTATATTATATAAAATTTATCCGAACTAATGAGTATGTTGTTTTGTTCGGCAAGTGTAGAGCTAAATTGAGTTGCCCTCTTTTGAGATCTATAGTTTCACTTAATCCTACTTTATTTCTTTTTCTTAATTGTAAAAATTTGATATCTTTGGCTTGGATTGCTATTTGATGCCATCTCTAATATTCGGTGGAATTCAACTGCTGCTGGAACTCTTGTGATTAGGTGATTAGCTAATGACGGCAAACTCGCTTAATGAAATCTTTGAGCATCTCTCTGTTCTTCCTCATCTAAATTTAGTGGCAAATGAAAACTCAAATCCAATTTGTACTTTCTTCCATTGTGTGATAATAGAAGACTACTTCATCTACCAAATGGATAGAAGATCGATTGTGGGTTGACAAGTTACTGTCCAGCCCATTGATTGGAATATATACATATAAATATAATCAGAAGTCAAACTGATATTTCTGTTTCAATCCAATATCTTCTTCAAAGATCGTAAGAGGAGGGATATTCATGTGCATCCATCCCTCGCCATAGGGTGAGAGCACTTTTCCTTTTTTACACATGAATCCCTCTTTCGTACTACACCCTATGTACTTGAAATCCCTCTTTTGTACTTAAAATCTCCATTTATAGAAGCATCACTCACCCTATGATGAGGAATGGATGCACATGAATATTCTCCTTGTAAGAGATATCTAAAATAATTATTATTATTATTATTATTTTGTGATCTTTGAATTTTATTTTAAATAATAGTTAGATATTAGATTGTTAACTTTTAGTTTTTGTGTGGCGTGTGAGCTAGCAAGCTTTATGGTTTTTTCTTTGCAAAGGAAGGCCATGCTTTTAGTTAAATTATCAAAACTGCCTCTTAGTAAAATCAAGGAAGTCAAAAGATAAAAATCTTGGGCTCCAGAAAAGAAAAAAAAAAAAAAACAAAGATTGAATTCACAAGTGATGGTTGTTTAAATGATGGGCTTCATATTTAAATTTCTTATGATTTTTTTAAATTCTTTGTATGTTTCTTATATTATGAAATATATTGTCAGTGCTTAGCACGAGCGTGTTTTGCTAGTGAGACTATGATGCTTACTTCTACTCGATGTGAATTGATAATTAATTACGATTAACAACGCACGAGATATAGGGACTTTTGAAAAATTGTAAAATTTACGCAACTTAAAAGACAATTAAATCAATGGTACATTTCTACCAAAGAAAATCAATGGTACATCATTTGCTCCGAATATTTTGCACACTCCAGCCCCATCTATGATTGACAAACATGCAATGGAATAACACAACAGGCTTGGCTTCCAAATCCTGCAAAACCCATTGAAATATTTGTCCATGATTGATGTGGAAAATACTCTCATGCGAGCAACAACAAGTGCAGTACAATTACTATGGGACTAACTTGGACCAACCTTTCATCAATTCAGCCCCTTTGACTTTTCATCCAGTTCACCGGCATCAAGCCTAATTTTACACTCACCAAGTCATTAATCCTTCGCTCGTCATTGGATTGAATCTTAAGAAAATCTACGATTAAGATCAAGAGCTAGAATAATTTGCTGGGGCTGATTTTTCTAAATCCCCTTTGCCCAAGAGAAGCCTTTCCAATTGATCCCCTCCCATTAATAAACTTGCATCTAGCTAAGCCCTATGAGCTGGATTGCATATAAGCTATTATTAATGCAATAGTTAATAGGCTGGAATTGGGCCTTGCATAAAGGCCCAACTCAGTATAAAATATTTAAAGAGATAATTAGCGAAAGGTCCGTAGAATTGAATCTATCCAGCCTCTAGTCCAAGCAAGTTCTTTTTTAAGGGCTCTAGTCCAAGCAGCTAGACTATTTGCAGCCAGAGGTCCCTGGATACATTTTACATAACTAATTTGCCCTCTTTCAACTGTTTAGGCATCTAATTTTGAAGTTTAAATTTCAAATCTTCCATTCTCCCACTCATTACTTCAAACCGGACATGGACATTGACGGATTTGATCTCAACAGTTGAGATCGATCTCTGAAGAAGAAAACCCTTGAAACGAAGAAGAAGAAGAAGAAAAAGATTACAACAAAGAAGAAGACCCCTACAAAGAAGATGAAAAAGAAGAAGAAGAAGACAACCCCTGCAAAGAAGAAGAAGAAGAAGAAGAAAACCCCTGCAAAGAAGAAGAAGACCCCTACAACGAAGGTAAAGAAGACTTGCAGAACACGAAACGAAGAAGAAGACGATCTTCTGCGCCATCGCCGGATTTCCTGCGCCACCGTCGTTCCTACCTGTTGCCGGAGAAGGGGAATCGCCACCGGACGCCGGGCCATGCCATCGCCGGAATCGAGGAAGAAGGCAAATGAAAGATGGCTTTCGTGTTTCTGATTCTCGAACGAAGAAGAAGAAGAAAGTGGGCGTAGGATCTACAATAGTTCCGGGTTGATTCTAGGTTAGGTTCGACCTGACCCATTCCAGAAGTCTATCCATATTCCAGTCAAAGTTAAATTTATCTGAGTTTAATATTTTTTTGTCAAATTTATTTGTGTTTTGGACAAAATCTATCTGAGTTTTTGGCTATTTTTATGACTTCTGGCACATATTTATCTAAGTTCTAGATAAATTAATTTATCTAAGTTCTGGACAAATCTGGCTGAGTTCTGGATGAATTGATCTGAGTTCTGGACAAATCTGTCTAAGTTCTGGATGAATTTATCTGAGTTTTGGACAAATCTATCCGAGTTTTAAGCTATTTATCTGAGTTCTAGATAAAATCTATCTGAGTTATAAACAAGTCTCTATGAGTTTTTGGCAGATTTATTTATTTTTTTGAATTTTATTTGTGTCTTTTGAAATTTATTTGTATTTTTCGAAATAAATTTAACTGAATTTTTGACAAAAAAGACTTGAGTTTTTTGCCACATTATTCGCTAATTTGGAAATCCGGCGATGTCTTAGTTTTGGCAAATGTATTTGTATTTTTTTTAAATTTATTTGCATTTTTTAATTTTATTTACTTCTTTTAAAATATATTTGAGCCTTTTGAAATTTATTTATATTTTTTTAAAATTTATTTGGATCTTTTGAAATGTATTTGGATCTTTTAAAATTGATTTTCATCGTTTGAAATTTATTTATATTTTTTGAAATTTATTTGTGTCTTTTTCAATTTATCTGCGTTCTTTTGAAATTTATTACTTTTTGTTTTTAATTTATTGTGTTTTTTTGAAATTTATTTCGTTCTTTGAAATTTATTTGCTTTCTTTTGAAATTTATTTGGGCTTTTTAAATTCATTTCATTTTTTAAAATTTATTTGCGTTCTTTTGAATTTTATTTGCATTTTTTAAATTTATTTGAAATTTGTTTCCTGTTTTTTTAAACTTATTTGTGTTTTTTTGAAATTTATTTGAAAATCTCATTAGTCGAATTTTATTAATCATGCCTAATCTAATGGTAGTTGACCATTATTAATGGCTTATCCCACTAATCATGGGATATGATTTGAAGAAATGATAAATTAGGTATTTTATGTTTCCAAATTTGGAAAAGGACCCATCACACTATAAGAAAAGATTGTGGACCTAAAACAATAAAGTGAAATGTTCAGGGACCCGTCGCCAAATCTCCCATATTTAAAAGGTTGGCCTGCTATGATACCCATATACGGATATGGATATTGACACTGATATGGGAATCAGGGATACGACTCCTCACTTCTAAAAGTTTAAGAACACAGATACGGATACAGTTATCCTAAATTTTTTTTTTTTTATATCACTCTTGAGTCAAAGAAATTAATATTATGGTCCTTTTCTAACATTTTTTATGGTAGAAAGTAAAACTATTAAAAGAATTACATTAAAATAAAAAACTTTATAAGTACAATAAGTTAAAGTTGTTCTCCAAAAATTTCAATGCACTATCAAGTATCAAGTGCTAATATATATAAGCTATTGTCGTATCGGCCCAATACGCAATATCAAGTATAAAGTGCTAATATATATAAGCCAGCATCGTATCGGTCCAATATGGATATGTTTAAGGTTGTATGAATATCCGGGTATCATGGGTGTCCTTAGCCTTTATATATCCATAGAACCGGGCCTCGCCCACTTCTTTTTTTTTTTTTTTTTTTTTTTTTTGTTAATTAAGTCCGAGCTTTATGCTAGATGACTAAACAAACGAGGCTCCAACCCAACCAAACCCGCCCACGGTTTTATTTTAGTTTTTTTGTACTGTCTTGTCATTGTTTATTTATTGAACAAATATTTGAAGGGGTATCCATCAGAGAAAGTGGGCCCTACTTGTACCCATCAGAGAAAGTGGGCCCTACTTGCAAGAAAACGAGTAATCCATGAAGAAAATTGCTCTACTTCATATAGGGTCAGGTTGACCCTATCTATCTTTCATATATGCTTCATAAAATAGGCAATCATATTCATGGGAGAGTTTGTGGGTAGGGGCGTTCATGGCCTGGTTTGAGCCATGCTGAGCAATATCAAGACCCAGCCCCATTTGTTAACCATTGGCCTAGGCCAAACCCTAGTGGTCCAAACTCGGGCCATAAGTGCTTGACCCGAGCTTGGTCCACCTGAAAAAGGTTAACCCCGAGCCCAAGTAGTCATTGGCTTTTATTAAACAAAAAGGCTTCTCATCTATGATGCACGGATACTTTAAAATAGGCAATGTATCGTGTCGTATCGTATCCGATACTTCCCTTTTTATGTGTAAAATTCGTATCCCCGCCGTGTCTATGGCGTGTCCTTGCCGTATCCACGCCGTGTCTAGGCATCATAGCTTCTCATAAATGTGTCTTTTGTTGTAGCTTAGTTAGATGAGTTTGTTATGCATGTGTGAAAGTTTATGTGATCCAGTCCCTTAAAAAAATAGTTTTGCTCTAAATTGTGTCTCTAATTCGCGTTGAGCCAGGCTTCCGGTTTTCTATTATTGAGTCCAAGCCCCGCCCATATATTAAGCGGGCCAAAATTTTAGAACTAAACCCAGCCCATGTACTATTTTCAAAGGCTTAAGCCCAGCCCGAAGTGGGCTAGTCCCGGGTCGGGGTCGAGCTAGCCCGGTCCATAAGCACCCTTAATTCAAATTTGGCAATTTTGGAGAGTTTGTGACGAGTTTCGAGAGACCTTAATGGCACATTTGACCTAGCATTAGCAATGAGGAAGATGTACGAGAGAAAACTAGAAAAGTATAAAATGAGCTAAGTTTTTTATAATTTCACGAAAAAGCTTGTTTTCATTGCGGTTAATGCTAATAATTACCATATCTTAGTCATGAATTAAGGATGATCTTGCAATCAATAACATCTAAGTCCCCATAACAAGACCAAATCCCTGCTAGTAATTAGCGCTTTATAAACCTCATATATATATATATATATATATGCACTTTACCGCAAACTGCAAAGGCAAACGAAAGAGGCAACATATTAGAGATCGAAGCGTAACTCCCTGTCTCTCTCATCAACAGGGTTGTAAATGGATATTCGATTCTCCGATTACTTAAAAGTTCCGGCCAAAAAAAAAAAAGGGCGTTTGGTATGTCTTTATTGCAAACAGTCCACAAAAAAAAAAAAAAGTCATGCAGCCAAATATCCTCTAACACATTCTCATACTTGATATGTCTAATTTACTATTTCTTTAAATCATATCCCATTATTGGTGGGACATCCTATTAATAATAGTCAACTACCATTTAATTGGCCACGATTAATGGAATCTCATTAATGAGATTTTCAAATAAATTCTAAAAACACACAAATAAATTTCAAAATAACGCAAATAAATTTCAAAAAACACTATAATTTCAAAAAACGCAATAAATTAAAAAAAATTCAAAAGAACATAGATAAATTTTAAAAGACGCAAATAAATTTCAAAAGATCCAAATAAATTTCAAGAAATATAAATAAATTTCAAAAGATGAAAATCAATTTCAAAAGATCCAAATAAATTTCAAAAAAATGTAAATAAATTTCAAAAGCCTCAAATAAATTTCAAAAGAATTAAATAAAACTAAAAAATACAAATAAATTTAAAAAAACGCAAATACATTTGCCAAAACTAAGATAACCCAATTTTCTAAATTAGTGAAAATCTGGCAAAAACTCAAGTATATATTTTTGTCAAAAACTGAGTTAAATTTATTTCAAAAAATACAAAAAAATTTCAAAAGACACAAATAAAATTTAAAAACACAAATGGATCTAAGAAAATACAAATAGATTTGCCAAAAACACAGAAAAATTCGTTCAAAGACTCAGTTAAAATTTTTAAAATAGAGATAAATTTATCAGAAACTCACCTATATTTTTCAAAAACTCAAACAAATTTGCCAAAAACTCATATAGATTTGTTTAGAACTCAGATAAATTTGTTCCAGAATTCAAATAAATAGCCAAAAACTCAGATAGATTTGTCTAAAAATCGGATAAATTTATTTCAGAACTCAGATAAATTTGCGCAAAACTCAAATAAATTTTACAAAAAAATAAAAAACTCAGATAAATTTGACTTTGACAGAGCCGGCAAACCGCGTGGGTCCAGAACACCACTCTCCCTAAAAGAGGAAAACCAAGAAATCAAAACCAATGCAGCCAAAGGCGGACTGATTGAGAAGAGACGCCGGTTTTGCCCAAAAGAAGAGGATCACAATGAACCGAAGAGCACATCTACAACAAGCGTGATCAAGTTGTATCCAGCCCGTTCAAAGAGGGACCACAGGGTCCTTGAAACCATAAAAAGATAAATCTCGACATCTCGACGCTTCCACAGAAGAATATCGACAACTGCTACAACGAAGATTTGAAAGAATTAGTCGAGCGAGTATCGGATCCAAAACGGAGAGATGGAGATACTGGTAACGGATCGAAGAAGTATGAAATCATCTATTTGATTGTTAGAGCCTTTCGACTTAGTTGAAGTTGGTCAGGAAACAACAAAAAGTGGTAACCATACTTTCCCATACACCCCAGACCACCGGACGCCTCATCCCCATCTTCCCACAGCACACGTTCTGTAACAGAACGTCTTCAAACAAGAGCTCATCGCCTGGGATATTAAAATTGATGTCATCATGGGCTCCATTGATCAAGAACACATGATGGGTCTAATCTCTAAGGTCGCTCAGGGCCCCACTAGTGGATCAATGGTTCAGATTTAAAGAAGAAGAAAAGGACTCTAGCTAGGTTCTGTCCATGTCCGGATTGAAGAAGAAGAGGGAGAGTAGAAGATTTAAAATTTTATACATAATCAGTTGAAAGGGCAAATCAGTCATGAAAATGTATGAGGTAGTGTATCTAGGGACCTCTCGCCATGAGGTAACGTATCTAGGAGCCTCTCGCCGAAATGTGATCAAGTTGCATGGACTATAAGCCTTAGAGGAAAAGTTGATAGACCGGAGGCCTTACAATACCTCTACGAGGGACCTTTCACTAATTTACTAAAAAAAAAGGGAGTCTGAAACCTATTTTAGGTTTTGATTCATAAATGGTTCCGGGTCCGAAATCTAATTTAGATTTCGATTGATAAATGGGTCCGGTTCCGGGTCCATATAGGTTCCAACCGGTAGACTTGGGACCCGGCGTATAAGTCTTTGATATTACAAACTATACCTCGAAATAATTTTTTTTTTTTTTTTTTTTTGTATTTTTATGTATAATGCTGAATGTAGTTATAAATTGAATGATATACTTATTCATTTAAAAAAAAAATTAAAGAAAAGTTAGAACCAATTTTTGAACTAAATTCAGTTTTTTTAAGTGGATTCGGCTATCGCATTCGAGTGTGAAACCAACAAAATATAATCCGAGTGAAAATCAAATCTGAAACGAGATTCACTATTTAGAAATGGATCCGAGTCCGGGGGGAACCATATGTTTGCAACCCTACTCATCAATAATCATCCCGGGCTTCTGAAAGCGACGTAAAAACCCCAAATCCAAATCCAATCAAATGGATTACGAAAGGACCGAAAAAATCCAGGTACGTACTTTCCCCATTTTGCCCCTACTCTTTTCCTAATTCCACTCTCTCTCTCTCTCTCTCTCTCTCTGCAACGGAACCTTCGATCCGTCAAAATCACATCTCCAAACCTCGCATTTCAACTCAAAAATCTTCTCTTTCTGCTTCTTCTTCTGCTACATTGCTTTCTCGAGATCTGCACCTAGAAAAACCCTATCTGGAGCTAAAGCAAGCGTCTCTGACATTAGATTGCGTGTCTCTCATCTCTTTCAGATCGGAATCTCACATTTCATCCCTATTGCAATTCAGTGAAATCTAAATCTGTAATGTGTCTAGGGAGGAGGAGGATTCTCTCCTACAAAGCTGAGAATGATGCAGAGAATGATGCTTGTGGGAATCGATAAGAAGAGAAAGCAGGAAGAAGAAGAAGAAGCAGATTCCAGATTCTCGCTGAGATCTGAAGCTAGTGAAGTCGACGAAAGAGGTAAGATTGCGAATTCCTTTGAATTTGATTGATTTTGTGTGGATTTCTGTGTGTTCTGTAGAAAACACTAGAACTAGGGTTTTTCGGTTGACAGGATTGCTGCAATTTGATTCTCATCAGGTGTTTGCATTCCTGAGAGCTACAAAGATGTAGACATTGTAAGTGAATTGCGTGATTGCTCAACAACAGCAATGGATAGTTTGGACAGTGAGATCAAGAGCGATTGCAGGTTCAATGAAGTTGCATTGTCTAATTCTAGGGTTAAGTTTCAAGACGACCGATCTGTAGACTGTGATAGTGCGAGTGTGCTATCGGTGCCTTTTGCTTCGATCTCTAAACCAGCACCTTCGAAATGGGACGATGCGGAGAAGTGGATTGCGAGCCCGCAGTCGAACCGGGTGAAGACCGGGCAGTCTCAAGGGCTTGCTTTTGCTGCTCGGAAAATTGATCAGGTTGGTTTTGGGAACAGACAGTCTAGTACAAGGGTTGCTTTGGAAGTGGCTGATCAGAAGATGGTTGCTATGGAAGAAGTTGATACAAAATTGATTGATCCTAGCCAGGGTAAGAAGAAAGGTGGTGGTAGGAAGTTTGTGAATTGGGTGCCTGATACTTACCCCATTTTGGAATCAGATTTGAAGCCTGCACTTATAATTGAGAATTCTGTTGCTGCTTCTGCTGGTAAGAAACTCATTTGGACTTGGTTATTCTGAGTTTTATGTAGCTTTCTATTGGTATGGGATGCACTTATTCATTATTATATTTTTGCCACTGACTGATTCAACTTTTATGGAGTTTCTATATCTACTGCTGAAAAAGGGACTAGGATAGAAACCTTATGGAAGAATTTTCTTTGTGAGAACATCCAAATCGGACCAGCGTTCATCCAATTAAACATCATGATTTAGCATTCACCCTAATTTCGCGAAAATTCAACTATTACCTTGTATTAAAACACTCATTTTTTTCTTAATTTTTCATGTCTAATCTTTGAGACTTAAATTCCATATCTATGATAATCTGATCATGTTTATTTTTCAGGCATCCATAATCCAGTCATAGACCTTCACCTAATCACAGCCCCCATACCCTTTGATTGCCACACATCCAGTGAGGCCCATGAAATGATACTCAATAAGAATCATGGTTGGGAAACTCTCTGAGTTGATTCTTGACTCTCCCGAGCCATCTCTTTTTTACGAAGAACCGAGTAAGAAATAGGAGAGACTCGGTCGAGCCATCTCATTTTAATAAGTTGTTTGCATTCTGAACCATTTAATAGGTAGATCTAAATTTAAACAATTGAAGTTTATTTATAAGTAATTATGCATGAGGTTTGAAGTTAGTAATTTAAAAATTGTGACCAGAATGTATTTTGAGACTTATATTTGATCTTTTACATTCGATATTTGAACTAACAAATTATATAATATGCAATATTTTTCTTTTGTTTTTCTTATTGTATCAATTTTCTTGCATATAAAAATTTATTAACTTGAAATGATTATCGTGAATCCATGTAAATAAATTTATTTTTATTTTTTTATAAGTAATGAATTCATTTTTAAATATTTTTGAAATTATTTATAAAAAAACATAACTATCCCGAGTCTCCGCGTTGACTCTATCCGAGTCAATTTTTTAACGAGTCGAGTCTGAGTAACGAGTTTTCCAACCTTGATAAGAATATGTGATGCAGGCACCTATCAGTCAGCCAGCCCATTGGGCCCAATCCACAGGCCCAATAAGACCAGTCAATTTACAGTAGAAATTTAAGTGAATTAGGAGTCTTAATTAGGAATTTTGAGTCAATTGTGAGTATATGGTTAGGAGTACATCCAAATCGGGCCAGCTATGATCAATCTACCCTCATCCAATTAAACATCATGATTTGGCATTCGCCCTAATTTCGTGCTCAACTGACTGTTACCTTGTATTAAAAGCGCTCTTTTTTTTTTTCTTTTTCTTTTTCATCTGTAATCTTTGGGGCTTAAATTCCATACCTATATCTTTGATGATCTGATCATGTTGTTCTTTGGGCATCCATAATCCATTCATAGACCTTCACATCCCACATACCCTTGATTGCCACACATCCAGGTGGGCCCATGAAATGATACTTAATAAGAATATGTGATGTAGGGCAGACCCATCAGTCAGCCAGCCCGTTGGGCCCAATCCGCTGCCTAATAAGACCGGTAGAAATTCAAGTGAATTAGGAGTCTTAATTACGAATTTTGAGTCAATTGTGAGTATATGGTTAGGAGTTTTATTTGATCTGGGATTGTTTAGAAAATTCCTAACTTGAAGAGGAAACTTAGGATTGAAAGTAGGAAGTGTAGTTGGATCGGGAATCCCAACTTAGGAAGGAACGTCCCATCTCAAATTCTCAATCTATATATATATATATATATATATATATATATATATGTATTGACCCCTTTGAGAGAATTAGCTTTTCTTCTTTTTTTTTTTTTTTTGGAAAAAGAGAGAGAATTAGCTTTTGATGATCAAATAAAATACTTTTTCTAGTTTCTCTGTGGAGAGCCTCTTGGTTAGAGAGTGCTTGTATGTATATATGAACCCCTCTTGGTATTTGGTCGTGGATTTGTCCAGAACCTTTATGGAATTGGTCCTTCTTTCCATTCGTGGATATGGGGTTGCGTCAATATGACAAACTATTCCCAAGCTATGATGCACAGGTACTTCGAAATGGGCAACGTATCGTGTCGTATCGTATCCGATACTTAACTTTTTATGTGTAAAATCGTGTCCCTGCCGTGTCTGTAGTGTGTCATTGCCGTATCCATGCCATATCTATGCATCATAGTTCCCAAGTGAAGAAACCCATGCCTCAAGTACCTTGTTTTGTTACTACTGCTTTTACAAGTGTGAATCTGAAATTAAGATCGCACCAAAAGTAGTATGTGAAACATCCTCAAATTTGTTCGATTTTAACTGTATAATGAGACAATTGATTGGAGGAATGTCTACCTAGTGGTATATGGTTCACTGATTTTCTTATTCACTTGAGTGCACGTAAAGCTGTCATCCCCAATTTTTTTGGGTTGGCAAAAAACTTGGCTGCATATCTATGCATGTTAATTGTTTTGTTTGACGGCATTTGCATGTGGTTGCAAATGTCGATTACATTGTTTAGTATCTTTCTAGGGAAAGAAAAAGAAATTATGTGATAGTATTCTGGCAGCCAAAATCTCTCATCACCGTCATCATCATCATCAGTGCCTCTGATCATCGTCGTCATCATCATCAGTGCCGTGGCCCATCTATGTTGGGGTTGGCTACATGAATTTTGTCTCTCCAATCCAGTCTATCTTGGACCAAATCCTTGGATAGGTTGCACTTCTTCAGATCAAACCTTGCTACTTCCATCCTTGTCCTCTTCAGCTTCCTAGGTCAAATCCTCTCATAGGTTGCACTTCTTCATATTGAACTTTTCTACTTCCATCCATGTCCTTTTTGACATACCCCTTTTTCTTCGCAGGCCAGCAACTTTGTCATCATGTTTTGTATGAATTCTCACAAGAAATAAAATGATTTGCAATTCGAAAAGGAATCAGTGCTCTGCCCACTCTTTCATTCACCCCTTTTCACTTGAGATAAAGTGATTTAATTACAAGATCTGGAATCATGGATCTTGGGAGAGAAAAAGACTAAGTGCCTATTTGTTTCATTTAATTGAATTCCTATAAATTCTTGGACTTCTATTTCATAAGAGGGGTTAAAAATAAAGAAACAAAGGTGAATCCAAAAATGACCATCAAATAATCTCTCATGTCTTGGAAAATCGAGGTACGATCTGCATCTCTACCTTGTTCCTTCAGCCCCCACCTCTTTAATAATCCTTTTGGAGCCCATTTGACCATGATTTCCTATGTGAACAAATGGGCCCTAAGCAACAATTCTTTTACAATAATTGATAGATGTTTTTTTCCCTTTTTTTTTTTCAGTAACAATAATAAATTTATTAAGATAGAAGCAACACCATTTCAATGCTACTGGAACCAAAACGGGTATAAGTCTATAAGAGCATTAGACCCCCCACAAACAACCATTACATAATATAGACCACCCAAGGATAAACTCTATCAACCCCTTGTTTAGCAAGACCATCTGCCAAGGAGTTGGCCAATTTAATAACGTGGCAAAAAGACACATCTAAAAGGGAAGACAACTCTTTGATATCTTTGAAGAAAAATTGGAACCTCCCAAGGCCTTGAAGCAATATGAGAGGCTCACATCACCGCATTTGTTGAGTCACTTTTACAATCAATTTAAGATAGAAGTGGCTCTTGAAGAATTAAAAGGCTTCCAAATTGGCCAACACCTCAGCCTCATCGGATAACTCAATTTCCACTTTCTTAGAGAGCAAAAGAAACACCTCACCCTTGGCATTCCATAGTAAACCTCCAATATTTGTTGGACCTGGCTTGCCCCTAGCCGGTCCATCCACATTAAACTTCAAAACACCAACAGGCGGAAGAGCCCAATGAGCCTCCCTCCTGACCTTCCTCCTTCCACAACCCAAGACAGCTTCCCAATGATAACAAATGCCAATCACGTTGAAAGAATAAAACTCCTTGATCAAAGTTCATTTTGCAATTCTAAGACTAACCTCCGATAAGAGCAAAGCAACTGAAGACAAAGAACCTTTGAAGATCCTCTTATTCCTCTCCCTCCAACATAGACCAAAGGATCGCAATAGGGATAATCCTCCAAAGAAGCAGCTCAGACCCATGGTAAGGCCCCCACTCCTAGTAGAGAACTAGCTCTGAATTATTTATCGGGAAACACAAATCAATGCCACACTTGCCAAGAAAGTGATGCTAGAGCTAGGATGCAACCTCACATTGGATAAAAAAAAAAGATTGTTAGACTCCTAAGCTTGCCTATACATCATGCATATATCTGAAATATCATCGGAAGTCCCCCTTTGTCAGGAATTATTGGCCGTGGACACCTTCCTTGCAACCATGGATGAAAATAGCGGCCGCTACGTAGCGTAGCGGCCGCTATATCGGCCGTAGCGGCCGCCGCCGCACCCGTAGCGGCTGCTACGTCCGCTACGGGGCCGCTACGGCCGCTACGAGGCCGCTACGGAGTGAGAAAATTCCTACTTTTCAAATTTTTTTAAAATGCATAATAAGACTCTTTTTGTTTTTTTTCTTCTCTCCAAATAACATTTGTACACTACTCTTCTACTCTTTTATGTTTAAAAGAACACCAAAAAGCACATTATCTTGCCGAATTACAGTCGATACAAATAGTTATTCTCAATGATTCTTTTCTAAGTACATCCTATTAAACACCCCCTTTGGTAGATGTATTTTTTTCTCTAGGTATTCTTAAGTCTTGACTTCATGACATAGTTTTTTCTTTTATAAGCCTTTCATTAGTTTCTAAGTTAGCATAACTAAGGAACATGAACACATGTGAAAAAAATGATCATTACTATTATTTTCTATTTAGACAGCGAGACAGGACCT
Organism: Camphora micrantha; assembly: GCA_003546025.1. Classification (NCBI taxonomy): domain Eukaryota; kingdom Viridiplantae; phylum Streptophyta; class Magnoliopsida; order Laurales; family Lauraceae; genus Camphora; species Camphora micrantha. Next base: position 10,373,058 of record QPKB01000008.1, read on the forward strand.
TATACAGTGAGGGGACCGCTACGCCCCCTTACCTTAGTTACTTTTGCAAAAAAAATACATTTTCTCTCATTTTCCAATATTCTAGATTTTCTAGAATTTTTTCATATTTTTTTGACGATTTTTCCAAATCGCACCGCTACGCCGCTACGCTACGTATCGCCCGCTACGTAGCGTTTTGGCGGCAGGCCACTACGCCCGCCGCTACCGCTATTTTCATCCTTGCTTGCAACTGCTAGCCAATAGAGAGCCTCAACTTTGGGATGAGCCGAACCCAACCTCACTAGAGTACAAGTAGCGATGCTTTTTTCCCTATATTCTTTCACAGTTATTGATATAATTCACTTAAGTTCCAGTCTAGCCCTCCGGTCATCACCGATTATCTGACAAGCTACTCCTAAGAAGCTTGTATTTGATACAGCATGAAATGCATCTCTTTGAAATGGGCATTGGGGTTCCAGATGATGTTAAAGTGGCCACTGTGGTTGACAGTGGGTGTAGATATCATAAGCGGGAACTGTTAGTATTGTTTTCCCCTTCAAAATATTCATGAGGTCGTTGATATGTCATGAACTGTGCCTTGAAATAAGATAGATAGCTAGGAATTCATGAAATTTTTTTGCAATTCTGTTGGGGAGGGGTGAAGAAACTATTATAAAAATAGAAATATTGGACTTGTTTGTTGAATTTGTTATGAACAACAGAAGTCTTTCTCTATTGAAATTTACAGTCCTATCTATTTAACTAATATTTTGAATTTGAAGTCTTATTCATTTAACTTTCGTGCAGTTAGTCTTAGTCAGCACGATTCATCTGTAGATGTCATTGGTGCTACGACATTCATTGCACCTCCTTCAACTGTTAGGTCCGTGTCCATGAGAGATATGGGTACAGAAATGACTCCTATTACCAGCCAAGAGCCTTCTAGAAGTGAAACTCCTGTCAGAGCGACACCAACGCGCATCCCCTCTTCTTCCAGGCCATCAACTCCAGGAAGAAGTGCACCAACATCAACTCTTGTTGGGATATCTGGTTGTCAAGCAGATCCTGACAAAAAGGAGTTATCTGAAAAAGAATTACAAATGAAAACAAGACGAGAGATAATGGTTCTTGGCACCCAGCTCGGTAAGCTGAATATTGCTGCTTGGGCAAGCAAAGAAGAGGAGGACAATGATGCATCAACTTCACTTAAGACTGTTGGTGTTGATCAGCCACCCAAAACTGCTATTGAGACCTGTTCTGCAGCTTGGGAGGAAGCAGAGAAAGCCAAGTATATGGCTAGGTTCTTGCTCTGACCCTTTTAAGTTGATTTTCATTATTGTCGGTCATTTTACATGGTTATGACCTATATTTCAGCAATGAATTCCCTGCAAGTTGGTGGTACAGTATCTCTATCAGAAAGGCTCTCACTTGGCTGCTTGTATATTTGTTACATTAAAAAAAAAAAAAAAAAAAACTGTGTGGAAGGCATAGACTTGAATTTTCTTGCTGTTATACACATATGCCCCCAAATCATTAACTTTCACACCAAAAGGCATACACTTGTTGGTTAAAAACATGAGGAATTTTGATATGTATTTCAGGTATAAACGTGAAGAGATGAAAATACAAGCATGGGAAAACCATCAAAAATCAAAGACAGAAGCAGGGATGAGGAAGATTGAGGTATTGATTGTGTTTCTTTAGCTTGAACTATTTGTGTTGGTTATACACGTTAGTGGCTTCTTCCACCTTATGTTTTTTTATTTTTTTATTTATGTATTTTTTAGGCAGCAAAGTGTAAATATGTGGTTGTAGCTCTCTCTCTCTCTCTCTCTCTCTCTCTCTCTCTATATATATATATATATATATATATATATGACTTCCACCTTGTTGATGTTGGAAAATTTCATTAGACAACACTTACAGTCGTTTACTGGGCTCCCCAAAAGTTTTCGTTCTGAGAATCTCAAAGAAAGATTGACATAAAACCTTTTCTTGGCGTTGCCATCTTTTTTTTTCATTTATCAGATGTGCTATGAGTTGCGACTATCTCCCTCTACATAGCAGTATTTCTGCCTGTAGCTTGGACTTGAGTGTCACCAACACACAAAGCCATGAGATGATTACAGTGTGGACACTATCACCAGTTGTGGATAAAAAAAATGGGCTGCCTTTTCATTAATTAGATTTTTTCTAATTGTCTTGGTTTGAAGATGGAACATTACTTCAATCAATGGTGATTATCACTCCAATTTGTCATAATTAGGTTAGAGGGATCTTTTGATCCAACGATATACTTTGAGGAGATTAACTATTTTGTCTCTCCACTCCACCACTAAATGGATACCTTAAATAACCCTATGGCTTATTCTCTGACAGTTGATGATTAGTGTTCTAATGTTACCATTTAGAAAAAAAGGGATGTGTTCTAACATTTTCTCTAGTATGGTTGCTCTACCCTCAGATTTTTACGCATAAGACGCATGCATTTCGGACTGGAAAGTGGGGAAGGTGATGGGTTCTGTAAAAGGGGATAAGGATGTAAATGTTAGGGACCGGGGCGGACTCAGGAATTCTTCCTTGTGGGGGGCCACTATGTATAGAAACAAAATCTTGAGAGGGCCAAATGTGAAAAAGTGCATATATTTTTCAAAATATATAGGGTTTTTTTTTTTTTTTTAAATGTTAGGGGCCATATGTAAAAATCCATAAAATTCTCTAAAACTTGAGGGGGGTTTCTGAAAATTTGTCCCCCTTGTTTCCGCCATTGGTTAGGGACTCAAGGGTGGAGATCTACTTGGATCTCATGTTAATTTCATATGGGAGGGCATTGATATAGCTTCTGCATAAAATTGACCTATCATTACATTTATTAATCATGTCATGCATCTTATTCTCACCATTAAATCTAACCCTCTTTCCACAGAAACAAGGTTGGAAGCAAACACATATTCCAATAGCCTCCAGTTTTTCAGGATGCCATGAATGCATAATTTACTTTTCTGTCTTCTTGCAATTTGCCTCTTCTTTACCCTTGCCTATATCATTATACCTTTGTTTTTCACAATTTATTCACAAACAATGTCCTTTGTAGATGGATCTACTGTCAAGCTAAGGAAAATCCATGGTCTTTATTTGTTCATGAATTGTTACCTTTAAAGTCAAACCAGGAGAAGACTTAATGCAGTCTTATGATAAAGCGGTTCACGTTGAACCCATGGCTTTAGCGGCTCAAAAACAAACACCAACTAGCTAAAGTTGACACTTGCACTAGTCTTAAATCTTAATGTGTTGGCAGTCTATTAAAATTATGCTCTTATCATATTGAGGACTGTTACTGGTTGTTTTGGGACCTTTGTAATTAATCGAAGAGGAATTTTCATATGACATCTGTAGTACAGAAAATTCCAACAATAAGATCTGCCTTTTGTATTTTGACAAATAACAACCTTATTAATCTGAAATCTTGACCAACCTCCTTGACCGTGACTCCGTAGCTGTTTTCTGGTCAAATGATGAAATCTTTGCATTTTCTTGTAGAAGGACAATATTAGAAAAGCCTCTTACCAATTGAAGGAAATAATGGGCATGGGCGGACCCAGAAATTCTTCATTTGGGGGGCCACTACGTAGTAAAACTATTTTGGGAGGGCCACATATAAAAAATAAATGTAGTTTTTAAAACATAGAGGGGCTTATCTGAATTTTTTTGGAGGGGCCATATGTAAAAATCCGCCAGCCCCACTCTAGTTCCGCCCATGATAATGGGGAAGACCATTAAATTCCACTTAACTTGATTAGGATTTATGCCATTAACTTAATCTAAAATAAGTTAGATGTAATAACATTTTTATCCTTGTTTAGAAATATACGATTGATTTCACCAACCAATCAAAGACTTGACATTTGGTTGCTAGTTGAGGTGCTTGACCAATATTTCTAGATTAAGGGACGTGGTTATTTGTAAAACTGAAAACACAGATGGTTACTTGAAATTGTCAAAAAAAGAAAGTGATATGTAAATTTCCATCAAAATAGCTAGTGCTGGGCCTCCTATCTTGTTAGATCTTCGTGCTAGGTTTCCTCTCTCTCTTATTAGATCTTCGTGCCAGGTTCTCTCTCTCTCTTTCTCTCTCTCTCTCTCTCATTTTTAATAAAGTTATCTGTTATTGAAAACCCACTGGACTAAATAAATAAGATAGAAGTGAGGATTTTCCTCTTTACCATTTCCATCTCTGCCTTTGCTCTAGTTTCTGTCCTGTGATAGACACAAGCTGCTTGGTAGAAGAGACTTATCCACTTTAACTAACCCCTCTTATTCTCTAGAATTATGGTTTCATTTATTGTTCTGTGTTCTAATATTATCTTCATTTTTTGGGAAGCCTTGATAATTGTTGAAGGTTTCATTCAGGTTTTCTTTAAAGTTTAGACAGTTAAGGGTTGGATTATTTTGTATTAGTTGGATATCTTTTACTGTGAATTATGGGCCCTTTTTCTCAGCACACTTTGGGTCGTGCGGGATTACAAGAAGATCATTGGTGATAGAATATGGGCGGAAAATTGACTGATAATTTGGGTTAGACTGGAATGGCACCCTAGATTCTAGAGTTGTCAGATTTGTGTCGGGGCCTGCAGTTGGATTGAGTTGGGCTGAGCAAGTCTGTTCGACCTTTAAGGTGGTCATAGGCCCAAGCTTTACCTGATTAGCCATAATTGCATCTGTTATTTTCCATGAAATCTCAAATCAGGATTAATATAAACTTTTTCTCAGTCTAAAACTCAACTCGTCCCAGTGACTAGAGGGACACCAAGTCAAGTACCCTGCGCGAGTTTGTCCATCATTTCTTGAAGACTCTGCAATGTAATACTTTTATCAGGTGCAAGGTGATAATAATCTCTTTGGAGTATGCCCATCCGTTCTGCTATGTGGAATCAGATAAATGCTTTTATCCTTCCTGTTGTTTATCCTGCTTGGATTTTGATTGCATAGTTTTCCAACTGTTCCAGGATCCTTGCTTGGAAGTCGCCGGTATGGAAACATAGCTACCTAAACCCAGTTAAACTGCTGCATTTGTATATGAAACCAAATTTTCTTAGTGAATTCGGTGTAACACGATTGTAACATCATCTCTAGCCATTAAGCAGTTTTTACTTGTTACTGCAAAACACGTGTGAGGGTTATCTAACTCAACAGCTTTCAACACATTTGAATTGGTTTCATACTTAAAAGCCTCTTGACCCCCCAGTCCTGAATTTTGATGCCTGTATTTCAGGTTGAAGTGGAGAGGATGAGAGCGCATGCCCATGATGCACTAATGAACAAACTAGCTGCAGCAAGGCACAAGGCTGAAGAAAAGCGTGCCGCAGCAGAAGCCAAAAGGAACAAGCAAGCTGCCAAAACTGAGCAGCAAGCGGATTACATCAAAAGAACCGGGCGCATTCCTACCTCCTGTTTTTGCTGGAATTGGTGCTCTTGAGATGAATGGTCTCCTCAGAAGCATTCCTTGCATCATGTAGATATTATGGGGCGAGTTTATTGGTATTTCAATTGTTATAAATGAGCATGCTCTTCCTAAGCATTAGCTTTAGCCATATGTTTCCTTGTATTTGAGCAGGTCAATCGATTCACACCTCGTATACGGGAGTTGGGAAAATTGCTTGTGTCCTTTTTCAATGGAGCACAGTTGATTAACACATTCGGTTAGGCTAGACCAAACCAAGACATCCTACACATTTGCTGACCCTAAAACCTCTCCAGTGAGTGAATGGCTTCACAATCTCCCTAGTCCGGCAGTTGGCAATTGATCATGTCTTCTGTCCCATTCCTCCCAATGCAGTTTCTTTTTTATGCCTGAAAAACACCACTATAACATTTGTTTAACCGGACATTGCTGGGAATTCTGTGCTTTTCAGCTGCAAGCATTAGCCATTGGGTTCCATTGAGTTTCTGACTAGAGATGCTTCCAAGGCAGCATTACTCTTCATTCATACTTTCTAAAGCAGAGTTTATAACCAAAAGGGCCAAGGCGAGAACCGATTCATAAATTGAATAAATAAATACATATGTTAAAAATGCTCATAAATTACAAATGAATATAGCAGGATTATTATGCAATTGATTGTCAGAAACCATGGTTCTTTTGATAATCTTGACCGTCCAATTTTTGCGCTTTTCTGGAAGCCACTGAATGCATCCACACGCCACCTTTACATGTCAACCTTGTTCATATTCACCCTGTGAGGAGATGGTGACTGCAGCTGAGAAAAGAGAAATGGGTGCGTGAAAGTGTGGTACTAGTAAGATGTCATGACTTATCTCAGTGCGCTGAGATTGAGAATCTCCTTTAGTGTGAATGTGTATTTATGAATCTTTTGCTATTGCTCTCCCTCATTGAGACATTGGATAGCGACCCAATTTGGAAGAAGCCAAAAGCTTCCCTCCTTTTCCAAACCTCCTCATTCCCATCTGCAATGGGACTACTCATTGCAGATGGTGTCTAGAGGTTACACCAGGTTACATGTGATGATGATGCAGGACATGCTTTTGTGCAACTAGTTCTCCACGGAAGTGGAACTTCACAGGAAACAGCTTGTTTTGAATAGATTTTCTTTGAAAGCCGCATAAACATGAGTTCAGACATCCCCCCCACTCTGGATTTCTGTTGGGTGATTTGAGTTTTGGCTGCACTAACCTATAATGCCTCAGTTGTTTGCAGCCTAATTATAAATATGCTAATGAAATATTATAAAATTACTTTTAAAATGCCTAATGCTTTTTTTTTTCTTTCCTTCTTTCAATCAAATCAATCTCATCTGTCCTGATTACAGGTTACATCCTGAAAACCCCTCAGAGGTTTGATGATGGTGATCATAGTAGATATGGGAAATGAGTTAGCCCCCACCCATTGCCATTCCTTTTCAGCATCCTGCTTATCATCCCACCACCACCGTCAAAATCTTGTTCTAAATATCTTGAATTTGGCTACATGAATTTTATTTCTCCATATCTATTTATCCTTAACTAAGTTTTCGGATGGGTTGCTCTTCTTCCTATATGTTATTATTGCTTTCATGGCTTTCTTGAATGGTACTGTCCGTAGTTTTTATTGGACACTCAAATGGGTTCTCTTAATTGATACCCTTAATGAGCTTTTATTGGGAACATAAAAATATTGAGCTTCCTGTTTGTTGCTTTGTTTTACCTTAATTCTAGACATTTGGTGGCTTCATATGATGAAATGGTGTTTCTGACTCCCAACTAATCTGAGTTGAGTTCACGAAATGGACGGAGGCTATAAAAATAAGTGCTTATTTTGACTGCCCATTTGAGGAGATTGGGTGTGCTTAAGAAGATCTCATGGAGACCCCTATTTTTAGTGCCTACACAAAATAATGAGTTTAGGTCTCAGTTTTACCTCCCGAGTTCTTACATTTAGTATCTAAATTTGTCTGAACAGTGTCTTGACCTGAGCTCGAGGTGGCCTGTTTATAGCCCCTACCTAAAGCTTAGGACTCCTTTTGTCTCTCAATGATTTCCATTGAGAGGAAACAACAGAGAAGATCAAATGAAAGATGGGTCTCACTAGCCCACTTTTGACAGAGCCTACATGTCTCATATAGTACCACTGTGTCACGACCACTAGGATTGAAGACTTTTGGCCAACCCAGATGGCCAACTCTACCAAAGTGGCAGATAACTATGTGCCCATGTTGCAAATATTGCCAATAATTTGATTTATTTTTTATTTTTATTTTTTGTTTGTTTTGTGTTCACAATAGCTTTTCATGATACTATCACGACAGATTTAATTATCATCTAATTTGATTTTATCATGATATAATTGCAGATTGAAATATAATGGCCCAGAGAAACAGGTTTTAGACCCGTGACATGTTTTGGTACAATCGCACCCATCAAAACGCGGTGCACTTCCAAAACCTATATAAAAATCCGTGATCAACTTTCAAAAATCTAATAAAAGTTGTGGGTCTACCTTCAAAATCCACTTGAAAATTCTTGATTTGCCCCTAAAACCAAACTACCTATTAGGGTCCGCACCCCTCAAAAAAAAAATCCTAAGTCCACCACTGGTGGTTCAGTCCCTTCGTTGAAGGCTAATGACTCACCTTAACTAGGGTTATCAAATTAACATTAGTGCACTGGATTCCACTAATAGTCTGTGTGCCTTAGTGAGAACTGAGAACTGGTAAGATGGGTAACCTTGTCAAAAATCCTCAGGCAATATGTCGGTCTAGGTTGGGTTGAGCACCATATGTGTAACATGCATTTTTCAAACTTGAATTTGATCTGTTTATTGATCATATTCAAAATATTGGCAGAATACAACCTAAAAGCTCAAAACGATCAAACCTAACCTCAAATAGACCCAACCCGATCCTTACCCATCGTTTACAAGATTGGAAAAATCTTGACTGAGACCAAATTAGCCCATCTCAAGAGAAAAAAAAAACTTCGACTCGTGAAAGTTAATGTGGTCACTCAAGAGAGTCATTTTTCTCATTTTAATTATTTTGAGATAAAAAATGGATTAAATGTTTATAACATAATAAACATATGAAAGCAATCCAAATGAACAAATTTACAAGAAGAGAATAAGAAGAAAACTAAAGGAACATGAGAATAAAACCATTCTTGCAACACTTTCTTTTCATATGTACCATAACTTCCATTGAATTTGAACAAGCTCTTGTCCAATATGTGGTAACTCGGTCAAGTCATGAGTCAACTTGGCAAGGTTTCCAATAATCACATAAATAATAGAGACAATTACCGTACGGACAGTCATAAAGCTGATAATAGCCCCAGAACAGCTCCAAAATGTATATTTACCGCAGAGCTGTTCGATCCGTAGGATATCGCAGGCTGCGATATCCTAGAGATGTAGGATATCTCACAATTAGAAGCAGGAAGACTTGAACAGTCCGTTTTTCTCTTTTTTTTCCTTGACTGTGGGACCACCAAACCACCATCCAAACCGTTGGATAGTTGTATGAATGTAAAAACTAATATCGCACCAAATTTGAACCGTTAATCTATCACGTTATCGAAAAATTTGCAAGAAAGTCACGTTACTTTGTAAATTATAAGAACAAATTATAAGCCACGTTTTTTTTTTTTTGCAAGTTTCTTGATAACCGTGATAGATCAACGATTCAAATTTAGTGTGGTATTAATTCTTACACTCATACAACTATTCAACGGTTGGTAGTTTGGTGGTCCCACAGTAAAGGAAAAAAAATAAATACACGGACTGTTCAAGTGATTGTGAGATATCCTACATCCCTAAGATATTACAGCTTGCGATATCCTACGGATCGAACGGCTCTGCAGTAAATATACATCTTTGGGCTATTATGGGGCTATTGTCAACTTTATGACAGTCCGTACGGTAATTGTCCCTAAATAACATACAAGGCTTCTATACCTTTCAAAAAATATATATATTTAAGGGCGTCCTTTTGAGGGACAGGTTTAGGTCGAATCAGTGGGTCAAAAACAGAAATTACCAGAGATGAAGGGGAGGAACAACTAACATGGATGAGGATGAGGGAGGAGTTCTTATGAGAAAGGGGCATATTTATTTCAACTCCACCAACCCAGAGCTTACCAAAAAAAAAAAGAATTTTCTCTACTAAGTCTAACCCAGTATTAATGGTCAAAATAAGGACACCTTTTCTGATCAGAAAGTGTTAATTTGCTCTATTGTAAAACTTCAACAGTAAACTTCACCCACCAAAACCACCCCATCTAGATTTTGATTAATAGCAAGCCATGATGAAGTGACAACCATAAAAGAAAGATCCTGGGAGGAACTGATTGAAAGTTCCAAACCTAATTTGCAGGACTCACCTCAATTCATGTCAATCATTGTGCATCAACCAATGAAATAAATGCAACAACATGGTCTGGTTAGCTTGTGAAGTATTGGCTCTTAGCGCACAGAACACGGACCATCGTTTGGGGGTTTTGCTTTTTCCCGATGGCTGTTTGGTAGGTGGATCAGGGCAGTAGATTTGCTGGTACTAGAAGATCTTGCTCCCACATCAAATTACATGTCTAGGACAAGGACAATCTTCAACTATCAAAAAGGCCTAACTTCTTTTGATTTGGGTGTACGGCCAGTAAATCTTGGCTGTCCATTTTTTAGGTCTTCTTATGGTTATGCTGGCTGATAATCCCAGCCATCCAGGGTATGGATTTTCCCACTTTGAGTGTACTATTGATCCTGACCAACTTCGTAAGCTCATGTGGAATCTCTTTGTGAAATTCCCCCAACCCCTCAATTGGATTTCACTCCTCTCTTTTCATAGAAAGTTCAAAATCAGGAGAGAGGTATGATGAAGTTTATACTCATCACATGGAGTTAGCACTTTGGCAAGATCTTTTTATAAAGGGGCCCATAGGCCCCATACTAAGATTTTATTGAGGTGGAAATCCCTGGACCATACTCACTCTCTCTCTCTCTCTCTCTCTCTCTCTCTCTCTCACATCCAAAAAGCAATGATCTTGTGTATAAACCATGGTTGGTTCTATGACCATGGTTGGGTCTATGTAATAGCCACTCAATTATTCAAAGGATCCAACCGACTAAAATGGGTAGATCGGCACTTCCTGTGTATGAACCATGGTTGGGTCTAGGACCATGTAAATATACATCCAATCCCAACCATGTAAATATGCACCCAATTGTTCAAAGGATCCAGTGGACTAAAAGGAGTAAATATCATCCTAGGTTATAGCTCAGTTAATTAGGGGCTTGGATGTGCATTTGAGTGTGTCTCCTCATCATCATCAAAGCATTATCGCAACTATATTGCGGCTCTGATTCTCTATCCTTATCTATCTTTAAGTAAATCTTTAGATAAGTTGAACTTAAATTCTCTATTTTTAAAAATAATAGACACCAGCAAAGATCATCAAACAAGTGAAGGGTGAAAGATACTAAGAGAAAATATAGATTGGACCTAGACTTTTAGCTGTGTTCGGCATGTTCAAGACCAGGTGGGTTGGACTGATGCATATCTAGGCTAGCCCAATTTTAGAAATACAAGCTCGTATCCAGCCTAACCCTCATATGGACCAAAAGTGCCAAACATGAGCCTGGCTAGTCCGAAACATATCAGGCCTGAGACTACCCATTTAGTTTAATCTGAGCAAATTGGACCAAGCTTTTCAAAACTTATACAGCCAAATTAGTCACTAAACTTGGCCGGGCTTTGGGCATTCTATCACTTGACCAAACTGTCCAACGATTAAAAAGAGCCCAAATTCTATCACTTGACCCAGATTTTATACCCAACCCTGCCCAAATACTGAAGTCTAAGATCCAAACCCACCCAAGAGCGGGCGCCCAGTCCATGAGCACCTCTACTGACTTTTCTAGGATTTGAATTACTAGGGTTGTGGCCGAAAATTCATTTCCCCATCTACCCATTGGTTTGTTTTTCATTCGACGGAAGATTATTTAATGATTGTTTTTTGATATTTGCCTTTGTTTCTTCAATTTTAACCACTTTTAAAAATAAAAAAAATAGGTCTTATTTAGTTGCATAAAATACATATAAATTCATGGTAAAGTGAGCTCTACCAAAGGATTAATAAAGCGGTGACGGGTGAAGGATATGAGATGGAGATATTGATTGGATCTTGACTTTCCTAGTTATGGAATTACTAGAGTTATGGATAGGTATTTCCTTTTAGAATTCTTAGCAATTCATTTTTTTAATAACCCAGAGTATCTCTCGTCCAGTCCAACCCATTAGCCTTAAGCCCTGAGCCCAAGGAACACTCAGATTTTGAACACCTGATAACTAACTTGAAATAAATTTTAGCAATTCATTAACATGAAACAAACAGGCCTTTCGGATTCAGTTGGGCACGTCGAATGAGCCCAACTTACCAATGAGTCCAAATTGCCCAAGTTAGCCTCCAAGATAGAGTCTAGACTAGAGTTTTTAAAACATGGATTGAATTCAAGTACTTTTAACAGATTGATTTACTAAATTGGATCTTATATGATTACTTGGAGAGACTCACCCATCAAAACCAACAAAACGGTTTAGTGCATCATATCAGCAGTTAAAATAATTGGTTGACCCTAACATGGTGGGGTCTGAAGCTGTGATTTTGAGCCATGATCATAGCCTCCCATGAGAAAGACACAACTCCAACACCCATGTACGGACCCCAGCAGGTGTACATGGAGTGCCATGAACCTTATCCATTCCCAACCTTAACCATCCCCTTCAAAGTGGTGGACCCATCCCCAGTAAATAAAGAAAAAAAAATGTAATGCACTACTGAACAGGCTTTTGACGCTGAATCATTTCTCACATGCATTAGGGCATGCGTGTAGAGAGAGAAAAAAAATTTGTAAATACTCGTGCATCCACACACACGTTATCTAAAACCTTAACCAACAACTTACAATCAAAGATTGATTCTTCGTGATTTCTATGAAAAGGGAGATGCCTCACCTACGAATTACCCGACAATGCATGTAAAGAATTTAATGAGCATTGGTGTAGTATTTTTCTTTTTTTGTGTTTAGTTAAAAAAAAAAAAAAAAGGCAACGTGGCATCAGTGGAGATTATTACTATTCACCAAATTCCAAAGAGAAAACTCTATAAACTTTGCAGTAGTTTCTTCTCCAAAGTGACTAACAATCAAAATAGAACAGCTGTGCAAGAGTGACATGCTGCAAAAGCTTAAATGCCAAGCTTTTATTTTTTTTCTTGTGATACCCAAGCCAATGGGGCTTGGACCCATAAGAACCCACACAAGTGCGAAAAGGAAGCCGAGTGACATACGGAGTTGCTAACCGAACAATAGTTTGTATTTGAGAGGAAACTATCATAATTCCCTTACTTATTGGATTTATGGAAAATCCATATTTATCGGCCATATTGATCTTGATTTTTGGGGAAAAAAAGTTATGGGAACTGAAAAAAAATACATTTCAAAAATAAAATATGAACAAGTCTAGAATTCGTATTTTTAAGGATTAATGGCCCCATTATGTGCCCACATTAGTCTTACAGTACAATAAGATGGTGTTTTCAACACTTTAAAGTAAGACCTTATCTTTTCTTTTGTTTTAAGCACATCAAATGTAAACTTCATTTTATTTGTAGTTAGGTGCATTACTTTGCTAATTGAGTACTTTTAGTATGACTGTGTGTTCCCACAACTGTAAACCGTTGATTTTTTTTTTCTTTTTATTTTCAAATTGCAAATTAAGATACAAGAATTATAAAATAAGTGGCATTTTTATGAACAATTCATCAAGTCACTTGTGAAATTGATAGTAGTTAATGTTGTGAAAAATAGTTCTCACATGTACTACTCCAAGCTATATGGTGTAAGCTTTCATCTTGTCTTGTTAGTCCCACTTGGATATATGATAATCAAAGAAAGGAGGGGATCAATAAATTAAAAAGTACATTAGGGGTTGATCTCTATACCAGTCTAATCAAATGATTCTAACCCTTGATTTTAACTCCCCAAAGTGTAATGACTACATATTGTGCAAGTTTGTTGCGATAAAATCCAACTCTGTCTCATCCATTTATGTCCCAAATGTAGATGTCTTTTTTTTTCCCCTTGGTTGGCCCAGTGGCAAGGACATAAGAAGTAAGGGCTCCCACCAAGGTTTGAAACATGTGGGAGCAATTGGAGCGGACGGCTTATCCACAAGGCTATCCCTCTGTTCTCTGCAAATGTAGATGTTTGTGATGGGGTAGATGGATCAAAAGTGGAGCACAGTATACACAAAAAGGAAAGTCATGAAAAAGGCATTGGTAGGCCAAGCATCTATATTCATGATTATGTAAGCAAATAAATAAATTACTAACAATCTTTGGCTTGGGGTTTAAGATCCCAATGTTCTCTCTAAGATTCAAGACTGCAAATGCATATTTTCACGTTTCAAAGCAACATTGGCATTGACCAACATAAGACTTGTGGAAGAACTTATAGGTAAGGCATTTATCAAACTTCAGTCTCATTTATAATTTTTAAAATATGACTTTGATGCCTTATTCAAAGGCCTCTCCTTCTATTGTGGCACAAATGGCCCCACCTTCTCACCATGTGGCCCTTCATCATCTGATTGTAGAAGGTTGTACAGTGAAGACTCTAGAGGATGTGTACTCAATGGATCGAAAACCAGAGTCATCCTTTTGACCATTCGATTGACCTTGCATCATCTCAATCAAATTCAGATATGAAAGCATTATTAAAGATGAGTATGGTGATCATGCTCTAGTGGCATCCAATGCATAAAAACACACACTCCTTTTTCTCCTTGCAGTGGAAAACCCATTACAGTCTTGCTGGAAAGATCTTCCATGCTCTTGGGTATCTTTCTAAAGCTCCTTATGGATCTTTGAAAGGCCTCTTTGTACTCAATTTTTCTAATATAAAACCAAGGGACCTTTCCAGCCCAGGTTTTACAAATTTCCCTGAGTGGAAACTCCCTTGTCTTGATGCTCCCACATGGTTCTAGCCCATTCTCACAATCCCCATCCAAATGCATTTGTCACATTAGTTTTTTAGTCTGGAGAAAAACTCGGCTTGCATGTTCATCACAAATAAAGCTAGAATTGAAAGGTCTTAACCTGAATTAGTTATTCATACAATAATCATCTATGAAGGGGCTCTAAAGTTTAATAGCTTTTATCTCTAGCTATTGCTAAGGTTAGAACATGTGTAGTGTGCATGAGCGGTTGAGACTTTTGAGTCCCTTCTATGGAGAAGAAAGAAAAACGTTTAACGGTTGCTTGGTGTATAAGTAACTATTAAATTTTGAAGCATACTTTTTAACGTATGTCAAAACCTAATTTTATCCATGATTGACACACATCGAGGTGGACCTTCAATAAAATGAGTTCATAACTTTGAAATTGCGGCGGGTTGGGAGGAGAATTTCCTCCCAGTGAGTGGGCACATATCCTTGGGGCCATTGGATGCACACATCACTTTACAAGATTGTGGGGCCTATCGAATATTAATTGTAGGGTGACTTTGAGAGCATGCCTACTTTTGCTGTTTTTCCATTCAAATGTTGCTGCTAAACCCCAGGTTGAAATCATGGAGGAATGATTAAGGGAGGTGGCAGTGAGAAGGAAGGGGGGGCCCACAAAGGCCATGCTTTAGCACTAATGGAGATTAATTAGTGTAGTTTAGTGATTAATAGCCCCCCCCCCACAATGGGGCAACATTCTTAGAAGTGCATGATTGAAGGGGTCTCCCTCCTTTTTTGACATAAGCATAATGTCCTTTCCCTGTCTTTGCACATGATGCTCCCCCTTCAAGTGAAATTTAATGTCACCTTGTCCCCACAACATTCCCTTTGGAGAGCCTCTGGGCTCTTCTTCTGCACTGGGCCATTGACTCGACATCATCGCTGTCGGTGGGCGAGACAGATGTCCGGTCCTGATTCAATCATGCCAGACATAATGGTGGGGCCACAGTTGGATGAGCTAGTTCCAGGAAGGAAGAAAAAGAGGGATGGGGAGACTTAGTGTAGTTTTTCTGTTCATTTCTCAACAATTAGACTAGTCCAAGACATGACATTTGTTTTTAATCAATGTGATTAGACTAGCAATTAGAAAGATCCAAACTGCTTTGAATATGCTACAGATTTTGTTAATTTTTGACTTGATCTTTTCCTAATAGTTCCAATCTTAATGTGGGGTCTCCGAAGAGACGTTGATTATCAACATTCAACAAGTGATTAGACATGCCATTTCTTGTATGTGATTTGGTGAGTAATTAGAGAGATATTATAATACCCCAGAGTAGTTTAGAAAACGACTTTCTGTCACCTAAACATTCCATGAGAGGTAGGCATGTAACTGAGCAATTAGACATGTGATCACAGTCATTACACATGTGATTTGAAATCTTGGCTAGGAACTCCTGTGAATATGTAAAAGAGGTCAGCTGTGTGTTAGAAAAATGACTATTGGCACCAAAAACATTCCATGAGAGTTAGGCATGCCATTCAATGAGCAATTAGACATGTGATCACAGTCATTACACATGTCATCTGAATCTTGGCAAGGTACTCTTCTGATTGTAAAAGAAGTCAGCTATGCCTTGTAGCCTCACAGGACCTTGCTCACTTTCCTATTACAAGTCACAGTACCACTCAAATCATGGAGAATCTGGGTGTGACAATAGGTGTAACTTGAGCAAACCAAGGCTTAGCCCTATGTCCCTGTGGGGGCTGTTTGCCTACTTGGCATTGAATTGGTTAAAATTCATCATATTCCTAAAATTTTAATTTACTAGTATAAAATGAGGAAGTTGTTAAAAAGGCATCTTACAAATCTTGACCTCCAAATCCAATCCTTCACTTTTGACCACATGAGATAGATAGGGATTCCTTTTAAAAACTTAATAAATTCAATACCAACTAAACAAACGGGCAGCAAACTAGAATACAATTTGGGATAGGCCTGTTTGGGTTTTGGCTGAGACTTGGGCCTTGATTTCGAAGATGAGACTTAGCTAGGCTCAGGCTCAGGCCATTGGTAACCCCAGGTTACATATCTATATTATTCTAATGTATATGTATGTATTTGTGTGTATTCTTGGATTACATGATGTTCCATTTGCAGTAAATCTTTTGGGGCCTTCTCGTCAATTTGATGTAAAAAATGCCTTTTTTTTTTTTTTATAGAAGTAGCGGAGAATTTATGAGGAAGTCTGTTTGTAATCACCAACTTAGCTAGGGGCTTAGATTATAAATTTAGGATCGGGCTTGGGCTTGGTAATCCAAGCTGTAACCAAGCGCGGGCTTTTCTATACTCACTTCGGGCTGAGCTTTATTACTTATTAGGAGATTATTTTGCCTAAACTGCCCAAGTTGCTGCCCTAGGATGCATGGCCCATACTTATGATATACAAAACTCTTCTAGGGCCTGCTTGTTGCATCGGATTATATAGGAATTAAACACATGAATTTACAGTCAAATGAGCTCACCAAAGAATTATTAAAGAGTTAAGAGGTAAAAGGACATGAGGTGAGCAGTGAAGGTTATAAGACAGCAAAGCAAATGCAACTCACACTTTATTAAGATTTGAAACCAAAGTAGTGGATGGGTATTCATTTCTCATCTTCCCTTGATTTAATATCCATTAAAGTTTATATATTCACCTTTGGCCTTGATTTTTAACCATTTGTGGTATGAATTCCTATGTATTTCATGCAAACAAATGACGAGCATCAAACAAGAATACAATTGGATTATTACATGGGGCATTTACCTATTTTACTATACCTGGTTTTCCAAATCCTCTCTTTCAAGAGGAATGAAAAATAATAATAATTTGGAGAATGGCAAGATACAAAATGCTTTTAGATTATTCATTATACTGTGAATTCCCACAGAAACCCAACTTTTTAGACGGACGGTAAAAACTCCATGTGATGATCCCACCTACGAATGCAAGTTGCTTATGATATAATTGAATATTATTCATCAGCCCCAAGTGCAAGGCCGCGATTGTAGTAATAACTCGGTGAAGTCCGAAGTCGATCCACATGGAATAATTAATCGTGTAAAACATGTCCTATTGAAAAAAAACTAATATAGCCTATCAAAAATCTATATATATAAATCTCTACAAAACTGAAATTAAAATTTAATTACAAATCCAAATTAAAAATTACAATCTCAAATAAAAATCCTAATTTAAGAATCCTAATCTAAAGTTTACAAAAACATAAAAGACATCAAACCACGAATTGCATAAAAGTAAATAAATCATGCATTAAAATAAAAATCCATAAATAATATCATTCAGAAATAAGGATAAAAAGAATTTTAAATATTCTTATTGTGGGAAATCACAACATTATATTGGCAAAATTAATAAAAGACTGCAAAAACAATACACCAAGTGCGTACTATCACTACCCACAAACACACGATGCCGATCCAAGGCAGGACACCTTGACCTCACTAATTGTGTCTTTTAGATTAAAATGAACCAATAAACTAGTAAATTCCCAACATTAATCAAAACTAAAAAAAAAAATCTTTCCTTACCCTAGATCGAACACATCAAGAAAATAGGACTTGCACATAATCTCATCTTTAAGTCTTCAATCCTTCACCAAGGGAGAAGTAGACAGCTGGTTGATGAAGGAGCGACGGCAGTAACGGCGGCGTATAAATCCAAGTGGTGGTATGCCTTAGGAAGACCTTGTATTAAATATTGATGGAAGGATGAGAGATGGATAAAAATTAATGGAAAACGGGGGATTTGGGTTGCTGGTCGTCCAAGAGGAGGGGGAAAAGTGAATTCACGTGTAACCCCTTTTTGTAGTCTTTATATATATATATATATATTTTATAGCTTGGGTTGCAAGGTTTTTGGGTTTGGGAAGGATAAGTTATGTGAGGTCATTAGGAGGGTTTTGAGAGAGTTTCAAGGGATTAGCCCACAAATCATAGTGAAAATAAGATTCTTATTATCTCATGCAACTTCCTCTCTTAGGCCCACTTTGGTTAAGAATCAATTCAAATCTAAAATTTCAGATTTGAAACAAATCTTAAGATGCATGTGGTTCCTTCTTTGGAAAAGTGTTGGAGGTGTGAAACTTGTTGGAAGAATCTTGGGTTGTAAACTTCAAATCTTGAGGATTATCTTCTTGGAGTTAACTTTAACAACTTGGTGCTAAAATCTTGGATTCCTTGATTTAGTTTTCAACTTAGAATGCTTAGCAAGATCTTCCATTCCTTTATAACTCTTCATGGTTTGAAAAATCTCCTTAGATGGGCCCACTTTCTCTCTTAAAATGACCCACTCAAATCTGAAATTAATTTCATTGCAACCAAGGAAGTAGGCCCCACTTGAGTGTGTGATTCTTGAATGGAAGATCTTGGACACCTCATCACATGGCACACAAATCTAGAACTTATCTTCAAGAGATTAAATCTGATTTTTTTTTTGCATATGAGAGCGGACCCTGCCATGGCCGCCTCTACCTTGGAATGTATGTCAAACGTAAATGGGTCTCATGATGCATTTGATTCATCAATTCTCTTCCGCGGGCTTCAAATTCTGAAATTCCCTAAAAAAAATGTCAAAGAATAATCTATTCATATAGGGAAAGAATTATGCAAGATGTGGGCCCAATTCACACTAAAGAGATGCATAGAATGTCACAATTTTATCAAATCTTCAATTAAATCAACGGTGCAAAGAAAGTACATCATTTTATTTGTGAATAAAGAGTTATGAGCAATTTATGACTTCCAATGCCAAAATAGAGAAATTCATGATTTTATGTGAAAATGCAATTTTTGAAAGAATTTTGACTCGAATTTAGACTTTGAAGCTCGCTAACATAGAATCATTATTTTTTTACTAAAACGGTCAATGATTTGATGATTAAGTTCTTAATTAATTATAAAATGATAATAAAATTATGTATTTTTAAGGACTTATTAAATATAATGATACGTACCTGTTATTTAATTTTAGTATTTTATATTTTATTAGAATATTTTATTTAGAAATTAGTTTTACTGGGATTCTTAATTGTATTTAAAATAGTGTTGTCCAGATTGTATGTAAATATGCTTTATGTATGTGGAAGAGTGAAGAGATAGTCGATTAGTGGAGTAGTGGTTTGGTGTTAAAGTTATTTTAACAGTTATGAAATATCTATAAATATTTGTATATGTTGTATGATTGAAGATACGAATGAAAAACAATTCAAGGCTTTGCTCTTATCTTATGAGTTGTGACTCTCCTCGAATTGAACCTTAGGAGGTCTCTCTCCCCTTCAAAGTGGACTCTTTATTTCTCATTCTAATTTTCTATTTTATTTTTATTTTATTATATAAAAATGATACGTATCATACAAGTCGCACTTAATTAACTGCCCCATCACTCACCAATGCTTGGATTCGGAAAGCTCTGCCTGAAAACTCCATATGATCTTGATAGGGTATTGATACTGCCTCATCGACAGAATCACATGTGAAAGTTTTATGCCGAAGGCAAATTGAAATGGAATTCTCTATAAATGGTAACTCATTTCTGTATCACATGTTTCTATTAAGAACATGAATGGGTACCCTTCAACATCAAAAATCAATTGTCCAGAATCAGTACAGTACGAAGCATGGAGGAATCTCAGAACCCATTCTTCTAATTTTATTCATTGCCTTTGATTTATCCTTCTCCTTCTCAGGCAAACTGACCCAGCTGTATAATGTAGTGGTCTCTTTTACCATTAGTCTCCTGCTGCTCGGCTAGTCAAAACATTGTTAAAAATAGATTCACTGGAGTTCATCATGTATTTCAGATTTGGACAATCCAATGTTTTTACTTTTTACTGTGATTGAAGTGAATCTTTGATGGTGCTCTTAAGTTCATGGTTGTAGATTCTAATTGAAATGAAAATGAGATTCTTTAGAGTTGATCATGTTTATTAGATTTGATCAATCCAACAATGTTTTGACTTTGATGTACGTGAATCTTTGATGGTCCTCTACGTTTATTTGCATCGCCTGAGTGGCTTAGATTTAAGAATAACTAGCATAATAATCTGTGCTGAACACAAATATGGTCAACATTACAATTTCAATATTCATGCATTAATAAATTATAAATTCTAGAAAGAAAATAAAAGAATATGAAGGTTATGAGAGTACTTATTTATATAATCCATGAGTTAGTGGTGAAAAGAAAAGAATTTTAGTAGAAATAGAGTGGTAGAGTTTGAATTGAAATTGAGGTTTTGCAATAAAGGAGAAGTGGTGGGGTGGTTATGAGTGGTTTTGATAATGAGATAAAGTAGGGAGGAGAAGATTTAAAAATAGAATAACTTCCGTTCAAAATCACAAATAGCGGTTAAAATTAAAGCCAAAACCTTTCTCTTTAATATAGTATAATGGGCTCAATATATAGATTTGGAAAGGTGAAGCATACTCCATTTGATATCAAGCTATATGCACTGCATTTTGTTTACTTTTCTTTCTTTGTTTCTTTTTTTTTTTTTTTATTGCGTGTGTAAGTTAAGATATTAAAGCGATATCTAATATACACTTAAGGCGGGTTTGCTTGCATAGTATATATTTAATTTTATAGTCCAATGAGTTTCACAGAAGAATTATTAAAGATGTGAGGATTGAATGATACAAGGTTATGGGTGAAAGAAATAAGTTGATGATCATTTTTGAAAAATCAGATTTGTTTCTTCAATTTAAACCTTTTTAGAAATAGAAGTCTTACAATTCTTATTTACTCAATTATATGAAAAAAATATACACAGTGAAGATAACTGTAAATTTTTTTGGGGGGTAAAAAACTGTAAACTTCTCATAACTGCAAAAGGTCAGTCTTGTTTTGGGTACAACTATGGTTGCAGTGCTATTAAATAAAACACACAAATGGGTACAAGATCCATTGTTAGTGAGATTCCAACAGGGGAAGACCCATAAAAAAGATGTTACATCCTTACACAAGGAAAATGAATTCTTATAAAATTGGGAAAAATTGCTTAAATTCTTCATCTTTCATATAGAAAAGTGTTGCAGTTTGACATTGTGGAATCCTAAGCATTACACCACACATGGCCTCAAGGGTTTTAAATTCCTCCAATAAAAATTCGTCATATTCTTGGGATTCTTTAGATTAAACATTGGCCATAAAAAAAACATCAATCCAAAACTCTTTGACCAAAAAAAAAAAAAATTCAGACATCAAGAACTTTGGTAGCTTAATAAATTTTATCCATTTGATCTACAGGCAACCCTGAATGCCTTTCACTGTTTGAACATCTATCAACTATCCAAAACTGTTGCAATAGGACCATGGCTCATTGAAGAGGTGGTCCACTTGCAGAGTGGTCCTAAGCAGCTTCAGACCAAACAACAGTAGTCATGGGCTTGTTGATCTGGTAACCTTTACTAAAAACGTTAACTAGACATACATGAATCTAACCCTAGATTGATCAATCACATCACAAGTGGCTTTGTATCCTTGTCAAAAGCAACGTGTCTACCTTACCATGGTCACATTATTAGGAACTATCAATCAATATCAACTTAAAAGGACATGTACAGTTCACAATAGTAGAATATGTGATGTAGGAGTCCCTTTAATTGCCTTGAGGATGACAGCTTTGTACTTAATTACTTGAAGATAACAACTTCTAATTTTCCCTTAAACTACCTTAAATTCATAAACTAACCTACTGTTGGAGCACCAAGCCTCTAACTCTCTATTCATGATAAAGGAAGAAAAAACTTACTAGTAAGATAAAGTGACATGTCTAAAAACAAAAATGATCCATTAGTTCTAAGATTATCAGTAAACTTGATTTTAAGCAATGTTGTGTTGAAGAAACGTGGGTGCCGACATAGTATTTGCTGTGTGAAACATCAATGTGCATTGTTATACGTAGACTTGCATTATTTTCATTTGAAAATAAATATAATAGCGAAGCATTTTTCTTCTCACTTATGCACTCTCACATGTGTACGGTGTGGAATTTTCGACCCGCACCATCGATAAAAGCGGGCCCCGCTAAATTAAAGGCAACTAGAAATTTCCACACAGCTGACGAACGTGCAAGAGTTTTATAGGTGAAAATTATCCTAACATTCAGCTCATTTTGGACTTAGTTCGCTGCTATCAAGTTTTCAAAGCACATATGAACCAAATATCAATTTAGTAGATTAAAAGCATCAAAATGATTCATCTCCTCACAGATTTTGATGGTAGAAAAATATTTGATTTGATGTTGCAGATTCTCCTTTTGCAGGGGCCTTATGGAATCATTGCCACAAACAAGGTTAATGGGTTAATTACCAGAAGAGTATGGGAGATTTTCAATATGATGAGTTTCTTCGCATTATTAACAAAATACTTAGAAAAAGAAAATAAATAAACATCTTAAAATGTTAAAAAATATATATAAAGTTATAAATAAGGAGGAGATTTCAATAATAAATCATGATATTATCTAATTAAAATTGTGTTCACTCGGTTTTGATGGTCTTTTTTTCCCATTTTTCTTAAAGGAAAAATCTCACAACATTATTTACAGGTTCTTTATGATCATCAAAGTCCGAGAGGAGAGTATGCTAAATTAATGCATCCGCTACATTTGTGGCCTGTTTGAAACTTAGCTTATTCAGGCCCGCTTGTTTAGCAACTCTACTAATAAAGTCAAGTAAGGTAAAGCTCCCATTTCTAAAAATAAGAGTTCCATCAAAAGCACTTTAATTCAACTTTTTTATTATATTTTTTAAAAAATAAAAATAAAAAAATAACCTCATTTCTTCACTTAAAAACAAAAGAACTCCACAATCAATACAAAAGGTCAAAAAGATTCCATAATAAACAACTAAAAATAAAATACTATCATAACCTACTTATTTTTTATTATTTTTTTCAAAATAATATTTACTTCATTCAACTCCATCAATAAAGCCCCCAAACAGAAAAATTGTCACAAAACTATAGTTCATTGACCCAAGTTCTACAAAAACATGGAAAAAGGGAGATTTATTATTATTATTATTTATGTTATGCATGTGAATAGTCAAGAAATACATGTGGCATTTTGGTGGGTCCATTGATCTTATGATAGGTGGGCTCCAGGTTAAAGGTGTATAAAAAACCAGCTCCCATCAAATAGAGATGCCTAAATCAATACTGGAAATTTATAGCAAGAGAAAAAAAATCAATAGTAAACATATAACAATGAAGTTGATTTTTATAAATTTTTGATCCTCTTAGGTTTCTTTAGTGCCCCAAACTCTCTCTCTCTCTCTCTCTCTCTCTCTCACAGAGAAGAGAAGATTAGCAAGGCCTTGCGTAAACACTCTCCTCCAAGCGATTGCACTAAAACGATGGGTCTTACCACCTATTTGCATCAAATGGCCAGTCAAAGTGGTAATTAGCTTCTTTTTCTTACTTTAAGCCAATGAGATTGGCTTTTTCTTAATTAAGAAAGCGACCAATCAACTAAATACAGCTAAGACCAATTGAAGCTTATCAGAAACAGCTCTTGCAGTGAACTCAACCTCAAAGCTGCTATTGCACCAAAACCATACCCTGCACAAAGACATAAAACCTTGTCCCACGAACACTGTTATCTCATGGGGGAAACTTTTCAATCATGATGCTCTGTGGGTCGGATGCAGTGACATGATTGTTCCTGAATCCGGAAGAACATATATGCAACCCTATTTAGGAGACATGAATATAAGTCTCATTTCCCTTCAGTCTATTACTACTGTGTGAAAGAACATACTTGGGTTGCATAATTTATAACAAACAAAAATATGATACAGATAGTTACAGTAAGTGTTGTTTTTCATCAACAGATGTATAGAATAACAGACATATAGAATACACCCGGAGTTGGTAACTGTTGTCGGTGTTTATTTATCCCTTGACGTGATTACATAAAGTTGAACACATAATTATTTATAACTAAAATCAATTTAAGTTATATGCCTCATTATATAGTGTTGGGTCCATCAAGAAAAGTGGATTTTTTTTTATTTTTTTTTTTTTGTCTTTTAGTGGAGAAAAGAGATTTTTTTAAAAAAAATTTAAAAGAAATTTTAAAATTATGTACTTTTGATATGATCCCTTGTCATTTTTTACCTGAATTCACTTTACTGTAACTTAACTAGTTAATTGCCAAACACAAGCAGTTTTAAGCTTTTCTCCAGCAAAATATTAGGTATAAAGTTTTGAAAATATTTCTCTTATATCTGTATGTGTCATTTTTCTGTTTTTGTACCCCATGAGATATTTTTTGCCATTATAACACAGTAAAATTGAAAACTAAATATCTACATTGGCAATAAATAATGATGATGCCTTTTTTGAAAAGTACCTACTTTGAGAACGGCTTAGCTAGTCTTAAAAATAATATATATATATATATATATAAAACAAAAACAAAATAAATAAATGGTAGCAATGTAGTGGTGGCCATGTGTGTTGGCATATTGGTGGGCCAACACTATGGGACACCCCCTCACTAGTTTTGCTTTCAAATCTTTCTTAATTGGGAATTTTCTTTCTAATAATCTCTTCCTAGTCTAACTTAATATAGCAAGTTCTATTGGGACTAGTCTTATGAAAAAGGGTTATCCTATTTTGGGAAAGAGGAGATGTGCAAAACCAATAAAGAGGATTACATGCCCAACTCCACTTCTTACTCTATTCTATCACATGTTCAAAAATGAGTGAAAGAGCCACACAGATATTGGGGGATGCCTAAGAAGAAGCAGCTCTAGGAGAACTTAATTAAATCATGTGGAATAAATTAAATGAGATTGATCTCTCATAGACTGTCTTTGATCTCCAAAAGGGTTGCTTGACCCTACCCAATACACGACCTGCTTTTCCCTGTCGGCAGTGGCCTCATCGCCTATGATACAAACCTAGATGCATGATGATCAAGTAAGTCAAAGGATGCATAGGTTTAGACAAGCATTAGAGCTACCTGCAACTGCAATACTAACTTGATCAAATCATCTTAAAGCTTGATATGAGCTTAATGTTTGATTTCTATGACAAGTTAACATTTTGGCTATTTGAAATTAAATAAGGTGCAATTAAATAAGCCATTTTCTCCTACTCATTTGACTCTATTTGTTCTCTGTTGGTTGGCTGAATTGGCCAAATGAAATGGAATAAAATTGGTCTCATGTGGCAAGCAATTGAGAATCCATTCTTCTAAGATATTTTATTTTCATCAAACCCATTATCATAATGGGATAAAAAACAGGTAAGATGAACTTTTAAGAACCAACAAATATTTGCTTTCATATCATGTTAATTTCTTTAGTTAACCAAAGTCTCAAGACGTTCACAAACAAATATATTTTAGTACTCTCTCTCTCTCTCTCTCTTGCGGGTGAAATCCCGTCCTCAATATATACATGGGAATATGATAGAAATATATTTAAACTAAAAATAAGCTTCCAAACACCATTTACTTTTGTATTATTTGAAAATAAGAAATCTTATAAATAAAATTGAGAAAAAAGAAAATTGGCAAAAAAAAAAAAAGGAAAAGGGGGTTATGTGACAGTGGCTAAAACATGGTTCCTAGTGGGAAGAAAGTGGAAAGGACTCATCATTGTTCCAAGTGGGCCTCGCTGTGTACAATGTACATCATTGTACTGCAAAATCAAGAGGCTATCCTTGCCATTAAAATAGTCACTATCAAATGTACAGTTAGATGCCAATTCACACAACAGGGTTTAAGTATGAACACACGTTGGGGCTCTTCTAACCAAGAATGGACCAATTAAATGGAGTTGATTAATTCTTCCTGTACTTCAAAGAAAATCTTGTGTTTTCCACACTATGAAAACTTTACCTTCCAAAAGGAGTTTTAATTTTAGCTCCAACCTTTTCTATACAAATCTTAATTCAACAATGAAATCTAGATTTGAGGTTTACTTGGTCTATCCATAGTTCACCTGTAGGATACAGTGAAAAAAAAGTAGTGTGATTTACATGGAAATTGCATCCAGCACAAAAAGTGGAAACATGGTGTAAATTAACCATGCAAAATTTCTAACGAGAATATGTTATGTTGAAAATTTAAGACATTGATAATATAATTGTCTCTTTGGCATTTAGAAATGTTATATTCTTCTTATATAATTTTGAATTCCAACCACCTTGAAATTATAAATTTTCTTTTGAATTCTTGAATTTTAACCTCCTTAACATGTACAAATGCTTATTGGGCCATGAAGATTTTAAATTTTCACATGCGAAACAACATTTGGACGATCTGTAAAATATCAAAATAAAAATTCTTTCAATTATGCTAAAGAAAACGAGCCCTTGAAAAATCTTATAAAGTTCTTTGGATGAGGGGAGATTGAGGGATCAACAAAAAGTATTTGAAGTTGGGATAAATCATCAAAATATAAACAAATTCTCAAGGTGGAAAGATATATTATAAGTTTAAAGTATATTTTACATGTTCATGAACTTTTAAATTCCTGTACTTATATGAAAGGATTTCTCTGAACTTCTACCATTGACCGCCGCCTCTTGTCTCTCTTGTTTTAGTCTTTGTAAGAAAAGAAAATAATCAATCTAATGAGTATCAGAGTGCCACACGCATGTTGTACGAGTTGAATTGAAGATACCTAAATTTGAGTTTTAAAAAATATATAAATAATGATCCAAATTATCTAAATGGGAACAATAAGAAGACATTCAATCCATACCTAGAGACTTTTATATATTAAAATATTTTGCATTTCTAGATTCTCATATACGAGCCTGTTTGATAATTTTAAATGTAAAATAAAGTGCAGTAAAGCATCAAATTAAGCGAGAATAAATATAATGAGGTTATGATGATATTTTATTTTTAATTGTTTCGTATGAAATCTTTTTTACTTTTTGTATATAAAAGTGAATGTTTTTTTTTTTTTTTTTGTCTTTTAGTGGAGAAAGGAGATTGTTTTTTTTTTAACTTTTATTAATGTGACCCCTTGTTTTAACATGGTGGCTTTACTTGACTTTTACTAATCTAGTAAAGTGCATTATATTGATGCATATAAATTCATGATGAAATAGACACCAACAATTAAGTATTAAGGAGGTGAGTAGCTAACGATAAGAGATAAAGATATTAATGAGATATTAACTTCCAATGATTTTCTGATTTGATTTACTAAAGTGACGGATGAGTTAATTTCTTGCCTTTTGGAGCTGTTTCTTTACTCTAATTCATAAAACTCTTGTCTAGAGAATTTTGAAAATTTTAAAATTACGCGAAAAAAAGAAGAAGAAGCAAATGGACTAGAATTTCAAAGATCATTTGAGACCTTTTAAGTTGCTGAAATTAAAAAATACTTGCGAAAAACATGATATTTGCAAATGTCAAAGAACAAGATATGTAAATAAAAATCCTAACATTACAAACTTTTGTCAGAAATTCTAATAAAGAAATATGACGTCCTTTTCCATGAAAGGACACATTATTTGAAGTGAAAAGAGGCAAGTGGCTAAGTTGCTTTAGTGTTTTTTTTCCCCCAAATTAGTAACGGCGACTTGAACCCACAGACTTTAAGGCTACTAACATGTATTCTCTTGTAACAAAAAATCTGATTTCTAAACTCTTGTCTAGGCAAAGTCAGGGCTAGATGAATTGAAGTTTCTTTTACAATGTGATTGATTTATGACACAATGGGGTCATGCGTATGGACTAAACTGCCTTTTATCACCCAAAAATCAGACTTACCCTTAGTTTAGATTACATGATGCCCAATCCAAACCATAACAAGTCGGTATAGATTCTATGCACTATTTAATACTACCAAAAAATAGTAAACATTTTAAATTGAAAAAAATATACTGTTTAATTCTTTCAAAATAGGCTTTTATTAATAATCATGAAAAAGGGAATGATTATATTAGGTTGTCTACACCACATGACTAAAATCATTACATGTTTGGTGTTTTGAAGATCCAAACCATTCTTGATATAATACCAGGTACCAACCCCTGCTTACCCTTGTAAGTCCATTGTTCCCTACCAAAACTTTAAAAATCTTGGGGTTCAATCACACGGTAATCAAAACTTTCATGTGATGGGGCTAACATGCCATGCATGCATATATATATATATATATATATATATATATATATATATATATATATATATATATACACACACTAAATGCAGACCTCTCCAGAGAAGTATACACTAAATTCAGACTGAAGTCCACACCCTATATGCACAATTAAGAATTGATCCCTAATTATTTTTATGGAAGCGAGTTGCTACACTGCTAAGCACCACCAAGTAAGGTACCAATGGATCTGCCATATCCATTTCATATTGAAATCAAGGGAAATTAAGTCAAAATTATACGCATATAGCTAGTGTACATGGTTCACATGGGCATAATTCGAAGGGGGATACGGTTGGACATGGCCTACCAACCATTATAATAATAATAACCCCTTGTGTGTATATTACTGTGGACCTCCCGAGAAATTAAATTTTACAAGGTAGTCTGTGGGGGCAAATCTCATGGTTCCGCCACTAGTACTTCGGTATGGTGAGTGTGTTGATTTGGACATGGAAAATACGAACCAAGCGTCCATATTCAGTTGTAGCTTAGGTTGTTAGGAACATGAGTGTGCATGTTTGAGTGTGTGGATATAAAGCCAAGTATCTCAAGGTTAATTTAACCTCAAACTTAAATAATAGAATCTTAAAAATTGAGACGTTATTGATAAAAAAGTGGCAAGGAACATCTCACTTTAAATAGCTATGGAGGGATTAATCTCTCACATGTAGTTTAGTTTTATAAAGACATAAATTCATGCCCACCCAAGAGCCTGTTTGTTGGTAATATTATTGAATGAGAATCGGATATATTGAGAATTTCTGACAATGTCTCAGACCATGTCCATGAGCAATTCATATGTGCTTTGTTTGATCCATAGAACGATCATAATTTTGTATACTAACTCACATGAAAGAACACTTTTAGCCTTTTTAAAACTCATATAATTTTAGCAGTTTTAAATGCAATGTTGGAATAAGGTCAAGCATTTGGAATTCCACTTGGACCAAAGACATTGAGAGAAATCGGGATTCTTTCATTAAAGAATTCTCATAATATTGCAATGAAAAAAATGGTATGTTTGATTTATAGAACTATCATAATTTTGTATGCTAGCCCACATGCATGATCTCAAGGCTAAAGTGAGGTTGAACATTTGAGATTTTGCTTAAGATAACTTGGAATTCTCCTATTAAAAAAATTTCTCATAATCTTGACACCGAACCTTAGTTCAAGGCTTGTTATCAGAGCATCTCAAATGGTTTGTTTGATTCATAAAATTATTAGAATTCTATATACTAGCCCACATGAAATTTTTTTTCAGGGGGCCAATGTGTAACACGGGTTTCGATAGAAAATGTTGGGCGACAATCCATCGTCTTGCTTGATGTAGAAAAAAAACGGTTGGTGATCCCTCCCCGTCTCTCCACGCTTGATTTATGTGTGTGCTGTGGAGGTCATCACTGGGGTGGTAGGAAATGTGGTTATGCGGAAGTAGAAACGCTCGATTTTCTCTTTCGCGGATGTTGCAAAACAGACCCTTAGAAGATCTTCAATGGTCATGTCAAATGCCATATGGAACTGGCAATAATTAAAAAAGGCATAGGAGGACTCTCCACCTGATAATGTTATATGTAATGTG
Source organism: Camphora micrantha (assembly GCA_003546025.1). Lineage (NCBI taxonomy): Eukaryota > Viridiplantae > Streptophyta > Magnoliopsida > Laurales > Lauraceae > Camphora > Camphora micrantha. The sequence continues at coordinate 10,403,305 of QPKB01000008.1, forward strand.
ACACTTGGCATGGCACATCGGACTTCCAAATTTGGTAGATGAAAACGCAACATGCCATTTTATTATTTTTGAGTATCTTATGATGTGGGTCCAAAAAAAAGGGCAAAATCTTTTGAAAAAGACAAAGATGTCAAAATGGGTAAAAGATAAAAACATAATAAAATAATAAATTTGACATATGAGTGGAGTTCTTAATTTAGGAGATGCCAAATTCCAAACATTCAAATTGACACATAAGCCCTGTAAATGGAAATTAACATCTCCAAAAAAACATATCCGTTGAAGATGCTCTTAGGGCCTATTTCTTTACTAAGACCTCTCACAAGAATTTGCCATGTTCGTTTTATTTTATTTTATTTTATTTTTTTATGACGGGACATCTAGTTTTCTGACATTTGCAAATGTCATATTTCTTTATAAGCATTTTAAAATTTCAGCTGCCTGAAAGGTCTTAAATGATTGATAATTACAGCTCCTTTGCTTTTTTTGTGGAATTACTAAACGTTCAAGCACAAGGGAGCATTTAAGAATTTCACTATATCTCAGAATTCAAAAATCCCCCCAAAAGGAATTCCTTAAATTCTAACAGAAAAAAAAAAAAAAAAAAGGGATTTGACATGTTGGGGTTTTTTTGGACATGATGCAGCATCTTGTCCCCTAGTATTTAGAAATCCCATGTTTCTTCACAAGCATCTCAAAATCCCACCCACCTAAAAGGTTGTGGAATTTTCTAAATTCTCAAGAACAAGGTAGCATTAAAAAAAAAAAAAAAAAACTCTTATCACATACGAAGATTTTAAAATCCTTCAAATAAAAATCTCATAAAATTCTAGTAAAAAAATAAGCACAGAATCTTTTTATTTCTCCTAATTTCAACATCCTAAATATTAAAATATTATTGAACATTTGGAACTCCACTTGTATGTACAACATTGAAAGAAATTTCAAATCCTCCTCTTCCAAAACCCTCCACAGTCCAAAGCCTTCTATTACAAGAGTTTTACCCATCCCATTCCCACCCTCAATGAATTTCTAAACCACCCCCACTCCACGGCCTCCTTAAATTTTGTGAAAATGAACCATCATCATCCAACCCACAGTTAAGGCTCCCACCAACGTCCTCCACTAACAGTCCCCCATTTAATATTCTACTCTCCCACACGCTCCGACCCATCCCTATAACCGTATGGCTCCATTTCAGCCTGGGCCCCACCTTCACACATCCCCAAAAAAAAAATCTCCATCCGTCCATCACCGACGAACCCACCACCCTCACCCTCCTCCTCCTTCAATCATAATTAAAAAAAAGAAAGAGTAAAGATAAAAAAATCAAATGCCAAAAAAAAAGAAGGGCCCAGGCCGAAAACGACTATTTTTTTACACACCCTCCGTACTCTGACAGCGACTCAAGCGGGTCCCACCAGCACATGCGCCCCTGTCACGTCAGTCAGAGCATCAGACTCCAAATGAACGCTTCAGATCTCCCAGTACGGACAAATCAACGGCCTGGATCCCTCTTTCCTTTTCCACCCTCCCCCAATTTTCTTTCCTTTCTTCGGGCCGAGGGTTATAAAAGCGAGGCCGCTTACCACAGCCAGAGTTTTCGGTGGCGTACCAGATAGCGATGGGCCTCACGAAATAAAAGCAGAGGCTTTTCGCTCTTTTCTTTCTCTCTTGGTTTTTGGGGACTGAGATTTGAGATTTTGCTTTCAGTCGCAGATAGAGAGATAAGAGAGAGAAAAGAGAGGAAGGAAAAGAAAGAAGCTTGTAAAAGAAGCTCTTTCATGGCGATCTCCGAGAACGACCGCTTGGCAGTTTTCCCGGTCCGAGTCGTTTTCGCCGATTTCAAGTAGAAATGCCAGGTTTCTGATACGATCTCCGCGTATTCTTTCAGATTTCGGGAGGAGGTTTGAGGAGGATCACGATCTCGGACAGGGAACCGGTTTCGGAAGCCGATTTTTAGCTTGTTCTGAACGTTTTCGTGTTGAAATGTGTGGTTTCGAATGTTCTGATCTGTTTCTGTGTTGAAAACGAGCTTGAGAGTGCGAGATCAGGAAAGGAGCGGGTTTTTTTTTTTTAGCTGGATTTGGTACTGTTTTGATGGTTTTGTGATGAGATGTGTTGTTTCTGAAAGGATTTTTTTTTCCTGCTGGAGATTGTTTTGACGCTTTCTCTATTGTGTTTCGGCGAGAAATCTGTGTTTTTTTTTTTTTTTTTGTTTGATAGAAGCTGGTTTTCTTTGAACAAAAGGTTATCGGCAGTGAAGATATGTTATTCAGGTCAGAAATATAGAGCAGAAATCGTGAAATGAGAAATCTCAGCTTCGCCATTGCTGAGTGGAAGGATTTGTGAGAGATTACGCATTTCGGATACGAACTAATCGTGAAGAAAGAGCTGCTTTTGGAGTTCTGATTAACACTTCTTTTCAGGTATGATTTCTCTTCCATGAATGTCTTTTTTTTTTTGTAGTTTTGGACTGCTGGGATTCTCTTCAATTTGACTGTAATTCCGCTATTTAAAACTGGATATGGCTTCAACTCTTCTCGTTGTAGTAATTGCAGTGAAGAATCCGCGTGATTCTGGCCGTTTAAGAGAGAGAAAGATCGGATTTTTACAGCTCTTAGCTCAAAGTAAGAGGCTTTACTTCACTGTTCAAAGCTGTTGCATGGAGAACTTGATGGGATCAGCTTGGAGTGGAATAGTCGAGAGAGAAGCTGGTAATGTATTCATTTGAGGTTTGTTAAAGTTACGGTAAAAAAAAAAATGAAGCTTTCGACATCGGGGTTGGCTCAACAGGCCCAGGATGGTACGTTTTTATCTTCTTCTTCTTCTTCTTCTTCTTCTTCTTCTTCTTCTTCTTCTGTGTTAGAGGTATATGTGTGGTCCATGGCTCCCTGCTTGTGTTTTTGTCTTGTTAAAATATATATATATATATATATATAGATAAAACTGAAGGAGTGCTTTTAAGCCATTAAAAGATAATCGACGTGGTGGGGGTTATTGCAGGAGAAAGGAGATGCTTGAATTCAGAACTTTGGCATGCTTGTGCCGGTCCCCTTGTGTCTTTACCGACGGTCGGCAGCCGGGTTGTGTATTTTCCTCAGGGTCACAGCGAACAGGTTGGAATTTTACTGCAAATACCAATTATCTTCTCGTTACTCCTCTTTGTTGAATGGTTTAGTGTTTTGAAGAACCCCCTTTTGCGGCGTAGGTTGCAGCATCAACGAACAAGGAAGTTGATGGACACATACCCAATTATCCAAACCTGCCGCCTCAATTGATCTGTCAACTTCACAATGTTACAATGCATGTGAGTCTCTTTGATAGTCCTTGTTTGGGTTTCTTTTTTTTCCTTTCTTTTTGGTCCCCTCTAGAAGGCAAAAGGAGGTTTTGATGAGTTGATCAACTGTGGAATTTCAGGCAGATGTGGAAACGGATGAAGTGTATGCTCAAATGACCTTGCAACCTTTGAGTCCGGTAAAGCAAATATGTAATTTTTCTGAACTATTTTTTTATTTTAGGGGTGATTTATTTTAATAATCATGGAGTTCTTCTGTTCAGCAAGAACAAAAGGATACTTATCTTCCTGCTGAGTTGGGTGTTCCAAGCAAACAGCCCACGAATTATTTCTGCAAGACATTAACTGCAAGTGATACTAGTACTCATGGAGGGTTCTCAGTTCCTCGTCGTGCTGCAGAAAAAGTGTTCCCTCCCCTGGTATGCTTTTCATGTGCAAGTAAAATAATCAGTGGCTGTATGATATAGCCAGGCAATTCACTTGTTTCTTCTTTCAGGATTTCACTCAGCAGCCACCGGCACAAGAGCTTATTGCAAGGGATCTTCATGACGTTGAGTGGAAATTTAGGCATATTTTCCGAGGTTTGTCTCTTTTTGACTTTTCTTCCTTGATCGTTCATCACTGAACTTCAGTTTTTTGTTGTCTTATGAGGGTGGGTTTTTTTTTTTTTTTACGGCGCCAACCCCCAACCATTTATCTTGTCTGGCAAGATGGTTGTTTATTTTTGAACGGGCCAAAGGGTACACTTTGGCTGTTGTCAGTTGCTTTCTCTGCATTGAATAGACGGGCGAACTCTTAGTGGAGAGGTCTAATGCATCCACATGAAAGCTAGCGGTCTGGTAGTGCATAAAATAAAATCTCCAGTTGAGAGCTTGAGGTCAACTCTGGTGTTAGGGTGAAATTGTCAGGGACAAGGACACAGTAGTTGTCCAACATGTCTTGTTCTTTTTTCTCATTGCCATTGGTGATAGCTCTTTCTTTGTAAAAGATTTTTTGTTCTCTTCCCCCCCCCCCCCCCCCCCCCCCCCTCTCTCTCTCTCTCTCTCTCTCTCTCTCTGGGAAAGCCCTCTCTTGGGATAGGATTTTTCCATCCCACGTCATCACTTTCTCCAACCTCACAAATGATATGGATGTCTTGAAGGTTACCTCATGACAAAGGCATTGGAGGATTAGGGTTAGGGCCGTCAAAAACACAAACCCACACGATATTAATGGGTTCGGGTGGCCTCTTAACGGGTTCGTGTCGTTAATGGGTGTTAAATTAGCGGGTCTTTAACAAATAAAACCAGTCCATTAACAACCCTATACAACGCACCCATTAACAACCCGCCAAATGATACATGACATAAATAATAAAATGCATGAGGGATATTTTGGTGAGTTTGAAAAGGTTGAAGTGAAACCCTAAAACCCACATATAAAAGATCCTTTTCTAACTCCTTCACTCTCTTTTCATTAGCAAAAGAGAGTGTTAATTGACATGGTCCAAAATGGACAAAATTATTTAACGGGTTAACGAGTGGTGTTGTGTAACCCATTAAATAAACGGGTTGTGTTCGTGCTTGGTTTTTGGACCCGTTTATTTAATATATCGTGTACGGGTATAGGTGATTCGAATACGAATTCGATAACCCGCAATCCGAATTCGTTAACACGATACGATTGACAGACCTTAATTAAGGGATGTGCATGCCTTTATTTATTTATTTTAATGGGTGGGATGTGTCTCATTTTCTCAGTGATCTATTTTTAACAGTATTTTCTATCATTTATTTGTTGATGTATTTTCGTAAGATAAGGTCAGCTGACTAGAATCTGTTCGAGCTTGGATTTTGGATCTGTGTTTGGACCCGAACCTGGAGAACAAACAGATCTGTGTGAATGCAACCCGAATCTGACCACTGCTATCCCTACTTTTCGCAGATTTGTGGATTAAGAATTTGATTTGCAAATCCTCATCACTAAGATTATATTTGCATCAATGGACATGATAATCATCCTTGAGTTGCTGCAACTGTATATCCGAGAGAATCCTCCTTTAATAGATGCACCCAAGCAAAAAGAGTGTGATTGGAATTGGATGCCTATAATCCAAGGTACAGCACAGGTCTTCATAGCAGAAATGCAGCCTAGGTTAATCTATTCCACAGGACGTGTAGTTCTACAGGTAGTAAGCACTTTGCTGAGTTTGGAGGCCTGCAATTGTACATCCAAATTCCTTAGATTCGATGACCTCTTCCTAATGTTCACAAACTTGCTGTTAATGCTAGGCTAAAATTTTAATTATTGGAAACTTTTCGAGCCACAATGCTTCTCTCTAGTGATCTCCTGAGACCCTATTAAGGGGAAGCTATCCAAAGCCTTTAGGGAGTAGACCACCAACAGTAGTCATTGAATTGTTGCTGTAATACCTTGCCAAATTGAGTAATAGATTAGAAAGAGAGAATTGGAGTGTAAGTTGACGCTCTACTGTGAAAAGTGAGTTTATATAAAATTAACAGCCTCATCTAATCCCTTGATTTGGAGGAACAAAGTCTCCAACGGATACAATCTAATCTATTCAGATTAGTGATGCAATATGCTACAGGTTGTGACTATACAAATTCCTTCCTTGTATGTGCTCCACATGGTCCCTCTTTTACACCCAAATGCCTCCTTGCAAGGTTTGCATATTCATTCAAACCCATCATGCCTTATGGTAGTTCTTAACATCATTCCACATGAAGGCATGCTAAATTCCTCCAGTTAAATTCACAAGAAGAAAGTAAACGGGCAGAATTGTGTATTGAATGTTTTAGCCAAGCGTTCTCCCCAACAGAAAGGTATTTCTTGCAAAGCACCTTATACAGGTGCCCTCAACCAACAAATTGATGGAGACCCATTTAAGTGGGTGGAACTTCTCTATTCAATTGCAAAAAGACCCAAGCCAACCAGCTCATTTAAATGCAGATGAGTACCCAACATCTTTCCTCATTTTTTTTTTGTTTTTTTGTTTTTTGTGTGCGCGCTTGCCTGTGTGTGTACTTATTTGTGTCTTGTGAATGATTTTTATGGCATTCCTTTTGAAAGGCTAAAGCAAACACGCAAGGAGGATAAAGATATTTTGGTATCTCGGTTTTTGGACATTGAACGCCTATTTATTTATACCTCATTATGTTTCAGACTTTCAGTGCAAGGACTATTTTTGGTTTGTATTTGGCAATTTGATGTGGATTGTGTTTGTCCATTTAGTCATGGCCTTTTGATATTGGTGGTCCCCTAGGAAGCCTTCCTAGTGGACTCAACCTGGTCAAATTGTGTGGTTGCCAGTAGGTCGAATTGAAATTGGTTTTGAGAAGTCTTGGGTGATCCACCTGGTTGATTCATGACCTGGCTTGACCTGTCTTGGTCTGGTTGAGTCAGCCGAGTATGATAACATTGTTAGAAAGGATATATGTTACAGAAGAACAATCTAACATACAATGGATGTAGTGTCTACTTAGTGGCACTTTATGTATTAAATATAGATTCTTGTCCTGGCAAATATGGGAATTAAATTTTTGATGCATTGACCTATTTACATCACCATTCTTCGTACAGGGCAGCCCAAGAGGCATCTTCTTACTACAGGCTGGAGTGTGTTTGTCAGTGCTAAGAGACTTGTTGCTGGGGATTCTGTTCTTTTTATTTGGTTGGGTTTTCTGATTTCCTCTTATTGTATGTTTCATTTTCAATTCTTTCCATATTGATTTTTTGCCTAACCATTCTTATATTTGGTATTACTTTTAGGAATGAGAAAAACCAACTTTTACTCGGTATCAGGCGTGCAAATCGACCACAGACAGTAATGCCTTCTTCTGTTCTCTCTAGTGATAGCATGCACATTGGACTCCTTGCTGCAGCAGCTCATGCTGCAGCCACAAATAGCCGTTTCACCATATTTTATAATCCAAGGTAATATTTGTTTGAACTTTCTGTGCATGATCCTTATTCTGTTTCACTGATGCACTGTATAATTTTTGTTTGCATCAACTTTTTTGCAGAGCCAGTCCATCCGAATTTGTCATACCCCTTTCAAAGTATGTCAAAGCAGTGTTTCACACCCGTGTATCTGTTGGAATGCGTTTCCGTATGCTCTTTGAAACTGAGGAATCAAGTGTCCGTAGGTATTGTAGTGGGAGTGGGAGTTTCTGTATTTTTTTAACATGATTTCTTGTCACATGCTTTTTTAATTGAAACAAATGGTGTATCTCTGTAACCTATCAATAGTACATGAGGGGTACACCTTTCTCATAGGTATAACCATGGTTCTGGTAGGCCCAATCACAGGATAAGCCATAGATTGTCCCAGTCAATTTTATCTTTATTTATTTGATCTGCCAAAATTATATATGATTGCCTTCTCATGCATGAAGTCTGTTCCATCCAGGTATATGGGAACTATAACCGGCATTAGTGATTTGGACCCTATTCGCTGGCCAAACTCTCACTGGCGATCTGTCAAGGTATTGAGCTTCAATAGAGAGTTAAGTTGCTTTGAAAAAAGTGTGCAAGTTGAATTTTGTGGACTAATGTATCAGTGTATTTCTCTATACATTCACAGAAATCGGCAGTTATGCTGTGATGATGAGTAATAGTTAGTTAATAATAGATTTGGTATTGATACATCTCGTAGTCTATCAAAGATTAGATGCAATTAAAACCCTAAATGTGCTTTTCTCACACATGCTTTATGTTTATGTTGCGTTTCTTGATATAAGGAATATACAGTCTTTTACTTAATGTTGAATCTTATTTAGTTTGTTACTTACTTTTAGAATGTTACTTGGCCATCGTTCAAGTTGGAGATTCAATAAGTCTGTTGATCCTCGGCCCTTGATCAACATCGGATCAAGGGTCCTTCTTAAGTTTGATCACCAATCTCCTCCTCTTTCTGTTTTATGTTCTGCCTGGATTGCATCCCTTTTCTTTCTCTTACACCTTTCTATCCTCTGATTTGCTGCCTATCTCTATCTGCACTTCCTGAACCATCCAGTTAGCATCCATTGCTAGACACAGCACCGGATCCCTAACCCTCCTGCAGTATCTGACCCCATCCAATGCCTACTGCAGATCTAGGCTTCTGTTTGCATTGGTGTGGAATCTTGCACTGCGCGAAACTTCTTCGTTGGCTTTCCATCTATAATTGTTTTCTGTCACAGCTGTTGTCCCTCTTATCTTTAGGGATAAACACATCTATAATTGTTTTCTGTCACATCTATAATTGTGTATCATTGGAAAGAGCTGGCCTTTTCTTAGGACTTTTTCTGTTTTTTCTTTTGTTTTCTTTGGCCTTCAGTACTTCTCTCTTGTACTGTTCGGCTTTTTTTTAATGATAGTAACCATTTAAAAAAAAAAAAAAAAGGTTTTCTGTCACTGGTGTATTTTACACTGCTGATCCTCTGTTTCAGAAAACTCTGAATCCCATGAGATGGTGATGGTCCTCTACCAGACCTGGCCCTGCCTCCAGCAACTTCAATTGGCATCTCCATTCTCAGCCATGCTTCCCTGCCCTCTCTGGATGACGTCCCTGTTCCCAGCAGTCCAGGGCCTAACCCAGAACTACTTCCGAAATGTGTCAGATTTCGTCTCCAATTCCACCCCATAGAACACCCGATTACTGCAGTCTTCAATGTCAGCCTTGTTCATTGGTGATATACACTGTGAACAGCTTCAGTCTCAGCCTGCGTTATCATCACGGGTAATTTGAACCTGTTGACAACCTGTGAATATGCCATGGCCCACTTATACACTCTTATCAGTATGCTAAGATCCTATGTCATTCTGCCAATCACCTCCTGCTGCCAGTCTCTGAAATATCCTGCATTGCAGCTGCCTACAACTTGCAACAACTGGCTGCAGCTTACACTGCAAGCTCTGGTCTGCCTTGCAGCTCCAGACTTTGTGCTCCTTTTGCTTCCCGCTTCATGCTCGTTGGCATCACAATTGCCTCTCTACTTACTATGGCTTATACTGGCCACTTCTGTATATCGGTATTGTGTTCTTGCATTGCATTTGCACTGCCTGTTGCTTCATCTATCTGCCTCCATACCTAATCTGTGAACAGTCGTACAGTCTTTACTCATCACCATACCTATTGTGTTGAACCCTGCTCACTTTCTCCGTCATTTTGTTCTGGCCATCCATGCATTGGGCACCCTCCAAATTCCTCCTTTTAAGACAATGCAACAGTGTCTACTCTTCCCTTGATGTGATTGAATTTTCCTGTCGCTCTGTCATATATCCGTCTCCTATCTCAGGCCATGATGCAGCTGGCCTCTGCATTTCACCCCTGCAGCTGTGCCTGAACTCTGCATGTCCATTGATATAGTGATTGCTAGAAAAATACTGCATGGGTGCCTTGTTTGTGGTGTTTTCTGCTATCATTACATGAGTTCACCACAACTAAACAATAGGTCCCATTCACACCCTTTTAACTGTTGGTACTGCTGTTGTTGGCTACCGCAGATATCAGATCCCAATGATCCTATGAAGATGGAGATTTTTTATCCTGTTTTGATTTGAAATACTGCTATATGGTCAATTATGGATTTTTTATTCAGTTGTCTCATGCACGCACACGAGTCAATAGTGGAGAACATATTTTTTTCATTTTGTGGTAAATAGATGGCCTTAAATATTATTCCGTTTCATTTGTTTGGATATCTAAAGGTTTCTCTTTCCTGGCACAAGCTGATCCTTGTGCTTGAAGGTATGCCTGGCTTTTTATATATTTGCTTAAAAAATTACAGGTTGGTTGGGATGAGTCAACAGCAGGAGAAAGGCAGCCAAGAGTGTCATTGTGGGAAATTGAGCCATTGACAACCTTTCCTATGTATCCATCGCTATTTCCTCTTAGGCTGAAAAGACCATGGCATCCTGGAATACCTTCTTTCCATGGTATGATTTCTTTAGTTAAATTGTCTAGATTCTTAACAAGTCCTTGAAGCAAAATCATCTGTTCATATTTGGTGAATTTTACTTTGCATTCTTGAACTTTTTATGACATTAATAATAGATTAGTTTTAATTATGCAGATCACATAAAATGAGAATGGCAGTGATTGTTTTTTCTTTCTGGTAGAATGGTGACTGCGTAAACCGTTAAGGTAGACAGAAGCCAGTACAGACCTCACCAGGAAGGAGACAATAATTATAACATTCTAGAATATACGTGAAGGTAGTTTTTGTGGAGAAAAACTGCTACCCACTCGTAACTTTACCCAATTGAAATATGAATTACTTCCTAATTTGAATGCAACTTTCTAGTTTCTACTTTACACAACATCGCTGACCTAGCTCCCACGGCTACTAGTGAAATAATTGAGATAAGTTAGAATCTAAAAGAGTAATGAAATTATTTTAATTTCAACAATCCCCCTTAAAAGTAATTTTTCTAGAAACTAGCCAAAATCCTTAGAAGCTTGAATATCCCCTCATAGTGCACCTAATAGAGGTAAAGGATCAATGATCTGTTGTCAGCTTTAATTAGTGGAACCATTCCGTGGTGTTGATTCTCGCTTCAGATGTAAGGCGCAATGCCATCTGTGCTGTCATGCATGTTGTTGTTACCCCACATGTTTTTGTTCTGTGAAAATCCTTTTTCTAGTCACTGCATGTCTGTTGTGTGCCTGTTTAACAATAATAGGCATAAATATAACTTGTTTAAGAATAAGAACAGGAAAGCCGGTGGTGCCTCTCTCCCTCCTAAATAATTGGAGTAGAACTCTACTGTTGACACCCTCTTGAAAATTCAACCTGCTAAAAATGAATTTATCTTCGTCATTGGGCTATCTCTAAATATTACTCAAATAGGAGTTGGTCTCACTGTAAGATTGACCATATGATTAAAATTTTGATGTGCTTTATTTTATGGTTGGACTAACTCTTATTGGAATAAAATATGGGGAAAGTCTATTTACGGGGAGGGCATTTATTCTTGAACGGTACAAATACTCAATAGGTGGGCCCTATGTGGAGTTTCAATCACTCACAGTAAGCGTGAATGAGATACCCAAAGGATCCATACAACTAATTTGCATGATCATGTCATTTACATCTTGATTGGTTTCCTTTTCATTGGGGTGGTGAATGGCTATCGGTGGTGTCCTCCCAACCATCCATGACTACCAAAGGCATTGTGGCCCATTAAACGATCACAAGTAACCAATCAATAGATTTTTATTAATTGACCATGGCTGGATTGTTTTACATGTGATCAATCCGGCATGGATTCTACTATGTTTAGAGAGAGATATAACTCCCAATCCTAAAGTAAGGAGTAAATGATTGGCCTTTAATGAAACTTATCATTCAAAATAAAAAAAAAGGAGTAAGGAGTAAATGATTATTTTGAGTGGTTTGGATTCATAGCGAGTCCTATTATTTTCGTATTTTATGAGTCCACACAAAGTTTTGAGAAATTATGTCCTTAAAAATATTGAGATATTTTTAATTTTATTTTTTTATATGGATATTATTTAAATAGGGTGGTGAATGGCTAATGGTGGTGTCCTCCCAACCATCCATGACTACCAAAGGCATTGTGGCCCATTAAACGATCACAAGTAACCAATCAATAGATTTTTATTAATTGACCATGGCTAGATTGTTTTACATGTGATCAATCCGGCATGGATTCTACTATGTTTAGAGAGAGATATAACTCCCAATCCTAAAGTAAGGAGTAAATGATTGGCCTTTAATGAAACTTATCATCCAAAATAAAAAAAAGGAGTAAGGAGTAAATGATTATTTTGAGTGGTTTGGATTCATAGTGAGTCCTATTATTTTCATATTTTATGAGTCCACACAAAGTTTTGAGAAATTATGTCCTTAAAAATATTGATGTATTTTTAATTTTATTTTTTTATATGGACATTATTTAAATAGGGTGGTGAATGGCTAACGGTGGTGTCCTCCCAACCATCCATGACTACCAAAGGCATTGTAGCCCATTAAACGATCACAAGTAACCAATCAATAGATTTTTATTGACCATGGCTAGATTGTTTTACATGTGATCAATCCGGCATGGATTCTACTATGTTTAGAGAGAGATATAACTCCCAATCCTAAAGTAAGGAGTAAATGATTGGCCTTTAATGAAACTTATCATTCAAAAAAAAAAAAAAAAAGGAGTTAAGGAGTAAATGATTATTTTGAGTGGTTTGGATTCATAGCGAGTCCTATTATTTTCGTATTTTAAGAGTCCACACAAAGTTTTGAGAAATTATGTCCTTAAAAATATTGAGATATTTTTAATTTTATTTTTTTATATGGATATTATTTAAATATATGTCCAAAATTATATTTCTTTTTAAATTATTAGCAAAAAATACCATCCCCCCCCCCCCCCCCCCTGGCCCGCACTCCCAAAAAAAAAAAAAAAAAAACACCCTCCCTTAATCTTCTCCCAAGAAAATCACCCCCTTTAGAAGAGATAAGTATGATAAATATGAGTGGGTGTTTAACTGCATTGACCGCTTGTTGGGCCAGTGCATAGAACTCCTATGAAATGGGTTGTGTCCCTGAATTATGTTTTAAACACTGTTGTGCAGGTTCAAAGTCTACCATTGTGTCTTGAACTTTGATTGATGGTTCTTAAGGTTTATATTTTGTGAGGAAGTTGGATGAACATGAGTGTAATTATTTTCAAGGTTGCTGCTAGCTATAGCTATATGGCATGCATATTTTCATTGCAAATTATTTGAAATTGTTTTAGAATTTATCCTTTTGTGAGCTGGCACTCAAACCACACATGATATATGATTGTAATAAATGGGGAAGCATTTTGATGATAGATCAGAAGTTGCTCAAGTCCTTTCTCTCATCATGTGGTTCTTTGTTGTTTTCCTGTTTTTTTTTTTGTGTGTGAATATTTTAGATAATAAAGAAGATGAAAGTAATGGATTCATGTGGATGAGAGGGGATGCTGGAGAGCAAGGCCTTCAGCCCATGAATTATCAGTCTTTCGGTTTGGGTCACTGGATGCAGCAGAGACTTGATCCTTTACCACTTGCGAATCAGCATGACCAATACCAAGCAATGGCTGCTGCTGCATTGCAAGATATTAGAAGTGGCGATCCTTTGAAGCAACAATTTCTGAGCTTTCAGCAACCTTTTCAATATTCTCAACAATTGTGCAGATCGAATCCACTGCTACAGCAGCAAATTTTTCAGCAAATACAGCCTCAGCAAATCCTTCCTGCTCAGACGCACAATCTGTCAGAAAACCAGTCTCGGAACCACCTTCTGCAGCATCAATTGCCACAGACATTTAATGATCAGCAAAAGCAGCAAGCACAGCAGCAAGAAGCTTATCAAAAGACATTTCAGATTTCAAATGATCAGATTCAGCAACAACAGTCGCACTTGCCGACTGCGTTATTGCAGAAGTCGGTCTTTCCAGATTCAACTGGAACCTTCTCAACAGCCCCAACTCCTTCCTGCATACAAAATATGTTGGGTACATTGTGCCCAGAAGGAAATGCCAATCTTATGAACTTTCAAAAAATGGGCCAGTCTATGATGAGTGAGCCACACCAACCATCTTGGGTGCCCGATTTTCCAATGTCGCAGGTCAGCTCTTTTGGCAGTTCTTTGTTACTTCCACCATTCCCTGGGAAAGACAATGCCTTGGAGCCACAGCATTGTACAGCAGATTCCCAGACACATACACTGTTTGGTGTTAATATAGACTCATCTCCGGTTCTCCCTACTCAAGTGCCTAATCTTAGCAATGGTGCAATTGATACTGATGTGTCCATACCAGTTGCTTCTTCCAGCTTTCAAAATTCTCTATATGGTTGCATGGATGACTCATCTGGATTGCTGCAGAATGTGGGCCAAGTTGACCCAGCGAGCTGCACATTTGTGAAGGTGATAGCAACTATTTCTATCCTTAAAAGACTAGTCTAAACGTTCTGTTTAATCTGAATTGCTTTTACATTTTGAAGGTTTACAAGTCAGGATCAGTTGGGAGGTCCTTGGACATCACCCGGTTCAGCAGCTACCATGAGCTGCGGGAAGAGCTAGGTCGGATGTTCGGAATTGAGGGGCAGCTAGAAAACCCTCTGAGATCAGGCTGGCAGCTTGTATTTGTCGACAGGGAGAATGATGTGCTTCTCCTTGGAGACGATCCATGGGAGTAAGTTGGCAAAAAAATAGATATAAATAGGCCTACTTTTATTCTTTATTTTAAAAGGCATTTCAATAATACATTAAATCCAATCTACTTTGATACTTTGGCTGAGGAGTGTTTTGGGTTTTGGGACTGGAGATTTCACTAGTGGGGCATGCATGTGTAACTGCATTTAGAATGTTCCAGCATTATAGAGGATGCTGCTTTAGTCACTCACATTAAGGGCTTGACTACAAAGTGTCTGGACATTTTGGTAAGCAGAAAAGGCCCCTTTCAGTGGGGCCCACCTGGATGCATGGCAATCAAGGGAGGTAGTACACCACCCATGTTGGCTTGACTAAAAAGTGCCTAGACGTTTTTGGTAAAAAAAAAAAAAAAAAAAAAAAAGGGTGAAAAGGCCTGTTTTAGTAGGGGTCACCCCGATGCGTGACAATCGGGGTGGCACTTCGAAGGAAAGGTTTGGACCTAGATCAGAGGAATATGGGACGTCCGTCCAATCAAATGATCGGAGCCCTTAGTTGAAGTCTTCAAAGTTAAATGGCTATACACCAAGAAATTTTTCTGTGATAAAAACCAACAGTGAATACTGTTTGGAAACTGTGTAGATTTGCATTTCCACCAATATTTTTGAGGGGAAGGGTTTGGTGTGATTGGATTAATCAGATTTGACCGCGCTGCATCAGTGGGCCATCTCTAAAATTCCACTATATATTTTCTCTTTCATTTTATTGCAAATCATCCATTAACTAGCCATACTGGCAAAAAAATGTGGGTTAGCTGTAGAATTCCAATATGTGTGTGTGTGTGTGTGTGTGTGTGTGTGTGTCTCTCTCTCTCTCTCAAACCAGCCATTAATTAGCCATGCGGAGTTTATACAGTGAAGCTTTATTGTGATTTCACTATTTGTATAGGTATGGTGTCTACGTGTGCTTTATAGTGGTGCTGAGTTAATTATTTTATTGCAGGGCATTTGTGAATAATGTATGGTATATTAAAATACTTTCACCTGAGGATGTATTGAAATTGGGGAAGCAAGATGTTGAGTCCTTAAACCTTACTGGAGGTCAGAAGCTGAGCAATAGCAGTTGTGAGGCTCCAAACCATGTTTCTGGGATATCCTCTGTAGGTTCACTTGAATATTGATGGATACAAGGAGGTATGTCCTACGACACAAACTCTCAAATTCTCTGCACATGAATGCAATATGTTGTGCGCATTGACACGTGAAGCCTTAAAAGGAAAATATTTCATTCTTCATGCAAGTGTCCTTTGACCCTGGATTTCAAGTAAATAGAATAGATTATGTCTATTCTTTTTATCTCCTCTTTGACGGACTTGTTTGTGCATTCTTTGAGCTCCAAATTAAAGTAATACTTGATGTCGGTAGGATGCGCAAAGATATGCTTTCTAGTTTCTTATATACTCTCTCTCTCTCTCTCCCCCCCCCCCCCCATGCTTACATTTTTCATGCATGTTTGCAGACATTGCCGGAACTGGTGACGTTGAAACTCCTGAATGCACATCCATGCTTGCAACCCCACTCTTGCCTGTGTGCAGACATGTATGTTATGTTGTCTGTAGTTAAATTGGTCATAGGCATATTGTTGAAGTTGATGCTCCAAATATCTCTCCTAGAAGTCGTTCATTCGCAAGTGCTATGTATTGGTATATATTAATTAGTACTATGGGAAGGAAAACATGTATTTTTGTTTGTAATATATACACACACAAGCATACCTTATGTTTTTATCTTTTGCATATTATTTATGCATGCAGTTGTTGTTTAATGGTTTCATTTCTTGTATTACTTTCACAATTAAAAGGTAAACCGCTAGAGACTTCGGTGGTTTTCATTTATTCTTTGTATTGTTGTCTCATGGTGCCAGCATCCTGTTTTCACTTGGTGAAGGATTAAATTTGCCATTGACAGGAAATGGATTGTCGCAGGGAGTCTCCCATCATGATTGTGATTATTCTAAGATAACTATTCCAAACATATTTGACTGTTAATGATGGTTCACACTTCACTAATGGCTTCCCTATGGCCGGTTTGGATTTGCGGTGATGGCAATGAGGGTGGTGGACATGCTCGCTGTTCTGCCATTGAGGGAGCCCAAACCCTCTTGCCAAAAAACTGCTGAAAAAGTGTCAAAACTTGCCCTAAAAGTAGGTGCCTTGTTCTTGTAACTAGGTCTGCTGCTGTGGATGAACTTTTGGGTTGGCATTGAAATGACAGTACTGATGTGAGCGATAAGTGGAAAAATACCTGGCTGGCACAGGTGGTTTGCATTCTTGTGGAGGGCATTTAGATCAAAAGTGTGATTGCAGCAGTGCCGGTAGTCAATGGGTCGAGTAGCCTGCCAGACTCTACTAATTGCATGGCTGCTCACGTTGTTGAGTTTCTTAGGTCTTGCGGGGTTGGTTTGTTTGCAGTCATTCACCTTTGTAAATGATTTACATGCATGATGGTTGCACTTTTCTAAGTTTGCAAATTTGGGGTCGGGAGGGGGGTTGGTTTGATGGCTATAAATATAAGTTTTATTTTGTGATTTAGAGCTTATTTTGATATTAGGAAAGCGTTTAATTATATTTTCTAATTTTAGAGCTTATTTACAAATAAGAGTTTTTGAGTATTGTTGGTGTGGGCCGTGGGGGGAGTTATTTTTAAAGCTAAAGTAATTGTATTTTGGATAAAATGAAGAGAATTGAGGGTTCTGCATTGTAGTTTATATAAAGGTGGGCTCCAATTACACAATCTCGAAATGTGGGTCCTAATTATCTCATTAAATAAGAGTTTTTTTTTTTCTATAATTTTACCACGCGCACTGATTGTATGTTAGAATTAAAAAGTAGAGCGTTTATTTTTTGTCTTAATTTAATTTGCCCTTCTTAATTAGATTAGAAACAGATTTTTGGCAGGATATGCTATCACATAGTTGCTTCCCCATGTGTTACAAATTATTGATTAGGGGTTATCCCTAAGTGCCTATATGGAAACGCTTGTGTCATGTTGGATGCTAACTACATAAAATTTGTATTTTATTTTTAATAGGTTAATCTTTATGTTTGCCGAAAATAACATTGGGGATGACCAAGATAATATCATGGCTAGAATGGCTCCTTACCCAATTTTTCAAGTGACAATACTATAACCATAAGGAGTTTGATCGAGTGGTTATGACCACAGTTTCTCCTTCTTTTGGAGCTAAAGGTCTTGGTTTCGACCTCCGGTTCTCCTCTTTTCAGGAATCAAAGGTTGAGTCCATTTGTGCTACCACCTGAAAACTACCGGGGTTTTACCCAGCTTCTTTCTGAGCTTGCATGGATTAGTCCAGCCTAAAGGGTTGGGAACCCACCGTTAGCCAAAACGAAAAAAGAAAGAAAGTGACAATACAAGAAAGTCATGATGTTGCTGTGATAATTTAGCATGCCCCTTCTAAGCTAATAAGCGAGTAAAGAAGTTTCTCGAAAGTCATATGAGTGGCTTAAAACTTGAAAAGGGAAGAGCATTTTGTTAATAGATCTAAAGTGAAGTTAAGGGACCCATCATTGATTTGTTTCATATAATTGAATGTTTAAGAGTTATAAGGCCTGTACATCTAAAAGTGATTAAAAATGAATGAACAAAGGAGAATATCTGAAAATGACCATATGAATGAAGGGGAGATGGAAAATTCAAATCCTAGGGAAGCAAGTCATTAACCCAGTAATTCAAATACTAGCTAGGAAGTCAGGTCCCTAACGCTTCCACTTTATATCGTTACCCCTCACCTTTTCTCTGTGCATTCAGTTTTCAGACAAACAAGCAGCCTTAGGTCTAAGTTAGAGAAATTAGAATGGTGACTATCCATGAACTCCCATTTGGAAGAGCTGCCGCCACCAACATCCCATGTGTTCAATTGGAAAATGGTGATCAAAGCCAAATGGTCAACATGGTAGGATGGTATTAGTAAAATCTTTCCACAAAATTCTTCTTATCTCAAAGTCCATGATGGAATTGAACTACTGTTGTTTAAAATGTCTGCCAAAATTCCTCTCTCTCAGTTTCCCACTTTCGTTTGTGGTCTTGTTTCTATATCTATTCCTGTGCCCCTACAATATCCAAGCATTGACAGCCCCCCACCCTACCTAGTACCTACACACACTTGACCAACTTTCATGGTCAAAAACAGTAGTTTATTGAAATAGCAAGTATATATTTTTCACATTTTGCTTCTCTACTGGTTAGGCTGAAGCATGGAAACTTAATGCTGCCGTCAGCATAGAATCATGTCTCTCCAAAATAGCAAAAAATGTTAGGCGTTTTCATGGGCCGGGCGAAACACTGACCCAGGCCTGGACCAAGCCCAACATGGCCATGAAAGTCCAGCCCGAACTCGCCCATTTAATCAATTGGGTCGGGCCAAACCCGGCTTTTAATCAATTTTGCAGGCATTTAAGCAATTTATTTTTACTAATTAAATTAAGTGCATTCCCTACACGGGTCAGGCCGGGCCGGGATTTGGGCTTTCTATCACTTAATCCAAGCCTAACCCAATTATTAATCGGGTCCTAATTACATATATAGCCTGGCCTAAAGCAGGCTGGGCCTGGATCGGGCTCGGGCTCGGTCCAGCAAGCCCATGGGCACCCCTTAAATATGTTTTGACTGAAGAATGGAAAGGGCATTTTATTTTATTTTTATACAAAAAGTAAGAAAGTAATGGTGATTTTTCTGCCATTAAGTGGTCCCTCGTGATGCCCATCTTAGTCCGTGAACATATCTTTTCTGATTCATGGTTGATATAGATGATCCATTTTGTCCACCCCTTGATTAGAGGTTGGGGAAAAATATGAGACTCCAATATGGAGCCTACATGATAGATAATTTAGAATGGTGTTCTAAACCCACCCCAGATTTATCCGGTGTGCATTTGTATGGGCGAGCACCATCCCAAATATTAGTTCTATTGGCAAAGAGGTAATACCTTCATCATAAAAAAGAAGAAGATGATTTTACGGGAAAAGTCCTGGAATTTGGTCATTCCTTGCGAAAGGTCCCTGCATATTGTATAGCACAAACGGGGTCCGTCAGGACCTCTTTCGTTTATATATATATATATATATATATATATATGCTGAGGGGAGCGATACTAATGTCACTGTACGTAGTTTTCACAAAACACAAAACTTCTTTTGTTTCTTCTTCCTCTTCCCCCACTTATTTCTTTATGTCCCCCACTCCATTTTATCCCAATCATCTTGGGAAAACAATATCATAGGCTTTATAAAAAGATTACTATTGACCAACTATTTCTTCTTTTCTTATTCTCAAGCTTTATCTTGAAAAGTAAACGAGACTTGGGGAAAGAAAAACTCATCCATGAGAAAACGAGAGAGAGAAATGTTGCTCAACAGGGTAAACCTGTACTTGCAGATTTGGACGCAGCTTTTCCGCCCTTATAAACAGTGAAAAACTTGGATTCGTAGCTTTTCCACCCATATAAACACTGTTGTATTTGTAGCTTTTCCACCCATATAAAACTTGTATTGGTAACTTTTATGGAAAAAATTCGAGAAGACGGATCCAGTTTATGCTACAGAATATGTGGGGACCCTTCGTGGGGAATGGCCAAATTCTGAGACTTTTCCGTCAATAACCTGTCAAAGTGATTTCTAGGACACATGAACAATTATAATATATGAAGCGAAATAGATTTGATTGCCAATTTCGTTGCCAATTCCAATTTTGATTTTGATTGTCTTATCGTTGTTGACTTCTTGCAAATGTTAGGCCCTACTAACTAATGACCCATTAATCCTAACTAATGACCCATTTAGAACTCCTTCCCTCTTCATTTCCTCTTTCAACAATACTCTTCTCCTCGTAACTATCTGTCATCTTCATTCCTTGCATTTTCAGTAACATCATACTGTTGCAATTGCTTCTTCAGTTGGGTGAGGATTTTCTTCCAAATCACTTCCATTCCCATCACCGAACTGGCTCTAATCGAGAAATCAAACGCATTGTATGCAATTGATTTTGACCATTGCCAATTAATTTGATTTCCACTTTTTTTTTTCAACCAAAACCCTTTTTACCTCATTCTACGTTTCAAATACTCTCCATGCGTTTTCCACCTTAAAAGTAACTGAACCCCTCTCCGACCCTTCCCTTTCTCTCTTTTCTTATGAATCCCACTCTTTATATACGAACCCTTTCTTTTCTCTCCTTTCATCTTCTTTCTTCGTTTTAAATGGTCTTTATACATTTTCGATTCTAAATGCAACCAAACCCTTTCCTTTTCCCTCCGCCCCCTCTCCTTCCTCTCCTCTTTTCTCTGCAATTTCCCTCTTTGTGTACAAATGCATTTATTTCTCCCACAACCAACCCATCATTTTTGGAAACCCTGAACCCCCAAATCACAATTTTGAATCAAATATTCGTTCTAGTGGGTCTACAAGAAGTGATGATGATCGGAACCAGGAGTTCGATAACAGGATGATGATGTGTATAGAAGATGTCAGCCCTTCACGTGTTCCAGGCCAGATAAAGATCAGATGTAGTTTTTGGTCACTATACCACTAACACCTATTGATGGCATGTTTGGCTACTCTGAATGAGTAAAGATGAACATGTGTTTTAAGGGTAATTCCCTAAACATTTTACTAAACATGTTTGGCTACTCTAATGAGCTAATTTTACCTATTCCCTAAATAATTTTTTTTTCACTAAATTCAACCCATTTCATAAATTCCCTTTTACTAGATGTTTCGTAAAATGGGCGCTTTAACATCTGGTAAAAAGCCCAGCTAGGCATTGCTTCTCTCATTTGATTTATATTTCCTTGTACTTGCTATATCATGTAGATATTTGAAATCCTTGAAACTTGCATTATTTTGTATTACACCCATTTCATGGTGATTTCTTATTTTTGTTTTGTATATTGGATTTCTCAATGTAGTCTAGCACATGACTCATGCATTCATATTTTCTTTGATTTAATGTTTTTGTTCTATCTTTTGAATTTCTCACATTCTAGAACATGACTATGCATGCATGTTTTCTTATTGGAATGAAATGGGTTTTTATCGGCTTTAGTTTATGCACACCAATTGTATAATTAAATTTCAGCATGAATAAAAATGGCGCTAAGTAGTATGTATCTCATCCAATAAAAAAACTAAATTAGAAAGTAGCAAATGGTATATTCATAAAGATTATAGATGTACTTGAATCAAACCAGATTGTGTCCCATGAAAAAGTCATCATATTTTGCCAATATAGATAATATATTCAATGTTGGTGGCAGGGAGTGATCAAATCCTATACCATGGTACAATCATGATTCCCTCGGCTGAGTCTTTCATTGGCAGATCTTGCTCTCATCATCTTGAACATCTCAAAAAACTGAATCGTTCTGGTAACTTGAACTATATTAGGTTTCAAGATGAATGTGCTTCTTTCTTATGTTTTGTTTTCTCCTTAATTATCTTCTTTTGAGGGACCTTACATGAGACTGAGGGATTTGAGATCACGTGGTCTGATTGTTTCATTTTTTTCCATCTTTCCTTGATCCGGAAGAAATTCAGAAATTCTGGATTAAATTTTGTGATCGAGTTGGATTCTGTCCGTGCAATGTGGTTGCGAGGATCTATGGATATCTTGTATTTACTGCAATTAATAATGGATTTTCTTTATCAATCTAGTCACTTTCATAGCCTTTTTTAAAAATAAATCTCACATGTCAGTTGTTGGACTAACTATCCTTTGAGGTTTTTTTTTTATAATCTATTTATGGATTAAAAGTTAGTGACTGAGTTGGATTGTGTTCCTGCATTCACGTTGCGACGATTTATTGATATCTTCTAATCACTGCATGTTGTAATGGATTTTCTTTATTTATTTCTTCACTTCCATAGCCTTTTTTTACATATTTTAAATCTCACAGCTTTGTTATTACGGTAACTATCATGTTATTATTTTTTGTCTATTTTGCACATATATCTAGATTAAAAGTTCGTGATCGAGTGGATAATATTCATGCATATTGTAAGACTATTCTAGATTATCATGTTGTAAGATTTATCAGGTCTTTGAATCCGTTGTTTTTTGTTCAAATTGATGCCTTAGGAAATGATTGACTACTCTACATATGGGGCTTTAGATTTTCTTTGACGTTTTGAGACATACTTTAGCTTCTATGTGCTTTACAAGTAAGAAAAAAACCCAAAAATTCGTATTGTAGGGTTATGATTATGTTTGTTATGGGTATTGAAGTTGTTTGTAATGCCTATTTGCTTTGTTCTATAAATTAAGGTAGAATTTTGTTTGTGTTTGATGATATAAAATTGAAGTGACTATCGAATCTTAGTTTAGGTTTTCTTCTTCCATACAAGTTATTATTTAGGGAAAACAGCAAAATACCTACTTGGACTTTGGCCATTTTGCAGAGTACCCCCTGCACTTTGGTATTTTGTACTAAACCTACTTGTAGTTCTAATTAACATGCAAAACTCACGGAATCTGTTAGTATTAACGGTGTATGTGGTATAAATGGTGTCTAATGCATATTGGCAGCAAATTTTCGCCCAAAAAGACTCATTTGCCCTTGGGGAGAAAAAATCCTAGACAAACTTTTTCTTTTTTCTCATTTCCCCCTTTCCAAATTTCTGAATCTAATCAATCTATAACTCTGCCTCTATCCATCTCCGGCGTGCTATAGCCCATTTCCCACTTCAATTTGAGACCCATTTCCCACTTTAATTGCAGAAGATTCCTCATTCAACATCGGGCCAAAGCTATGTGATTCAGATGAAGTATTTGAAAAACTTGATTTTGGCTTCTTTGGCCCTTCGTTGTTATAAACACTCTCATCACCTTTATCTGTGATCTCTGTCACAACAGATTCCACCTATGGATTGTTGTTTATGAAAGGAATGGGTGTGGGAAGATGTCCTCTCTAGGAATGAAATAGACCCTTTCTTCCTCAATAGAAAAAGATGCAGGAGAGGGAACTTGAGAAAGGCTTGTAATTCCAAGAAAGTTCTGACCAAAAAGGAATGTAGGAATGGTTGATGCTTCACTAATGGCTTTCTGCCTATTTTCCTTGAAAACCCATCCACCCACCCACTTCAATTTCATGCGAGGAACCTTCACTAATGGCTTTTTGCCCATTTTCCTCCTATTTTTCCAGCCATGAAGACCACCCAAGCACTCCATCTTCCCCAGTCTTGCACCATTTCCATTAGTAAATAAGCAAACGCACAAAATCAAACGGGACTCAAACCCCTATAAAAAGTAAACAATAAGCCCTCCTTTCCATCCACACCAACCCCTTCAAAAATCAAAACACTCTTTTTCAAAACCAAAGAAATTAAAAAAAACATGGGTGCCCTCATATCCCCCATTTCCCCAGCCGGAAAATGACTAGGATTTGTAAGAGCAGTCTGGGTCCAATCAATATCAGGAAACAACTACACATTCTCCAACTATTCAGATGCCTTGAAATCCCTCATGGCTCTCACCCAGCTTCAACTCAACAATCTCTCTGTTGCCAAAGATGTAGGAAAAGCCATTGGCCTTTTAGCAGGCTTTGCATCCGACCATCCATTCACCTGCATACGCAACTTTAGGAAGAACAGATGCCCTATTTTGGGGGATCTTGAAATGATATATAGGGCTGAGCACCGCCATTTTCACAGACGGAGAGTAACATTGGTCACGATGCCATTGCCGCTAAGGACACAGATGCTATGCTGTCGGTGCCTGGCGAAAGCACCCATGCCGTCGACGATGTCGGTGCCGGTGCCGATTTCCAAGGGTGGCGAAGAAGAACTTGCCCCAAGTGAAAGAGGTGAAAATGAACAAAAAAGGCCAAGAGACATCTTATATATGGAGGGGTAAATTCGTCATTCACTATTTTCCGTCACGGCCGTCTCTATTTGCATTGTGATTTAAAATACAAGTAGGTTTAGTACAAAATACCAAAATACAGGGGGTACTCTGCAAAACGACCAAAGTACAAGTAGGTATTCTGCTATTAACCCTATTATTTAATATCCTTATCACCTGCCAATATTTTCAGTTCAGGTTATCTTGATCAAAGGTTAGTTTTGCTCCTTAGACTGTATACTAGCTCAAAATCTTCTTAGCTCAAAATATTTGTTTCAAAATGTATTCACAAATGAATTCAAAACTCCGGTTTAGCATCAAGTTTTCTGAAATAGAGAAAAGTGAATTTCTATTTTTTACTGGATGCTAATTTTTCCAAAGTCTGTCTTTGTTATCACTTTTTACACTTTTTACTGAAATTAGAAAAAGTTAAACTGTCTTTCATATTCTTAGATAACGAAAATGATTGAAATAAAGGCATGTTTGGTATTTTGAAAAACTTGTGAGTAGGCATGTTTGCCAACCAAAAATGAGTAGTTGGTTTGCTTCAGGCCTTAATGCAGTAACTGGACAAAAAAACGCTAACAGTTTTCAATGGACAAGATGAAAATGAGAAACCTGGCTATTCATTTTCCACTTAAAACTTCTAAGGCAGCCTAAAACTCGGTACAAATCCTTCACAAGTGGCTTCCACATCATACTTATGGAGTAACTATTTGGAGTACATCCAAATACACCCTAGTTCAAAGTTAAATATGGATTTCAAAGTCAAATTCATAGAATAACTCATAGAAAGTGTCTTTGTTTTATATTATTTGTGAATTTCTGTGTTTAACTTAGTAGAAAAAATCAATAAAATTCAAAAAACTCTGGTTTATCATTGATTTCTACTGTGTTTTCAGTTTTTAGCATAGAGTTTAGCATCAACAGAATTAAGAAAACTCTATTTTAAAATCTTTTGCCAACTTTATCAAATGAATTTAGAAAACTCTTTTTTAAATTGTAAGACTATTCTAGATTATCATGGTGTAAGATTTTTTATCAGGTCTTTGAAACCACTGTTTTTGTTCAAATTGATGCCTTGGGAAATTATTGACTATTCTGCATATTGGGCTTTAGATTTTCTTCGACATTTTGGGACATACTTTAGATTTTATGTGCTCTATGAGTAAGAAAAAACCCCAAAAATTCGTATTGTAGGGTTATGATTATGTTTGTTATGGGTATTGAAGTTGTTTGTAATGGATTATGGCCTGTAAATGTCTTTGGTCAATGTGAATGTAGTGGAGCAGATGATGTAGTATTTGTGTTCAATCCCACAATATCGTTTGAAGTCTGATTTCAAGCATGAGTTTTGAGATTTCCTTATAGAATTAAGTCATTTAGTATTAATAGGTTGTTTTGAGTTTTTCTAATTAGAATAATATATCTAAAACCAACAAAGATGTGAGTTGCTTATTTACTAAGGGTATGTTTGTTTGCTTAATATTCAAAATAAATATCTATTAAAGAAAATTATTTTGCTTTTCATTGATTGGACTTGGTTGTTTTATTAAGTAATTTTAGTTGATATAGAGTCTTTGTTGGCCGACACATGTATCTTCATCGGTTGTGTTATTTTGGCGAAATTAGTTACTTGCTTAAAGTAGATAATCTATAGTTTTGTGTTTTATGCTATTACGGTAGTCCTTTAGAATTCATAATATATTTAATATTGACAATTCACTTTTAAAAAATGAGTTTCCTATACCATGGTATAGTTTAAGTTTTATAATGTATTTTTTAAAATTTAATATTATGAAACACACTGCCCGTGCTTAGCATGGGGGCTTTTCGCTAGTGCAAAGTGGAAGGCAAATGATGGGTGGTTTTGATTGGCCTGGTGCCCCATGAAGTGTGGTGAAGATAATCACAATTGGAATGGGTAGCCAAAAGGAAAAACAAAAGAAAAACCAAGAGTGGGCCCAAGAGATGGATGTTGACCTTCTTTAAAGGTTGATGGTTTGCTAACTCGGTTTACTTTACTTGTAACCTTTGTTTGAAATCTCCAGAACTCAACTTGGCTTCCAAAGGAAAGCTGCCAGGCCAACTCTACTTGAGACTCAGCCAAGTCTAAACCTATTCAAAAGGTCAAACTGAGCTCAGCCCGACAATCAGACAAGAAAGGGAAGAGCTGATAAAAGATTTTTTTTTTTTCGGAAAGATTTAAAAAATATATAATTTTTTTTTACAATTCTTTCAATCAAGTCCTCTCTTTTTTTTTTTCGAGAAATGAAAGAAACCCTCCTCCCTTATGATATGTTTTTTTTTTTCCCCTTTTTTAACCTTTCTACTCACTAAAACTAGCCAATTTGAATTTGATAATCGAAACTATTTCATGAAGTTAGTTTTTTAGTCATTTGGATCCCCTACTTAACCATCCATGCATAAAAGGTAGTTAAAGTGGGCCTCACTAAGTCATTTGGGTTGTACTTGATCATTTTTCTTAAATGAATTATTGAATATAAAATTTAAAAAATGATACAAGCATATTTTTATCATTTCTTAGAAAAAAAAAATTATGGAGGGGACTTTTTATCATAATTATGGAGCAGACTTGATTGAAAGAATTGTGTAAAACTTATATACTTTTTTTAAAATACTCAAATTCTCATGTACTTTTTTATAGAAAATAAGCCAAATGTTTTATACCTTCTTTAGAATTCCCTCTCTTTTTTAAGATTGTTATGAACTTATGATACTACGTTGGTTGCGTAGGTTCTAATATTCAATTTTGATTAGATGACCACAACAACTGAATCTAAGTGCGCAAAGTGAAGGTTTTGAAGTACCTTTGGTAAGATGGTTGTGATCATCCAATCGTGTAATTTTAAGACATCAACAGTCTATCTAAGTGGAGAACGTAGAAGTTCTCATCTGCCTATCCTGGAGTCGGACCTTGAATATGCAATTTATTTTCGTGTGTGTGGGCTTTCTTGAGTCGATTTTTTTTTTTTTGTACAAAAACAAAATCTCGAGGTGGCATCCCCTGGCATTTGACCTAACAAGACGAATTGAATTCCCCAGCCGCACCCACTACCCTACATCATTGAACAAGCACACATGTAATTAATTTGGGCCTCCCAAGGTATGTTGGACTACTTTGGTTTCTGGTTTGATCATTGCTCCATGATTGAGAAGAGAAGAATGAATCCCATTTTTTTTTCCTTGCAAGATCAAATTTTCATAGTTGCCTTCTCTAATATATAAATCCTACCATCTCCTTCCATTCCTTCATGCATAAAAAACGCAGTAGCATGGAATTTATTAGAAGAATTCTCAGATTACTAACCTTCTCTTCACTTTCACTAGTATTTGATTTGAGAAATATTGATGAATCAAGGTTGCCAATAGGTCAACTTGATCATCAATCGGGTTGAGCACCATTGGTGACATGAATAGGCTCAACTTCAATTCCACCTCGATCCCCTTTATTAAATTAATTAGGTTGATCATGAAGATGTGGAGTTAAAAAGAGTCAACCTAAATCCTCAAGGTCTGTTTGTTTGCATGGAAGAAAATTTCTATTTCTAAAACATTTAGAATTGGAGAGCGTAGATGAAGATCTGCACGGAAAAATCTTACTTTAATGGAAAAGAAATTAGGGGGGTGATGGTAAATTAATACGCAGTGAAAAGTCTTGTCTACATCTTCACCTTACATCCTCATTCCCCATTCCCCACCTGACATCTTCCCTTTTTGTTGGAACTCAATTTTCTAAAAATTCCTATGTATAAGAAGAAAAACCTTTCAAAACTTACAACCAAGGCATCGATTAGTTTCTTTCTTCTAATGATACTTCTTGTTGCTTAGTGAGACAGTGAGAGGTAACAGCTTGTGCCAGTATGTTGTAGTCTCGGTATCTCGCAGCTATTACAAGCTTCCTCCAAAGCTCCACCACGGGCCCACATATTGATAATTCGGATTGTCCAAGATGAATATCATCCCCTTCTATGATATGTTCTCTAATTCTTATTAGCTAAGAGGGTCTCACTGTAAGATTGACACATGATTGAAAATGTGCTCGGCCACTGATGTGTCATCACTGTTGATGTGGTGTTAATCATATTTCAGTCATGTGCTTAATCAGATGGTAAAATCTACTTATATTGAACTTTGACGGTAAAAATTATCAATATATGAGCCCCACGGTGGAGTTTTGGAGACTTGTTATATGGGGAAGTGTGTAATAGGTGCAATAGAGGATCCAGACTCCTCGCGTAACTAAACCTATCATTAGGTGTCAGCCCAAGCCCGCCCATTTAGATAATCGGGCTGGGCCGAACTAGACATTTTATCATCTTGTACAGGCTTTCCAGCAAATGTTTGAATACATTATCATGAAGTTACAAGCACCCCTTTATTTACCGGCTGAAGCGAGCTTTTGACCTTCTATCACTTAATCTAAGCCCAGCCCAAAGCAAGCTGGTGCTGTCCCATGAGCACCTCTACGTATGAATCAAAACTTACCCTAATTTGTTACTAATATTAATAATACCTATCATCGAGAATTTCATAAAACTCGTGGCCTAAGGAATCATTAAACTTTAAGCCCATGATTCAATGGTTGTGATAAACTGCTGAGATTATTTTTACCCAAAATCGTGCCCGCAATGAGATTTTTCCATGCTATCCTTGCATGCATGTTCTAACCTCTATGCAAGATACAAGAGATCGGTAATGTTTTGCTAAGAGGCACTTCTCACGAACTTGCATTAGAGGTAATCTTTTTAACCATTGCATGGACCACCCATCACAAATCCAACCAACCCCTTCAAACTCATGAACTTCCAATGAACAAAAAAACTATCATAATTTAGCACTAATCTGAATAATAATAATAATTGCTCTATTCAATTTCATGATTCAATGATGATTATTATTTAAACCAGCATCGATTTAGAGTTAGATTCTGCATGGGGTGTCCCAAGTGGTGGTAAAAATATTACCTCTTATGCAAGTCCTGAGGGTCTGTTTGGATAAATGAGGAGTAGAGTAAAATGAAGTGGATTTCATACGTGGAGTGAAGTGAAGAGAAGTATGCTGAAGTTAGACACTCCATTTGGATGCTTATTTTGAAGTTAAGATTTGGAATAGAATCCACTTTTACTCAAGGAAATGGAAATATTTAAAGTTAAAGTGAAATTAAGTACATGTGGCTCACAACATTAATTCATCTAGCGGGGCCAAACTCATCCAAACAGGATAGAGTTGAAATTTTTAACTATTAGGGCCCATTTAACTTCATTCTACTCTATTTTTGCCTAACCAAATAGGCCGAAGGTGAGAGGTACACCCTAATATAATATTATCTTGCAAGTGATACCTATTAAATGAACATAACCTATACATATTAGAAAATATATCCGTTGAGAGGTTCGAAACTGCACTATCACACTGGAGTTACAAGAGAGTTTACTCGGCTTCCCTTTGAGCCTGGCGGGATTAGTCTACTCCAATAGCATAAAAAAAAAATAACTATACATATTAGGGTTATAAAAGAAAAAAAAGAAGAAAGAAGGTTATATGTAAACTTTCAAATTTACATTTCATTGATGAAAGGGCAAAAGGCTTAGGAGAAGCTGGTCATATATATGCGGCAGAAAATAAGTTCTCTGAGGCCTACACACCCAGAAACAAACGATTGAAATAAAATAAAAAGCCAACCTCTTCATCTTCATCTTCATTTTCATCTTCATCTTCATCTTCTTCTTCTTCTTCTTCTCATTACCAAAACCCATCTCCACAAAATCCCCAAATCTCCAAATCCCTCTCTTTCTCTCTCTCTTCGAATCCAAGTAAATCTCTGCAACTGTTGCGATTTCCGATCTGAAATCGACGAATCTTGTTCCTGCACTGCGGAGATCCGGATCATGGAATCCGGTCATCGAGATCCGAATCCGGTTGCTGTGGTGAGCGCCGAAGAGGAGGCTATAAAGAGGAACACGGATTGCGTTTATTTCCTGGCTTCGCCTTTGACCTGCAAGAAGGTAACTTTTGCCATTTTTCCCTTTTCTTCAGGTTTGTTAGGATTTAAGGGTTTGGTTTTTGATTGAATTTGTGGTTTTTGCCCTTAAAATTTTAAAATTTTGAAGATTGGGTTTTGGAGGGGTTGGTTTTCTTGCTATGTTGTAGAAATTTGACGGATTAATTAGATCGAGGTTGTAGAACTTCTAATTGAAGGAATTGGATTGAGTGATTTGTTGGGTTTTTGATATATTTGATGTGGAAGTGAATAAGCTGTTTTTGTTTGTTAGGTTTAACGGCCGTGCTTTGTAAATTAGCATAGAATTAGAAGAAGCTTAGGGCATTTATGGTGTATGCATGTCATTTTGGGGTGGAACCATCCCTTTTATCTGAATCAACCAATGGTATGCTATCAAGTTAGGTTTTTGTTTCTGGCAATGTAGGTCCGTTGTAAATTGCTAGGGTTAGTCTTCTTGGCCTTGTTTGCTTTGGGGGATGTGATTTTTTCATGGCCCTCGTATTTTCCATAGCCAAATTGTTACGATTCAGGAAGATAGGTCATGACTTGGGGCCTATCCCACACAGTCCAACTGACATGTGAGTGGATGGTTTTAAAGATATATCCGGTACCTTACTGGTGCCAGGTACCCATTGTTGATGAATAGTGAACATGCTAATTTCTGCAATATCATGTAGTGACCAGAAGATCAATTGTTAATTTTGCTACTTTGCATCGATCTACATATGAGCGAAGCAGATATCACATAA
The DNA here is from genome assembly GCA_003546025.1 of Camphora micrantha. Classification (NCBI taxonomy): domain Eukaryota; kingdom Viridiplantae; phylum Streptophyta; class Magnoliopsida; order Laurales; family Lauraceae; genus Camphora; species Camphora micrantha. The sequence goes on from QPKB01000008.1 coordinate 10,434,411, forward strand.
ACCCATATAAAGGTCTATGGGGTTGCATTTCTTGTTTGACCGTATGTTTTTTATTTTTTCAATCAGAAAACTTGCATCATTGTTTCATTTTCATGTGAAATTTGCCTGTGCGGCTCATTTTGAAGCCCCATACCGACAATTGAAGGCTGATAGTAAATTTTCATTTAACTTGTTCAAGTGGCTAGCCAAAGCAGGGGGCATGCACCTAAGTTGGATTCTATTTGATGCTCTTGTGCATGCTGGTGAAGCAAAGCGGGTTATCTTGTATTGTCATTCATGAGTACTGTATAAACAATGAATAATAGGATTTCCCGTAGACATCAATACGTCAATTAGATAACAATAATACAGCTGTCATTGTCAATAACATACGCAAGTGAAACTGCAATTTAAATAACCTTTCTCTCAGAATATTATATTTTTATTAATTAGTCCATGTGACTGAAAATTGTAGAAGTAAATGTCACCCTTAGTTAGAAAATGATACTTTATTCCTTCAACCTCATCATACTTCTAGAATCACATCTGCAGATGGATGTTAGAAATTTATAAGAATAAATCAAGTTGCAAATGCTGCCTTTGTCTTTGTCCTTGTATAAAATAGCATGAATTGTGAAATTGGTCTTCTGTAATTGACTCTTATTGGATTAATAGAATGTACTTTCTGTGCATTTAATCCATGGCCACCTGGAATCCATCATTTATTATGTACAAGCATTTCAGAGTGTCATATCTTGCATATGTAATCCTTCTTATATGCTTGCTTCAGCAACTGAAGTCATAGTGTTTCCAATTCTGACTTCTTCATAAGCATTGGGCTTGCTGAAGTTTTGAAGCACAAATACGAGTTTTGATTTTTCCATATCAAGTGATGACTTTCATGGTCTTTATATTGTGTTGAGCTTTATCTTTTATTGGTATCTTTACTTAGTAGCAATGAGTATCTATGAAGCCAAAGCCATTGATGTAAGATTCACCCCACCCCACCATATTACTGGTGCCTTCAGTTCATTCACAAAACTTTCTGTAGCTACAATGTCCCATCACTTGTCTCGATGAACTACACCAAGGTTAATAATTTTAAATAGAGCATCACCATATAAGAGAGGAGGTTTTTTTTTTTCCTTACTGCATGCTTTGACATATATGTTGCTTAAGGTATGGGCTTGAGTGAGATAGAAATCTGCCACCTGATATTCATTCTGTTTTTACGCTTGATGGTTAGACCATTCAAGCATCAAGTCTCTACTTCTAGTGAGTAAAGGTTCACTTTCGATGTCTCAATGGATGCTAGATTGTATCCTTGCTTTCTACTTGTGTAGTTCATAAATTCGATCTTGAACATTTTGTTTGACTTTTTATATCCATTTGTCGCCACCCTAATTCTTCTTTTTGCCTTCTACTCTTGGAACAAGTTTCAAATTTTCTGTGTGTCAATTGTTAAGTCTTGTGTCACATCCTAAACCATTTTAAAAAGTGGTTTTCTTAGGAAATGTTGCATCTTGTCTGCATCTTGCTTCCTCATGGTAATGCAACTTGTTCAGTCCGCATCTATCAAGGAACAGTAGTTGCCAAAAGGCCCAAGAACCTATATTCGTAGGATTTGGTGTCAAGTACTGGTGTGTAATACAGGCTTCCTATGCTCTCCTCTTATAGATGCAGTGGATTTTTTTTATTTTTTATGATGGCTTCTGAATTTCCTTAATTTATTGCATCAGCTCCGCATGCTTGTATTATCTTATGAGGTGCATGCCAAGTAGAGAGGTTTTTTTTTCTGCATATAAATTCTGGCATTAAAGGCTTCTAAGATGATTATTTCTTTTCAGGGAAATGACTGCGAGTATCGTCATAGTGAGGGTGCTAGAATGAACCCCAGGGATTGCTGGTATTGGTTGAATGGTAACTGCTTGAACCTGAAATGTGCGTTCCGGCATCCGGTGAGTCTCTCCTGAACCAGTTGGTTTTTCATCAAATGTCACTTGGATGGTTCATTTGCTCACTACATACATGCATTCGTACATATATTATTAGGGATGTTATAGGACCCCGAGGTTATCCAAAGGACCCAACCTGAAAAATCCTAGTATGGTCCCTCTTTTCAGACCTGATTCATCAAATCCAGGTCCAGTCGAGTTCACACCTGAATATCTGTATGTCCAAGTGATGAATATGATAATAGATTATATAAAATATTATTATGTATCATTAATATTATATATAATAATGTTAATGACCATTCAAAAAAAAAAATATTGATATAATAATGTAAAATATATATTTTTACAATAGATTAAGATTTGAATTCAGGTCCAGGTCCATATATCTAGAAGTAATTGGGTCTGGGTCCATCATGGCCCGACTCGAATTTGAAGCATTTACATTCTTTGTTCATTTTTACATATAATTTTGTTGATCGTCTTCCATGAGCGGTGCTTGAAGTCTATGCATGCAATTATTATACTCCTGCTTGTATGCCATTCATGACAAGATTTTGGCTGCTTGTATTTATATACATATTTAAATACATTCTTATTATATGTCTAAAGAATTTCTTGTTATTCTGCTCCTTCCATGTGGTATGAAAATCCAGAGTCTACGATCTAATAGCATGGTGTTATGTAGTGTCATCTTTTTATTTCTAAAAAATATTCTGGATCACTTTTTATGCTGACTGTTTTGGAATCTGATGCCAATATTCTATTTTCAGCCATTGGAGGGCTTGTTAGGAACTACAGGAGCTGGTGCAGGATCTCTTGTTCCCACACAAACTGCTGCCTCGATGCAAATGCCTGCAGCACAACCTACTACCGGGTATAATGCCAATAAACAAAGCGTCCCTTGCTTTTACTTCCAGAAGGGGCTTTGTTTGAAGGGTGATAGGTGCCCCTTCATGCATGGATCACAGCCCATCGTCAACCCAGCACCCCAGCAGACATCAAATGTCACTGCATCTGTCACTGAATTTCCCCGTACTTTTAAGAAGGCCACAGGAGTTCTTGAGAAGTGTTCCTCCCAGCAGAAGATTCCTCAAATCAATGTCATGAAGTCAGTTGAAGTGCCACCTACAACAAACCATGTTGTTAAAGCTGAAATTGCTCCCAATAATGAAATAGCAGCCAAGAAAACTGTGCCATCTACCCCATTGTATGACGAGCTTCCTAGATCTAAGCAAAGCAATGTGACGCAAACAGTTGGTAATGCAGCAAGTAGACCTCGTGGACACCAGATGCAACTGCCAGAGGAACATTTACAGAATGGCAGGGAGGCTGGTGAGTTTTTGCGGGAGTCTTCTCCTGGTTTTGATGTTCTTGTAGATGATGAGCATGAAAATCCTGATTACTTCCTTCATGAGGATGAGTATGGAAGAGCCACAGGTAATGGTGGAAGACATTTGAACACACTGAATGAATTCGACTATGATCATGCCTCTGAACGTGAGTGTCTTGCGAAGTTTGATAGAGAGCCATACAGTGATTTCCGTGACTACGAGCAGTACGGGCGGACACTTGATCAGTATGGTTGGGAACACCATAAAGCTACCTCTGAGAGAATTTTGGAACGACCATCCATGATGGAAAGAAGGAGACTTAGGGAGGAAAGCCCTGATCAAATTGACAGGTTGGACCTGCGTCATCGACTATTAAAACAAAGAAAGATTAACGGGCCAAGATCTGCTACTAGTCCTGATCGTCGCAGCGAACTCAGCCTTAGGGACAATCAGTATGGTGTGGAACAGAGATACCGTGGTCGTCCTCAGAGAGACCAACGGCACTTTCCACCTGAAAGCTCCATAAGCAATCGGTTGCAAGGTAGGATAATGCTTCCGGGAAGATCTTCACCAGACAAAGTGAATGATTTGCGTTCTGATAGAGAAATTGACAGAGGAAAGAACTGGGGCAGATCATCACCAAGCAGGCCTCTGTCATACCATCAGGGAAGGCACCATGACAGAATCAGGCGGCCTCAAGAGAACTTTACTACCGAGGTAAGAAACTTTAGGGGACAGCCAATCAAGAGAGATGAGATTGGCACTGTGAATTTTGCTGGCCCAAGACGCCTTGCAGAGCTAAAAGGAGCGAAAGTTTCTGACAGCAGTGAAGAACGATCAACCAAGAGCAACAGTGGCACTGCATCTAAGAGTCAGCCTCTTGGGGAGCCCAAGACCATGAAATCAGGGAAAGTTGTGGGTCAACTTGAAGGTTCTCTTTCTTTTGAGGGTCCGAAACCTTTGAGTGAGATTCTAAAGAGAAAGAGAGAAGGGGCATCTGGGAATGGCTCAATTTCTAGCGATGGAGAGGACAGTGGCCGCAGAGAACGAGTGCACCAAATTGGTAGCTCCAGAATAGCAGTTATGGATACACCAACCGTTCCAGGGTTTGATTCCAAGAAAGTAGCTGGGTTTAATGCTGATGTTGTTGATACAGTGGAAGAAAATGACAACAATGATGAAGATGGTCCAGTCACAACTGATCATAGTGAATTAGTGCATGACGACCCAACTTCCGCTGCGAAGGGAGATGCCCTTGAGACTGATGATGGTCTGGTGGTTGATACAATGGGAGATCAAGAGCTTGAAGCATACGTTCAAAGAGATGGGGAGTCCGACTACGAGATGGTTGAGGGCGGAGACTTTAAACCTGAAGGTGAAAATCAAGAACCAGAAGAGGAATACTTGGATGACGATGAAGACGGAGATGACTTCTCAAGAAGGATTGGGGCCATGTTTTCCTAAGAGCGCACTATCAGATTGCTAACTTTGTTGATGTGCAAATGACCAATAGGATATTTTATTTGTTTTATGTTGGCCGGCAGTGCAGGCAGCCTCCTGCTGTTCTCTTCAAGATTGAGGAAGCCTTTTTTTTTTTTTTCTGGTGTTGTGCCGATTGAAAGCTGTGAAGGTGGGATGCAAGCAGGGCTAAAGAATTTGGGTATTGAACTGTATTGATGACTCTCCCTTTTCGGAGCTGGGTTTTCCTTGGAATCTGGGAGTGTATTACATGCAAAACTGATCCATAGATATCTATTTCGTTTATCTATGCATCATGAGGATAAAGTTTATGAATTCCCAATGCCTGTGCTTGTTTGGATCTGATTCTTATTAATTTTGAGTTGAAATTTCTCTGGTTTGAGCTTTTTCTGATCTCTTTTGTGGGTGTCAACTATTGCGCATTTGCTAGGGAAAAAGGAAAACGGTTTTTGATGGACACTGGTTTTTTCATCTTTCAATTTTGACATTTCTGCAGTTTTTCCTTTTCTAAGGTGAAAGCATTTTCTGCAATTTTTACCAATAAATGAGTCTTTTCTGCAATATCTGTGGAAAGTAGGTCTGGAATCAATAGTTAGAAAACCATTTTTGCACTTCTACTTGAGGTGGAGGCTCATTTTAAATGGGGAGAAAAATATATTTTTTGGACCAAATAATAGAAACTGAAAAACCCATAGAAATGCTCATTGTGAAAATAAAATGTCACAATAGCTGTTGTGCGCAGGCATGCCCATAGTGCTTGTTTCTATCCCAGTAATTACTGTTAATTATCATTTTGGGAATGTTTGAAAAAGAATGTAAAGAGTGCATGCCAAACAAATTTTTCTTCATTTGTTCTCGGAATGATGCCAAGTGAGTGGGCTTTATAACCTTGGGCACAAGTGGGGGATATCTGAAACCAACCCATGTGGCTGGGACTCATTTCCATAAATACGGGCCCTAAGATTCTGTGACGAAATAATGGTGAGAGACTTGCAAAAGAATTGGCTGTTTTGAGGGAACGAAGTAACAAATCCAGAATAAAAGGCAGGGCCTTGAGAACGGATTGATTGGTTAACGCAATAGTTGTATTCAGGAGTCCACAAGTGTGTACAAATTTAAGGTCATTAGGGTGATAAAAGAAGGAAACCTTGAATGAAGAATTATCCCCTCTTGAACACTCAACCACTATGACAATCTATGCACGCTCCCTCCAAGCACAATCTAAACCCGTTGTTGAATCTATCAAGTCTAGAGCAATCTAGGTACAACAGACTGCATTCAAAATTGGGGCCAATTTCTATTGTAGGGCTTTGAGCAGGCTGGATCTCGAGCTCCACAGGAGCCAGGCAGTTAGCTAGGAAGTACAATTACACTGTTATAGAATCATTTCTCAACAAACAATAGTCTGCTAGGCCCCATTCCCTTAACACACACTGTAAATAGCCCAAAATTTGTGGTGCTCTCATCTTACTAATCACAACAGTGGCATGGATGATTACATGTTAGAGAAATGTCTGGAGATCTTTCTTATTCTTTAGACGATGGCACAAGTAATGATGATGCTATGAGAAAGTAAAAGAAGTTGGTAGAAGAAAACCAACAAAAGGGAAGAAAATACAAATATGGAGAGAGACAGAGGCTCAAATGCATTGATTGACTAAAACGAGATTTTGGGTACAGAAGTTCTGTACAAGCATCACTTGAGACATGCACTAGAGACTCGTTAACAACAAACTAGGAAACTATTGACATCTGCACCCTTCTATTCGAATTTCTTTATCAGAGAAAGGTCATGCAGCATTTTCTCGATTGCATCATCATCATGATTTCTTCCTTTTGACTGCAAAACAAATGAAACAAACATATATATTATAAAAGAGAACTCATAAAATTCATTAAAACAATAAAATATTTTATATATAGGGTAATATTCAGGTGGAAACTGTTCTCATATATTATATGAGAACTTTTTTGTGGGGCCCAATTGTGTTTAAGGACCAGGTCGGATGTTGGGTCAAACCCAAACCCATTCACCAAACTGAACGGAGAACAAGCATTCCAAGAGCAGGAGCTCCAGCCTCTGGCGATGATACAAAATTAAGAATAGAAAGAATTGCAGCGGTAGAATTACTTCTTCGCAAGCGTTCTTGTTCAGAAGGCAATACGCAATCAGATTCCTAATTTTGTCGACCTCCACCGGAAACCCAAGCAGTGGCGTCCTGAAAAGGACGCATAGGCACGTTTGGCTCAGATTTCCGACGTGGTACCGGGCTGCCAACCTGAGTGGCCGGCAGCAAGAATAAGGGTGAATAGTAAAACCGACCATCATTTGGGGGACCCACGATGTATGGGAGGTAAGGTGACAGGTCTAAGAGAGATTCCTCACAAATGTCAGTCTCCCCTACTGACATCAGTCATTAGCCCCTACTGTTCTGGATGGCGCTAATGACCGATGTCAGTAGGGGAGAGTAACATTTGTGAAGAATATCTGTTAGAGATGTCACCCTACCTCCTATACATCGCAGGTCCCCCGAATGATGTTCGGTTTTACTATTCATCCAAGGTTATTCTCGCTACCGGCTACTCAGGCCAGCAGCCCAGTACCACGCCGGAAATCTGAGCCAAACATGCCTATGCTTCCTTTTCAAGACGCCACTGTTGTTTGCGTTTCCAGTGGAGGTCAATAAAATCAGAATTCTGATTGCGTATTGCCATCCGAACAAGAATGCTTGCGTGCGAAGAAGGTAATTCTACAGCAGCAATTATTTCTATTCTTAATTTTGTATCATCGCGATGCAAAGGCGGCAGCTCCTCCTCTCGAAATGCCTGTTCTCGGTGAGCAGGTTTGGGTTTGACCCAACATCCGACAGGTTCTTCTCCATGTCTGTCTTACTCGACCGTTGTCATTTGTTCTGACCCAATAGGACTAAATAACTAATAACCCATGTGATTCCTACTAAATTCACACAAATGCACGGTGAGCAATTCTAAGGCCAATTTCAAACACAAGATATGACAAACAAACCCATGCTGAATGCCACTACACCAACTCTCAAGTGGGTCCTTCATACATTATTTTTTGCCATGCGTTGTATACTCAAAGTTATACACTTGCCCCATTTGGGGATGGGATTAGGGGGGATGGAAAAATCTATGTGAGACCACCCCAAGTATTAAGTTTGGCCCCAAACCCATGCCCCTAACCCCTTCATCCGTGGCCCACAAGTTTAATGACTTCATATTCAAAAAAATATTCAACCCTCGATCCAATCCTTGGGATTAGTGACTATCAAGGGGTTCCTATTGGTTGCTAGGTTTGGATGGATTGCTAGTCGGACTCCGAAAAAAAGTTCTCATATAATAGGTGAGAACTAGTTCTCACTTGAATATTTCTCTTATATATATATATATATATATATATATAAGTTCATGCCAGATCTCTAATTTTTCTATGGGCTCCCTGAACCAACAAAAAAAAAAAAGGCATCAAGAACATTCTGTGATGGAAAATGCATTAGTTAAATGCTTCTGTTTAGACTATGTTTAACCAACATTATCATAAAATCCTTATTCTATCCCTAGAGGGTTAGTTCTACTAAATCAAGAAAGATTATGTTTTGCTCACTACTTTTTTGTTTACCAAGTGTGTCTGCCTTGGCATCTGCTGAAATTCCTAACAGTAGTGAATTATGAATACAAATGGACCCTGGAAAGACCAACATCATCTTTATGCAATCCGCAATAACTTCCCCCACATTAGGGGGCCTGGGGTTACCACGAGCCATCAAAGTCGGGCCCTCCCCGCTCAGTGTAACCATTTTTAGACAATTCAATGTAATTGTCTAGTTCATTCTGCAATGAACATTATTCAAAAACTCGAAACCATATCTTAAATTGTTTGAGGGGTCAAATCAAATCCAATCCTCAATTGTATGATTTTCATTTTTTCAAAAAAATAAAAATACAAAAATAAAAAATAAGAAAAAATGTGTTGCTAATCCATCCATTGCAGCATCAATATTGTAATAAGTAAGACTGATACAATCATATGAAGAACTTTATTGGCAGTATTAAAATACATGATAAATGATATATGTGTGAATTATTGAATAACTATAAAATGTCAATGCTACTAGGAAAAATAAACGAGTTGTATTTTTCCCATTCCTTTAAAAGAAAATTTGATATCATTAATGTAAAATGGTTAGTTAGGATGTGCCATGTGACCTTAAAGAAATAACTCATGAAAAAATTATAAAACTTGTAAAAAAAAAAACTGTAGAGCGAATCCCATATAAACAGTCGAACTCTCAACCTAAACACCTATTCCTTATTTTCCTCTAAAACATAACAAAATCCCACACATTTATCTTTACTAGAGATCCCCTTCATCACTAGGTAATTCCTTCAATATAGAGACACCAAAGAAAGAAAAAAGAAAAGAGTGAAAAATAACTAAAATAAGTCATTCCACTGCAACTATTCCCATCTAGATAAATTTCCTGAATTATAAGACTCAATACAAGTATAAAATCGTAAGCTTAACACCTAAATCCTAAGATTTACTTGTGAATAGGATTCTTGTATGGATAAAAATCTTTTTTTATTTTTTTGCCAAGGATTTGATATGAGTTGTGGGATTCATATCCCGAATAGTAGGATTTTAACAACAATGGTGAATACTATTAGTTTTGGTGTAATGTTGATGTAACCAATGGTTTGATATGAACTCCTTGATTGCTACATTGGTGGCTCACTAAGGTTTTTGAGGTTTATCTATGACAAAGTCACAGCCACTATTTTCAAATGTTGAGGCGTGAGGTGAAGAATCCAATTGCCTAAAATGTACAGCATAAGCCTCAAAAGCATACCTTTATTAATAAAGATAATTCAATTACAAAAAAAAAATAAAAATAAAAAATAAAAAATTATTATTATTATAAAAAAATAGAAATAGTGAACAGTTTGGCTGTTTTAAACCTTTAAATGAATTAGCTAGGGTTAAATTAAGTTAATCAGAATAATAAAAAAGATTTTAAGTTGTTAAAATACAAACTGCTGCTACTTAAAAACAAGATGTGGGAACGTGCGTCTGCGTGCCATGGCTTCCAACTATGCTACCAGCTTGTCATATTATCATCAAGAAAAACAAAAATAGAACAGGAAAGTGATGCAGACCAGTCCGATTTAATGCAAGAAGATTGCTTGATGGCCTACACTTTTAAGCATTTGGAGGTTTAAGATCGCATGTGTAGGACCCGTACCCATGTTTAGAGGGACTGGATCCAACTGGGGCCTCCAAATCCCAATTCAGTCCTTTAAATACACTGATTGTGGACTCCTTGCATAGCCTGATGGATGAATCAGGTGAAGTGTGCGCCTAAATACAGTCCCTGAATGGGTCCCAAACTGCTTCCATACATGCGATGGGCTCGTGTGGCCTTACTGCATCCCCCAAAACAGGCCACTGGCCACTGGCCACACCCAATAGCCCAAATAGGGTTGTTCAACAGGCCTGCCCCATGCACAGGCTTGCGCAAGACTTGCATAAACTTATTTCTTTTTTCTCTGTGTTTTAAGAAGCCTAGCAAGGGGATCAGATTTTAGTATTTGCTAATACTTGGTGTTTGGTTTAGATCTCTACGGCTTCAAAGCTAACGTTATGTAACGCAATTCCTTCCCTCCATCTTCCCCTCTTTTTTGCCATCACCTGCAGCTACATCAAGTGGTATTTGATCTTTTTATGACTATGAACAGGTAATTGTAGAATTCATATTAAAGCATCACAAATATTGTAGTGTGATGGACCGATAAAAAACAAATAGTGTGGTGTCATCCTTAAGAGATAGAAGTCTAAATTTCATTTTCAAATACTTCTAGGCCAAATCGATGGATGGTCCCTTCAACACTGGAATGTAGATTCTCAGGAATTGGAAGATATAACTATTTAGTTTCCTAAAATGGAGGGACAAAAAAAAGGTGGGTCAAGACCATCTCAATCATAGTGGAATGGATAAAGCTGGATTTTGAGCACTAAACAGGTTCTAGAAAGGAATTATAAGGATGCATTATGGTAAAAGAACACTAGATGCATGAAAGAGAATGGATAAAATTTTGTGGTTCTATCACCAACAGAGATGATCTCTCATTGATAATCCTTGCGTCTCGTTAAACTCCAAACCTTTCATCTCTTTTTTCTGATAAAATGTTTCTTTTAGTAGTTTTTTTTCTCTGATAAAAGATTCTTATTGGCAATTTAAGAGAAAAAAAATGTGTGTGAAACCAGAATTTACCTTAAGAGACGGGACCATAGCTAGAGCTTCCTCCACAGTTTCTGGGCAAAGGTTGCCAAGAACACAAAGCTGCAAAGGCCAAGAAACCAGTGCTTAAAGAAAAGTTCTTGCATGACAGAGATTCCAAGATTCAGTTTGATGACAGATTCAATTCATGTGTTACCTCAAATTCAGCCAACTTGTTTCTACTAAGAATTCTGAATGAAATCAGTTAAGAATCACACTGCTGATACTGAATACAGATGAACAAAAATGCAACATAACCCTCCAACATATCAACTTTAAGTGGAAGTCTCGCAAGAAACTTTTGAAATAATCCTCCTTCGACGCTTAAGATTGCTAACAATGTGTTATCAGCAGATTAAAAAGTAAACCGTAGTCACAACCAAGCATTTCCTGTCAATGCATGAAGTTCTGAAAGATAAGTAGACTTCCAATTCCAGGAATTTTAAAAATAAAAAAATAAGAAGACGACCAAATGCCACAAAAAATAAATTATGAATGCCCCAAATTCTAAGAGCTATCTTTTATTGTTTAAAACACCAACCTCCCCAGCCAATAAACAGAATAGCCTTTACCTTGACAGGTTAGGCCCATACACATGCCACCCTATACCAATCCAGTTTTTTGAAATGGAAACAAACTGCATCGATCTAATTGGAGGAAATTTCACAAGTTTCAAGAAGACAATCACTTCCAATGACCTCCCAAAAGAAAATGTCACTTTAATGTGTCTGCCTCGGAAACGAAGAGTATAAATCATCATGTAATTAAAAGGATACTCTCTAACTTGCCTCACGGCATCTGGATTCTTATAGCGGCTGAAGCGCTTTACATATTGCAATGACTTCTCAAAAACTCTGCAAGGGAAAGAAAGACATTAAATTAAATGCTGTGTTCTGGACATTGAAAATAAAGCTACTGAATACTAAAAAAACACACAGAGAGAATATTAAAAAATAATACAACAAACTTGCAAGAACTTCTTCCTGAATAAATTTAGTACAAAAAATACTGGAAATATTGAAGAAACTAGTAAATTAAAGAATAAACCACAAGCACTTTTTTTCTTCTTTTTTTTTTTTGAAAGGTATAAACCACAAGCACTTTTCCCGAACAACTTTAATAAAAAGAAATACTGGAAATTCTGATGTTAATACTCTCTGTGGACTTTGATTCATAGGATAACTGCATATACTCATTGAGATAGTAACAAATAATACATCAAACTGATAAGACCTTCTTCCAGAATAAATTTACTACAAGTACAGGAAATATTGAAGAGACTAGTAAATAACAGAACAAACCACAAGCACTTTTCCTGAATAATTTTACTAAATTATACTCACTGTGAAATTTGATTCATAGGATCATCAGACATCTGCTGAAGCTGCTCATATTTCCGATCAAGAATTAGTGCAACTTCACAATTCATCAAACACTTGGCCTTCAGAAACTCTGAAAACACAGACCATAAATATTCAAAAAAGTGCTCTAAAGCAATCATTAAGCAACAAGAAAGACAAATGTGATCAAAACCAATTCCCTCGATGAGTTGTATACAGTATAGAAAAAAGAAGGCATGAGTAGCATGCATAGTTTCCTAGTATCACCTTCTCTTGGAGAATCAACAAATATTATTTGATGAACTGCAGAGAACAAGATGGAATGCACAATATGAAAGAAACATAATGCGGGCCAGTTTGCTGCGATGGAATTGCATTCACAGGAATTCGTGGTCAAATGGGCTCCAATATTAAAGAGGTGAGGGATGAACGATATAAGGTAGAGATATATATGGGACGTTGACTTTCCTAGGATTTGAATTACTTGGGTGATGGCTAGGTATTCATTTCCCATCTCCCCTTGATTCGTTTTCTATTAAAGGGAAGATTATCTAAAGGTCATTTTTTAATATTCATTGTTGTTTTTTCTATGTTAACCACTCTTAGAAATACAGGTCTTAGAATTCCTCAGAATTCAGTTACATGGAACAAACAGGCCCTGAAGGTCAGTCAATTCCTAAAGATGATGGAAGCGAGTGAAACAACCCTCCGCCTCAAAGCAATGAAGTCGAATGTCTAATGGCTAAATACTCTGTTTGCACCATAGAAAGTGAGGGAATTAACTAATACTCAAGAAAACTGGATGAAATTCAACTTTTTGTAGTTGCAGTTAGCTCTCTGTTATGAGATATTTGCAGCCTCAAAAAAATATGGTCAAATTCAAACATATGTTTTTTTTCCTCCTCTTCTTTACAATACTATGCCATGGCAAAATGACATGCTAAATTAAGTATCTCGATATAGCAAAAGTAAATTCATATTTGCAGGCCGCAGCAACTATAAGAAAGTTAAGTAAACAATAAAAACAACAATATAAGAAGATAATTACATCATGAAAAATAACGAAATGATAGTGAACATATGCATAAGAATGGTCCTCACCTTCCCCGAGCTTTAGCTCTGCAGCATTCTCTTCCTCTTCTCCAGACATCTTCAGAATACAAAGATGTTTCTGATCACCAAAGTGCAATTGTTATGCCTTCTAAGTGTCAATATAGACTAGGCTCTTTCAAGTGCCAACATAAACCAGTCTTTCGAAACAATTTCCAAAGAACAACGAATCAAGTAAAGGTTTTTCTTTATAAATTGAGTTTTTCTATGCGCAGTGGATGGATCCTATATCCTATGCATTACAACAAAGCAGAGAGCATCACAATTCATGATGATCTAGTGATTCAGACAGTTTATTTAGTGGGTCCTATTGTGGATGGGCCACTTCAGAGTTCAGTGTTCAGAAACCCCACAGATTGGTCAATCATCTAATCAGTGACTCTTCTGATTCAGTGATGACCTTCGCCAATTCTCTTTCACGATCCATCCATTTCTAGGTCTCTAATTAAACAGCTAAGATTGTCCAAGCGATGAGACCCTTTCACCAAGGACCATTCCAAGATCATTATCATACTTGTCATTGTCTAAGGCTTATCCCATCAATCTGGGTCAGCTTTAAGAGCTTCACTATTTTGAAGTAAGGGTGACTCAATTCCAGATGGTTCAGTTCAGGAAGAAATTATAAAAGAAAGGCAACACAGTGGTTTCAACAAATAGTGGCGAACTAATGACATGTTAAGATCTATTGTTCTGGTAAGCTTTCCAATCTGCAACAAAAACAGTGTGTGTCAAACCAATCCAGATATAAAGCCCATTCTTTAGGGTGGTTCCCTCTGTTAGATTTTAGTTCAAATTCGAAGTAATTACTATCCACCTTCTATCCATTAGTCACTGACAGAGTAGAAACTTATGATCTTTGGTTCAACAGGACTTTCCTACTGTGGCATATACATGACAGAACCAGCAAACCTCATAGGCTCATATAGAGCATTGGCCATCAATCCCCATGTCCAATTTTCATGTAGCACACATTATAATTAAAATCCATAACTGGCTTTCTTGACAACAAATGATTAGAGAATATACTTCTACGTCCCCTATGTTTGCCCAATACTGAATTTCTAGGAAACCTAATAAATGTCTCCCAATTAAAGAGGTTAAAATTGAAGAAGCAGAGGTGAAGATTCATAAATGACCAGTGTATAGTCTCTACTTTGGTTGAAAATGATTGCACAGCCATCACCTAGTAAATCAAACCAAAAGTAAGTACCCCATGATTCCTATCTACATCTCAACCTTATAATTTTTTTACTCCTACTCCTATCCTCCTCGGAGTACAGTATTCCTTTGCTGGAACCTGCTTTACTATGAATTCCTAGGAATTCAATACAAAATAGGCACTCAAGCCCTATGTTCAAAGTTGTTACTTGTTAGTTTCTATATATGTTGTTTAAGAGTGAGAATCCATCCTCCTAACAACAGCTAACATATGATTTTTCAAGAGAGCTCACCTTCTATTGATTTAACATAAAAACTGCCCCAATTTCACTTTAACTACTGTAGAGATTCCATTAAATTGATCATGTTTACAGGATTAACTACGTCCCTTACCCATCTCATCTAAATCAAACGGTCTATATCACTTCAATTAGAGTGAAACTTGGAAGATTGCCTATGCATATCATGTGAAATGCTTGGATCAAGCAAAGGTTGGTCAAACTCATGAAAAGTCATATTAGATGCATTCAGTATCATTTCTCCTTATAATCCTTTTTGTTTTTTACTTTTCTTTTTTCCTCTTTCTGATAAAATCTTAATTTTACTTTAACAATCAAACAGAAAGGTAAATGAATGAACACTATGTTGAATGTAAAGCAATATATATATATATATATCAGAGAAGGAAAAGAAAACTTAGGGCTTGTTTGGATGTGGAGAAAACTGCCCATCCCCACCTTTATCCTCATCCAAAAACAGACCCTTGGTTTTCATTGATAACAGAGGTGGAATCCACCAATGAGAATGTGAGGAAGATGAGCTTTTCATCCAATACAAATGAGATTCTTAACAAAAGCATGTGCAGAAACAGATTTCTTGATTAGGAAAAAAAAAAAAAAAGAAGCATAGAGAGAACAGAAATTTCAATAAGAAGCATGGATGCCAAATAAGAAATAAGGGATTCTATGATGGAAAAGCTTCGGAATGGAATACTAGGTTGATTTTCCTTTCATGAGAAACAGAGGCGGACCCAGGATTTTCATTTAGGTGGGGCTAAACTTTTGCTAGAATTTTCATTTAGATTTTCATTGTTTTTTGTAATATTTTTCCATATCTGATTCGAAGATAAGGTAAATTACATCAAAATTCTCGCCAACCACCAATAATCACCATTTATAACATAGGTTAAAGACATGATTTTAAACAATTTCTTCTTTTTATAAGGAATCCTACTACTAACACCTGATTTGTAAATAAACTTTTAAGCGACAACACCCAAATTGCGAATCCTCAAGAAATTAGCACACAATTTGACAAGCAAACTACAACAATAATAAAGAAACTCTAAAGAAGTAATACACATTATCATGTAAAAATTAGTACCTCGTTATTATTTTATTAAGCTCCAAACAGTTCCTTAATCATACGAATCCAAATGAGAGCACCTGTATTTATAATTTATAAATGAACATTATCAGCATAATCATAAACATTATAGTACGGGCCAAGAATAAAGTTTCCAAAATGAAAAAGAGAAGAAGAAGAATGTAGTTAAAGCTTAAACATAGATCAAGACAATTAGATAAGACTTGCTCACAACAATTCTAGATCTATTCGAAACCGAGACATAGAAAATATGGACAATTCTAGATCATTCAAAATCTTTAAAATAAATTTTAATTTACATATTCCATAGTTTTAATGATCATATGTTTTATTTGTAAAAGGGGTCCTGCCATAGGGGAGAAGTTCATAAATGGATATGGAGAACTGGTGAAGGGTTAGGGATGATGGGTTGTTAACTACATTCTTTTCAACATTAGTGCTCAATGGTTGTGCTTGAGTTTATTGGGGAACAATCATAAACTCACTAATTCTAGTTCTGATTGAATGATCTTTCTGGTTGGAGATCAAATGATAGATAAGCAAACAAATACAGACAACACTTTTGAGGAATTATTCAATCTTGATGCAAAATTTACATACAGACCAATTTAGCCTTGCCCACTGAAGTGGGGGACTGTCCAGAAAATAATTGGAGAGAACAGATCAGACAGAATAGCTTTTTTGAGTCCTTTCCATACTGTTCTTGCTATTTGTTCTGCTGTCTACTCCAAAGCAAGGATGTCAAGTGGGCTTATTTCAATGAACAATCACTATTTATTAGAAGGCATCCCATGCCAAGAATACATAGTAAAGTAAAGGGCCGGCTCAACCTTGGGTGTTAAAGTGTAGGCCCACATATTCAAATTATAAATACAGATGCGATCTATATAAATTCATCATAGGTGGGCCAACTGTGTTGATTTTTTAATTGGGAAAATACTCTATTTTCAAACGTGAGATACTCCTCCTTCAAAATCCTTAGAATGGTCCCACCAGTCATGAAAATAAGCCCCTTTATGACAAATCCATGAGGCTAGGCTCAACTTGTAAGGGACCTCAAAGAAGTCTACAGGAGGCTTACCCACCAAAACAAATTCAGCTCAGACTGCTAGCTCAACTGACAAGAGAATAAATCTTGAATTTGGATGGGCAGCATTCAGTAGGGGCTCATTTGATTTGAATGTTAGGATTTCTGAAACTTCTTTGGCTTTTTGTCATTTTAGTGAAATGGCCAACCAACAGACCACCAACAATAAACCAACATGTAATTTGAAGGAGAGGGAGATTGCAGATTTGCATAAGAAAGCAAATGAAGTTTTATCTTCAAATTTTCTCACCAGTCCAAAGTGAAGAAATAAAAGATGTGATATAGAACTGAGAACATCACATATTCACATGCATCTCCTTATCTCATTTACCCAAATCAAATCAAATCAAATAAAAAAAAATCACAACTAAAAGAAGCAAACAAAAGCATAAATGTGAATGTGATCGAGTCACTCAAACAGAAATGAGGGACCAGATATGATAAGGATTTAGAAGTATCTTGTATCATGATTCATGATCATGTGGTAGTTCAATCCACACCTTAGATTGACTTTTAGGTTTTGGATGAGCCCTTCCATAAAAGCAAACCAATTTCTATTCAAAATGGAAATAAATATTCACTCTATAGTGGTCAAAACCCAGATGCCAGAAAGCACTCTCGTGATGGTCAATTTGTTCGGTTTTGGCCAAGATGTTTCATCAGGGTATGAAAAAAAGGACCTGCCATCTCAAGCATGGTTGATAGAACAGAGGGCACTGAAATTATCACTTCAAAAGAAAAGAAAAAAGAAAAAAAAGGAAAACCTAACATAAACCCTAATGTGCAAAGGAGGAAGAGAGTAAGGAAAAGAAGAAAGGAAACTGCACAAACCCTAGCCAAAGAGGGAGAGGGAGAGAGAAGCTACAGAGAGAGAGAGAGAGTTACCTGAAACGTCGAGCCTCGAAGGAAGAAGGTAGGTTGGAAGAGCCGAAGAGCGGAAGAGGGAAGAGCAGAAGAGCCAAAGAGGATTCTGAGTTTTTTTCTCCGAAGAGCCCAAGAGGATTTGAGTTCTTTTCTTTCGAGATCTCCCTTTTTGATCTGGGGCGTGGATTTAGTTGAAACGAAACCTAGGGTTTTCATGGGCCCAACCAAGGAGAGGGAGACTTACGAGACCGGAGAGAACTGGGAATTTGCATCAAGCAAAGAATTAATTATTTTGGTTTTTATAGTCCGCACATCCTCTCCGTCTCTAAAGCATAAAGCATTTAAAAGCATAAAAAGATTACGCTCGTAAAAGCATAAAAAGATTACGCTCGTAGCAATTAATTGTAGGAAAATTTTCAAATATTTTATTTTTTTTTATTTTTTTCTACGGTGAATTCTTAATTTTTTGGACTGGACTATTCATTCCGGGCTCAGAGTGAAGCCAGTAAAACCCCTATAGCTCCAAGGTGGTAGCACAAGTGAGCTCAACCTTCAGTTCCTAAAGAGGGGAGGAACCAGGAGTCAATACCAAGACTTCTAGCTCCAGAAGAGGGAGGAGCCGTGGTCCTAAAAAGGCCTTAAGTTTTTGCTTTATTTTAAAAATTAACATAGATTTTAAAACTTTTCAAATTAGTCCCTAAGTTCTCTAAAAAATTTTCAATTAAAAACATCCGTCAATTTAAAGCTATTTTCTAATGGATTTTTCCCTCATTTTTTAAAAACTACTCATATTACCCTTTATTGAAATAAAACCCTCATTCAGTTCCTCTATATTCTCCTCCCTTTCTTAATCGGTGTCCTCATGGACGACTAGCATCTCCACGGCAATCGATTGCATGTAATGGTTGCTAGAATCATGTTATGACTTTAAATGAAAGATAATTTGCGTATTTTAAAAAAAAATTGAAACAAAAGGTAGCAAAAAATATCTTTAAATTGTCGGATGTCTTTAATTGAAAACTTACTGAAAAACTTAAATACTAATTTGAAAAGTTATAAAACTTATGTCCTTTTTTGAAATAAGGTAAATACTTAACGCCTTATTTGAAAATTTCCCTAAATTGTATGAGCATATCTAATTTAAATTGAATAATATGTTAAAACTAATATTTAAATTAGAGTTTAATTAATAAAAACATATAAATTGAGTGAGTGAATAATTAATTGTGTGATCATTAGAATACAATTTTATTTTATAATATAACTAATAAAAATAAATGTATACGTAGTGCTTCAATAATATATGAGCAGATTTATATAAATTAATTTCAGATTCTTACGGCTCAAACTACTTTTATAATTAGTTAAATGTTTATGTAGGTTTGAAGCTTTCTTAAGTATAATCAATTAAATGTTAATAAATAAATGATAAGGAATTTACTTGTGAAGTGACTCCTAATTAAATTAAGAAATGCCTTTTGATTGACAATCAAATCAAATCGTAAGGTACGCACACTAGCTAACATAATTGTTATGGGATCATGTAAATAGTGTATGATAGTGGAAACTTCTTTCTTTTTTTTTTTTTTTTTTTTTTTGCTATTCTGAGGGTTCCCAATCTTTTGGACTAAACTAATCCTTTCAGGCCTAGAGGGAAATTGGGTAAACTACCCTATAACTCCAGTGTGGTAGTGCTGTTTCGAACCTACAACCTCTTTGTGAAACCGTGGTCCTAGGCAAACTGAACCACTCCTTAGAGTTGAACCTCTTTAAATGACAATGAACCCACATGATACCTATAAGATACAATTAATTTATTTACCTATGAGACTCATTGGTAAAATATAAGAACAATGGTTTCTGTGGAAATGTAGATGGCTGGATCTCATATGTGTGGAGATGAAGGTTGAGCTTGTAAGTGGGTTGCTTATAGTGGAGCCCATCTATGTAAAGATTGATGGATCAGCTCCCAGACATTAGGGTATATGGTGGCATCCTTCGTTTAGTAGTACCATAGAACATGTCATTGGTCAGTATTTAATCTAGGAAAAAGTCTACTTGTCCCGAACATTGGACCGATCCCAATGTTCGGGACAAGTAGCAGGGCTCTTAATCTAGCGGGTCCCATGTAAATAATATGCGATAGATACGGTCTCTCTTACAGAGGGAGTCCCACTTACACTAGTGTATATTTATTGATGAGTAGGACGTGCATTCAATGGCTCCCACCTAGATGGGTGTTTGGGATTGAGCAAGTGAGGTCCATGTAAAACAACACCATGGTTGGCTTGATGGGTAGTTTGATCTTTTATTGAGTGGGTTTTGGGTGGATGTGTTACATTTTATGCGTCCTAAATAATGGGTTGGTCAACAGAATATATATATATATATATATATATATATGAGAGATGCTCTTATGAGTGCATCTCTCACTTTGCTATGAGAGATAAGATGGGGCCCTCACTATATATATTATTTTATTTTATTTTATTTTGATAAATAGAATTTCATTAATAAGCCAATGCCAAAACAATAAAAAAGGACGAAACAACAACAACAAACCACTTAACTATCCCCACCTAGTCTTTACCCCAATCAAAAATAAAGTTTTGATTCAAGTTATAATTTAGTTTAGCAAGGATGATGTGAGCACCCCCATTTTTAGATATAGGAACCAAACAAAATCTGACATAGACAAAAGATGAGACTAAGGCTTAGGTATCTAGAATTATTGGGTTGATAGCCCCAATCAAAGCAACTATTGAAAGTGTCCACCACCTCCTTAGCATCCAGCAAAACACAAAATTTGGGGATGCCCTTGATTTTAGCAATTGTGAGAACAAAGAAGACTGCCCTCACTTCAGCCTCCTTGGGTGAGAAGACCTTCAAACCTTGATATGCACCAGCATGCAAAATAAATCTTTTTGATTTCACAAGAAAACCATAAGAGGCTTTTCCATCTGTTGCCCTAAAAGCTACATCAGATAAGACTAACACATCCTCTTCTTATGGGATCCCTCTATCCATATAGTTATAACATTTCTTCATGATACTTTCCCCCTTTTGAGAAGATATACTTCTATCTATCATGTTTTTATTTGAGTATATTATGTTGGTAGTGTGAAGAGGAATTCCTTTAAAGAGGTAGTTATTTCTCACTTTCCAAATGGACCACCAACTAGTTAGAATCCACTTCTTAGCATGGTCACAACTAAGCAAAGGAGTCGTTGGTCATTATCGCATAATTGTTTCCACCATTCCATCAAAGTTATAGAGGAATAGTCATGAGTTAAAAGACCAAAGTGTGATCCAAACCAGCAAATGCTTGCATATTCACACTAAAAACGGGCATGACTAACCGATTCCTCCACACTTCCGCAAATAAGGCACCAATGATCAACCGATTATCTTTGAGTTAATAGAGGCTCTTATCGGGATAGTATTTTTCAGGCACTTCCATCAAGACAAGAGGATTCTTTTGGGGAATAGGAATTCTCCAAAATAATTTCCATTTTATAAAAGAGGTCGAATTATTTTTATTACCTTGTGCAATCTCATTGTAAGCCGATTTAGTGGTAAGTTGGCCCTTCTTTGCAAAAAGGCCAAATTATTTTTTTTTCTTGAGGCCTCGTAGGGATGTAGGTATTGCACATATCTTCTACATCCGCTTGATTATTAAAATGGGTTTTTATGAGATTAACATTCCACTTTAGTTCTCACCTACACGAATATATGGGTCAGAGGAAGTGGAGTCTGGGTAGAACAAGAAGATTGTCAGATCGATGGATGGCTTGATATTTTATTGAGTGGGTTTCACACTAGTTGGTTGGATGTACTTGCTGGATGTAGTAAAAGTCTCACATATGGTATATAGGGCAAAACGAGTTTTTATTCATACTAGCATGAAAGCCCTTGCGATGCAAGGTTAAAAATAATGTGCCCCTATCAATAATCCTAGGAGAAATATGGATTTCATATTGGTAAATAGCTTAGTCGAAACAAAATACATAAAAAAAACTACCAGTTTTTTCTAATGCAATCACTTGACTATAAATTATATAAATATGGCCCAAAATATCATTATTCATGTGAGATATTGAAAATCTCAAAATAAAATACAACCAACAAAAAACCCCAAATTTATGTACTTAAATAAATTTTGCCAAAAAAGGATTATATTTAGCATGAGTCCACAGCACCTTGGTAGATGGTAAGAGATTACAACCACAAAGAAAACCTCCAATTTCTTTTAATGCAATCAAAAGAGCATATAAAATTGGGATTCCAAATCTTGTTTCCAAAATGGGTTTTGTGTATAATATAAATTCCAAACAAAATGCATGTATGCCCAAGATTGCTAGAGCATTGCACGCAAAAAAAAATATGATTTGCTCGAGTCGTATAGTGGCTCCCGATTAAATGCAATTAGATATTAGAATACCCAGATCCAAGAATATAAACAACATTCAAACAATCTGATGAAATAAATTAGATCTAACAAACAAACAATGAAATAAAAAAAAAATTTGATTAAGAAATTGAAAGACAAAGGAATAGAAATACAAATATAATCCATGATAATAATAGCAAAATCTGATTAGAAAGATCACATGGGGCCCATAGCCGTTACATAATGCCCAGAGCGAAAGATCCTGACTGTCCAATACTTCCAATTGGCTATTTCCTCTCCTAGCAATACTTCCAATTGGCTATTTCCTCTCCTAGCTATCCAAGTGCATGCCATTTATCCAAAGTTCCATCCAGATTACCAATCAAGAGCACTTTTCACGTTGACCACACAAGTGGCCCAACAAAAGGTGGGCCCCATGCGATAGGGACGTTTCTTGCAGCAGTTTCTGTATGACAAGTTGATAGAAAAAATGCCAGGAAAAACAAACCTACTTCATGGGGTGATTTGAGGAATACCCATCTTTTCAAAATTACGTAGGAGTTTGATTCTGTCTTCAAATATAAAAACCCATAAATTATTTTTGGGTTTTCTTTGGCTGTATATGAGTTTGTCTTCTTTGGTTTTAGATTTGGATTTTAGATTTGGTTTCCAAAAACATAAAGATTGCAAATCCAAAGCCGATGCATGAATGCAAATCCAAAGCTGATGCTTCAACAAAGAGAATCATGTGTGAGAGAGCCATTATGTGAGAGAGAGAGAGAGAGAGAGAGAGAGAGAGAGAGAGAGAGAGAGAGAGAGAGAGAGAGAAGCATTTGAAAGTGAAAGAATTGAATTATGAAGTGAGAGAGGAGTTGATTGAGTAAAGAGAAGACGATGCGTTTCCGCCAAAGGGCGTTTCCGGAAGAGGAATTGATGAAATAGAGTTGCAACTTTTGGAGAAGAATGTGGATGCTATGCTGTATTGTCTTCCGAAGGATTGAGAATGAGGCATTTTGGTTGTAACCGTTTTTGAGCTTTCAAAAAGAAAAAAAGAATGTACAATGAGATACCGATTTTCTTTGAAACTATTGAGACTTTGGATACTCTTCGTGCATATGTGGTTTAAGTAGAAGAGAAAGTTGGCCTTTTTTGTTCAAGGGTATAACCTTATTGTATAAGAATTAAGTGATGATGATTACTTGGTTTTACAGGTTTTGTGCCCGTCTCATCTAGTTCCAAATAGGCCTGTTAATTTGGCCCTCAAACAAAGGGGCCAGTCCTCAAAAAGCCCTTAATATAAGGGCATCTATTTCTAAGAAAAAGCCTTGGGGTTGGGCGTGGACAACTTTTTGAAAGTCCTGAAATTTGAGGGGCGAGCTTAAATAGTACTACGCTCAGCCCGGCCCTCATTCAGCCCCTCATATTTTTTTTTATTTAATATACATTTATACATGTAAATATATACAAAATTGGCCCTATAACAGTCACTTAATAGTAATTAAATGTTTAGGCGTGGGGGGTTGATAGTTGGTCTTGTTTTGTGATGTCTTTCTTTCTTGTATGGCTCTGACTCCTCTCTTTTTTTTTTCTTGTTGTTTGAATGAAAACCTTCTTTATTAAAAAAAAAAAGAGTAATAAAATGATGGTCTAAAAGCAATTTCCCCATACCCATTACAAAATGCCCAAAAAACCTATGCACACACATAATTAGTTCATCTCTTCTCTATCTAATTATCTAAGTTATTTATCATACTTAATTAGTGGCCGAGGGAAGGGGAGGCAAGTTTTTTGTCCGACTCAGTTATGGGAAAGAAAATTTGAAATTCTTTACAAATATGTCGACAATGCCATCAATTGCCCCTCATCAACTTTTGTATCTTGCAAGAGAAGAGTATGTCGACAATGCCATCAATTGCCCCTCCTCAACTTTTGTATCTTGCAAGAGAAGAGAACTGTGGAGGTTTATTTTGCCTTTTTACATCTTCCACAAGAAAACTCTAGTAAGTTTGCTTGGGTTCTCTAAAATTTGTGTTTTAGAAAACTGTGGAGGCCTTTTAGTTTCTTGTTTCTAATGAAATTCAACTGATACCTTACTTATAAAAAAACTAATAAATGTTGGAAAAATTCCATCATGTGGGGCCACACATGTAACTATTAAATGTGTCATGCTATCTTTTGTTAAGCCTACATTAAAGTGATCTAATTAAGACTTAAAGTTGTAAGGCTTAAGGGTATACTTGTCATGGAATTAATGTGTAGATACCAGAATGTTATTTCTAGTTTGATGAGGGGCCAAATTAGAAATAACAAACTTATGATATCTTATATATTAGGGTTATGGTCCCCAATTCATATGGTATTCCTATTCTCTCTGACATCCCATCATCAGAAGAATCAAGAGGGTTTTCTCTGGGTAGCCATATTGGATTGGAAGATCAACAACCTGAGAACAGCTTCATTCAATGGATCCAGGTATGTTTCCGCTTTACTTCTCTCAATGATTTGACATGGAGGATCTTGGTTTATTAGGGTTTCCTAGATCAAAGATCTTGGTGTATTGTTTGTAACAATTGGTATCAGAGCTTTTCCATGTTAAGCCATTGGGAATCTAGATATAAATAAATCAATCTGTTGATATTCTGTTCTTTGGTTGCAATCTGTTTTTATGCCTTTTCATGTGATTATTATTTTATTGGTTATTCGATTGAATTCCCCGTAACTGTATTTTTGTAAACAAATACCAGTTTCATGTTGAACATCGCCTACCCCTATTTTGATTTCAAAACCAGACCTAAACATAGTCGGTTTGGATATTATATGGTGTTTTGGGAAGTGGGACCCAAGTGGACCCCACTGATGTTTGATCAGGACCATAGATCCAGTAGTGGACCCGCAGGCGACCTCAAAGATGCTGAACCCATAAGCAGCAGACCCTGTTTGGGCCACCATCCTATAGCCTAAAAAAAAAAACAGTTTGGGCATCAGGCGGATGTGGGACCCATTGGACAATCTGATTACAGATCTGGTCCGGTCATCTAGTTGTATAGGGCTGGGCGACCATGAAGGTGTGCTTGATCTGGGTTTTGACTAATGGGACCCATGATTTTAGCAAGCACAATGTCTTAGGCGAGAAACTCCGTTTTGTAAGGGATGTTCAGTTACAGAACATGCTGGAGGATGGGGATGAAGAGTTTGTGGACTTGGGGTGTATGGGAATTTGTGTGGATGAGTAAGAAACAAGTTACAGAACGTGTCTTATTCTTTGGGTGAAAAGTAGATGATGGGTCATATGGTGGTCCGCATGAGCACACATATTGGTGGTCCAAGGGATTAAAATAATAATAATTATTATTATAAAAAAAAAAAATTATTTTTATTTTTTTTTATTTTGTGGTAACATGTGAAGACAACTAATTGGTTTTCTTCAAATAACAATTCAAATATTTTGTGGTATATCTTTTATGGTTAAATAACATAGTCCATTATTCAAAATAGGCTAATTGAAACAAGATGTCACCAAAGTGACCTCTCTTGTGTAGATTATTCATGAGAAAAAATTGGATGTTTGTGTGTGTGTGTAAATTCATGCGGGTCTTAGTCGGCCCAAAGGAAGGTTAATACTTGGCTGAATTGCATACACACCTGTGGTGGTAAACGTGTGATGATTATAAGGTTTTTACATGTGAATAATAAGTCGATCCAAAGATAGAATTATTATTTGACATGAATTATTATCAATGTTTGATCACTACAACAAGGTGACCATTTACAATTAATATTACTGTCCAAAGACTAGATATTAATGTTGTGCTAGGTACCTTGTCATAAAACTTACCATTATTTGAATTTGTTGCTTCTGTATTTGGTTAATTATATGAGCATGCTTATCTGTTTGTTTTTGTTCTCTTTACAGCTAGTGTTTCTACCATATCTGCTAATATCAATTCAATACCTGTACTTAATGGGACCAACTTTAAGAATTGGAAAGAGAACATAGAAATTGTTCTCGGCTGCATGGATCTAGACCTTGCTCTACGGATTGAACAACCCGCTTCTCTTACGGATGCAAGTTCTCCTGATGACAAAAAGAACTTTGAGAAGTGGGATCGTTCAAATCGCATGAGTCTTATGATCATCAAGCGCGGCATTCCGGAGGCATTTAGGGGTGCAGTCTCTGAAAAGTTGACCACAGCCAAAGAATTCCTAGCTGAAATTGAAAAGCGTTTTCTGAAAAACGATAAGGCAGAAACAAGCACGCTTTTGCAAAGCTTGATTTCTATGAAGTACAATGGCAAGGGGAACATACGGGAGTACATTATGGGAATGTCTCATGTTGCTTCTAAGCTTAAGGCACTGAATCTCGAGCTGTCTGACGACTTGCTCGTGCATTTGGTATTAATATCACTTCCTGCACTATACAGTCAATTTAAGGTCAGTTATAACTGTCAAAAGGAGAAATGGACTCTTAATGAGCTCATCTCTTACTGTGTGCAAGAGGAAGAGAGATTGAAGCAAGACAGAACCGAAAGTGCTCATTTGGCTAGCACCTCTAAAGATAAGGCAAAAAGAGGAAGAAAAATGAAGCTGCTAAGGGTCCAGCAGCAAAGAAACAACAGCCAGCAACTGAGGGTTGTTTCTTTTGCAACAAACCTGGACATGTGAAGAAGGACTGTACCAAATATCACGCTTGGCGTGCAAAGAAAGGTACATGTCTTGCTTTGGTCTGTTCTGAGGTAAATTTAGCTTCAGTACCTAGAAACACGTGGTGGTTGGATTCTGGTGCTACTACTCACATCAGTGTTTCTATGCAGGGTTGCCTGAGCTACCGAAAGCCAAGTGATGCTGAAAGACACATCTTTGTGGGCGATGGAAAGTCGGTAGCAGTAGAGGCAATAGGGCATTTTAGGTTGTTATTAAACACTGATTATTATTTGGATTTATTAGAGACTTTTATTGTACCGTCTTTTTGACGGAATTTGGTTTCAGTTTCTTTATTGGACAAGTTTGGTTATTTTTGTTCATTTGGAAACAATCAATTCAGTTTATCTATAAATTCAAATATTGTTGGAACTGGTTCTCTATGTGTATATGACAACTTATATTTGCTTGATACAATTGTTTCTTATAATGAATCCTTGCATGTGGAATCACGAGGTACTAAACGCAAACGTAGTAAAGAAAACTCGGCTACATTATGGCACAAACGCTTAGGTCACATCTCTAAGTCTAGAGTTGAGCGACTTGTGTCTGATGGCATTTTAGATTCCCTTGACTTTACAGATTTTGATGTTTGTATTGCTTGCATCAAGGGAAAACAGACCAAAATGAAGAAATTAGGTGCCAAGAGAACTACAGACGTCTTAGAATTGATACATACAGATATCTGTGGACCATTCCCTACGGCTTCATGGAATGGCCAACAGTATTTCATATCATTCATAGACGATTACTCTCGCTATGGATACCTATTTCTCATTCATGATAAATCACAGTCTTTGGACGTGTTCAAAACATTTAAAGCTGAAGTTGAGAACCAACTCAACAAAAGAATAAAGAGTGTCAGGTCTGACCGTGGTGGTGAATACTACGACAGATATGACGGTTCAGGTGAACAACGTCTAGGACCGTTTGCTAAATTCCTAGAGGAATGTGGAATCGTCCCACAGTACACCATGCCAGGGTCACCCAGCATGAATGGTGTATCTGAAAGACGAAACCGGACTCTTAAGGATATGGTGAGGAGTATGATTAGTCATTCCACTCTACCAGAGTCACTCTGGGGAGAAGCACTCAAAACAGCAGCTTATATTCTGAATAGAGTGCCAACTAAAGCAGCTGCAAAAACACCTTATGAGCTTTGGACAGGCAGAAAGCCTAGTCTAAAACATTTTCACATTTGGGGATGTCCAGCTGAGGCAAGGCCTTATAGGCCACATGAAAAGAAATTGGATTCCAAAACTGTAAGCAGCTACTTCATTGGCTACTCTGAACGATCAAGGGGCTATAAGTTTTATGATCCCACACTTAGATCAATTTTTGAGACGGGAACTGCAACATTTTTTGAGGATATTGAGTTTGGGGGGAGAAATAAGGTTAGAGACATTGTTTTTGAGGAAGAATCGGTTACGATTCTGCCTATTGCTTTTGACAATGTGCAGGTTTCTATACCTGTCATTGATCAAGAAGCGAATCCGGATCCTCAACAAGACAATGTTGATCAACCCCCCACTCAAGATAATGAACAAACTCAACAACCTCAAGAACCAATACCATTAAGGCGATCCACTAGAGAGAGGAGACATGCTATTCCGGACGATTTTTTCGTATTTCTCCAAGAACATGAGGAAGAAATTGGAATGGTGGAAAATGATCCAATCAACTTCCATCAAGCCATGCAAGACTCTAACTCTCAAAAGTGGATTGATGCCATGAATGAGGAGTATAAGTCTATGCAAGACAATAAGGTTTGGGAACTTGTCCCATTACCAGAAGGTGCGAAACCCATTGGTTGCAAATGGATTTTTAAAACCAAAAGGGATTCAAATGGTAATGTGGAGAGGTATAAGGCTCGTCTTGTAGCTAAAGGCTTTACCCAAAAGGAAGGGATTGACTTTAAAGAGACTTTCTCTCCGGTTTCATCGAAAGACTCTTTTCGGACAATCATGGCACTAGTTGCACATTTTGATCTTGAGCTTCGTCAAATGGATGTCAAAACAGCATTTCTCAATGGTGACATTGATGAAACAATTTATATGGTGCAGCCAGAAAACTTTGAGTCGGGAGACCCAAAGAATATGGTCTGTAAATTGACAAAATCCATCTATGGACTCAAGCAAGCTTCTCGTCAGTGGTATCACAAGTTTCATCAAGTGATTATCTCGTTTGGTTTTGAGACAAACGCTGTTGATAATTGTGTGTATCACAAATTCAGTGGGAGTAAGCACATATTCCTGGTTCTGTATGTCGATCACATATTGCTTGCCACAAATGATATGGGCATGTTGCATGAAACCAAGCGATTTCTATCAAAGAATTTTGAGATGAAAGATCTTGGTGACGCCTCTTTTGTATTAGGAATCCAGATACAACGAGATCGCTCTCGGGGTATTCTTGGATTATCACAAAGAAGCTATATTGATAAAGTGCTCAAAAGGTTTGGCATGCAGGACTGCAAACCAGGTGACACCCCTGTCTCTAAGGGAGACAAGTTCAGTCTCAATCAATGCCCTAAAACTAGCCTTGAAGTTCAGGAAATGCAGAAGATTCTTTATGCATCCGCTGTAGGGAGTCTAATGTATGCTATGGTGTGTACGCGTCCGGATATTGCATACATTGTTGGTATGTTAGGCAGATATTTAAGCAATCCAGGGATGGATCATTGGAAAGCAGCCAAACGGGTTATGAGGTATTTACAGAGAACAAAAGATCATATGCTCACATATAGGAGATCGGATCAGTTGGAGATCATAGGGTATTCCGACTCTGATTTTGCTGGATGCCAAGACAGTTTGAAATCCACATCAGGCTACATCTACCTGTTAGCTGGTGGAGCAATATCTTGGAGGAGTGCCAAACAGACACTCGTGACTGATTCCACCATGGCAGCAGAGTTTGTAGCATGCTATGAGGCATCCAACCATGGAATATGGCTGCGGAATTTTGTCACTGGGCTGCGAGTTCTGGAGGGTATTGAAAGACCACTCAAACTATATTGTGACAATAAATCAGCAGTGCTATATTCCAACAACAACAGGAGCTCAATTCGGTCAAAACATATTGCCATTAAGTTCCTAGTTGTGAAAGAAAGAATACAGGATGAACAATTATCCATAAAGCACATTGGGACAAACTCCATGATAGCGGATTCGCTTACAAAGGGATTACCACCCAAGGTCTTTCATGAGCACACTGCTCATATGGGTGTTATTTTGTGTGAGGATATCACATTCTAGTGGGAGTTTGTATGATTTTATATTTTATTGCTTTATGTTTGTTTTTGGACCACACTTATGCATTTATGTATTTGGATATTTTTCTGATCAGAAATACAGTATTCGGTTCATTTCATTCTGTTACATTGTGTTAAATATTGATCTCACTAAGGAATACAGTAGGACCAGTTGGAAATAGACATGTATAGATCACATTGCATGTATTTTCCATGCTACGCATCCATGATTGATCTATGTCATTCGGTTATATTGGTGTTTGTGACTATTGATGGGTTTAGTCATGTTAAATGTGACGAAGACCGCTTTAATCCTATACCGGCATAATCAATGGACAAGATTGTTCGGATATATCCTAAATTATGATAGCAAACTTTTCGAGCTCATACAGTCATACACATTTGTTAAGCTACATATATGGCCCAGTGGGAGATTGTTGGAAAAATTCCATCATGTGGGGCCACACATGTAACTATTAAATGTGTCATGCTATCTTTTGTTAAGCCTACATTAAAGTGATCTAATTAAGACTTAAAGTTGTAAGGCTTAAGGGTATACTTGTCATGGAATTAATGTGTAGATACCAGAATGTTATTTCTAGTTTGATGAGGGGCCAAATTAGAAATAACAAACTTATGATATCTTATACATTAGGGTTATGGTCCCCAATTCATATGGTATTCCTATTCTCTCTGACATCCCATCATCAGAAGAATCAAGAGGGTTTTCTCTGGGTAGCCATATTGGATTGGAAGATCAACAACCTGAGAACAGCTTCATTCAATGGATCCAGGTATGTTTCCGCTTTACTTCTCTCAATGATTTGACATGGAGGATCTTGGTTTATTAGGGTTTCCTAGATCAAAGATCTTGGTGTATTGTTTGTAACAATAAATTCTCTCTTTTTATTTAATTCCTAGGGTTGTTATTGGGAAAAGAAATGCAGCAAAATAATTAATGGCATTATGTCATCGACTCTCTTTGCCCCCCAAAAGAAATTTTTGGCTCCACCACAGTACTTAAAACATAAGTAATAAGTGTTGCACGATTGCTTCATATTCCTTTCTTCTAATTTTATTGCTTCTTAGTTAGGTTTTTAATATTGTTACTATATATTATTGCTAGTTCAAAAGGGGGTGCATTCTTTTTAATAAAGATACACTTTTTCTTATGTGGAGTAATTTAAATGCCAACAAATTTATAAAGGTAGTTTGTATGTGTATGAAACTTTAAAGATATGAGATTATCCAAATATCATTTTAATTAGATAATTATAACTCCCAACTTCTTAACACCTAAAGTAATAGTATTTTTTAAGTGCACTTATTTTGTGACCGACAATAGTTAATAGTTAGATTGGAACTAGATTGAAAATAATACCAATGTATAAAACATTTTTTTGGTGGGCCATTCACATTAGAGTTAATACAAGATCAAACTCGGTTGACACTCATTGCTTGTTGGCAGTATAAAAAAAGTAAAAAAAAAATAATAGTTTTTTTTGTATTAGGCCTTGATCCCTACCTTGGCCCTAGAGGGTAGCGTAAGGGCCCAAGTTTTGTTAGGTTCAAGTTTTTAAAGATTCCAAAGTTAAAATCAATTTATTTGGGAAAATTTATTCTTTCAAAATGATTTATTTTTAGGGTTTGTTTGTTAGCACAAAATGCATAGAAATTTATAGTCAAATGAGCTCCATAAAAAATAAATAAATAAAGAGTTGAAGGGTGTCGGAAAGTTAAAAGTCCCACCTACATCACTACCTCATATATTCCCACCTACGGTATTCCATTCCTATACTCTGCAATTCATCCTTGGTCACCTATCTACATGCATTAAGACCCCACAAATTATCGTGCATCACATTCCATTACAAACTGTCTGGTGATGTGGGCAAAGCTAAATTGGAGCCATGGTCATTTCCTTAAACATTTAAAAAGCTGTACCCACACCTTCATTCCATTCAAACAAATTTTCTTCAATGAAATCACAGTAACCTTTCCAGCCCAAAAAAAAGCCATACCCCTTCTGACTTCTTATGTTTTCCCAATCAACCATGCTTAAGATTTTCTTGGGATCTTCACTCCCTTCATCTTCTGAGATGATGCATCAATATTCTAAGATAGTAGAGTTGCTCTTTCCAACACAGGGAAGCATTATTGGCATTGCTTAGCCCTTCAAAAAAAAAAAAAAAAAAAATTGGCTCTCCTCCATAGTCACACACATCCTAAGAGGCTACCAAAGTCCCTGTCCAAATTTATCTATCCTCAATTGTGAATGAAAATTGTCCAAATTATGAAACTGTATGTGCATCTGTCACAACAGCTTGGGAGCCCATCTCGTAGAGGAGTGGGAACAAGCTCAACACCATGAAGAGTAAACCGTAAAGTTGACTAATCAAAGTTGGACCCACCCGGCTCCTTTGGCGGAAGCGTCAAGCAGAACCGTAAATAAATAATTAAATTGAATTTTATTTTATAAAATATAAAAAGGTTTTTCCGAAAAAAAAACACTTTATGTGGCCAGTGCACCAAACATGGAATATTAGACAAACATGAATCTAACAGAAAATCCGTACAGAAAAACCAACCTTTTTTATCTTTTTTTTTTAATCGCTATCGACCTTCATTTTATGTATTGAGGGTCGCAGTCGAACCTGATTAGGCATATACTTATCTTCTTCCCTCTTCCTCAAACTCAATCTAATGATAGATTATATGCAAATACACTCAGAGGTGTACCCTTCTGAGGTTGAGATGACTTTTGAGGCCCATTTGGATGTGAACCAGTTCATGAAAGGCTGTAAAATGTCGGGCAGATAATGGGTGTGGATTATTATTATTATTATTAATTTTTTTTACATATAACATACTATTTAGACATGATTACTATATTACATGAACTGACATTAATAAAATGATTACATTACATGGAGATACAACAGTTAATCTCAAAAGGCATGAATGCAATTTTTTTAAAACCAGGTCAACAATGAAGTTCTTCCATCATGCATCAAAATTGTCAACAATGAAGTTCTTCCATCATGCATCAAAATTGTTCATGTGGGTAATAATAAAACAAGTACTACCGGCAACTTCTTCAAGTATCAATCAAGACACACCCAAAGATGGTAGATAAACTGCTTGAAACAATGATATCGACAAATGATATCCAGTGTGTTTGTATATGCTCCACTATTTGATTGAGTTTAGGGAAAAAGAAAGAAGGAAGAAGATGAGTCGATTGCGACCCTCTCTTATTATAGCGAGGGTCCTCATCAACCCTTAATACATAAAATAAAGGTCGATAGCGACTATAAAAAATGGTAAAAAAAAGTTAGTTTTCCTATACAGATTTTCGTTTAGGTGCATGTTTGCCTAATGTTCCCTATTTGGTACACTGGCCACATAAAATGTTTTTTTTTTTTGATAAAAACCCCAAATATAAATGGTGATTGTAGATACATCATCTAATAAAGAAATAAAATTTCATCCGAAATTTAAGATGTATGAGATGATAGTCTAAAAATTTGACGATGAAGATGATAGTTAACTATGATTATTCTTTTGTTCCAAACGTAACAAAGGAACGGACGGATCAAACAATTTGATGATAGGTGGTCCATATCTATCAAAAGTTAAAAGATCACTAGTGGCTCCACTGGACCAGAGAAGAAGGACAAAAAAGACAAAGGTCGCTTTATAAACATCTAACAATGAGGACAGAGTGACGCCATCGATTCGAAGTAGGTGAAAGCGGTAAACAGCCAGCGTTACCAAACGCAACATCCACATACATAAGTTGTACATATCCCTCCTCCCTTTTCCCCAAATTCACAAAATCATCCTTGATAGGCCTTTTAATTACGTCGGAGAGAATCGGATACCCGTTTACAATTCTACTTCTAGCATGAGGTTGGAAAAAAAATTCCTTACTCTTATTTAATCCATTCAATAAAAAAATTGACTTGAATGGTGTTAACACGGAGACTCCGAAGGATCATGTTTCTAAAATAGTAGTTATAAAAATATTTAAAAATAAAACATTACTTATAAAATATAAAAATATATTTATTTACATGCATTCATCATAATCAATTCAAATTAATAAATTTATATATACAATAAAAGTAAAATACTAAGTAAAAAAAATATTTTGTATAATGTAATTTGTTAGTCCAAATATAGAATGTAAACGATTAGAAATAAGTTCCAAAATACATTTCAGCAATTACTTTTAATTACTGGTTCCAAACCTCGTGCATGATTATTTATTGGTTTGCCTATTAATAAGTTTGAAATACAAACCTTGATGGGTATTTTAGTTAGTATAGGACTACAGTTTGCATTCGAAGATTGAGAGTTTAAAATTGCATTATCATATTAGGGCCACAAGGGGATTTACTTAAGTCACCCTGAGCCAATATGGATTATTCTGGCCCAAAGGCAGGGGCAACCTCCATTCGAAAATAATAAAAAAATAGTTTGAAATATAAATAATTTATTAAAATGAGATGATTCGGATGACTCTCCCCTATTTTATATTGGGTCGTTTGTCAAAATAGGGTCTTTTGTTGAGACGAGATGACTAAAGTGGGAGAGTTTTCCAACCATACTCCAACTGTCCAACATAATCTTAATCACAATGGTGTTCTCGTAGATTCTCTAAGAAACGAGGGTCGATTTGTAATTACATTCATAACCTCACTCTTGTGTTTTCCGTTCATCTCCCTCCATCTGCAAAACCCGCTTTCGATAAAACCCCAAAATCCCCCAGCTTCGATTTCTCCTCCCCCAAAAACCCTAGCAGTAGCTATGGATTCCATCACCAGAGGAGCTCTCAATCATGGTAGAAATTCGCTCTTTAATCCAATCACTCTCTTCAATTCAACCCCAAAGCCCTCTCCAAACCTCCATTTCCCCATCCCCAAATCCCCAATTTCTAGGGTTTCTGTTTCCTCCACTTCCACTCCAAAACCACACAAAACCCCCCTTCTTCAGTCCATCAAAACCACCTCCAAAACCCTAATCCTCTCCGCTGCAACCGCTCTCCTAATCGCGAAATTCCATCAACTCCCTGCAAGAGCAGACCCATCTCCTCCACCACCAACAGAAGAGAAATTGCAGGAAGAAGAAGTCGGAAACGAAGGCGAAAGAGAGAAATCCCCGCTTTCGCAGTTCCTCGAAACGCGATCAGAGGCCGTGGAGGCCTTGAAAACGCTCCTGGATCAGAAGATCGACGCTGGAGAGGATTCCGAGGCTGTGCAGATCTTGAAACGGCTCGTCTCAGCTCAGCCTTTGAATCTCGATTGGAAATTTCTGATGGCGAGGCTTCTCAATGAGATGGGAGAGGTTGAGGAATCGAGGAAGGTGTTTGAAGAGATCCTGGCCGTCAATCCGCTCTCCTTCGAAGCGCTCTTTGAGAATGCGATCCTCATGGACCGTTGCGGCGAGGGCGAGGCCGTCCTCGGCCGCCTCGAGGAGGCGCTGAGGCTCGCCGAGGGAGAGGAGAAGGGGAAGGAGGCGAGGGACGTGAAGTTCATCATGGCGCAGGTCCAATTCCTGCAGAAGAACGTTGACGAGGCGCTGGCGAGTTATCGCCGGCTGGCGGAGGAGGATCCCAAAGATTTCCGGCCGTATTTCTGCCAGGGCGTGATTTACAGCTTGCTGGAACGGAATCAGGAGGCGAGGGAGCAATTCGCCAAGTATCATGAGCTTTCGCCGAGGAAATTTGATGTGGAAGGGTACTTGCAGACGCCTATGACGAGGATGAAGATTTTCGGAACTGATTCTGAGAATTGAAATCAAGGAATCTGAGAAGACCCAGAAGAGAATTGGAATAATTGGGGAGGTGAGTTTTTCTTCCCTTTTTCGGATAAGGCGATGAATGCCTGTTAATTTACTTTTTGTTAGTAGTAGTGTTCTTCTATGAATTTCAGAGATATTGAACTGCAAGTATAGTTTCACAGGAAAATAGAAAAACACAAAAAACCTTGTTGCCAAAGTTTGAAGTTAAAATTACAATGCTTGGTGGGTACAATGATCTTCAGGTTTCATGCATTTCATGTCTTCTTTGATTCATTGGATAAGGCGATGAATGCCTGTTAATTTACTTTTTGTTAGTAGTAGTGTTCTTCTATGAATTTTTAGAGATATTGAACTGCAAGTATAGTTTCACAGGAAAATAGAAAAACACAAAAAACCTTGTTGCCAAAGTTTGAAGTTAAAATTACAATGCTTGGTGGGTACAATGATCTTCTGGTTTCATGCTTTTCATGTCTTCTTTGATTCATTTGTGCATTTGTTTATGCGATATGTGATATATACTTTGGATGATAGAGGTTGGATGGACATGAATGAAATAAATGGGTGAAGACATAATATTTTATTTTGTTATTATGTTTTAATTAAATTCTTGTGGGCAGTTATGTGGGTGTTTTACTGAATTTATGTTGAATATTACCTGTGTCTAATTGCCCTAGTATAAAGGTGTGAAACCTTTTGAGTTTCAGACGCGCCTTCTAGTTGATGAAATATATAAGAAAGGAAATTGATGGTTTCTTGGTTGGTCTATGAGGTGTTTTAGATGGAAGGTGAAAGTGACTAAGCAATCTCCATCTGGTTTCATGGCAAATTGGGTGCTCTGCTTGTGGTTTTTTTTTTTTTTTTTTTGTTGGATGAAAGAGGGGATCCGGACACCTTTTTTTGGTGTATGATGCCAATCTTAAAGTCTAAAGGAGATGATTGGGTCAAGATATTCGTATAGGTTTACTGGAGATGCATGCTGCCTCCATAACAGATCAACTCATACATGATGGAACTCCTTTTGGTTATTTATTTATAGGGAAAACCTCAGCTGAGCACCAGTGCTCACAATACCTTGTGGGGCCCACCTGGTGATCTATCCGAGTGGGACCATAAATAGGGACCCCCCTGATTGTCACCCATGGCACCCATCCTAATGGACTGGACTGGACCGTTGGATAGACTGTGTATTTGTTTTGGATGGTGAAAGCTTGGTGGCTGCTGAATAAGTGGTTGGGATTATGATTCGAGCCTCCATTGCCATACACAGTTAGCTGAGGGGTGATCTTTCGATCTGCCTCGGTCTCATCCCCAAGTGGGGCCCCAGTTGGACCCCACAAGAAATGATGCTCATCTTATGGCGAGCACCAGTGCTCAGGTGTGTGGGGGTCCCTTTGTCTTGAATGTAGTTAAAGAAAATTTAAGAAAACAAAATAGGGTGAGAAAGGGTTAAAAGATTGTGAAAGTACTTCTTGTTGTTGTTGGGAACCTTGACTTGAACCCACCATTGCAATTGTGAGCACCTTCCACTGTCCAACAATAATGCGGAGAAGTCTTTTATGTTACTAGTTGTGAAAAGAAGCAGAATTAATTTCCAGACTGCTAGAGGCCTGATTTATCCCCATTATCATTCTTGTTCCGGATTTGGTTTTAATTCTTTCACGATATTTGCAAAACAGTAGACTGGATAGCTTTGCTCATTAACGTCATCAACAAGTACTACATTAGTTAGACACCTTTCCTGAAGGAAGCCCTTGATAGTTTTGTTCATTAATGTAATCCACAACCACATTGCACTGGTTAGGCACCCCCACCCACCCATCTCCCTGATGTGAAAAAGCTGGTCAGTGGGTTTTGGTTGACAAAACTTGAGTAATTCTCCTAGAATGGGAAATTGGGTTATATAGCTGCTTAATGCATAGGTATTGTAGGGAGATGCTCATACTTGGCCTAGATGGTGTGCTATTTTAATAACGCAGATCTAATCCCAGAAAAATTCTATAGAGGATTTTGGCGATGGATTTAATTTTTTTAATTGATCATTATTACCTGCTCAATTCAATGGGGACTCAAACAATAAATGTGTTATACTCTTCCTGTATATGTTGAATATTCCTCGGCTCCATATATGCATACTTCCAAGTGTGAGAAGAATAGGTTCATATCCACAAGGTTAATGCTTTCACTCAAGGACCCCATGTTCAGAACATAAATTGATGTTTATGTGGGATGTAATATATTAGTATTTTTGCCAGGAGCATGTAATCATTGTTTAAGTGCACTCCATTCAACTCCAATTAAATTGATGATTAGCTTGTCTCTGTGGTAGCATTCATCGAATCCTGCACAGATCCTGTATTCTGGTCACTTCTGCTTATATAATCAATATTGGAATGGACTTTACCCCAATGCTTTTAATAGGTTATGTTT
This sequence comes from Camphora micrantha, assembly GCA_003546025.1. Taxonomy (NCBI): domain Eukaryota; kingdom Viridiplantae; phylum Streptophyta; class Magnoliopsida; order Laurales; family Lauraceae; genus Camphora; species Camphora micrantha. Next base: position 10,472,972 of record QPKB01000008.1, read on the forward strand.
GATGGAAGGCATTGCTTGAAAATCTCAAATATATATATATATACACACACATACTGATGAAACAAACAGGACAAACAGACTTTTATAGAAATTAGGAAATGATTCCCACCCTTAAACTCTGGTAGGTAAATTAAATGATGTCCCCTTCACATCACAGCCTTACCTCGACATAACCACTTTGACACACCTTGCATGAATCCTGTTTTCCTAGTAAAATTCTAACTAACCTAATTTTGTTAGCCGGAGGTACCTTTGTACTGTGGGAGACGAAAGTCCGTGATGAAATACGTTTAGCTTTTTTTTTTTTTTTTCATCATCATCGTTAAAGTCTTGTTTTAACCATGCTGGGTTCAACCCTGTGAATTTTGCTTTTTATAATGCATGTTATAGTTGTCACAAAAAGATTTTTTATACAAGCTGTCAACCTACCTTATGAGCAAAACAAATAAGAAAAATTGTGAGAGTTTAATTTTATTGATTTCAATTTGGGTTTATATCATGTATGGGCACTAGACCTTTGGTAACTCTTTTAGTTTACTTTTTATTGATTTTAATTTGGGTTACATGGTCCCTAGCCTTTGGTATCTCTGAGATCATAATACCGAAACCGAAGGCCAATGCTTTCCCTATATCTATTATATCTATTTTACAATCCTTGTAGTTTTATTTATTTTTTATTTTTATTTTTTTTAAATTTGACCATTTTCTTTACTTCACTCAAGAAAAAGGAGGGATCTCTTCTTGAATTTTTAATTTTTCAAACAGACTGTCTCTTAAGGCTCAGAAAAGGCAACTTACACCTTGAAGGTGAATAGAATTTGCTCATGTTTCAAATGCGTTTTTGGAAAGCTGGGATTTGTTTTTTTTTTCCTATGACGCTGCTGAAAAGCGATAAAAACACTTTATTTTTTCCAATTTCCTGGCATGGAAAAACTTGCACCTGAACAATGAAAAAAGTAAAAAAAAAAAAAGAAAAGTGAAAAATAAGAGGCTTTTTCTTTACCACCAAAAAAATCCTTGGCATTGGACAAACATACTTTTATAGAACTTGGATGGCTTAGGTTCTGAGAAATGAAAATTAAAAATCAGAGGCTTTTCTTTATTACCAAAAAATTCTCGGTATTGGACAAACACGCTTTTGTAGAAATTGGATGGATTAGATCCTGGAAATGAGAAATTAAATAAAATGGACTTGACCTCATTGTGCACTGCGCATTTGATGGTCCTTATATGGATAGCTAAATAACATTATATAGTTAAATGATTTTTGTTATGATTGATCCAAGAGAAGATATAATCTTGCGGGCAATGGATCCCATAAATATGCCAAGCCTGAAAAGATTGTGAAAAATAATTCGCAAATAAGGTTAGTTTTTTCTTTAAAGGAAAGTTCTGTTTAAAGGTCTTTTTGGAAAGGGTTTTTTTTTTTTTTTTTTTCAAAAAAATATTTTCGGAAAGTTTTCATAGATTTCTTTTCTCTTTTTGTAAATTTATATTGTTTTTCTCAGAAAGTAGACAGGTCAAAGTTGTAGAATATATATTTCCTAAGACTTCCAGTTGATTCCAACCCACTTTCTTGCAATGTTGTTAATTTTGGTATTAGAATAACATTTTAATGTAAATTTCAGAACAATATCACCTTACTTTGAAAAATGTTGTCAGTATGCGTGACACTTGTAATTCACCCTAGTCAAGAAGCAACTCGAAGACACAGTGGCCTAATGTGGCATGTATTTCCCAACTTGACCAGCAAAGTTGGCTCGAATCCAACCAAACTCGACTAATTGCACTGTAACCCCAATCCAACCTTAGCCTGACCTGTTGGTAAGGATTTGTTGGCCCTAATTGCACTGTAACCCCAATCCAACCTTAGCCTGACCTGTTGGTAAGGATTTGTTGGCCCTTTTTAATTAATAAGTTGTGTTCTTCAGTACTCTATCAACCCTCTTATCAGGGAACCTAATTTTTTGTGTATCTTGCAGCAGTCCAACCTGAGTGCCAGCCGATATTTGACCTTTTTTTAACTCTTTTGGATCTTTTGGACATCTTGTTCCAACTTGTGTGGCCTCTCCTGGGGCTGTAAAAAAAAAGACCCAACTCGGAAGACTGTTTAACTGACAAACGTGTCACATGGTCACAGCTTAAGAAGCCCGATTAGATAAAGACGTGTGAGAGTGTTTAGAATAGTGTAGATGGTGCAGGATTAATATAGGGTTGTCTAGAAAATTGAAAATGGAGTTGTCTTTTCTAGAGTATACAAAAGTTTCTCATCCGTTTGGTTAGTGAAATTATGAAATAAAAGTGTATATATAGAGGTGTTTTGTTTATTGGTAACCAAATCATGTAGTTGAGTTTGGAGACAATCAAGAAATTGCTTTCTCTAAATATTGAAGTGCTGCATGGGATAAGAATTTGAGCCGGAAAACTCTCCTTACACGGGTCTATTTAAAAAATTCTAAAAAATTCTTGGGGAGGAGAATATGTAAAAAAAATATTGGGCTCTATATAATTTTATATTTTTTTAGAGAGATAGGTGGGGTTTATAGCCCCTAACCCTCATGTCTTGAAAGAGAAATGTTGAACGATACAAAAATGTTGTAATACCTCATATCCCTATCTTATATTTAATGAAATCATTAACTTTCTAATGACGCTTTCTTCTATTTACCCAATATAGAGCGAAAGAGAATGTTGTCATGTTCCATATCTCTATAAAATTATTGACTTTTCATTTACATTCAGCTCGAAGTAGAGTGAACAGAAAGCATCTTATGAAAATTATTGTTAGTCTTTTATTTGATAAAAATCAAATAAAAGAAAGGGAATGAGCTCCCAATCCTCTTTACATGTATGGGTTTGAAATCCCAGATGTATGATTAGAGTTTAAGTTGTGTTTTATGAATTTAGACCCAATCAATTTTTTTTATTTTTTAAACCAATTATCTGAATATGTTTTTTCATTATTATCGACTTTCTTACTGTGTCGTGGAGATCTTGGCTTTTAAGATCTTCAAATAAATGCGGTGCACAAAAACAGACCCAATAGACCCTGGAGACAGAAAAGGCCCTTCTGCCACTTTTTTTTTTTTTTCCTTCCGACCGACCTAAGCATCCATATCGGTACTCAATACAAGTTTGTGGCTTAGCCGATGCTCGTGTCATCTTTTTTTCTTCTTTTTTTTTTTTTTCTCTTCTCCCTCCTCTTTCTTCATCTCTCCACTCCATTTTTTTGCCCAATCCACCATTGTTAACACCTCATCATCATCGTCAACACACATATCATACAAAGTAGTCAACACACTACTAGCGTTTCAACTCAAACAACTTGAGAGAGAGAGATGTTGATTGCGAGAGGCCCACATATTTTCTTACGATTTTAGCTGCTGACTACTCACTTCCCTTCAACCACTTCAACTAATCCCTCTCACTACCTATAAAACTCCCCTCATCTCCCCTGCCCCAACTAGGGCTCCATCCCCCTCTCTCTTCTTTTCATCTCCACTTCTAGATTCTTCTTTTCCACTCTCCTCTTTACAGTGAAAGATCAATGATCTAACCAAAGGAAAAAGAAAAGAAAAGAAATGTCTAGGAAGAAGATTAGAGAGTACAATTCTAAGCAAATCTTGAATGAGCATATGAAGTGAATTGCAGGGATCGGATTGGAAAAGAAGAAAGAAGATGATGAATGTGTTGGGGATAGTGAATTGCGTAAGAAATGAAGTTGATAGATGGATAAAGAACAGGGAGAAGAAGACGCAAAGGTCGACCGGGGCACAAACCTGTGTTGAGCTAAGAATAAAATCAATGCTCAGGCTAAAAAGCTAAAAAAAAAAAAAAAAGAAAAAACAAAAGTGATGGGCGGGTCTTTTTTGTCAGTGATGATTTGTTGAATCTTTTTTTTTTTTCTATCCACTGATAATCTAAGGGGGGTTTTCTTATAAAATCCTCAAAATAAAATTTATAGTCACTGGATCTCATAAACATGTCTAGTACAAAATGTCGTAGAAAATAAATTATTTTCTTTAATAATTAAAAATAATAGATGAATCTATATAAGTTACATCATCATTTTGAGTAAATATCAAGATAATAATAGTATACTAACCTTGTTATATTAAAAAAACCAAAAGCGTGGACGGCAGGATTCGAACCTGCGCGGGCAAAGCCCACATGATTTCTAGTCATGCCCGATAACCACTCCGGCACGTCCACTAGATGGCATACAACTTTCAACATTTAAATATATAGAGGGTATCTAAATATTTCTAATTGAACTCTCCCCACATGTTTCTTCAAAGTTTCCCCGGCTGTTGATGCTTCTCCTCTTTCCTCCTGAAATGGGATATATACCCTTTGTTCCCTTCCATTTAATGTAATTTCCTCCTCCCAAATCTTGTTCCTAGAACTTCCATCCTAAGAAATGAATACTTCGTACTTTGGTTTAGTCATTTGTTGCGTCCCATTGTGAGTTGGTCCCAACTCTAAACGAAGAGGGTTAGGATCTAACAAGCAGTCTCCCATGAAAAACTCATGGAATAAGATTTGGAGACTAATTTTGTAAGAACATTGCGGAAGTAGGGAATTTGCCTAGGGGCCACTACGGAAAAAAAAGAAAAAAAAAGGTTTTTTATTAGGGGCCAATATAAAAAGCTAAAATTTCCAATAACATTCAGGTCACGTTTAACAACTAAATCTTTAGGGAAAAGATTTTCGGTTTTTCAAAAGTTGTTGTAAATCCATATTTGGCAATTGTAAATTTATGAGGATTTGGACGAATGATAATCTTCATTTGTTAGGATTTTTAAATCCAACCACCCCCCGCCCCCCCTCCCCCCCCATAAGATTTGAAAATCCTCATTAAGTGGATTTGCACACCGAACCCTATTTTAATTTTCTTAGCTGTATGCATCGATGCACACTAATATCAATATGAGATCAACAACTGCACAAATCCCAAATGAGGAATCTTTGTTCCAGTGATAGTGAAAAATCATCAAATCTAAGGATTCATCGCCTGTTACCAAGGGTTTTTCGAGATTTTTGAGGAGCATGGCTCCTTTGCCTCGTAGTTCTGCCTTGACTTTTGACTTGACCTATCCCAAATTGCAGTAAGAAATTAAGACTTAAATGATCAATTTGTAGTGGGGAAAGAAATCTTACATCCTCCAGACATGTTTGATTTGAGATGCATTTCCAATGAAATCTTTAGGTTATTGTAATTTCTGTCATAGCTAGTTGCAATAGTTATATGTTAAATAGGTGCTGCGGTAGCCATTGTTGTCGTAACAAAATCTACAAAGTGGGGTATACTCTTTTGGAAGAAGACTGTATATCAATCAATACATTTCCTTGCTGATTACAACTGGTCCAAACATCACCCATATCAGAGTCATGATATATAATGCTGGATTAACCATCTTCATCGCCCCAGAAAGAAAATGAGTGATCTAGTTTGATGAAAATTACTCTGGTCCAAAGACGGATTTACTGGTGTAATCTTTTTCTCTCCTTCCCTATGAATATGGACTTCTCTCTCCCAGTCATAAGGTAGCCTGTTCAAGCGAGAAGGAGGCTTGCACAAGCGGGAAAAAAGCCCACACAAGTGGTAAAGAAGCCCATACAAGTGGAAAGAGGTGACATACTCGAGTAAAGAGCCATTTTCATCTAGATTCCTACTTAGTGCCTGATTTTGTTCATTTGATATCAGGTCTCAGAACTGCTGGATTTCGAATAATCATCTTTTAAAGGATGAGCTTCCTAGGATATCGTAAACATCTATATATGTAGGCAATAATTGTACCCTCTCGATCCTACTTCAATACGCATAGCACTCGAGACTTTTACCATTGCAGCAAAACTATGACCTTTATTTTTTTTCTAATTTTTTTTTATAATGTAACAAATAAGATGTATGAGTGAGTAGCAAGCTAAGATGAGTATTATACATCCAAAGAGAGTTACGGAGCCTAAGCTCACCCTATAGGCCTTTCCCATTGTGAACCATTGGCGTAATGGCAGCCAAACATTGGCCCACTCTAAGATTTATCGAGAAGCCATTTCATATTCTAAAATCTAAACAGCTCAAAATAAATGCATTTTCCTTTCATTGGATACAGTAATCCTTCACTCCATGTTTTAAGCCCACTTTTAAGAAGAGTGAAATTTGAATAAAGCCAATGCAAGAGTGGATCTGGGTCTCCTTGAGACTGGTTGATCATACAACACAAAAAAACCAAACCCCATCCCATCTGGATCACCAAGCCAAGCTCCTGGTCTCTTGCCAAGCACGCTCATATACAGAACTGCTTGTATAACCAAAAAAACCTCTACAGTTGAACACGAAGACTATAAAGAAACCTTTCCATGCACCCTACCCACTCTGATAATTGACACGGATTTAAACAGTAACAACGTAGATTTTTTTTTTTTTAAATTTCCAATGATAGAGAACAAATCATGTCATCCAAATTATTTCCATCCAATATTGATTCTACTCCAATCAGTTTTGACATTTTTAGTTGGCCAACTATTACAAGACACAATGTTGGAAAGTTGCCCTATAATTCATTACTTTGCCAGATCAGATGATGTGCCACTGGAAGGAGATGGCCTTTTCACGTGCTAGGCCTTGGGCTTTTCGTTTTTGTGTGTTCCTGTTTTCCTGGTTTGCTTGCCAGTGCCATTACTCATCTCTTGTACGGATTGCATTCATTAATACAAGTAGCCATACAAAAAAAAAAAAAAAAATCATTACTTTGCCAGATACTATAATCATTTTTCTCGAATTTTATGAACAGCAATTCTCTTTTAAGAATTAACAAGGATTAAAAGTGTTAAATGAAAGAGAATACTAAAAGAAGGGATACCATATTATTACACATGTGAGAAGATGATAACATGGGCATAGGCCTTATCTGCGATACCTATACCGTTTGAAGTTGAAATAAACATGCAAAATACCACGCTCGAAAGTGCACTTGAAACCCTTCTTGTGCGAGTACTCCCATTCCTTGTTAACGATTCGAAATGCCTGCAGTTGCTCATGTGTGAGAAACAAATAAAATAAAAAAAAGAACAAAGAACAAAGAGAGGAGTCACAGTATGGTTTAACATGTATATAATGTTTAGATGGAAATATTCTGGGGATGGGAGGCCATGGTTTAATAGTACAAATTACTGATTACAAGGCCAAATATACAAGGGGATGCTCCAAATAAAATACCATAACATGCAACTATCTTGAAATGTTCTAAAAAAATAAGTAGCTTTCTCAACCACAATTTCCAGGCCTCAAAATTTAACTTGCACAGCATTTTGCAATCTGGAAGAGTACTAGGGCAGACTGAACACACACATGGGACCTTCATCAAAATAAACTGTTTATGGGCTCCAATACATGTCCTTGAGATGGGAGCCCTACGAGAGGACATAGCTATTCCTGAGCTTGGAACAGCCCAGGGCTGTGAGGCCCAACTAGAAGCATGCAAATCATTTTTAAAGGAGGTGGTTTAGTTGTTAGAGGTTTGAAAAGTGTATCCTCCTTTAAGACCTACCTTTGTGCAAAAATGGGAGCCATCAATATCATGATGGAGTAACCCTTTTGGGAGCCTTAAAGTTGACCCAAACTTAGCCATTGAGTAAACCCAGAAGAGTGTCATATTTGGGACACAGGGGGGGTGGGGTGTTTGTTGGGGTGGGTGGGTGGGTGTGTGGTGGTGGTGGTGGAGGTGGGGGGGTTGGGGTTTGAAGGTTGTGATTCTTTGGAGTGGACCCCAGGAGCTCAATCATTTCTGATTAAACATATATATTATAGCGCTACACGCCATTTACAAAAAGTGCATGTGCATATTACATTAAAGAACACACACCTTACATGCATTGTGGCTAACTAAGATGCATGACAATCAAGCGAGAAGCGACAATGGACTGGTTGGATGTGGATTAGGAACACCAGAAATATTAAGTAGATAAAACAATCCTATTAGGCCTTAGTTTTAGGTCCCCCAAACTAAGGGTCCATTTGGGTAATTCACTTGTAAAGGGAATTCAAGGGTCACTTTTAAAGAGACAAGAAAAAAAGAGGGGCCTTATTTAAGTACAAAATTTCAAAAATCAATTCTTTAAAATAAAATAAAAAGTTCAAAAAGTCAATCCTTCATTCCACTAAAAGACAAAAAGGCCTCTTCTTTTTATTCAAAAAAGTCAAAAAAAGTTCCTTCACATGCCACAAACTGAAACACACATTATGGTCAGGTGTGTGGGTGGACCCTACAAACCAGACCATTCGTGAAGAAACACATATATTATGCTAGATGCCATTTAAATATAAATACAATGCTACAAAGTGCACACACATTTTTCCTTTAAAGGACACCCACTTACGTACAGTGTGGCTAACTTAGATGCATGACAATCAAGGAAAGGTTGGACATGGATTAGGAATACAAGGAAATATCAAGCAGAAAAAATAATCCTAGGCCTTAGTTTTAGGTCCTCAACCTTTAATGCTATACGTTGGTCAAACCATTTTGTGATAAAAATCAAATGGTAAATTATGTCTAGATAAGTGCCAAAATGGATAGGATGCAGCTCAAAAAATGAGCCCAGCCGTTAGATATTAAGCCTCAAAATCTAAGGCAAGAGAGATGAAAAGGTTTTAGGTTAAAGCACCATTCGAAAAAAAAGTTTTCTTAAGAGAGAGAGAGAGAGAGAGAGAGAGAGAGAGAGAGTTGAAACTTACTATGTCCTCATATGGAGGTCCGGCATGAAATCTTATAAAGCATGTCTCACCATTGCTTACATCCTTTTCAATGGTGTAAACAGGAGCCTTTGTTTTATCAACAAGATCTGGATAAAATATATTAAACTTGTAACCCTGCACAATCTTTGGAGGAGGATTGTCATGATCATAATGTGTTTGATTGTATTTGTTCCATTCATATCCAGTGTGAACACGGTTGAAATATTTGGGCTTTCTTGGGCGATACTTATCATGCCACCAGTATACCTGCATGGAAATCAACAGTTCAGTAACTGAGTGATAACCTTGTGCAATAAGAAGAAAATGAAAATGTATTAGTAGTCATTGTAAACCTGTGACTCCAGGTTTACTTCAGCACCAGAACCAAATACAGCATCCCCTTCCTCCATAGCTCCCATTGCTTTCATCGCTTTCATCTCCATGTTGTCCTCAGCTTGAATTGCAGATTTTGCTGCCATGGCTTCTTGAAGCCGTCTTTGCTGTTCTTCCAATACAGCTACACGTTTGCGTTCCTGTCAAATATAGAGCACAACAACAATATGTGGTCAACCAATTGCAAATCAAGTCGAAACCACAGCCTGTTCAGAAATTGGCCAATCTCCTCAAAGCCTGTTGAGGAATGGAGTACTATGCTCCATTATCGTGATCACAATGCTATAAATTCCAGGCCTTCAGAGTAGCTTTAAGCTCCAATATTCCAAAATCAACACGAACATATGTAACTTGACTAAGATGATTCAATGCATTGATCTGATGGCTTGCAACAAAAAACACATCAAAAGTGGAAGACTTTTAACAGTCAAAACCCTGGCCTTCCTATCAATTGAATGTAGCTTATTTCTGCATATCTGTCAAACTACCATCTGTTTGCAGGTCCCACATCAAGGATTTTTATGTGCCCATCTGGGAGATTTTTGGATCGCCACGTCCACAATAGAACCCACCAGATCAATGCTTGGCTCAGTAAAATGTAGAACCCACCAGACCAATGCATCCAAATAGAGGTTTCCTTCTAGATCTTGGCTTGTTTGGGTAATTTACTTGTAAAGTGAAGTGAAGAGACCAAGAGAGAATAAAAGAGGGTGTTAAATCAAACGGTGCTAGATGACAAAAAGCCATGTCGTGGCTTATTATCATTTAGTAGCGTGAATAAGTTTATTTTTTGTACTTTTTTGGTAAACAGAAGAAGCTTTTTTGTCATTTAGTGACATGAGAAGGTATCTATTCTTTTTTACTATAAAAAAGAAAAGAAGAAAAGAAGAGGTGACTTTGGAAATATGGTACTTTTGATTTGACTCTTCACTTCACTTCACTATACAAGTGAACTACCCAAACTGGTAAGGGAAACACAGGTGTTTCTGAAACCCACTTCAACTACGATACAATCAGGGCGCAAATCCTTACATGCAATAAGCCTTTTCCTAAAGTTATCACCTCTACTTCTTGAGTGTCCATGTGTTTTATTATTTTTTTTATCAGTTGCGTCTCAATGTGACCCACTGGGCTAGATTAAGATTGCAACATATCTCTAATATGGTTATATAACACACACCAAATCCAGAATTATGCAGATTGCCATAGGAAGCCCCATAGATATTTGTTCTCAGTGCACCAACCAACCACAGTAATAAAAAAAAAAGGGGGGAATAGCTTATGGCACATTTCTGCATCTGGATAATATAATGCCCCATGTACAGTTTAACCATGGCTGGACACATCGACATTCTAAATATTATGCATACAGCCAGCAAAACATGACCCGACCCGCTAACCCGACCCACTTTTGACCTGTCAAATCCGACCCACAAAATATACGGGTTGGTCACGGAAATCCTGACCCGCATAGAGACAGGTCGGGTTAGGGTTGATGCACTTAACCGGTTGACCCATATGAACATTCCCCATTTCATCCCTGTTTCTATATTTTAGCGAGTGGGAGCAGAGAAGAGAAAGGGGAAGAAGGAAGAACTGAAGAAAAATAAAAGATCGAGCTCTGCAGAGGAAGAAGAGAGGGAGATGAAGGAAGAAGAAAAAAGTCCAGTTTTGCAACTATGCTTCTACAATTTCCCACCTCTCCCATCTCTCTCTCTCTCCCTAACCAAAACAACCCAACCCATGACCCGACCCGCTAACCCGACCCACTTTTGACCTGTCAAATCCGACCCACAAAATATACGGGTTGGTCACGGAAATCCTGACCCGCATAGAGACAGGTCGGGTTAGGGTTGATGCACTTAACCGGTTGACCCATATGAACATTCCCCATTTCATCCCTGTTTCTATATTTTAGCGAGTGGGAGCAGAGAAGAGAAAGGGGAAGAAGGAAGAACTGAAGAAAAATAAAAGATCGAGCTCTGCAGAGGAAGAAGAGAGGGAGATGAAGGAAGAAGAAAAAAGTCCAGTTTTGCAACTATGCTTCTACAATTTCCCACCTCTCCCATCTCTCTCTCTCTCCCTAACCAAAACAACCCAACCCAGTCTCTCTCTCTCTCTCTCCCCAACGCAGAACAACACCCCCCCCCCCCCCCCCCCACCCCCCCCCCCGCCCCCCCTCCCTCTCGTTTCATTATATCTTGTTCCGCACCAAAACCTCTTTCCTTCACCCTACTGAAAACTAAAATTGATTATGGGTCTCATATGGGTCGAATCAGGTTGAACCGCTATGGGTATGGATCTTATAAATCTGACCCGTGTGAAATATGGGTCGGATACGGATTAGAGTTCAAACAGTGGATCCCATCTTCGACCTGACCCATTTTGGCCCAGCCCAACCCAACCCAACCCATTTGCCAGCCCTAATTATGCATGCCAGAAATCCTAAACACTTGATTGCAAGGATTTTAAGAAAGAATAGAATTTTCAAGTAAAAAGACGGTAAAAGTTCCACTTACCGTCCATTGCTAAAAAAAATCACCACTCGATTAGCTTGGATTACCCAAAGACACTGATCAACTGATTTAGGGACAGCATCCCCAACCAACCAGATGAATTTTTTTTGGATCTGGGAAAAGTGCAACTAAATTGGTAAAATCTTTTCATATGTACAATAATATATTCGCTACAATTTGGAGGAACTGACAGACATTGAGTTCCCTGTGGATCTTTCCAAAGTAAGCACTCTCAAAAGCTCACCGGAACTCGGCTGGATTCCTCTCATCTTATCTGGCAACATAGGGCTGACAACTTATGTGCTGTAGAAATCACTAGTCATAATCCCACCCACTTTCATTCTTTTTTTTTTTTTTTTTCCTGTGCAAGTGTGCGTGTGCCATCTGATAGGTAAAGACAACTTCAAAGGAAATTAAATTGCCTAACCAGCCTAAGTGGTACATGTGTAAGCCAGAAAAAAACATGCAAGCAAATATATTACCAGCTCAGCCCTGTCCTCCTCAGGGTCAATCGCTACTTCATCTTCATCACCATGCAACAGCTCAGGTGAAAAGGAACCAGGTTCTTCTTCCAGCTCATCTGCCGGCTCTTCCATCACTGGTTCAGGAGAAAGTGGTTGTGCATCTATGCACAGGGAAGTGTAAGCTAAAATGCCATGAGAGAATTCAAATTATAAACAAACCAGCATGCAGAAAAAGAGTTCAAAATTAAAGTACCATCTATGCCAACCACAGTTTCTTCCTCTTTAGGCTCAATATCACTTTCTATTTCCAACCTTTTTTCAGCCTCCATAGGATTTTCCAAACGTTGCAAATGCCTACGGAGAAGATTGGTGTGGATTTCTTTAAGACAAGCCTGCAGTAAAATGCTTTAAATGAAAATTTTCCAAGCATAAAAAATAAACCTAGAAGCTAACTGAGTTCAATAATTGAAAAGCAGGATTCCACCATCAAGCTTAGGTAATCAAGTCTGATGCATTCATAATTTCATCACATACAAAGACTCGTGCCCAATTTTGCTTGTTTGCTGTTGAAAGCCACAGACTGGTTTGTAATTTTCAGAACAGTGTCTGTTTTATAATTTCGAACAACTATGGGTTTTTTTCTTTAAAATCTGAAAATTAAAATTATATAATATATTAGTCTGGTCGCCCAGCCCTAACTGGATAACCAGATTGATTGCAGCCTCTATCTCCTCTCCCTACTTTTGCACTTTCTTAAATTTTCTCTCGACAACTTGGAATCAAAGCTCCATCTAAGGGATGTCCGTTCATTAGGGGTTATTATGCAAACCTATGTTAAGGGAGACCCCCCTTCTCCCTCCCCTATAACACACACACACACACAAAAAAAAAAACCCACCCAAAGCCCCAAAGCTACTCCAAAAGTTCAATGAAAGAAATTGTGTAATTAAGCAAATGTCTCCCACAAATCAAATATGGCATGCAACTCCAAATTGTAGCTACATTAAAACTGGCATGACATGTTACTTTTGCGTATACAGAAAAGAGCATTCAATTGTTATTACTAAATATTCACATGTGAAAGCAAATGCGACTGGTAACTTCCTCGAGGGTAAATTGTTGTAATAGGAATTCAATCCCATTATCATCACTTCAAGCATGCCCGAGTTGATAAAAGTGAGCAGTAGCCTTGTCCAGAAACCAATTGCATAAAGAGACTATATGAGCACTTGGCTTATATATTAAATATTCATACCTTGGCCTTGTATATGTGAAGGCGTTTCAGAACAGCCTCCCAGTACTCAACTACCTTTGCGGTGCCAGAGCGCATCTGTGACTCAATCTGGGACTGCAGTGCCTCCAACTCGTTGTGTGTTTTACCTTGCAACAGGCTCTTGACATCTGCTTCAATGCTTGAATGCAAGCCCCTCTCTTCAGCAAGTACATCAGCAGGCGGTTGCTCACCACGCACCCTAGCCCGATCTAGCGCATCTTTTTTCCGGGCCTCAGCAAGCTCCCATTCACAAACCACCATTAACGCCTGCTACAAAATATACATCATGTTAATTACTTCAACGTAAGATTCATCATCCTCATCAAAGCCTTGTCCCAACTATGTTGTGGGATACTTAAAACAAAAGATTGAGATAGCACAATGCTCTCAACTGATAAAGGAAAATGACTAATTAACAAAGAAACATAAAGGTTGGCTTCTATAGTTATTAGAAACACAATAGAAAATTAATTATATCTTAATAGCCCGTGAAAATACCTATGGTGCAAATGCTTAAAATAAAATCAGCTCAATTGCTTTTCTCAACAGGCAATTGGCAGTCAAATACATACTGAGTCATCATTAAAAAGACATTTAAATACTTGGAAAAAGAAGTAATATGCACTTGGACCCAGAATTTCAGCAGTAACAAGAAGAAGAAACTTCAAATAGTATATCCTAGAAAGATTAGATTGGTCAGACTGCGGCATACGTGGATCCTCCAAATGGATGGAATAAGGTTTCCATGATGATAAAGATAACTGTGCATGCATGGATGAATTAAGGTTTGAAACTAGTTTGAGTAGTACATGCATTTTTTAAATCAACAGAATGGCCAAAATCAAATCGTGTTACCATTTACAAGGTCCTTAGGAGGGTGAGCATACAACAGTAGTTCATTCAATTATTATGCTAAGTGTGCCTTCCGTTCCTTGCATACTTATTTGGGATGGGATGGCAAAAATGGGTAAACCTCAATAATTATAGAGTGAATTAAGCAGTATTATGAGGTGATTTGATGACAGCTTACATTCTGGCAACAGACCCCTGACCCCACCATGTATAAGCGGAAGCTGGTCATAATATGAGAGAGAGAGAGAGAGAGAGAGAGAGAGAGTCTCAGTCCGTATGCAGCCCATATGGCATTGTTTAACGAGAACTCTCAAAAGGAAGTTGGCGAAAAACCTCCCACTTTCTCATCATAGAAACTTTATTTCTTTTGTTAAATATACTAATAAAGTACTTTATTTGATATAAGTTAGGAGACTAATTTTATAGGTTTATTCCTTTTTCTTTAGAGGTGTAATTCCTGTCGTATTGGTAGATGAATGAACTCACAGAGGGCGGATTTTGATGTCCCTAACCACATGCAGAAGGCAGGCAGGACAATGTGTTTTAATTTCCTCATGTTCACATTTTCTATTTCAGTCAATGGATAATGGTCGCATTTTCTATTTCAAGATAAGGCAATCTTTCTACATGAAAGGGCTTCATTCTTTTTCTTTTTTTAATTAGAAGTTATTGCCTAGAAGGATATTTACCACCGTGGGCTAAATTCCACCATGATATCATGTGATCTAGCAATTGGATGCTAGATCATTACCATCATCACCTTTAACAGCTTATAGAAGTGTCAGAAGATGAGGTTTTCTGGTCTAAAGATCCGATTTGATTGGGTGAAAAGGAGAGAAGTAGCTAGTGGAATGAAGAAAACGATTTGAAAAAAATGGGGCAACTGCTGCTTACTAGGCAGGAAGCGGACTATAACACTTTTCCTACCCAAAAACTGGGTCTACTATATAGAGATAGTACTCTACCACCAAGCATAGTCAGCAAACTGGTATTAAAAAATAAGGATTTGATACCTGTCCTTTTTGCTTGAAACTCAATGGATTTTAAAGTAGCTTGTGATGTGATTTTTTCTCTCCGTTACTCTACTGCTGTAATTATAGGTTTCCAAATGCTTTTAAAATTGATGAAAAGTGATTTTTCTAACTATTTTCAGTGATTTGAGCAAATGTAAAACTTGAAATATGAGCATTATAGCAGCAACATATTAATGTTCATACTTCAAACAATAACAACGATTAAATATTCATGATTTCAATGAGAAAGGAATTATCAATGACATGAGTTTAAAAAGAAATGAATGACAATAAGATCGGTTTAAAACCTTATTTGCAGGCATGTGAACAACTAATACAAGCAACCAGCTTTTAAAAATCTTTGTAAGAACAACCACCCAACTTCGAAAAGAATCTCTATAAATTTATTGAGTATATTTGTCACATGGGTTTTTGTACATATGCAGTTATCAAGGAAGGATTTTATATATCAGACTAAATAATGAAATTAATATCTTTATCTTATTAGTTTAATGAATCACCACTCACTCCATTATCAGGGCCGGTGTGCCCCCACCTGTATAGATAAAATTACAAAACCTTCTCAGTATATACATCTTATTCTGTACATTGTACACTCATTCTTTTGTAATATATACATTATGCGATGAATGATCCAAGATGAAATGATTAATTCCCTCACCTAATCATTTGGTTTTTTATCAAAGTGATATTTGGGCCTCCATTCACTGGTAGAAAATATTCATTTAATTGTTTAAAGTAATCTATGTTTATTTCTATTATTTTTCATGATCAATCACTTGGTCTATATCACTCTCACTAAAGTAAATTTTGAGCGATCAAATAAACAATATCCGCATTAGTCAAATGGGCAGCTAAAAAACTCGACTGAAAGACATGAATCCCATAGTTATTTCAATTTTTTATCAACGGATACATATATATATATATATTTATATTCATTATCACCACCACCATCATCATTACCATGAAGCCCTTGTCATCCTAACAAGCAGACTCTCCTTCGAGAAGGATGAAAGGTGGGGGATTTTCTCTAACCCTATGTCTTGAGAGATATTTATATTAGATGCAGGAGCTGTTGGTAGAAATATTCAACTTTTTTAAAGAAAAATCTTCTTACTTCTCTTCAGTCGCCAAAAAAACAAGTTTTTGAAGTTTAGAAAATGAATGATTATGTTCTCTCTTAGATTATTTTCTTATGCTTTTTTGTGCATCCAAACAGGCCGCAAAGCACTTGAATGATTATTAATAAAATATATATATATATATATGAACATCACAAGAATGATTATTAATCAAAAATGAACATCACAGCCTTTCTTGCGAAAATTATTACTGTTGCTGCTGCTGCTGCTGTTCTTCTCGCTCTGTAAAGTGTACATTACACTTAAGATGGGGAGATTCCTCCAGGAAACTGCCCTAGTTCACAATTTCTCATTGGTAGATTCTTTAATGCTTACAGAGTCTTCCACAGAACCATTCAAAAAAAAAAAAAAAAAGAGAGAGAGTCTTCCACAGAATTCCCAAATTTGGACTGTTATTTGACAAGTTTCAAGATGCTGCCAAAACCACTTGCTACCCATAAGCTTTTAGTGCTCACAAATAGTTTTATTCAACAATGTTTGCAATTATCTCTGAGCAGGTATTTTATCTGCCTTCTATCTCTTGGATTTGAATCTAACTGCTCAAATAAATTGTGAACTACACACATAAAAGGCATTGAAGGTGCTGCAACTAGGACGGACAAGTCAAATTTAGTCAATATTGATTCAAATTAAGGTAACAGATCTGGTTTGTGGAGGAATAGATAGGAATTTATGGATTTTCTATTTTCTTATAGAAACACATGACTTCCATGGGCTGATCCCTGCACAACAGCTACAGAAGAATTCTGTCCCTTGCTGAATTAACCCGTTGAAAGTGGCAGTGTTACTAGGCATATTAGAAACTGTTGGATCTCCTGCAACTGTTGGACTGCTATTTTGGGGGAGCATCACTGACCAAAGAATCAATAACTTTGATTAGAGAAAATTAGCTTCTGAGTTTGGTTGTTGACTTTAAAAAAGTGTTAAATACTACCCTAGAGAATTTCCAGGCAAGGACAGACTTTGGTCAAGCAGGCCTGAGCCGACCCAGCCTTAATATGAGTTTGGCCCCACCAACATAGTACTCAATTCAGTTCAGCCTCCTTAAAGACTTCACTGTGATTTCAGTCTTTTTCAGCCAAAGCTCTCAATTTGCATCCAAATTTGGAGATTTTAGCTGAACACGTCGAAAAGGCAAGGATTTTTTTACTTTTCCTTTTTTTTCCTATAATTTGGTATTTGGCCAACACGCCTTCCATTAAGGCTGAGTATGCATGCTTTTTTTGGTCTTTTCATTCAAAAGTAAAATTTTTTAGCTGTTAAAAGGCCTCATGAAAAAAGCGGTTTCTTTCGTTGGCCCCTTCTTTGCTCTCCTCCTTCATTTGGGTCCTCCCATCTCTGCAAAAAGTACATTGCGTCGATGGGCTCCTCCACCTTCTTCTTCCTTTCTTTTGTTTCTTTCACCATAACAGGGATTGGGATTCATTTATTTGATATAGATATAACATATTACATTGTTGATTTAATAGAATGAATGAAATATGGATATAGTAGACATCAAGGATTAAGATAGTGATTGCGGTGAGTGTAGCAGCCAGTGGCTAAAACGCTACATGGCGGGTGACACATAGCGGTTGCAGCGTGAATTTTTCAGTGGTCAAAAGAATTCAAATTTTGTGCAGCAGAGAATCTTGTGTTTTTTTAGTGATTTGAAACTATATAAGGGTAGAGACAACTTTAGAAAAGGCTATTGAAGAGAAGAGATAGGAAAAATAATGTTTTACATTAAAACTTATTGGCTTTATTAGGTTTTGGACTGTAGCGTAAAATAGCATAGCGGCCTCAACCACTATGGCCGATAATGCACGTAGTGGCCGCTATTTTGAACCATGGTGGATATGCCCTTTTCACAATTCAATATGTTCATAGTTTTTTCTAAATTTATATATTATTTTAAACACAACTCCGACAAAAATGCCAAAAGAGCCAAAACATTTCAGTTTGGAATCAAACCGAAATGTGGCCCAAAACGAAATTGACAACTATGCCCAGCAATTTGTTTTGCATCGAACACCATTCACACACTGGTAAATTACTATATATTTAAGTGACAAACAGAGAGAATGAATAGTAAAAACCAGCCACACATTTCACAGAAAAAGAATTATATACAGTACTAGGATAAAGCAAAAACATTTCAAATGCTAAGATCATTCAATTAATAAGGCAAGAGAAGCATAAAGCAGCAGGAGGCAAGAATGAGGGTAAGACCTCCCAAAATTCAACGTGTGTTGGTGTTGCCCGGTCCAAATCCAGATGCATTTTAATGTCATCATGAAGCTCTTCCATCTCCTTCACAGTCAGACCCTGATGCATTTACCAAAAATGTTGAGGTATTAAATGATCAGCATATAACAATGAAAAAATATTATAAGCATTAATCATTCACAAAAATTCTACCAATTGGTTATAAACAGTTTTGAAAGAAAAAAAAAAAGACTAACATCTTGTTACAGTGTCCACTAAATGCATATATTATGATAAATCAAAACAAAAGGGTTACAGTAATGACATCAAGATTATTGCATAATATAACAGCCAACACTTCAACAATTCAAATTAGTCTATGTATAAAAAAAATCGGGCGACAAAATTTTTACTTTTCTAATGTACTTTTCTAGAAGATAATATCATGATAATAATAGTATGTAACCTTGCATGGCACATTGCATTTCACTCAGTTTATTTCCAGCAAGATCATCAACTATTCCATCTTCTACAAATGGCCAACAATTGTGTCCACATGAAATATGCATACTGGTTCCAACTTGGCCAAAAAGAAGAAGAAGAAAAAGGAAAGAAAGATGCCTACTGGTAAATAGACACATTCTCCGATCTGAGAAAAACCGGGCATGGAACATATTTTTGGATCTGGATCCATGTATGTTTTCCGGATCCTTGTTTGCTCCAGCCCAAGGATCTGGATCCAAAACCGAATTCAGGCGTGTATTAAATAAGACACGGCCATTTTAAATATATATTTAAATAAGACATGTTTTAAGGTCTACATGGCTTGGATCATACCATCGTATTGAGAATCTCCAGAACTTAAATCATATTATTCCAAAAGCCTCACTTGTAATATAGTGAAAAGATTTACTTTTAAGCCTGCCAATCTGAGTGTACTCACTGAGCCCTGCGTCTTATTTTGGAACTGGATCTAGATCACCATTTTGGGCATTTTGTGCTGGACCGGGATTCGGGTCAGATTCCGAGATAGATGCATCTTGTGAAATTCGGTGTGGATCAAGACACCCCATGTTTCCACCATGGACCCCAACCCATTTACATCCTAGTTAGGTTATTATGCAGTCTGTTAAGCAAGCCAGAAAGAAATAAAATTTGGGCTTCTGACATTTAGACTTTAGAGAGCTCTAGGCAACCTATACTTTCTTTGATAAGTAAAGCAAATCAGTCTGTCACAAAAAGGAATCTAACAATTAATATGATAACAGATGATATTTCCCATATAAAAAGTTGGACTCGTCGATGAGTTGCCTGGCCCATTAACAGCAGTAATGAGGACAAAAAAGAAAGAAATGATTCTCTTTTCTAGCTTTTCAAAGGTGTAAACAGATGTGCTGACGACACTCAAGTTGGGGAAATATTAAAATGTAATTTCTAGAATGGAACACGCACGCACATGAGAAAGGGAGAGAGATATTCACCTTGAAAACCATGTAAGGTTCATTTATTTCAATATCGAAGTCTTCAGAACCATTAAGATTCTTGGAAAGAATGTCAATAGGCTTCATCCGCCCCTCACGCAATCTAATCTCTGACCTAATTTTGCTTTGATCAAAATGGAACTGTTGAGAGGAACATTAGCAACAGGAATCCACAGATACTAAATGGTTCTCAATAAAATTTAATAAAGTCTCAATACTCAATAGATCAAAAGCAGAGAACTTTGAAATTGTTAACAAACAAGAAAAAATATACAAGAAAGCCAAGATATATAAAAAAGTTCACAAGGTTATATACCCTAAGATGAAGGAACAATGCTTGCCACCAGATCCAATCATACTCCATATTTTGTCCCCTCTAGGAGAGGAGGCGCCTCACACTTAATTAAAATATTCCATTCTCTTTTTGACTAAAATCCTCATCTTTTAGGCTCCAATGCAACAGCCACATTTTTATTATAACCAATCATGGATTTCAACAACACACACTTCCCCCTCAATGATAACAATTTACAAAGAACACATCCTCTTAGAGAGAAAGGGCTACCCAATTTCCTCAGCTTTTAGCCCCCAATGCAACAGCCACATTTTTATTATAGCCAATCTTGGGTTTCAACAACACGCACTTCCCCCTCAATGATAACAATTTACAAAGAACACACACCCTCTTAGAGAGAAAGGGTACCGAATTTCCTTCTATGAGGGACTCGAAGGAAACAGGTAGTAAAAATGAAAAGGGAAAAGGAGACAAGAAAGACCAATAGTTCAGTAAGACACAACATTATACTAAATGATCCATTGACACCTTAGTCCTTAGACCAACACATGAAGAAAATATTAGGGATCACAAGATAATTGTTTTCATATGGTCCCAAAGTTCATGGAAAAAACTTAAAAACCCAGTGGAATTAAGGAGACCCTCATGACATAATGCAGGAAATGCCCCAAGTGCAAACATGCCGTGGTTAAATTTTCACTCCAGATATCCTCTCAGAAATCAGAAACGACTTCCCTCCCCACGAGAAAGTCATCCCCATATTCTAGCCTAATTTTTTATTCATCTCCCAGCCAAGTATGCCTTTCCACACCCTCAACCTGACCTTACCAGACACACCTAAACCCCCTCAAATACATATTCCACCCTGATTCTTCATTCCACCACAGGTCAAAACAAAATTCCTTGTTAAAGAGTGCCCTCTCTCTTGAAACCTCAACCATCATCTTGCTAACCCAATTTTTTCCTTCCCATACATTCCCACTCAAATATGTTCATTTCTCATATGAAGATTCACCTTCTTCCATTTAATAAGATGAAATTTCTTATCTCCCTTACCATCCCAAATGAAGTCCCCTTTGAAGCAGACTACACCTGCATTTTTCTAGAAACTTTTCCAACTATAGGAGCCCAAATAGAAGGATTTCGTGACTCAGCCCCAAAATGAAGACCAATATACACACATGGAAAATATTACCTGGTGATGTCATGTAAAGTCGGCAAAACAGGAAGCCTCCTTTGATACCACATCATCCCATAGAACTTTTTCTCAATCTTAACCTAAGTCCTAAAGAACTTTAAAGTCATGCAGAATGCCCAGAATATTCTTTTAACTGGAACAATGAGATGCCACAAAACATGATAGTACCATCTGCGAAATGTATGTGGGATATTTCCACTCAATTCCTTCTACCTCCAGGTTTAAAATTTGAACCAAACATGCTTCCATTGCCTCCAGCAATAATTAGCTCAAACCTTCCACTACAAATGGAAACAAGATTAACTACCGTGGATCAGCTTGCCTTTGATCCCTAGATCTATGCAAGTACTCCATTTCAACAACCTAGCAATGAACCAAATATATGAGATCCTGTATCCACATCCACCATTTATATCCAAAACCCATTTCACTCAGAGACATGAGGAAAGACCACTTTACATGATCATAAGCCTTTTCCATCTAAATGTTATCTAGAGTCCATACACTCATTTGCAACCAGAATTCCACCTAAAATATGTATTCTATGAACATAGAAACCTTGGGATGGAGAAAGATGCTTCCAACGACCTCCAACTTTCCCTTTCTACCAAAAAAAAACAAAACAAAACAAAAAACAAAAAAAGGACCTCCAACTCCAAGATACTATTTTGCAAGAATTTCAGAATAATCTTATACAAGCCTCCTCATCACATTGACAAAACCTAAGCAATGAAGCCTTTTTGTGCTTCAGATGAGTATTACATATGCTACTTCTAGCTCTTACCAAGCCTAGCTTTCTCAACAACTTTAGAGACTCACATATTGAATCGGGTTTTATTGCACTCCAACATGCTTCACATAAAGAGGCCCCAGAGTCTTATCCTACTTCAATGAGAAACTGTGTCTTGAGCCCACCTACTTCTCTTCAGAAGCCCTTCTAAATCGGTCAGCTAACTTAGAAGAGAAATTCTAGATCTTCCATATTTGGTTTTTTATCATCCCCTTTAGAGTAGAAGTGTTGAGTTAAAGCATAGGAGAAAGGAGTTACCATCTAATTACATATGCATAATCAGACATTGATTCATTTACCTTTAAATGTAGAATGACACTTTATAGTATTACATTAGTATTATATTGTCCCTTCACCCATTTGCCACCTTCTGAAATGTTTGTACAACAACAATAATAATAATAAACTTCAGTCAACCTCATACTTGAAATGAAAACAGTTCACCCCGTAAGCCTGAGTCCTTTGCTCCTAGTAATCTCCTTTAACATCCAAAAACACACCTTGTGGCAAGGGAGCTTTATCTTTCTTCCACTTCAATACTAACATATCGTTCATAATATATTCTTTTCTTTCCTTTCATGATTCCAAAGCCATTCATTGCATTCTATCGATTTATTTTTAACATATGTCAACTTTATACTGAATTTGTAACCAGCACATCTTACTTTACACTTTATTTGACCAAGAAATAAAATAGTTCTGATTCAAGCCACATTTTCAGAATCTGAAACGTGACATAGTGGTACAATGAGTAAGCTCGTGGAAAAGACAGGGAGGCTGACACTTCTGTGAAACAAAACTAATTCCCAAGAATCCAACACTAGAAAATGGCTGTGCTTACATTTAACTTCACTCTAGACTACGGTTTGTTTGACTTGGTATACTAGCTTGGGTTGGGGGAATAATGAGATTCAAATAAGCAACAAATTTAAAGAAACTCCACATACTCATGGTTTTGCTACTACCACCCATACTTTCATCTGAAAGAAGAATGATGTTAAAGCCAGAGGCCCATGAGACACTTCATCTATGTGCAATCATGTTAATTTATATCCACAGATGCTTTCTTTTTCAACAATTACTCAGCATATATATGTTGGAACCGCACCAGTTGAAGGTACAGTTTGCGTCCGAAACAAACAAGAATTAGATCATTTAACACAGGAAGTAGTCCATCTCTCTGATGACTAGGACAGTACGACCAATCGCATCCTACTAGCATAATTTCACAGAGTCTTTCTCCGTGCAAGCATCCTTACCCAAAAATCTTCTATACATATTAAAAATCAATTTCAGGGTTGAGAACCACCATTCCTAACTTTATGCTATTGGAATCTTCGTCTAAACCACTTTCCTAACTTAGAGCTTCCTCTTTCTAGACAAAAGGCAAATTGTCTAAAACACTTTCCTAACCTAGCCCTAAGCTTCCTCTTTCTAGACAAAAGGCAAATCCACATCATGTTAGTCATCGTTTCAGTTCGACTGTATGTTTTGACTCATAATATTCCCTTAGTTTTTAATACAATTTACCTGCTGCCTATCAAATAAATAAATAAATCTTGCTAGCCATCTGTACAGCAGTTCTACATTCCTATATGCTTGCCATTTTCCAATCAACTAATCAACATCATCTCTGCAGGAAAAGACCAGTCCCACTGGTCTCAATTTCCCATACCCCTCACAACTTCATAGGTTCCTCATTATAAAAAAAAAAAAAGTAAAGGCATTTCATCTTAAAAAAAAAAAATTAGAGGCCGACAGGTTATTGGATTTCTTTCCAGTATAATTTTTCCTTCTTTTAGGACGGGCCTCCTGAAACTTCCTTGGCTCATATCAACTACAAGGCATAGTGGACTTCACAAATGTACATAAAAGCCCTCCCCTCTCCTTGGGCATGGGCTTTGCCAGTGTTAAGCCAGTGAAACCTCCTTCTGATGGTCATCAGACAACACTACCACATCAATGTCACCACGTGTAATCTTCTTAATGAATTTTTTTTAATGGTAACTTTTCATTAAAAGCAAGCAGTACAAGAGGACTATACTGACAAGCTTACAAAATAGAAAAGCAAAACCACAAACACAAAACAAGGCAACACGAAAGACAACAGGAAACACAAAGAAACAACGTTGAACTAAGGCACCGCATTATAAAGAGCCACTTCTTTCCAATTTCGCATAATGATCCAAAGAGTAGCCTTTGAAATGCCGATTCATGATTACCCAAGAAGCAACCGAGAACTTAATCTTTTCCAACAAGGATGCAGCTCACAGACCTCCCCTCAAAACTTCTTGAATTTCTTTCCTTCCACAATATCGAAGTAACTGCTAGAAAGGACAATCTCCACAACTCCTTCCCCTTGGGCGATCCTATTGGAGAAGACCATGCTTGATGAAGCTCTAGGATCCACTTTGGGAAAACCCAACTGCACCCAAACCAGTCAACCACCGATCTCCAAATCACTTGAGCAACATTACAATTCAATAGGAGGTCGTCCACCGATTCCTCATCCCCCAAGCACATGGGGAACCACTACTCTAGGCGGAGCCTTAATTTCCCAAATTCTACCAATCAAGCTTTTTGAAACTACCCTTCCAGCTGAGGCTAAGGAGAAAGAGGAGACTGAAAATATTCCGTCCTTGGAAGCCTTCCACCCACACCCTCACATCCTCCCCCCCTTCTGCAATTTAAGCCCCACTTAAGAGATTGATTAGGGAAATAAATTGGTCTTCCTCATGCTCTTTTAGGTTTCTCCTTAAAATTGGGCACCATACCTATCCTAAATTGGCCTTCTAAATGACTTATTAACCTATCCTATTTCTCTTTTGATTATTCACAATACAGTTTGAACTGGCAAGAAGAATAACTTTTTGAACTGAACATGCTATAATCATCAAGTTTTAAAATAATATCATCATTGCCTCCATACTGAAACGCTGTGTATTCACTCTCAGTCAACATTGACACCCCAAACTGTTTCTTCATAAGCCTGTAACTGCCATCTAAGTATCCCACTCTGTGGGATTTGATAAATAGACCTATCTTTTGAACAACTAGCCTCCCCCTAACTACCTCCTTTCCTACTCATTAGACTCCGCCCTGTCACTTGATTCATCATCTTACTCCACTCCTGCTGAGGCATTGTACAGGCATTCTACAGATACTGCTTTTCCTCCAATATCAAACAATGCATAGCTTGTTCTTCCAACTGCAACAACACTACTCAAGCTATTGACCTTTGTAGTTGATGCACCATATACTGAATCAATGTTTATTCCCACAACTGTCAGTAATCCCAAATTTAAACTCTCACAACCCAAACCACATCACCTCCCCAAGAAGAATTAGGGTTTGATTAAAAAAAAAAACTCTTCCTCTGAACTTGGACCTGCCATTTTCTCCCTATATAGAAAAGATGGATCTGGACATTGGACAAATATCAAACTCCAAGCCTCATTACCCAGACCAAGCAACAATTTATGTTTCCAATACTTGCTCTTCCAGAATTTAACAAATGCTGTGCCTCTCATTTTCTTGACAATCCTTTCATTTTTGGAAAGAAGGCATTGATCAACTTTCTCAAACTCAATTTTTAATTCAATTAGCTGTCCATGGAATGTTATCCACACAATCTTGTTGACAAAAGCCCCAGTTCATGGTTTCTCATTAGTCATTACCTTAGCATCCTTTCAATCCTTATTCCTCCTTGGTTGCCTTGAAATTTCCAGCAATCCAGTATTATCCTCATAATTCTCCTTATTGTTCTGTTCATTAAGACAATGGGGACAAATACCACTTTTGATTTTTATTTTCTTTTTCATTGGTACATGATTCAAACCCACAACCTTGTGGTTGTGACGAGTACCAACGAGCAACTTCCAACTGTGCTAGAGGCTCCCGCCCACTTTTGAAATTTATTTTTGAAATTTATTTAACTGGAGATGAAAGAATGCTTATGAGAGAATGTGATTCAGTTAGATACCTCTTCTTCTTTCTTCTCCCAGTCTTGAAACTCGGCTCTGGTACGTTCACGAGCCAACATTGCCTGCAGCAAGGAACAGCACAAAATCATACACATGAATCTAAGATGTTACTTCAAGCCTACCAACAAAACTCCTCATATAGATAGTTTTGGTTCTTTTTTTTTTTTTTTTTTTTTTTTTTTTTTATTTTTTTTTTTTTTTTTCATTTTTTCCTTACATAGATTGGCACTAAGAACAATCACAAAATACTAAAGATTTAAGCTAACCATTTCCTCCTCGCGTTGAGCCTTTTCAATTGCTCGTTCTTCCCTTCTTTTCTTCACTTTCTCAATCTCTGCCTGCATGATGAATGCAAATATATGAAAACATTACACTCTTTATGTTCTTGTGTTTTTTTTTTTTTTAATGGTTATTCATTGGTAAAAAATATAATATATATATATACACATATTAAGATGCAGGGATTTTTTTTTTTTTTTTTGAAATGAGGGTGAAGGGAAATGTGGAATGCCACATATAACAAATAAAAGAAATCATAATGGATCATCTCTATACATTTCAAGATACTAGTTGTGCACACCTAAATACGAAGAAAACATAGATCAATGAAATGGACAAGGCTAACCTAATTCAAGTGATCCAACCCACCAAGGGAAAGATACTGACTTTCTGTGAGGACAATTTCCTCATAAATCTTTCTATAATCAGATACCAAAATGACTTTGAAAGCTTCAATGCACAAACTACAAAGGAATACCCAAATAAGTTGTAGAAAATTTATGTGATCTAGATACAAAGATCATGGCCAAATACTCCCATTTTCCTGCCGTGTTTACGCACCAGGACTACACATTTAAGGAAACTGATCTTTATCCCAAATACCACTTTGAACCATCTAAGGTTCCCTTTCATATTTTCCACCTAATTCCCCGCAGCATTGCAAAAACTACAGTATCAGACGCAAACTAAAGTTGAAACATCTCTCATTTCTGAGTTAGCAATTCAAGAACTATTAAACAATCCTATTTCATTTGCCCTCTTCAAAAGGCGGCCAAACGCTTCAGTACCAATCAAAAAGAAAAGAGGGGGTAACAGGTCCCTTGCCATAATCCGCAAGAACTCCCATAAAAATCTTTAGGAGACCCAGTAACCATCACAGAGAAATAACCAAAAGAGGCACAAACCCTCATCCAATGTGTGTACACCTAAAAATACTCATTACTAGAGTAGAGAGTTTAAATTATCATATTTCATGAAGATCAAGGCCAAAATGCATACCATCCTTTCTTTTTGTTTCTTTTTTTCTGCTTTAACTGAGAACATGTCCAACCCCGCACCTTGCGAAACATCTCTCTCTATCTTTTTCCGCCAGACAAACCTGTAACCCCAACATATGGTAAATTTATATAACCTCAATTCAACATTGTGGTATGACTAAGCATTTGTTGAAGGGACCACCACACCTTTCCTAGAAAGCTAAAAGAAAATGTATGAAAGAGAACTAAATACTGAGAAGAGATGGTTGGTTTTGTGTAAATCACAAGACAAAGATGAATCTACTAGAATTACCAAAAAAAAAAAAAAAAAACTCTCAAAGTCATTAACAGAGTAGAATTTCTGGGTTTCTGCAGAAATTTTGCTTCCCACCAAAAACATAAAAATTACACCAGCATTCTTCAGAGTTTGAATGGGAATGCTAAAAGGAAAAGACAGAGCTAAAGCTTACTTTTCATTCAGATTAGTGTCTCCAAATGGGTTGGAATCGTTGGAGTAGCCTGATACGGTAGGAGTTTTGAGCTTCTTAGCAATTCTCATAGCCTTAGATGAATCAAAACAGAACAAAAAATTCACATTAAATAAGATACAAACCTTTCAAACAGAAGAAACCCAAAATCGAAAGCGAAACCAAAATTGCTACCTTCTTCTGGGCTTTTCTGGCCATGTAATCTTCAATTTCTTCTTGAGTTATTTCTCTGCGCTTCTTCCGCTTGTGGTCATCATCATCGCTGCTGACAGATCTTCTCCTTCTGGACGATTTATCTTCCCGGCTTCTCGTTCTGCTGCGGCTGCCACTTTCAAACTTTTCCATTGCAGAAACCCTAGAATATTTGAGATCTAAGGATGAAACCCTAACTTCGGTTTGCAAGAGCTGTTGTAGTTCGCGTTTCGGATTCCTGATGATTTCCTCTTTCTGTTGTTGGGAGTCGATCACTCTCAGTCTCAGCTCAGGGCATAAAAGCGCTTTTATCTGCTTGTTGCTGGAATATTTACGACCATGATAAAAACTGAGAGAGAGCGGAGGGAAGATTGGGATTTCATCCAACAGACACTTTAAATATATTCAACATGTGGGGTCTCGGACCCACTGGTGGATCTGCAACCATAAAAAGGAAGGAAAGGAGAGGAGGATAAAGTAACCAACAGTTTGGATTTCATCCAATAGTGGGATCCATAAATAAATTTAACATGTGGGACATACTATGGATCTACATCCAAGCATCAAGATTAGGATTTCATGAAAGGGTGGGACTGGGGTCCGCTCTGATCCCCTTAAATTTAGATAAAAATACCGTATCTAATCTCTTCACCCATTTTTATATATATATATATATATATGATTTTTCGGACTATTTGATTTGAAAATCGAGCCTAAATTTGATGCAATTGCACTTATCTTTTCAATTTCACTCTTAATCTCAGTCACGAATTCGGTTTTAACTTATCTTTTCAAATGAGACTAGTGTGAAAGTCTCATGCCAAGCAAGGGCCCAAAATGGAAATAGAATAAAATTTAAGATTTTAAAAAAAAGATATAATCAATAAAAAAATAAATATTATCTATAGTTCTTAAAATATATTTTATTCATTAAAACTTAAAGAAGTTAAAAAAACCAAAGTAAAGATTAGTGAACAATGCTAGAGAGGAAACAAAGGTACATTTATGAACATAGGGCGATTTGATATATTATAAACTTCAACCTCTATAAATGCACTTTTAAATATTTAAATAAAGAATTTACCCCCGTGATTCAAAAAGGACACTCAGCTATGTTACTATGATGCGTAAAACATTAATTATTGATAAAAAAGAATGATTTCTTTGAAAGATTAATGATAAGAAAATAAATTAAAAAAATAAAATCATTATTTAGAAAAAAAATGCCCCGAGCTTAAGCTTAGCACAAAACAAAACTTATTTATTTATAAAACTTAGAAGAAACTAATAAAATATTAATGTATTTTCAAACTATCTAACTATCATTTATTGAAATAAAATTCTTATTCACTTTGTCGATCTTTTCTCCTCCCTTACTTCTCTAAAGTTTTCATGGTGATCTACGACAATCAATGCCCCCATTGTGATCATAGACTAGTTGCAGTAGTCGCTGAAAGCATGCATTGCCTTTAAATGAAATGTGATTTTGACATTAAAAAAATAAAAAAAAAAGTCGTCAAAAAATACCTTTTAATGGCTATACATCCTTAATTGAAAACTACTACTAAAAAAAAAAAAAAACCTAGGCCAAAATTTGAAAAGTTTAAGGCATTATTTGAAAATATCCCCTCCATTTATTCACAATATAGGCCATAAAAAATGTAGTTTGAATTTCTAAAAAGATAGTCCACGAATTAACTGCGTCCCGCCCGCAGAGAGACACGAGCCTCGTTCCTTCTCTTCCCCTTTTCAAATGTATAAAACCCTCCTCCGCACAGACAGACACACACCAAAACCCTCTTGCAGAGAGAAACATGTCTCCTGAAATCGTAGTGAAGAATCGGTGGCTAGGGTTTCTCATCTGGCAATCCATCTCCTCCACCTCCCTCTTCTTCCTCCACAAAACCCTAATCCTCTCTCTCTTCTCCTCCTCCAAAAACCCCTCCTTCCTCCTCTCCATCTTCTTCTTCGTCTCTTTCCATCTCTCCCTCCTCCTCCTCTCCCTCTCCCTCTTCCTCCTCTCCTCCCCTCAGCCCGACCCCGCCGCCTCCGCCCCCGATCTCGCCCGCGGCCTACTCCGCCTCCTCCTTAAATCCGTCGTCGCCCGCAGCTCCGCCGATCTCTCCACCGCTGACTTCCGTCGCCGTGCTGCCAAATCCCTGAGCTTTCTCACCTTCGTGATCCTGTCCGGGATCTCGGGGTTCTTGTCGGTTGTGTCAGTTTGCGATGGAGATGGGCTGCTTGATGCCACGAGGTTTTTCAGATTGGGTTTGAGAGGGATTGTTCTTGGGATCTTGTTTGGAGTGGATTATGTGTGTAGGAAGAGATGGGTTTTGGTTTTTCCGATTATTCAGGTTGGTTGGTGCGCTTTTTTCTTTTTACTTACTTGTTCTGTTTGTTCCTGATTGGGAGTATTTAGAATGGAAATGTAATTTGAATGGATGGATTTGGGCGGCCACCTATGGTGCATTTGCATTTGTGCTACTTGGTATTGAATTTTTAGGAGTTCATGTCCAAAGGGGTTTTATGAAGAAGTATTGTTTCGGTAAGAAATGAAGGGTTTAGTGTGGACCATCAGTTTCCTGGGATGGCAGGTGGGTCTTTTCCTTTAACTCTTCATATTTAGGCTATTTGATAGAAAGGGATTGCTTAGCTTATAAGAATTCAATACTGATTAAGCAAACATGCAACAGATTGCAACAATTTGATGATAGTGGAGACAACTTGTGATGAATTAGTCAATAGTGGTGTATGGAGTAGGAAAATGCAGAAAAGACAGTAGTTCAAATAATTTCTTTGCTGCCCCAAACACAAAGGAACAGATAACTATCCGCCTTGTCAAATGCTCAAACAGCTACTGGCCAGTCATTGTTGATTTCTGAAGGAGCGTGACTTTTTTTTTTCCAGACATTTTAATTTTAATTTTTAAGTATCATATGCAGAAAGTGACTTGTGCATGTCAGTTAATGGAAAATCATTGATTAACCGGAACGATTTTTGTCATATAAATATATGTGTTTGTGTTCGAATGTATGGTGGGTCTAGAGTATATTAGGCTGTTGACAGATTTAGGTGGTCTAGATTCCACTACTAAATGTATTTACTATATAATATAGGTGGATAAGGCGTTGATGCTTCAAAATAAGTTAGTTGTGTGGACTGTGGAATGGCGTTAGATTGTGGATTGTTCTCATTTGAAAAATTGGCTTATTTAATTCAACAAATTTGTGAGTTTGGGCACATGTGGTTGTATCATCTATCACTTATGATAGTGGAGAACTAGTGAGTTTAGATGCGGCCATATCCGCTGTTGTCTACAATTGATGGCAGCTACTATGACCATGAAACGTGACATGATGTCTTTACAGTTCATCTTCAGTAATAACTGATTGAAGCTTGTTTGTTTTTGTTCAACTTCAGTAATAACTGTTTAACTGTTCTAAAAAAAAAAAAAAAAAAAGAAAGCTTCAGTAATAACTGATTAAAGTTTGTTTTCACGAAAAAAAGTTTGTTCTTGTAAAGTAATACACAATTTTTATTTTTATTTTTTTTATGTTATCTGTCTCCATAAATATTCAAATAGCTTAGTGATGCATCCTCTTGCTGAATTATGCTCCCAGTAATATTTAATGGATTTCTAAATGGTGATATTTGCAGCGCCCCCTTTTCTTCAGCTTTAAGATGGGACTTCCTTCATCCCTCAGGCAAGCTTTAAAGCTATCAAGTGCAGCATATCTAATTTCAACAGTTTTGATGTTATTTCTGCCTGATCCATTCCAGCTCAAGAGTACAATACGGCAGTTATTAGTTCAGCAGATTACCATCTACCTTGGAACCTCTGTTGTTTCCTTCTGTTGGGAGCTAAGTCATCATTTGCTTCAGGTTGGCTTTTTCATTATTTGTTATTTTTGAGTCGATTCTCCCATAAGTAGTGGACAAGCTTTTGTTTGTGTCATTGCACAGTATCTGTGCATCTTATAATGTCAGTGCGCTTAAATGGATCTACCATATCCAAAAAGCAAATTGTTTGAATTTGTTCTCCTAATTTGCAAACTTAAGGGTTGTCTGTTTGCACACATTTACATATGTAAATGTTACTCATGCATAACATTTACACTTACACATGTTTGTTTGCACTCATTCATGGATCGCATGCGTAAATGAGGTGTGAAATGGTGTGTAAATGGGGCCATTTTCGGCCCAAAATTTCCCCACTTGAAAAGGCGTGATAAAGTTTCACACCTCCCACCTCAAAAGGCACTAGCACAACTAACTCTTCATTTTTGCCTGTAGTAGGTCAAGGCCCGAGGGATTTATTGAACACCTATATATATTTGCACTCTTTGGGCCCCAAATTTGTATTCCGATTGGTTCAACATTTTTATATAACCAATAACCCCAATATGATTAGTTTCATATCTTAACTCTTTACAGATTTTGAGATTTTCATGTATTCTTTGTGGCACATTACAAATGGATTACTTATTCAATGATCTCATTCAGGTGCCTTTTGTATTGCACTCATTTTCTTCTATTTGTCAAGGAAATCTTTCTTATTATATCGATTAAAAAAAAACTGCGTGGTCCAACTTGGATCTTTCATTCCCCACCTCTCTCATGATCTGTGGGGCTAGGTGAGCCTCAGCAGTTGCTTGGCAGGGGGAGCACTCCTCATATTTCTATATTTATGAATTATGAGAGTTTGATTTGATCATCAAAAGGAAGAATTAAGCAAAGAATTAGGATACATTCCAGGGAAATGATTAGGCTAGAAGGCAGAGACTATATAATGAATTTCACCTTTTTATATAGGGATGTTTCGGTTATGATCTTTTGTCGCCACCTAATTTTGCTGACATTTTGATAGGTGCTGCTGACAAGGAGGTTCATTTTTGCTCCACCACAAGGATCAGCTGCTGCAGAAACAAATCCAAGTGAACCTCTCCTTGCAGCTCTTGAGCAGAGCACTCCAAGATCCATTTTTCAATATCTTGCTTATCTTGATCTGTGTATGGTTTGTGAGAATAATGTTGATACCTGGCGTCGAGCTGCATTCTTTGAAGAGACTGGTGAGACTTACAGGCGAGTTGTTTCTGCGTGCTTGAGGCCTCTGGAGCAGCTTACATCAAGGATTGCTGAAGGTTTAGAAGGCAGTTCTGCAGAAAAGTCAGATTTATTCTCTCAGCAGTTATCTTCACCAATGGTCACTCACGTGGACTTAAGGCTTCATGAAGCATTCAATGATTTCCAGGTACTTACTGCTTTATAAAGTTATTGAGTTGTTATCTAAACACTTTAGGTTAAAAAAGGTTATTTCCTAATGAATGCCCACTGTTCAAATTTTCTTGGCGATTTCATTATTTTTTATATGTTTGTGTTAGTTTAAGGAACTGTGTGAGGTACATGTCTAGATTATATAAGATGTGTAACAAAAGGGGATTTATCTTTGTGAAACATTGGATGAATTCCCCCCTAAAATGGTTTCAATAGCTAAAATTAGTCCTACACATACATGCAAGTAAAATGTCTCAAATGCAAGTAGAAAATGGTTTTTAGTAGGTAAAATTAGCATCAGTGATAAATGTAAATGAATTGTCTCAAATACAAGTAGAATGGATGTGTCTTAATGAGCATAGGAGATTGAAGTTGAGCTGTCAAAAGGAGCATGTATGCAATTCACTCGTGTGGGCCTTGAGCTGTCCCCCTCCTGTGACTGATAGTGCTGTTTATTGTATAGAGGACACCATTGATTTAATTATGACTAAACAGCTATGAGTGAAAATCCTGTCTATCTAACTGCACCATTGATATTAGTACAGTAAAGGTCTCATCTCAGATCAGGGATGCACATGCGCGCGCACACAAAAAAAAAAAACCCTCAAATAATCGTAGTCATCAATTTTAAGGGTTTTGGAGATCTTCAGTTCTGGTTGAACTGTGATTAAGTCAAATCAAGTGGAGATCATTACAACTCATTGGTTATAAGGGTGTTGATGTGATACTTTCAATGCAAATCAAATATGTACTTGCAATCATATGTGGAAAGGTTGAAACTTGAAATCCATATCCTATGTTGCTCAAGTGAACAAGCCCCATTGTATCATTAATAGGCGACATAACATTGAGTTGCTTGGTTTTGCCACGGAGAAATCTGCCAAAATCTTGCAAATTGGTTTAAGTTTTAGTGCAAAAGAAGTTTGAGGACCTCTAGCAGACTCTTAGGTAGCTCTATTGGTGTTTGGGAAGGAAGAAATGGAAGAAAAGAGGTTAAAGAAAAAGGTTCCCAGTTGGAAATATCGACCGATGCTTGGACCGATATTTATCAACATTTTGAAAATATTTGTCGATGTTGATCGATATTTTGGTCCAGGCCATAATGGGACTGATATTTTCAAAATATGGTATTGGTGTGGACCAATCCCAGTTCATATCGGTTGATATGCACTGGTACAACCGATATTTTGAACCCTGTCTAGCCCAACTTTAGATCATAGGATCATGTCCGGTTCAAGCCCAACACGAGCTGTGAGTGCTTAACCCAAGCCGACGCAAATATGTCAAGCCCAAGCCTTGAGCTGGCTGGCCAGTTCAGAAACTGTCACTTATTTCTTCTCCCAGCCATCTTCATTAACACTTTGTTTCCATTCCCAAAATCAAAGAAAGAACATCAACATACATCAAAATTCCAATCTCTCTCAGTTAAACTCAAATTACCAGAAGAAAATCAACCACAAAAATAGACAAGAAAAATCTTACCTACTCTCCCTCAAATGGAAGGGGTTGGGACTTGGGGAGCAAGAAGAAACCAAAAATTTGGCGGCATTCGAGAAAGAGAACCAAGATTTTGGGTGGGACTTGGGAAGGAAGAGAAAAGGAAGCAGGAACTAGACACACTAACCCATTGTAATGAAGCAAAATACAAAAATGCCCTCTGCACATCTCTTACTTGGACTGGGCTTTGGCATTCTGTCCCTTAATCCAAGCCTGGCCCTTGTATGAAATTTCGCCCAAGTTTTAGATTCAAGTCAGACTCAAGTGTGAAAAATTAAGTCCCAATTCCGGATCAAAGCATGCTGGTCCTGGGTTGTGCCTGGGCTGACCTGGTCCATGAGCACCCTTGGTGATAAGGAAGACCATGCCGACTCAAAATAAGGTGTTTTTATGAGTTACAACCATGAGTTCCTTAGTTGACTGTTTGGATGTGTTTGTGTAGAACTGTAGATATGGGTCTTGCAATTAAGCTTGCAACAGAACTTACCCTTTTTTTCCCAATTATTGTACCACGTTGAATACGCTTGAGCATATTCGTTTCTTTTTTCAGTTCCTCTTCCCTATTCTTCATATGGAGAACCCATCCTTGGCCACGTTTCTTTGAGTGGATATAATGCAGATTTTCTCAAAATATATCCCATATTGAACGATTTAAAGTTGTGAACAAGTTAGTTTAAAAAATATTGATAGTGGATATTGGGAGACTTTTGAAATACCTTGACGTACAGTGGCATATCTTTGGCTGGGAGCAGCAAATTTGATAATGCTGCAAGATCCAACAATACATTTATTAGTTGAAGTGCATTTGTTTGCTAGCTCGTTTGTATGTATTCAGGCTGTCACTGCATTTGTCCTCCCTACTCTGATGTTTTTTCTTCTATGCTTTTTTGTGTCCATGTTCCTTGAATATCTAAAGCTCAATTTAGAAACTAATCCATGGAATATGATGCAGCTGTGTGCATGGTCTGCCAGGACAGTTGCTTCACTGACGGCACGCTCCCGTGGCGAGGATAGGTTTGGAGTTGCTCAGCTCACTGGCTGCAATGCTGCTGTGGTCTCAACTTTGCTGTCTTGCCTGCTTGCTGTCGAGGCATGCCTAGGGAAGAAGACCAGTCCGCAATCACCACATTTGTTGAGCCCCACGAATATTCGGTGGGCAACAGTTAACACTGGAAGAAGAGAGTTTGTGGGTAAAAAGAGAGATAACACCTTGCATGGGAAAGCTTATGTGATGGCTGATGTTCTTAGGACATCCATTTATGAGATTGTTTCTCCTTTTCACGAGGAGATGCAGAAGTGTGCAAAAGCAGCCATTCTCGATAAGGATTGGATCATCAAAAGCAAGGCTCTATATAGCACCAGGGAAATTCTTGTGCACAAGCTGAGCCTTTTTCTCGACTTCCGAGCCAACTGAGGCGTGTTCTTCAATCGTAATTACGGAGGGGAATGCTTTTATGAATGGTGTGGTTAGGAATCTGATTGGCAGATGTATGAGTGAAGTAAAGATAGGGAAGTAATGCTTCTTTCTTTTTTGTCTTTTTCACACATTGCAGTGCTTAAAAGACCACTTGCTATTCTAGATGTCTTATGATCACGTTGTAACAATTTTGTCGGACATTAATGCATAAACGTCCCCTGATGGCAGATCCATGTAAAGGAGCTTAATTAAATACAAGAAATGGGTTGCAAGATTCAAGGGCTATATATCTAATCTAAAAAGTAATGGTTTCTTAAAAGCGACAGATCTTTGGGTACTCTACCATCTACGATGGATTCTATTGAATTATTAGTTTGGATAACTAAACCATGTACCCTACATGTGTGCACTTCTAGCCAGAAGGCCTATGTTGATGAGATTGGAACCAATCTCGGAAGTCGGGCTCACCTATTGAAAAGCTGAGTGGTTCAAAATGGACGGTCTTGGCTCTTCCCTTTAGCATGATACTAATCACCATGAATGATTTGATCAATTTTATTGGTAACCAAGTTGTATCAGAGTAATATTTGGGAATATTCCACTGAAGTATTCCCACTGAAGGGTAGGGCAGGTTTGGTTAGTTGGGCCCATTGTTGAGGATCCGGATTCCATTTCTTTGGTTTATGAATGCATGCAAATTGGAAAAAAAAAAAAAGAAGCTTAGTTGGCCTAGGACCACGGCTTGTACCTGGATGTTGTGGGTTCGAAACTGTACTACCACATTGGGGTCACAGGAGAATTTTATCCGACTTTTTTTTTTTGGGCCTGACGGGCCTGTTTGAGGGCTTTATAAGTGGAGTTGAGTGGAGTAAATGTTATTTCGAGAAAATAATAAAATATAAGTGAGTTATGATGATATTTTATTTTTAGTTATTTGTGATGAAATTTTTTTGACTTTTTTTTTATTAGAAAGTGGAGTTTTTTTGTCTTTTTGTAGAGAAAAGATATTACTTTTTGACTTTTTTTAGAAAAATAAGGTTAGAAATTTGAATTAAAGTGTTTTGGTGGGGATTTTTTTAATAGAAATTGGGACTTTACCTTACTTGACTCTACAAGTAAAACCTCAAAACGGGCCGTCATTCTAGCAAATGGGTTGAGACACCCTGCGTTCTCAAAAAATCAAAAATAAAAAAAGTTTCGATGATGTTTAATTAGAGTAGAAGACCAAAAAACTAACGGTACAAATGTGGCTGACGAGCCTTGTAGGCTGTGCCACTACTCATGTGACAACATACCAGCCCAGGGTTATCGACAAACGACTAGGGATAAATTGCTTACACCACTGGGTGAAGGTTGTTTTTCTTTCATTTTTTTCCCCCCATTGAATTGAGGTTCATTCATTTTGGCAGGGCAAATGAAAGAAGGGACCTGCTGAAATCAGGGTCACAAATGCCGTCTACTCTTTTATT
The DNA here is from genome assembly GCA_003546025.1 of Camphora micrantha. Taxonomy (NCBI): domain Eukaryota; kingdom Viridiplantae; phylum Streptophyta; class Magnoliopsida; order Laurales; family Lauraceae; genus Camphora; species Camphora micrantha. The sequence continues at coordinate 10,510,916 of QPKB01000008.1, forward strand.
AAATAAAGCAAATTAAGATGGATGTATCTCTTGCTAAATAAGACTATAAATATGTGAGATGTTATTGGAAATTGCATCTGTTCGTAGGGCTCTTTTGCATGCATGCTACTCACGATGTGTATAGGGGGATGATGAAGGGATTGGGTTTGGGTTAGAGATTGACTAAATATCATTAGGTCTCCTTACAAATAAGGTTCATAAAAAAAAAAAAAAGGCTATTGATTTAACATCCTTATGTTTAATGGTTTTTTTTTATGCTAGTTCCTTTTGGGATTTTGGGTTAGAGATCTACTAAATATCAATAGGTCTCTTTACAAATAAGGTTCATATAAGAAACTCAGCCCCATCAGATTATCCTATCTATTGATTTCACAACCTTATGTTTAATGGTCTTTTGATGCTAGTTCCTTTTGGTACTCAATCCAATGGTGAGTGAAGGAAGGTTCAATGAACATAAAATCTGCAATGATCAAAGATGGGCACAAATGAGCTCCATTCACAGAAGCCTTTACATGCAGTCCATGTGTAGGAGGTATGTTACCTGTTTGACCAGTGGAAATTCCCCTTTAAATGCTTCTATAATATGAATACCGTTACTGCTAATCCTAGTCATTAAGATATGAAAGTCTAGCTAATAAACAGGAAAAAAAAAAAATCCCTAGAAAGTCACCAGGTCCCTCAATATATTTTTGCTTAAGGCATTTCACATGGATCAAGGTTAAACTTGGGCAGACAGAATTCTTGGAGATGAACAGGCATTGAGCAACGAACTGTAGTGAGCAGGCTAACCACTTGATTTGAACTAAAGCCCAAATTACAAAATTTGAATCACCACATCACATTGCTCATGTAGTGCAGACCAAGATAAGGCTCAAGGAGACAACTGGGCGAGACTATTAACTTGTTGGAGCTGAGTTCTTCCAAAAAAACCGAGGAGAGTTGATGCAGCACGGACCAAGATAAGGCCCAAGAAGACAATTGGGCAAAACCATTGAACCAATGGGCCAGGTTGACCTATGGGTCAATGGTTTGGACCAGTTATCTTCTTGGCCCTTGTCTTGATCCGTATTGCATCAATTGTCAATCTCCCTCTCAGATCCAACACCCGTAAAACAGCCTTTGAATTGGTTTCTTCGGTTTCTGACCTTCAGCTGATGTATATAACCTGTCAGAACCTCGTCCCCACCTCCAAAGTCTGTTCGATGCGTATTTGAGCAAAAAAATGGACAGTTGCTGATAGATAGACCAGATTCCTCTATCTACCGAGTTAGCCATTCACATGGCTCATTCCCTTTTCACTTTTATTTGGAGATGTAACTTTTTTTTTTTTTTAACTTAAAATAACATTCTGCCAATTGGAAGTTCAAAAAAAAAAAAAAAGAGTATCATTGATTTTTTTTTTAAATCAATAATATGACAACTTAATTAACAAATCATAGTTCTCACATGTTGGAAAAAACCTTCCTAATCATTCTTAGAAACAGGATGACATGTACGAGATTGGAACTATGCTCAGCAGCTTCAAACATTGAAAACCAACGCCTCTTGAATCGGACTTTTTGAGTATGTTTTGCGCACAGCATAACGCAAAGGAATGATAAGAAGCTATAAAAGCAAGGAAGCATGTGAAAATGGTTAACTGATGAAGATATTTCTCTCACTTCTCCATTGCTTTGTTCAGCATTAGCTTCAAAAGTTAAAGAGCAGCATGGAGTAATCATATTACCACATGCTATAAACTTAATTTTAGAACACCAGCCATCCTCTGTGCATAGAGCCATCATCTAATAGTCAAAATGATGCAATGAACCTCTTGATTTTTGCCTGTGCTCGCTCCTTTTCCTCTGGCCCATCCAAATCTCCAATGTTATCATGATATTCCTGCAATAAGATCCTCTGATGTTACATTTCCTTGTTCTTGTGGTGACCAATGTCTACTTCTATTTAGAAGGAATAGAAGACCAACTGCACACACTAGAAAACTTTTGGCAGAAAATTAAAAACCTCAGATCCTCACAATAAATATGCTCATAAGAAACATAACTACATTAACTTGGAATGCCGAAGAAAAGATCTCCACTCACACAAGTTGTTTCAATGTGTGTGTGTGTGTGTATATATATATATATAGATATGCTCCAAACTGATCTGATTTGTAAGAAGCAATTCCAATAGGCAGATCACTGATTTTTCTATTAGTTCTGAAACTTTTCATTAGAACATTAACATGGGCCTACGTCCAGAAAGATATTAGAATTTCTGGAAACGATGTCTTCAGGTAGTAGTCACAAGCATAAAGAACTCAGTGGTAAGGGGACTCTAGAGCTTTGTAATCCATGGGGATGGATCTCACTCGGGAAGAATGAAAAGGGAAGTTACGCATTGGAGTCAATGGAGAGACGACACACCTCGATCTCATTTCATCACCGGACAGCCACAACAGTCTCCAACCTATTGCCAGTGGGAAGCAGTTGTAACATGGGGGGAAAAAAATCTTCAACGGGGCTGTTATGGGAGGTCCAACTGGCAGAAAGAACAGGATTGATTGCTAGATTCCCCCCCCCCCCCCCTTTCCCCCCCAGAAGAGGCCGCTCGCAGGTGGTCACATGAGGAAATTCAAGCCAGTTTGGCCAGGAAACTGGTTGATCAAGGGAAAGTGGTCCGTGTTAAAATGCAATATAATTATAGAGGCTAGGAATGCATAGTGGCTTTTGCGAAGGATGGAGAGAAACAGAATAAGCAAGACATGCACTGTGTAAAAAATAAGGGCAAGACGGAACTTCAGAATTTAGCTTGCACCATTAACTACGCGAAGGGGAGTTGGTAGTAGAACATAAGGGCAGCTGCTAAAATCGGATTGGGAGGGCAAAGGTTGTTCCATTGCGACCTGCGCATAATGGGTTTGAAATGCGGAAACAACCTCTCCGCTTGAGGGGGTAAGGCTGCGTACATTTGATCCTCCCCACACCTTGCAGTGGCGGGAGCCTCATGCACTGGGCTGCCCTTTTTTAGGGCAAAGGTGTTAAGTGGGTATGCTTAGATGCTTCAAGCTCAGGGGAAGAATCCTTCTCTTATGGGATTCCAGTACTACCAAGGTTTTGGTGGAACTCTTGGGTGGGGGCCTTTTCAGTGCCCGTTGTTATTGTGAACCAAGAGAAGAATAAGACCTAGATAATGACAGCTGCCTATGGTCCAAATGACACAGGTGAACATTTTCCCCAGATTAACTCCAATTGCACGGTGGATCTGCATCTAACTGGGCTCATGTCACCTGATCAAATCATCAAACTCCCCCATCCATGTCAAGGCTAGACAGGTTTTTGTAGTCCAATGATAGGGTTAACTTCCTGGTTCATCAGTTTGAATTGATGTGGTTGGAACTAGATGGCTGGACTTCATGAGACATCTCTCCACAAAGCGGCCAGGTGCTCAAGAATCAAGATGCTGCCTGACAGATAAATTAAAGCAGATGAAAGGTAGGACCATGCATTGGGTAAATCAAAATGGTGGAAACAAAGAGGAGAAAAATGCTAGTGAAAATGCAGTAGTTGTCCAAAAGGCAGCAACTGAAAGATATGCTCAGTGATAAGTCGAAAAAAATATCAGGTGGAGACAACAGTCGAGCATCGATTGGTTAGAGAGGGGATTGCAATACAAGATGCTTCCATAACATGGCATCGACAAGGATATAAATTAACAGAATTACTGTGGTAGAGGAGGTCGCATGGCAAGTAAGAAATAATAGGTTTCATTGTTAGCATTACAAGGATATCCACACAAAAAGAAATGCGGGAGAATCTGAAGCTGGACAATGTGGTATTCAACAAACATAGACAAGGAATAACTGAATGGCTTGAGCGGGATTTCGGGTAGGAAAAGGATGAAGAAAGCACTCTCTGGTCTAGAGAGCAACAGAGCATTCAGGAAGCATTCGCTATGGTGGTCTTCCAGCCATTTCTGGAGAGGCAATGGGAGACATGATGGCATTTATTAAGGAATTGAGAAAAGGATCGACTTTCAAAACAACAGGAGCAATTTTTATAGCTGTGATACTGAAGGTGGGGCCAGGGGTATTCGATTACCAGGTGATGAATCTGGGGCTGTTTGGGAAACTTAGTAATAGAGTGGAGTGAAGTAAAGATTATTTTGAAGAAAGAATAAAATATAAGTAGGTAATGATGGTATTTTGTTTTTAGTTATTTGGTATGAAATCTTTTTTTACTTTTTACATAGTAAAGAGGAGTTTTCTTGTCTTTAAGTGGGGAAAGGAAGTTTCTTTTTTACTTTTTTTTTTATGGCGGGAATTTTGAATTAAAGTGTTTTTTATGTGACTTTTTTTTAGAATTGAGGGCTTTATTTCACTTGACTCTATTAGTAGAGTTGCTAAACTAGGGCCTGTTTGGATAGGCAAAAAATAGAGTATAGTGAAGTTAAATGGGCCCTACTGTCTAAAATTTCAACTCTACCGCGTTTGGATGAGTCTGGCCCGATAAATGAAGTAATGTTGTGAACCACATGCACTCCATTTCACTTCAACTCTAAATACTTCCATTTCCTTGAGTAAAAGTGGATTCTACTCCAAACATTAACTTCAAGATAAGCATCCAAATGGAGTGAAGTGAAGTGCTCTACTTTAATTTTAACCTACTTCTCTTCACTCTACTCCACATGCGAAATCCACTTTATTTTACTCCACTCCTCATTTATTCAAACAGGCCCTAGTTATCGGAAGCATTTACAAGAATCTAGCAAATATCCTTGCATCTAAGCTACAAAAGACTTTTCCAATGGTTCTACAAAAGACTCTTCCAATGGTTCTATGATTTGCCTAACGAGCCTTCTTCCACGAGACAAACTCTTGATAGGGTATTCATTGCCAATGAGTGTCATGGTTCTAGACAAAGTCAACAAGATTGAGCTAGTAAAAGAGTAGATTGAGATTTTCCCCTGCATGCTTCAGAAGATGCGTTCGGGTGAAAGAAGTGGAATAAACATCTTTCCCGATCTTCATCAATGGGGCCCTACACGGCTTTATTTCCAAATGGAGGATTTTGAGGCAAGGAAACCCAATGTCCCCATTCCTCTGTCCTAGAGGGTGAGGTTCATAGCCAGATGATAGAAGCAGCAACAGGACCTAGTCTCATTCAGGGGTTCCAGTCATCATATATGACCACTAAGGTGACAAACCTGCAGTTTGTTCATGATACCCTCATCTTCTGTGCGCCAAGAGGGAACAAGTAAGAATGTAAAGGCAATCCTGGGGTGCGTAGGATCAGTGTCAGGCTTGAAGGTCAACGTAAGCTAAAAGTGAATTGTTGAGAGTTAAGGCGAGAAGATAGACATGTGAAGTAGCTTTTAGGGGTGATAGAATGGACAATGGGGGTTTGCCAACATCACCCTATCGTGGTGTAACCCTATGCGTGGGCTTGATCAAGAGTTCGAGGAACCCAGCCATTGAGAGGATGGAGAAGAAACTATCCAGCTGGAAATTGAAGCACCTGTCATTTTGGGAGAAAAGTAACCCTCATTAAGGCAGATTATCCAGTCTCCTAGTTCACTTCATGTCCTCTTTAAATGCCCAATGTCAGTGACAAAGTGTCTTAAGAGACTACAATGAGAATTCCTTTACAGAAGTTGTTAATTGGGATGCGATCTATGAATCTAAATCTAAATGCTGTTCAGGTATCAGCAGGCCACTTAAGCAGATGAACCAAGAACTTTTCAGTAAATCGCTGTGGAGTCACTGGAGAGTGGACTCCAGTACATGGATTGGATGGTTTTGTGGAAAGAGGTTCTCATCTCAATGTACAGCGTGCAAGGCATGGATGGGATGTTCAGGAGGTGGCCAGCCATCAGCCCAAGGTTTGGCAACAGTTGTTTCAGTCAAGAGACTCCTTACTGGAGAATATTAAATATCGGGCGGACAATGACGCGTGTATTCTGTTTTGGTTGGATATCTGGTTTGGAAAGAGACCTTTGGGGAGCTGCTACAGCTTGTGCCACAGCACATTAACCAGAGGGCGAAAGAAGGGAACTGCATGAGCAAGTTGGGGTCAACTGGTGTAATGACCCATCTTTAGGATGATCTTGACCAAGTAGGAAAGGAACAGTCACAGGCCATGCTTATGCAGGTATGCTTCTCAACTCCCTCAGTGCCAATGGACAGAGTACATAGAAGATTGTGGACTGGGATGGAAATGGTCACTTCACAGTGGGTTCTTTCTTTTTATCATATGGGAAAAAGAGGAGAGGAGGAGGAGGGGTAGAAAAAAGAAGAGAAGGAGGGGGAGGTGGGGTCCCTCCCCCCAGCCACCTTATGGAGATTTGGGCCCCACCAAGAGTGATTACTTCTGGAAAGATAGCTCTTCTAGGGGAGATTCTAAATATATGAATAACTTGCTGGCACAGAACAATACAGTGGATTCATGCCCAATTGTTTAGTAGAAGCAGACTCAGTGCATCAACTACTCATATAGCTTATTACATACTAACAATGTTAAGAAGAAGAGGAGAAGCTACTTTGGTTCTCCTTTGCCAAATTAATATGATGTTCAGTGCTGCCCTGTTTGGTTGTAGGGGGTCCTCCCCAGCTAGACTGGCCAGCCTTTTGAGGAGCGGGGGTGGGGGTGGGTGGGGGCTGGGGTTGGGGGGCACAAGTGAGCAAGGGGTAAGATTCTCTGCCGATCATCTGTTTCATGGTGGAAGGAGAGGACTTTTCGGTGCTTCGGTAATAAATCAGAAGTGGCAGCCAAGGTAAACTCCTAGGTGCAACCTGAACCTCGTCCTAGATGCGTTTGAAGGTATTCACGTTTCCACAAATGAACTATGTTGACACAAATTCTTAATTGAATACACTTTCTTAAAACATTGATACACAACACACATGAATGCATATACAATATAAAGAATCACAAGACAATCAACATTTGGTATGATTTGGGTGTCTCTAAACTACAGTTGGCCATAGCTTCATTTTTGTATTCCCTTCCCTAGGTAGAAGTTTGAAAGATCCATCCAATATTCTAACCCATCACTTGAATTTCTTTGAAGACAAAAAAACATTGCCAAGGTGGTTTAACATTGCCTCTCAACCCAACATATTGGCAGGAGGCAACCCTACATATGGCATTCTTCGAAGCTCCGTTCACCCTAAGGGCCCACAAAGCCCATGTCTCAAAACATAAGGCAGATTATTGATTCTGTCGTCATTTTTCCTCCCTCAATTTAAGGTTTTATCAGTTTCAGCTTAATTAAGAAACAAGAGTTATTGACATGTTGCAATGCAATTACAGTGTAGACTGTAGAGCTTCCCCGCAATCCTAATAGCTTGCAAAAACCTAGATACCTAGTAGCAAATTCTCAACTTCCATAGATGACGTAAGTTTCAGCGATACAGAGAAATTAGAGTAGCAGAAATGAACCAAAAAACAGTCAAACTGATCTTTAAGAGAACAGAAAGCAAGGTTAGGCTTCCTAAAAATAAGCATTGTGAGGAATCAACACCATGCGTAACTTGACAAATCTATAAACAAAGCAGAGCGATCACTCCCCCACCCGCCCACCCCGCCCCCACCCACCCAAAAAAAAAAAAAAAGACTCACAGAGTAAATGTAAAGGACAGCGACATCACAATATTAATGAAGAATTCCTATTTCTTGCAAAGTAAGATGTGGCTTAAAATCATATATTAAAGAATAAAACACTCATTTCATTGCAATATCAAGCTAACCAGAAAAATGAATTTCATTCGTAACAAACAGTTTCAAATACCTGTAGTATTTCCTTAATGTTCTCCCTTGTCAATTTCTGTTGTCTGAGTAGTAGTTCGATTCTCTCCCTCATTCGACGGTAACTGCATAGAGTGAATGCTCATGGTTATTGATCAGTACTGTAAAGCCTCAACCAAAGAAGATACACAGAAATCAACAGCCAAAATGGAAAGAATAAAAAGCAAAAATAAAACTTACTCAAAGGACCAAAGATGGCCAAGAATAACTGCAATCAGCTGCAACACATGGCAAAAAGTTTGGTTAGTGGTTACACTGAAATTAATTCACATTTGAAAACAATTAATCTCAAAACTTGCACAACACTGCAGCAGAAGACCTCATACTTGGAGAGTGTAGAGTCCAGATTCTAGTTTCCGATTATACCGCTCCTCATCATCCATCTGCAACATGTAAATATTAACAAAGTGGCTAATCACCAAAGTTTGACAGTCCAAATAGATAAATAACTAGCCTGCTCAGACATGAAATTTTGTAAACAAGGATAATAACCTCTAAGTCATCAAGTTCTAGTTGATCTAGTCGTTCAGTCTCTGCTTTGACTCTATCAGAATATCTGCACATCATTTAAGTTTAATGGATGTCAACTGCAGTAAAACTAGACGCATTTATGAAATAGTAAAGAATGATTAAAAATTAGATTAGATTCCAACTCCTACCTCATATAAAGTTCCATGAGCCTGTCTATCTTTTCATATTCGTTTTCCACAAATTTACTTAGCAATCTCTCCCTTCTGGAACCTCTTAGAATGCCACCTTAACAACAAATGTCATATGTGATCACAAGTTTATCGTACCATTTCATAAATAACAAAAGCACATTGGCAGAAATTGATAAAATACACAGAAGAATATTTGACAATTAACAGATCTTACTATGCATCACACTCATGTGAGTAAAACCAAAGTTGCTGTTTCCGATTTACATGCTGACCATTCAATCATAATAAAGCCTAAATTTGATTTTTTTTTCCCTTGCTAACCAACAAACGACAAACTGATTGTACACATACTTGACTTACATTTTTTTTACAGAGAAGTGCATGAGAAATGCATTAAAACACAAAAGGAACACTTTGGAGCAAACCACCCCCCACCCCCACCCAAAAAAAAAAAAAAAAAAGAGAGAGAGAGGGAAAGAACAGAAAAGAAAGGGATATGCTGAAAACAGTAATGCATAAATATAAGTTGGAAGTCACGCATCTCCACTAATAACAAAAAACAAGGTGGCCCAATTCATACTTCTACAATAGTAGATTCAATATATTGACATGAAATTATGATTTTTTTTAAAGTTTGGGATTCACTTGCCTCCTTACCAAATAATGATGCGATAAGAGAAATTATACGCTCTTCTAACTCCTCTTGGAACCTTTCTTTCTTATTCTTCTTGCTCACAGGAATCTGCAGATGCAAATTTGCATGTTTAAGAAAGACACTGATTAAGAAAAGTACCCAAGGAATACAATGCAAAAGAAAATATAAAATAATATTTATAAATTATAAACAATGTTTAAATGAGTAACAGAAGAATATGTGAAGAATCCAAACGGGGCAATGTTTGAACCAGGTATGTTGCTCATTTCAAAGAACCTGTGCAACATAGGCCGAAGGGTGTAAAAAATTAAGCGAATTTGCCTTGTGTGCAAGGGCAGGATTTGAACATGATGGTTTCTTTAACAAATGACGAATGTAGGCTTAACATAGCAATCAAAGCATTCTTAGAATCCACTAACAACATTGATAGATCTGCCATTGCTTGAAGGAAATTCACTTGAATTAGTGGGCAGATCAGACCGATTTTGTTCTCCAAGGAATGGAAATTAGAACAAATGAGTGTGTGTCAGTCAGATTAAGATCACGAGAAAATTCTCAAATCATTAATTGCTGTATTAGACACAACGAAGAATATGATATGTAAAGAAAATGCTTCCACCGGAAACTTCATTTCTATGAGTAAAACTTGTTTATAAACATATCTGGGGTATGTCCTTGCCTTCTTGGGCATCACATCTACAATTTCAATCTGTCAACCTCTCACAGCCTACACTCTAATTGACAACTGGCAAAAACCTACCAACAATAATGTGGATAATCAAACTCCTGAATTTCCCAAGGATATCATCAAACTGTTCAACTATAGACAAAAGCAGGACGTAATGTAGAATTAAAACAACTAAATAAAAAAAATTAACAATGAGTTGATGATGGGAACTTGCCTTAATCATAGATCCAAGGGGTCCTATTTGTACCAGTTGCTCAAACTACTGTGAACATTGAGTTACCTTTGATTAAAAAGGGGCACAACCTATGATACTGGGATACATCAAAATAGACAATGAGTCATGGGTCTGATTTGAAACCTATCCATTGGATACTTCATTTTTATGAGTAAAATCTGTTTATAACCGTATCTCTGGCAGGCCCTTGGGCATCATATCTACAATTCCAATCTATAATCCTCTCACACCATACAACTAATTGACAAACCCGCAAAAACCTACTCATAAAATTGATGCCCCAACAACCATCCCCATTCGTGTAGATAATCAAACTCCTGGATTTCCCAAGGATGTCAAACTGTTCAATTGTAAACAAAAGTATGCACAGACAACAATAACAGCAAGATGTAATGAAGAATTAAAACAATTAACTTAAAACTATAATCAAAAGTGAGTTGATGATGGGAACTTGCCTTACCCATAAAAGCAGCAAATGCAGTCTTCAACCCCAACACATCCACAAACCGCTCGCAAGCCGAAGGATACTTGGTCATAGCAAAATCCAGCGCCCTTATCGCTGACGCATAAGCCAATTTCTTCTGCTTCATAATAATAATCATCAATTCAACTCCTTCCGCCTTCACAAACTTCTCCTTATTCTCCACAGGCATCAACAGACAGCACAAACAATCAAACAGATTCTCCACCATCTCCTCCTCATCTGAGCTCTTCGGGTCCCTCGACTTATACATTGCCACCGCCTGGAGGACTATATCCACACCATTCATCTGCCCCAACCTCTTCTGATTCGCGGCGCTATTCTGCAGCAAAATCGCCAATATCTCCGACGCATACTGCTTGTTCCCATCGAATTCCCTCACCTTAATCTTGCTGAGGAGCCACCGCAGAAGCTTGGTTCGCTCGCAGACGAGCTCGGCGACGGCGGGCTTGACCTCAATCATGTTCTCAATGGTGGCAAGGGTGTTGTAGATGGCGGCGGACTCGTCCGAGTCGGTCTCTGAGAGGCGGCCGAGGTTCTGGACGAGCAATTCGAGCGCGTTGTTCTCGACAAGGGCGTCGACGAGGACGCGTGCGGGCTCGTCGTTGTCCTCCAGGATGTCCTCGTCGGTGAGGTCCTGGAGGAGTGCAACGACGTCGACGGCGATGTCGGAGTTGTCGTGGGAGAGGAGGCCGAGGAGGGAGGGAACTGCGTTGAGAGCGACGAGATCAGGGTAGAGGTCGGGGCCGCCGGCGAGGACCCGGAGCTTCTGGAGGTCGTCGTGGAGCTCGATTTCGGACTCGGCGAACTTGTCGGGGTTGTCGGGGTACTTCATGCGGGCTTCGAGGTTGTCGCGGAGGCGGCGCTCGAAGGAGAGGACGAGCTTTTTTAGGGTTCGGAGGTCGAGGACCTCGACGGCGCTCTGGGATTTCTCGGCGGCTTCGAGGAGGGAGAGATCGAAGCCGTTGGATGAAGGAGGGGAGGGTGGAGGGGAGAGAGATGGGTCGTCCGATCGCTTTCTCTTTGGGGCATGGTTGGAATGAAGTTGCTGCATTTTTGTTTCTCTGCTGATGTTTTTGGCAAGGCAAAACCCTAGTTTTAAGGATTGGGGGGGCTTGGTAGGGGGGCTTGAGATTGAAGGGTTGTGGGTTTTGTTGGAGATGGGATTTATGGAGTTTGGGAGGTCTTGGAAAGGGGTTTTGGTGGTTTTGAGTTAGTGTGGGGGGGAGTAGAAAGGAGAAGAAATGGCAGGTGCTCTGTTTTATTTCTCCGCGAGCGAGTACTTCTGTTTATCACAGATTGGATTATATTGGAGTTTGTGGGCTGGGTCGACCATTTGAGCATATACAGGATTAGATCCATTTGGGAAACAATATTTGAGGAGACCCTCAATTAAGATCCGAACTGTTAATCATGTTAATAAGGTCATTAGGATTAAGAGGCCGAATATAAGCCGTTGATTCATTACGGATTTTCTGATATTTGTAAAAAAAAAAAAAAAAAAAGATTATGAATAGATAAATGGTCTATTGTGGATTTCTGTGCAGCTCATTTGCACATTTCCAACGGTTACGACTCTTTAGAAGGCTAATTAGGGCTAGAGGTTCAAATTTGATAGCTTGATTCATCATGGATCATGAGATAACTAGCGAAAGCCCCCTATGCTGAGCACGGATAATGTAATTAGTGGTAGTTATAATGTAAAAGTCTGAAATAAAAAATTGATAGAAATAGTTTAGAGTGTAACCATAATAAAAAAAAATCAATGAGTTACTTATTAGAAAGGATGGAAAAGATGAAATGGCTTATAGCGTTTAAAGGTGGGAAATGCATATAGAAAGTAGAGGAAAGAGTTTATGTAACATTGGATTAATAAAAAGAATGTTATTAATAGGGATTAATATTAGTAGGAGGATTAATGAATGATATTAGTAGGAGGTCAACATGAGAAGAGTCAAAATCAAATTTGAAATTGACAGTTAAATTGAAAATCGAATCCACTTCGCATCATATATAATAATTGAGGGAAACTCCAAACCATTAATGATCTAGCATAGTGTAAAGAAGGGGATTACAACGCAGTCCTTTTTCTTCTTCTTATTTTTTGGTTAATGTGGCCTCCACAAGAATGATCAGAATCTTTGAAAATCTCCAAGAGGCAAAGAACAACTAGGGAGTCAAATATCAACTGTAGTCTATCATGCATTTTTAGATATTTGCGAAAGCCTCTAGCTACTAAAAACTAAAATTTTTATTTCTAAGGGGCCCAATGCAAAATCAGAATCGTTGATCATACTTGGAAGGCCAAAAACGGCAGGCCCATTAAATTTCAGTGGCTTAATTCATCATGGACTGAGAGAAATTTGTAAAAATCATAGTAACCGCTCGATGCAATGACTTATCTTCTCAGAAATCCTTGGTATTTACGAAAGGTGGATTGCAGTGATTGTCTCCCTTCGGAAATCCTCTAGGTAGAGGATTCAAATCCCAATGAGGATGGTTGCCAAACATACCCTACGGGTTTTTAGCCCCTCATCCGGACCAACCTTAGTTCCGCCAGAGGCATCATTCTTAGAATGTTTCGTTCTAACGATGCTCGCTTTCTTCACATCTATAAAATCCATAGAGTTTCTCTCTTATAAAATGCCTGTAAAATAAGTTTTTCTTCCTTCACGAATAAATATTCCCAAAATGATACTAAGCCTGTCCTGAATCTCTCAACCATTGCTCAACTGACATGGAACAAGTGAATTACAAAAGGAAGAAAGTAGAGTCTGAAAAGAAACAACAACAACAACATAAATAAAGAAACATACAAAAGGAGCAGTAGGAACCCACTGCTGTGACCAATCTAAAATGACTCAGACCATCAGTCAAGGAAGGTAAAATTGCTGCTTCATGGGACACAAAATAGCAGCTCCTAGCAAGGTACTCCATCTCTTGACTGAAATTCATTGAAGGACAGGTTCTTCCAATTCCTGCAGCTTGTTCAAGTCAAAGCTATTGGTCTCAGCTTCAGCCTTGTCAACTGTGCTCCCTGAAGTTATAGAAACTTTCTCCTGCAGGTACAACTAATGGACATTTGAAAGAAGGATAAATTCGAAGGTGGTGAATCTTGTGTAGTTCATCTCAGCTAGCTGATATGCAATTTTGTTTTGAGATTTCCTGCAAAAGCGAATGTCCCAACAGTCCATAGTCTTTAATCCATCCATCAGGGGCTGACCAAAGTTGCATAAACTCCCAGACAGTTTTTTAGCATTCCTAAGGCTTTCAACAAGGATGAGACAACTTCCCTCAATAATAACTTTCCTGAAGCCATTTTTTATGCATAGAAACACTCCTTGATGCAAGGCTTTCAACTCTACTTCCAAAGGGTGTGTGATGCCCATTAAGCAGAAGTAAGCTATCTTCATTTCTCCTTTGCTGTCTCTAACAATTCCACCAAATCCAACTGCCTCAATGGTTGGGTTCACAGTACCATGGAAGTTCAATTTGACAAAGCCTTCTGGAGGTGGGCTCCATTTTTCCTGCGGGAATCATGCATACAACACTGACAAGGGAGTAATATGAGAAATATTCCATTCATAAATTGCGATTTTAGTACTCTAAAAATAGTCTATTGCTTGTAAGCAAAGCCCTTAGATCGTTTAATCGAATGTTTTCTCAATAAATGTAATTTTCATTATATACATTTATAATAAGTACATATTTAGTTGTTTTTTTATTTAATTGAATGTTTTATGAGACAGGGTTTCTCAAAAAATAATGATTGGTTATTTATGGAGATCCCAACTTTTGACATTCTATGTGGCTATGCGTTAGATAATAACTTGGTTCCCAAAGGCCATAAGGGATATTGTAATTGGAAGGATAAAACTAATTGAATTGAAATCATCGTGGAATGGACCCAAGAGTGAGTTCAATTGGAATATGAACATCTCACAACTCCAATTGTCATATGGACATCTCACTTCACTTACAACTCCAATGCCCATTAAGTTAGGGTCAACATCTTGGGCTTTGAGTAGGCTGACCCCACCTCCGTCCCTGTATGTCAAAAAGCAAGATTAAAGGGCTGGTGCAATCAGCATTGCATCATTTTCAGATTCTACTAGAAAAATGCCCCCGTGCTAACCACGGGCAATAAAAGTTATAAGGTAAAATATTTTAAAAAATAATAAAAACCTATAAAACTATAAATTAATGATATCTTTATCTTGATGTTCATAATTGTAATCAGAATTAATTGATTTATGTATATATGAAATACAAATGTTAGGATTCTCCATTTCTCATATTTACAGCCTTGTTTAGAATGCAGAGATTGTCAATACAGTAATATAGTCAATACATACACATTTGCTTATGAAGAAACATATATAGCATTTGACTATCTACTTGAAACCATGAATGAAACCTAACAACAAAGGAATGATAGGTCTAAGATTGTCACCAAACATGTTCTCTGAGACAATTTTATGGATAATCTACTCTTGACAGCAGAATCCATTACAAACAATGTTGAATGTGCTTAACATGGTATGTGATGATTTGCTATTGAGTATGCTAATGTCATAACAAATGGCTAACAATTGAATAAGGATTTCCCTTTTTTTTTCTTAGGCAATTGATTACTTATATTTTACTGCATTATAGAGAGTTGCAAGCCACAGTCCATGGCATTAACAAAAGATTTATCCCACTCACATCGAAGTTTATAGCTCCAGTTCAGCCACATTTAAAGTAGCCCCTAAATCTTATATTTCGGATGATTGGCATTAACAATAGCACCAAATATAAGAGAATTTTACTTTTTAATATACGTAAAGTCTACAACTTTATGCATCTACCTGTTGAGACATAACAAATAAGATTGCAAACTTTGTCTAGTGGAACAAATGGGTTGATTTTTGTAATACAACCACTATAATTAATTTCTGCTATAAGAATTTCACGATCCATCTGGAAACATTATTCCTTAGATCAGTCCTTTTGGTTTTTGGACTCTGTTAAGAACCGCTACAATAATACATGAGTATCACGAGCTCCCATTCTGCTTTGGTTGAGCAGTTAAAATATAGAGATCAATATATTACTAATGAAAGCTGGAGGACTCAACTACCTCTAGAATGCAAAAGAGAGATCCATCCATAGTGGTCAGCTTATAATGAAGTCCTTTTTACTTAGATTTTCAGTTTGTACAAGTGGACCAAAATGTTAGCAATGAAATAGTTGGCTTGTTGATTAATATGATGAGTAACAATCACCACTATTTATTTTGACGATAGGCATACTCTATCTCATGAAGATTCTACATTCTTTTAGCTAAATGTAATATTGAGAGCCAAAACTGAAGAGTTTAATATATAAAGAATCATATAACTTCACCTTAATCTACAGGCCCGTTGAAGCGAAGAGAAGATAAATGCAACCCTTTCCATTCATTGTAATTGAGATAATAGGAAAGAGCTCTTTGCAGGCTTTAAGTAGCAAACAACACTACAAAAGTAGAACACCTTCATCAAATGAGTGAAACACGAATGATATCTTGTTGCTTCTCTAGATAAACTATAATGTTCATTAATAATCTTATACATTTGTTTGATTTCCAAGAAAATTGGTTAAGAAACATATAAAAAATGTATTAGCATACAAAGAGCTTTTCAATTTTTCTTTTCTTTTCTTTTCATTTATTTTTTTATTTTATTTTATTTTTTTATTTTTTTTATTTTTTATTTTGTAGAGAATTGGGGGGTGTGGGGGTTACAGTGACCCCCACTGCTCTCGTCCTCTACTACCCTATCATTATATTGAGAGAGAGAGAGAGAGAGAGATCTTTAAACTTAATGTTGGAGAGAAGGAATGTATTTAATAAAGCCAGATGGGTAAAAGGAAGTACAAACCAATATCCACTCCAATTTATAGACTTCTAAAATTATCCACTCCAATTTATAGACTTCTAAAATTGAATGACCATCATAACTACTGTGCTTTGAATAAATAAACAGTTACATATAAAAAAATATCGGTAGTTGTTTTGCAAACTGTAGTAGAAATGCATGTGAAATGATCACACGAGCGGTAGTTTAAACACCCCACAATTGCACATCGCAGTCTTAGATGAGATTTCTTTAGATTTCTCACCCTACAGATGGGTAAACAACTAAACTTACAACTTCGACTCCTAATTTACCAGTAAAACAAATTTGATTAATCCTCCATTAATCTATTCCTCAATAACAGAGTGATTTTAGCTAAAAAAAGTTGTTGTCTTTGTCATACAACCAAACAATAGGTTTAAAAATTCAGCCACAAAAGGTCAACATTCTTCAATCATTGAGATAAGTAGACAAAATCAATGCCTGGTGTCTTAATATCTCCTTTTTCAAAATGAGATACCAGTTTATCAGGGGTGCACCCCTACAGTTTATTCTAATGATAAGAAACTGCATTTTTTTTGCATTCAAATTGCTAAGGTACACGTAGGGCCCCTTTGAGGTGCACAATCATGTCGCCTATCAAACAATCCTAATGATCTAATTACAATGGAAAATTCAAGCTAATGGGTTCATATATTAATGTAGCCTTATCGGATGGTTAGTACCATCCAACAGGGCTTCCATCCACCATATGAACAATTTCAGTCCTCAAAAGTAGGCCCCATATTTCCAAAACATTTGTTGACTAAGGAAATGCCCAATTAGGCACAATCCTCATCTGAAACATGCTTTCACACGACACCATTATATATGAAAATCATATAAATCTAATCAATCATTGAGAGAAAACAAAATAAATAGATAATAATGAAAATAATTTCATTGTGGAAAAGGATACGTACCTTTGTTCTCTCCTTCTCTTTCTTCTTATTAAGAATATAAGAAGATAAATATCAGCAATCCAATAATAGAAGTTACCTAAATCAGCAAACTTCAACAAATCACCCAACAACTCATGTTAAATAAAATTAAAAGAAAAATGAAAACTTTCAACCATCATCGAAAAAACCATATATAGTAAAAGAAGTAAATATGTAAAGAGCAGCCAAAGCAAAGAGCGGGAGGGGAAGCAACATACCGCCAAATTTCAAGGAAGCGAGCACATTCTCACATGAAAGACACCATTTATAAATACAAAGAAGAAATAAGCAAGCAAAGAACAAAGAGAGAGGTCTCCAGCATCATTGATGCCCATGATGCATGATTCATGGATAAGATACCGAGACGTGGGGAAATGAGCCGCCACTTCCATTTCCATGTCTCTCTTGCGAAATTGCAAATGAAGATAGAATGAAGGGTTTCACCTCTCTTTTGAGAAGTTAAAAACGTGTGAGGAGTCGAAGAGTTGGGGAAGCATGTGTTATGTATGTTTCCTAAGCATTTGTTAGGAGCAAAAAATCAATGAGAGGTAGAAACTAATGAGAGATGGTAGTGGAAACGGTTCTCTGGAAGTCAAATCGACGGTCAAAGCCAATTAGGTTCAGGGTCAAAATCAATTGGATTGGATGTTAATGTCTGATCCCTGCATCGCCGAAAGAGAGGAGGGATGTGGGAGCTGCTCAGAAAGGGGAGAGAAGATTGCATCCCAGGAGTTACCGATATTAAAAGATTTACATAAGTTTGCAAGGGAGGGCTTTGAGACAGCTTAAACCATTTAAGTGAGAGTCAAAACTTGATCCAAGGTCAAAGACTGATTATTGCATTATGTGTTTAATAGGAGAGAGGGGAACGGTTAAAAAACAAGAAAAAAAAGGAGAGGGGAAGTGGGGGAAGAGGGTATTAAGAGGGGGTCAACAGAAAATGCAACAGTCAAAATCAATTGAAGGAATTGAATCTAATTTCTCAATTAGATTCACTTCGCTACATATATATTTATATATATATATATATATAATGAGAGCAGCTCCCCTAAGCTCAAGCTTAGAGGAACATAAGCTCAAGTGTGTGGCTTGCACGTGAGGGCTTAAGTGGATGGAAGCCCAAAAATTTCAGAAAGCCCGCCTCATTTTCATTTTCCCCCTTTCTTCCCATACCACCCCAATGATGCATTCAGATTTTGCTACTCTCTCTCTCTCTCTCTCCACCCCAATCGATGCATTCAGATTTTGCTACTCTCTCTCTCTCTCTCTCTCTCTCTCTCTCTCTCTCTCTCTCTCTCTCTCTCTCTCTCTCTCTCTCTCTCTCTCCACGGCTAGGGCACATTGAACGCAGGGAGGACGCTGCGCATCTCCTTCTCTTTCGAAGCTCTTCTTCTCCATAGCCAGGGCACGTTGAGCTTAGGGAAGACGCTGGACGTCTCTTTCGCAGATCTCTCTCCACATCCAGGTCAGAGAAGGACGGGAAGACGCTGCGCATCTCTTCCTCTCGCCAGTTCATCGACAACCCTTTCCAGAATCGATTTTGCCCATCTCTGTCGGTTGAAATTTGAAAAATCTCCAGCCACGTCAGGGCCAACACATCCTCCATCTCTCCGGCGATCGACTGCCAGCCCGGTAAGTGAGTTGTCATTCTTCCCCAGTTCCTTTCAAATCCGTCATTCTTGTTTTTTTCTTTTTTGAAATCTGATTTCATCTCACCCATTTCCTTTCCATTTCATTTCATTTCACATATGGGATATGAAATCTGTGTTACCATTCTTCCCCGTCAAATCTGTTTTTTTTTTTTCCATGTCACCCATTTCAATTGAAAAACATACAGGCAGAGATTAGTAACAGGAAGTTTGAAAGAAACCTTGTCTAAAGAGGTATTCTCCCTACAAACAATATTTACAATTCCAATGTCTCCTCTTTTGGTGAACTTCACACCGTCCTTTGTCACTGAAATAACAGCTGCCATCATTTCCCAACCAAGAGCCCATGTTATCATTTTGACAAACATATTACATGCACATGGGCACTTAATGTTCAAAAAAAAAAAAAAAAAAAAAAATCAAGGGTAGTTCCAAAAAAGAGTGCTTTGGTACAGTATGATGTAGATATCAAGGCCCACGTTTTAAACGACATGCTCTTGTGAAGTGGCTCACCCATTTTATTAGAAATCCTTTTTTTTTTTTTTTTCAGCCCAGGCAACCCTTTATTTGTCCATTCATTTGAAATTTATTTTACATATTCCATTCGAAAGATTCTCCTCTTTTGCTATTGGCATGTCATCTAATGATCTATCACAGACCTCTATGTGGCAACTGGCAACAGGCATGATGAGACCACTTTGCTTAATCTATGTGGCAACCTTCAGTGGCAACTGGCAACAAACCTCTACGTGGCAACTGGCAGATAATGATCTTATGCTGCCCTTACTAGCATCTTGACAGCAGGTAATATATGTTTTCCCATAAATGAGACCCACTTTGCTTAATCTAAACTAAAGGTAGACATTCAAAAAAAATTAACTTCATCACCAGCAAGTACAGAAGGGGGAGAAATCCCCAAATTCAAATCAAGATTGTTGGCGGTGCCTGCAGTGAAAGCATTAAATAGGTCTTTAGATTGGTTTACAGAGAGTGGTTGAATAATACCTTATGTATCAGCTTCATATTTAACCTTCTTATAAGTTATAACAATGTTTTCCAGGGCTAATATGGATCAAAGAATCTCAGTTCTCATAACCAAATTCATTCAGTGGCAACTGGCAACAAACCTCTGTGTGGATTGGGCGGATGACCAGTTTGTCTATTTTGTGGATGGTGTGGGGATGAATGTCTGTGTTGTGGGTGCAATCAGAAGTAAAGTTGCAGGTGGTGATGTTGAAGCTGTGGAATGAATGTTGGGGATAACTGTCTTGGTTGTATAATGAAGGTGTAGGGGATTTATATGGGTGTTTCTGTGACAGGGTTCACTTGTTTTTGCTACACTTGGCCTTACTTTTGCTCCACCTGTTTTGAGAGCCTAACTTTAATTTGCTCCACTTGTTTTGAGAGCCTTGTCAACTTCCTTTTGCATACAGCTGTACCAACTACTACTACTAAATAAATGATACACTTTCCAAGCAAAGAAAAATCTGTCTTTATTGTATAATGAAGGTGTGGAATTGGGTTGTATTCCTTGGTGGCTGAACTGATGTGGAAGGTGTTGGTGTGGAACGTGTATTATCAGGAAATGTTGCGGAAATGCAATGTTTGTCTATGTTGTGGAATGGGTATTGCCAGTCAACTGTCTTGAAATAGTTATCATTTGAAATGAGGAATGAATGTTTACTTCTTATAAGTGTTCAGCCATGATGAGCTTCATGTTTGTCAATGTTGTGGAATGGGTATTGTCAGTCAACTGTCTTGAAATAATTAGCATCTTGAAATGAGGAATGAATGTTTACTTGTTATTAGTGTTCAGCCATGATGAGCTTCAGGTAGGTCTCATATGTGATTTAGTAATAGATGAATGGAAATAACAGACTGAACCTTAGCATGGCCATTGTTGGTATTGGGCACCCAAGTGTTCCTAATTCAGCAATAACAGACTGATGAAACTGAATTTAAGTACAGTAAAGTCATCTGGACCAAGGTTCCGGTTTTAATCGTATAAGTAAAAACCAACTCTTCAATCTCCAAACCCAGAAGGTAACTTAAAGGCATTCAAACACATTTAAACCATGTCCAATCATTAGCAGAGTCCCAGATATTAAAACGGCTAAATCCACTCCTATCCAGCAGCATTTTAGGACACACTTATTTGCTTAATCTTTCATATAACACAGACTGTGGATACAACAATTTGATAGTTCAAGTACAATGACAAGAACACTGTAGAATCACAATGAAGTCAATTACAACAAATAGAATGCTAATAACAAGATGAAATTCAAATTGGACTAAACTAAGGAAAAAAACTAGACTCCTCCCAATGACAGCCATGGACTTTTCTAGTCTAGAGAGTACATCCAGACTACCATTTCCCTCCCCATACATATGCAACAACTAGAAAAAACATCATTAATATAACAGTGTTGACTCTTGGGTGTTGTTGCTACACATTTTGAGCTTCTACACTCTCTCTCAAAACTTGGATTTCATGCTTAATCCCCCGTTTCATCTCTTCAAGTGATGTTTTCATTTCTTCCATTCTACTTTCAGGTTGTTCACGTCTTTCGATCTGCTATATATTCAGGTGCAACTTCATCCATCCAAATGAAAAACCCACAACCTCTTTCTCCCTACAAGTAAATTCATGGCAAATGCAAAATTAATATTGGACTGAAAAATTACATTAACTTAAGAAATTTGAATCTATCGACACCTATGTGTACATCTGGACATTTCCAAAATCTTCGTCCAGAATTGTGAGCTATGCGAGAAGTCTTCAAAATCATGTATCCATATCCACATGGGCACTTTGAAGCCCATTCTAAGCTTTGCGATGTAGCAGGTGTCGACCTACCTACGTTTTCATGACGTAAGACCTCAGACAAAAATAATGAAATTCAATTGAATGTAAAATATATAAACATTATAGGATCTATTGAGTTTAATGTGATTCACATACTTGAAGAAGACATGTAGAAATATATCTTTTGATTTATATCAACTTGACCGAGCTGAGTAATCTGCCAAATCACCAGAAAACCAACACTATATCAATTTTTTATTTGTCATAGCAAAACAAAAACAGTTACAGAATGTTAATGGTATTCTACATTGCATCCATTTCTATAAGCGCTGATGAGTTCAAACATCACCAGAAAGCCAACACTATATAGATTATTGACTGGGCACCTTAGAGGCCTTGACAATGAGTATTCATCTCCCTTGAACTCCTCAGTTGACTTTTTTTTTCTAAATATTTTGATTGGATTGGAATGGAATGTATTTTAGCCAACACAGCATCATGTTGAGAAAGTTACATAATTGAATAACTTAGAGTATGCTACAATATAGGTGAAATCCGATGAAGTGAAAGAAACAATGTTCAAATGTGATGAAAAATAACCAAACTTGACAAAGAACACGGATTTTTTTGTGTAGAAATTCAAAAACTTATAATAACATCCACCATAAAAAACAAGGCAAGATTTTCATTTTGAACTAATGTGGCTAGAGGAAAAGAACTTTCCAAGCCTCATTCAAGGGTGGTGGGACGAGATTAAAGTGGAAGGCTGGGCTGGTCATCGATTGGTTACAAAATTGAAAGTGGTGAAAAATAAAATCAAGGAGTGGGCTAGGGTGAATGCCGGCGACATGCAGTTCCAAAAAACTAACATACTAGCATAAATTCAGAAGTCGGACAGAAAAGAAGAAAGTGAACAACTGTCTATAAAAGAGGGGATGAAAAGAGTAGAGCTCAAAGAACAACTCCAACGAAAGCTGAGGGAGGAGGAGATCAAGTGGAGACAGAGATCTAGATGTCAGTGGTTGGAGGAAGGCGAAAAGAATACTAGGTTCTTCCATGGGGTGGCCTCCTCAAGAAGAAGGGCTAATAGAATTTCCTCTATCACGGACGGACAAAGAAGATTGGAAAAAAGAAGAGATCATTCACCACTTAGAAGGGTATTTCACATTCCTTTACGCAGACGAGGGATGGGAGAGTCCATCCCTGGACAACTAGGCATTCGATGGAATTGGGGATCATTGGACCCAATGGCTATAGAGGAAGTTTGAAGAGGAAAAAGTTTGTTAGGTGATCTTTGACCTAGCCGGTGATACGGCCCTAGGTCCAGATGGGTTCCCGATGGCCTTCTTTCAAAGATTCTGGGCAATGCTGAAAAGGATGTCCTAGCCTTTATGGATGAGTTCCACCAGAGGGGAAAGCTTTCTAAAGGCATGGGGGCTTCATTTATTGTGCTTATACCGAAGAAGTCAAGTGATATAGGCATCAGGGACTACAGGCCAATAAGTCTCCTTGGAAGCGTTTACAAAATTTTGGCCAAAGTTTTAGCAAGGAGAATTCAAAAGGTCTTGCCGGGCATCATATCCAAAGAGCAAGGAGCTTTTGTTCAAGGGAGACAAATTTTAGATGACATCTTGGTGGCAAATGAGTGTGCACACTCAAGGAAGACAAACTTTCGAGGATTATTTGCAAGCGAGAGCTGGAGAAGGCCTTTGATTAGTGGATTGGAAGTTTCTTCAATATATGCTCAAAAGAATGGGGTTTGGAGAAAAATGGATAATGTGGATTTAGGAGTGTGTATCTTCAACCTGGATATCTATTATGATAAATGGCACCCCAATGGGCTTCTTTCCGACTGAAAGGGGGCTGAGACAAGGAGATCCTCTTTCACCTTTCCTATTTCTTATTGTGAGAGAGGCGCTAAGTCGAATGATAAACGCGGGGGTGGATGCGGGCCTATTCACGGGTTTCAGTGTGGCCAAAAACACACCTGCAATCAGCCACCTATAGTTTGCTAATGACACTCATCTTCTGTGGGAATGACGAAGACCATATCAGAAATGTTAGAGCTCCCTTTGTTTCGAAGCAGTGCCATGACTTAAAATAAATTTCTCTAAGAGCAAGCTGATAGGGATAAGGATGGAAAAATCTTTGCTCCTCAAATTCGCAGGGATTTTGGGATGTAAAGTGGGCGAGCTGCCAGTCACGTATTTGGGGCTGCCTCTATGCGTGAAGTCAGCCACCAAATCGTTGTGGAACCCGGTGGTGGAAAGAGTTGAGAGAAGATTGTCTTTTTGGAAAGCCTACCTGTCCATTGGAGGAAGGTTCACCCTTACAAAGTCAGTTTTGTCTAATCTGCCGGTTTATTACATCTCCCACTACAAATGCCTGGCCTCAGTTCTTAAAAGACTTGAAAAGTTGTAGTTGCCTGGCCTCTATGCCACATTTATTAGTTCTCTCACTTCAAATGTCTGGCCTCTATGCCTGGCCACGGATTTCACATCTTTTAGCGGCGGAGTGATTTTTCTTGTAGTGGCTGCTAAAAAGGACAACCTCCACAACTCCTTCCCCTTGGGCAATCCAATTGTTGGATACCACACTTGATAAAGTTCTTGGATGCCCTTTGGGAAGGCCCAACTACACCGAAAATTGTCAACTGCAGACCTCCGAATCATCCGAGCAACATTACAATTCAAGAAGAGGGGGTCTACCGATTCCTCATCTCCCAAACACATGGAACAACAATTGACCACAATCTTCCCTCTTCACCTTAGATTATCCATAATAAAGCCATTATCATCATCATCATCATTGAAGTATTATTCTATCTTAAATGGGCTATAAATTAACAAAAGTTTTTTTTATCGTACAACTTAGTGGTAAATGGCTATTTGTAGAAGCAGTGCTAGCTGTGATCATCTGGTCAATCTGTTTTTCCTTTTTCTTTTTTTTGTTTTAATGACCCACCCATCCTTGCACATCCTACTAATGGATATGCTTTATCTATGAGATAATAAAATAACTTTAAATAATTGTAATTATCAGAATATTATAAGAAAAATTATGATCTAACAACTATAAGGATAACAATGATTACATATATTATAACTAAGCATATATATAGTAAAATAATGCAAAGCAGGAAAACTCCCGCAGTGATTTTTACTTTTAATTGAAAGGCATTGGGACATTTTTTTTTAACAGTCATTTTTTTTGTATTAGCCTCTATAACGCTCGTGGCTTATATTTTTCTATGGTGTAAGCCTTTATAACGCACATGGTTTATATTTTCCTATGGTATAAAAATCTCGGATCATTGTTATTGAGTTTTGATTAACATTTATTTTGCAAAATGCATTAATAGTAGACAATTAATTGTAGATGAAACTCTATCTTTCACGCTCATGGACGTAAAATGATTCAACTATGTAAATAATGCACATGTGATTTATTTACATATACAAATGAGTCACATGTAAACCACATTTTATCATTTGTCGTTTTCGGATCTTTTTACATGTCCATCACGAAGTCAAATATTAAGATGTGCCTAATTATAATTTATATAGTAATTGCTGGATTATGTAAATTGTGTAATAATAGTTGGCAAAAGGGAACAAGCATCACCATTTTATTCAATGCTGTAGCTGTAACCAAAACAACAAATGCAGAAAGAGTGAAAAAAGGAAGGGTTGGCTTGCGTCTGCTGAAAAATGAAACCGAGCGGGCCCTTGAAGACAAATCAAATAAGCAAATCAACCAATAATGGTCAATCGAATGAAATCTGGATCAGGTGATCATAAAGAATCACATGTAAAAGGAGAAGAAAAGAGAGGAGATGGAATCAAACAATTGCCATAAAATTATGTCTGTTGGTTGAGAACCTACTTGCAAAATGTGTTTGTGGGAGCATGTTGTTGACAAAAGCATTCATCTCCTCAGCTTCAGTCAGGTCTGCCAGATATAATTCTTGTCATATATGTGGGAGCTGGGTATTAAAAGCTTGTGTCTCCACCCTGTTTGCTTCACGTTGACACCAACTGCATCCCGGCCCACAAATCAAGATGAGCTAGCTTACCAATAATTGATTCGTAAGATTCAGCCTTTTTATTATACTTGGTGGTCCATAACCGACTAATAATTGGGTTGGATTTAGTTGGTGACATCTCAATATGTTACAAGTCATCCAGAGTGTCTTCTTTCTACTAATTTCTTTTGTAGCTGCAGCAACACTTCAATTTTGGTTTCTATTTGTCTTTTTTAACAAAGACTGCTTCTATTTACATACTGTAACTCTTCTCTAGTGTTCATCTCAACCCCTCCTGGTACTCAAACCCCGAAGAATTTAATCCATGGAGATGGCAGGTTAGTCGGCCCTGCTATAATAACAGGTCACATTAAATTTAAGAGCAGGGTGACTAACCTGCCGATTAAATTCTTCGGGGTTTGAGTACCGGGAGGGGTCGAGATGAACACCAGAGAAAACCAGCAAAATCTTCCAACCAACTAGAATCTTAAAGCCTATATTAAAAATGGAAAAACAACAAACCAATTATATTTAGTATCTGTCTAATATGACCAAGTGAAATTTGAATATAAAACACCAATATATTTTTCTCTAAATGATGGAAATTCTCACGTCTCCCCAACTCAAGACAAACTGAGAACGTTAATCCCAACTAAAATAACTCAAGTTTAATGACATTTAGAGTTGTCACCTCAAATTTAATGCGAATAAGGTTCTTTGAATGTTTTTTCATTTTTTGTTTTCTCCTTTCTTGGCAAAATCCTTTGAATATAAGAGAATGAAATAAAAGGTCAACCCATAGAGAGGAAAGTTGTCCTGAATATTCTGAAATAAAAGGGGAACCCATAGAGAGGAGAGTTGTCCCTTTGATATGGACATGTGTGTCCAAGGACATAGTTCAAGCATCCAATGCAGCAAAACTAAACAGAGTGCAAAATTTATTTATTTTTTTGACCATCTACTTTGTGGTCTTTGATCCAACAACTATCAAAGTCTATCTACCACTCGATTCCAAATTTTTTTATTTTGGAGAATCCCACCTAAAATGTATGCCGCAAAAGCTACATAGTGGAACGGGTGATTGTGAAAGATATAATACCTCCGTAGACTGTCTTTTTGTCGCCCAAGATAGCATGACTTGAACGGCGTTTTCTTCGATGTGAGCAAGGAAGGAACTGTTCCGCGCCTTTATGCCAGCAAATAAATTGAGCAAAGTCCCTTGAAGGTGCTTGTGAAGTTCACCTGTAACCACTAACCACTAGTAAAGTAAGGCCCCAAGTACTTCGGGAAAATGTTGGAGGGGTAACTGGCCTCCACCAGTCGATCTTCCTATTGAAGGATGAATGAGTTAAAATTCCCATCACACGAAACTATGGTGGAGTGCCCATACAAATGACATTTAAATATCAGCCCGTACCTACAAACACCATCAACGACACGATGGATAAGAACAAGAATATGAAGAAGAAGAAAAATAACAAAGTAGCTTACCGTTGGATATTATGCTCGAGAAAATAACCCCTTGAATTCGAGCGGGCGAAGATGGGGGAACCAGGCAAGGGTTCTTGGAGGGAGTTTGGAGGGCTTCCTGTGGTGGAGGAGGAGGGCCACAACAGGGTAGGAGAAGACAAATAGGATTGCAAGTATTGAAGAGTGTTGTTGAAGGAAGGCGATAAGGGTCTCCATGCCTCTTCTTCCTTTATCCTATGGAAATATGTTCTTTTAGAAGAAAGATGAGCATACAGTCTTATATAGAAGACGATTCTTCTTGCATATAGGAAGAGACGTTGTTAATAGGTGATTGCAGTTTCTCTTATTACATTTACATGCATCATGGGCTCCACATCACAGCAAGTATGGTAAAGGCAGTTTCTCTTCAGAGCAAGTCTAGTAAAGCAGTTGCAGTTTCTCTACAGAACAAGTATGGTAAGGTTGTTTCTCTGCACTTTCTCTTATTTCACGTATCAGAGCAGCAATCAATATTTATAGAGATTCCTACTTATCAACTCTACCAAAACCTACACATTTGGGGATTTGGTTTTGGGTCATCATCAGATTACCAAATGTAGATTTAATCATCTCATACTCTCATGCGATTGTTTTTGTATTTATCAGCAATGTATTTTTTTTAATTGACTATAATGGTGGATAAGTGGGGGTTAGAATCAAATTGAGATTTGTTTTAGTTCTATTAGAAGACACGTATGTCTATTAGATTTGCTGAAAGTAATTGCTACAATAAGGATTTGTTTTTGTGAGAGAATATATACCTTGAAGCCATAGTGCCCTCTAGCCTTGAGAGGCAATGCACAAATAAATTAAACAAAGTTAACTGTTCAGACTCACTATAGCATCCCCCACTACCCGTGAGTTGGGACTTGGATCTCACCCCAATTGGGCAATCGCACATCTGATATTCACCATTTGATTAAAACCCTCAATTTCACACTTTCACCATCGTTGGTTTTGAGGCAAAGTGGAACGCTATAAAGCAAGGTTAGTAGCAAAAGGCTTCACACAATGTGAAGGAGTCGACTATAATGAAACTCACCTGTTTCTAAAAAGGATTCCTTTAGAATCATTATGGCACTCATAGCTCACTTTGACTTCGAATTCCACCAAATGGATGTAAAGACAGCATTTCTCAAAGGTGATATGGAAGACGAAGTGTATATGACTCAACCTGAAGGATTCATTAATGCAGATGCTCCGGATATGGTGTTTAAATTGAATAGATTCATCTATGGCTTGAAGCAAGCTTCTCGTCAATGGTTCCTAAAATTTGATGAAGTGATTACCTCCTTTGATTTTACAGAAGACATTGTTGATCAGTGTATATACTTGAAGACTAGTGGGAGTAGCGTCATTTTCTTGGTCCTTTATGTGAACGATATCTTGTTAACCAGTAACAACTTTGATCTTTTACAGGAGACTAAAGAGTTCTTGACTCGGCATTTTGAAATGAAGGACATGGGTGAAGCTACTTTTGTTATTGGCATTGAGATTCACAAAGACGGAAAGCTCCGAGTTTTGGGGTTCTCTCAGAGAGCCTACATATATAAGATTCTTGAGCGGTTTCGGATGCTTGATTGCAAACCGAGTTTTGGGGGTTTTTTGGTTCCTTTCTCATGAACCATTCAGCGGGAGACAGCCTGCCAAACAGACTCATCTAATGACTTCAGAAAAATCCTCATTTTAGACTTCCACGAAGGATAGTTCGTTCCATTACATAAGGGAGGACGAGTCACGTATTGTCCTTCGGATTTAGTCATACTAGTGCTAATGAGCAAGGATCAATTTGAAAATGTGCTCAACTGCGTATGTCCAAGTCCTATGTGTTCAGGCCATTTTTTGCATAATTTAATCTCATGCTCATTATTTTTGTGGTTGTTAAAAGTTTTTTTAAAGATTTTCTAATTTGATTAATTATAAGTACGGATTACCAAATATATCCGATGAAAACGTACCACTAAGTGTGGTAAATGTTATTAAAGCAGTACTAGAGGTAGCAATTCTTGTATTTCATATTTACAAACACCCTGAAGAAAGAGTTGGGCGATTTGCTTATGATCAGTACCATTGGAAGCCTAGTTTCTTGTAGTTGCTTTTATTATATAGAAAAAAAACCTAAATGTGGATGGAAAGAAGGCGGTGTTTGGATATGCTCCAGTTGGTTTTTCTGCCATATTGTTGATTCCACCTATTCTAGACCTGGTAAGAGATACTTTTCATTTAAAAGTTTTTTTAAATAATGTTAATTAATTTAATATCATTTCTAGTATTATATTTGAATTCTTTGCACAGAAGGGAGATGGTAGAAAATCCTATCTCTATTGGATACAAGGATGGATGCAGAATTGGAGGAGGATGTTCTGCATCCATTCTATGGATCTTGTATGGCCTAAATACTTCATTGCCCGACTATCCTACGATCGTAAGTTTTTTAGCCAATTAAATATGAAAATTTTGATAAAAAATGTCAGCTATTTAGCTTAATCCTATGTCGTTAACTTTTTCTTTAATGATTTGCAAGTAGGAGGCACAATTAGTATTTTTGGAGATTATCGGGGAGAAGGTGTTTAGTGGAAACATAGAGGAAAACCACAAAAAGGAGAGGGCGCATGAAAACTACGAAAATGGGGAGGAGAGGGCGTCTGAAAACCTCTAAGACAGGGAGGATGATTATGGATGATTATTTTACATGTATGTCTAGTTCGGATAGTGTCAAAAACTAATCTACCTCCAATGAAAGTTGGGCTCTTCACCAGCTGAAACACATAATTGGGGTGTAATCAATCTGGTGAAGCACCCAATCTGGTGATTAGATGGTAATTAATACGGTGAAGAGCCAAACTTTCATAGGAGTTAGATTAGTTATTGACACTATACGAACTAGACATACAAGTAAAATAATCCTTTTCCCTGTCTTCGAGGTTTTCAGGCGCCCTCTCCTCTCTGTTTTCGTGAATTTCAGGCTTCTCCCTGTGTTCGTGGTTTTCCTCCATGTTTCCACTAAACACCTTCTCCTCGACTATTAATATCATGATAAACTATGGCACAGCTCCAATAATACAAATTACGCCTCTTACTTGCAAATCATTATATAAAAAGAAGTTAACGACATATGATTAAGCTAAATAGCTGATATTTTTTATCACAATTTTCATATTTACTTGGCTAAAAAACTTACAATTGTACGATAGTCGGGTGATAAAGTATTTAGGCCATAAAAGATTCATATAATGGATGCAGAACATCCTCCTCCAATTCTGCATCCATCCTTGTATCCAATGGAGATAAGGATTTTCTATCATCTCCCTTCTCGGCAAAGAATTCAAATATAATTTTAAAAATAATATTAAATTAATTAACATTATTTAAAAAATCTTTTAAATGAAATGTATCTCTTATCAAGTCTAGAATAGGTGGAATCAACAATATAGCAGAAAAACCAACCGGAGAACATCCAAACACCGCCTTCTTTCCAATCACATTTAGGTCTTTTTCTACGTAATAAAAGCAACTACAAAAAACTAAGCTCCCGATGGTACTGTTCGTAAACAAATCGTCCACCTTTTTCCTTGACAGTGTCTTGTAAATATGAAATACAAGAATTGCTACCTTTAGTGCAGCTCTAACAACATTTACCACACTTAGGGGTTCGTTTTCATTAGATATACTTGATAATTCATACTTGTAATTAATCAAATTAGAAAATCTTTAAAAAAAGTTTTTAGCAACCACAGAAATAAGGAGCATGAGATTAACTTATGCAAAAAATAGGTTGATCAACACATAGGACTTCAACATACGTAGTTGAGCACATTTTCAAATTGATCCTTGCTCATTAGCGCAAGTATGACTAAATCCGAATGAAATATGTGACACGTCCTCCATAATGTAATGGAATGACCTATCCTTCGTCGAAAGCTAAAATGAGGATTTTTCTTTAAGTCATTAGATGAGTCTGTTTGGACTGTTGTCTCCCACTGAATGGTTCATGAGAAAGGAACCAAGATCATTAAAGAATTAGACTATGATAAATGGAATGTGACCCATAAATTTGGGTGAATTTGGGTATTTGGGTAGAGCATTTGATTTGAATAAATTTGATTTCAAACTATCCTTCTAGATACCCATCAGAGGATTTGGATGTTTGTTGGTAGTATGATTAATTATTAGGCGACGCCTCCGAAGATGTTTTTGTATATGATGGGTTTCTAGATTGTAGGCATTCTCCATATGGTTGAGTTTTAAATATTGAATGTGGTTGGGCATTTGTACTCGACATGAATGCAAGTAGTTTCTGGATTATAAATCTTTTTTTGGAATGTGAGCATTTCCTATACAAGTCATTTTTCTTAGATGGTTTAAATTTTTTAAATTGTAAACAGACACTACAATGATGGAGCACAAATTTAACATATCTGATGGATAAGGGCCTTGCTGTGACTAGGGTTGCTCATGGGCCGGGCCAGCCGGAGCCCGATCCGGGCCTAACCACCTTTGGGCCGGGGTTGGATTAAGTGATAGAAAGCCCATACCCCAGCCTGGCTAGTGTAAGAAATGCATATGATTTAATTTAATTAGTGCTCTAATGCCCCCAAAAGTGATGAAAAGCCCAGTTCAGCCCAGCCAGATTGATTAAGTGCATGACTTTCATATGAGATTGACAATAATCTTCAATAGAAGTTATACTAATTATAATTTTAAATGAATAATAGTTCTAAAATTTTAAAAGTTTCTTGATTTATTTAAATAAATTGGGAGGACATTATTAATTATGAAAATTCAATAACTTGTAATAATATATGAATTCTGATTTATTTTCTTCCCCAAGTCTTTTATATTTATTGAGTTTTTCCCTCTATAAAACTAGTACGGGTCTTTTTCCAAAACAGGAACATAGCAAACTGTAAGAATAAAAGTAAGTAAGAAACACTCAAATTCAAGAAATATAGTGTACCCGAGAGGGACAATTTCAGCACCTCATCCTTAGTTACATGTAAATGCGTTCAATTTAGCTAAAAATATATGCAAAAGGTAAAAAGAAAAAAAATATAAAAATAGCGTTATCCCTAATTCCCTATTGTGTTTATTTAACAAAAAAATTAATAATAAACATACCTTCATCTTTCCTACACCACCTAGTCCCTGAAAACCACCTGCAGTTTAGAAAAATAGATTAACACTGATTTTATAATTTATTTAGAACATGAACTAATGATAGCTAGTGTGGATGTTAAAGTGAATTAGTAAAACCTCAAATGCAAATCAAAGGTAAAGAATTTGTTTCATTAATTTCAAGCTTAAAAAAGAATAAAATAGCATTTTAGTGAAAGTTGAAAAAAGGTCAAATAAGAAAGAGATGCAGATGGAGGTAAAATACATACTCGAGATGGGATATTAAAGTAAGCGAACCACCAAGTGGGGCCCACCTTATGCCCATCCAAATGGACAACACATATCCCATAGGTTTACACAAATCCGAATGGATGGACAGTTGGATTTTGGTTGTTTCACATAAAGTCGTTATACATGTGACTCACTGTTGAAGGGGTTAGAGGCATTATATTGACTTCAAATTTGACTTCTAGGTTGGCCCAACTTGCATCTTTCGATCCCCTTGTCCCATTATTACCTATAGGGTCCAAAGGTTGGCTCCACTCAGTGGTCCTCACCAAAGACCGTAAAGACCACCATCACGGGGCCATTACTCTTCAAAGTAAATGACACAAGAAATTATAATATTAATTGTTGTCAAAATAGCCTATTTTATAGCGGAAGGTGACCAATTTGGGTGCGCACACTTTTGAGAAGTGCAGCTATACCAGCAATGAGTCACCATTGACGTTCCTAATTTGAATCCAAAATAATTAAATGTGTTTCTTAGGATATGGACCCCTGGTACTGTGATATCAGGTTGGAAAGTTGAGCATGAATATTAGCATTCTTCTTGTGATTATAGTAAATATCACACACCCCTAGTTAACCAGTACATTCTAATGCATGGTTGCCCAGTACATTTTAAATAGAGTTTAAGCACATATTGGTTTGTTTAAATAACCCATAATTTAATTTGCTTATTAATTCGGTATGGCTCTTATGTTGTAGTTTTTCCCTATTTCTAACTAGGCTTTAGAAAGTAAGGAAATAACCAGCCCGACATGAACCTGGCCAGTCAATAGAGATGTGTATTGACCTTATATTGCCCTCCTATCAGAAAGACCTGACTGAAAAAGGCATGGACCTTCTTTCTAGACCTAACTAATAGTAAGGTCTATTTTACCAAAAAAAAAAAAAACTAATAGTAGGGTCTGGTTCCCAATCCAACTGGTTCCATAGGGGAGAATTTAAGTTATTATATACTTTATAGGATAATTTCTCCTGTGGGTACCTATCAAATTAATGAGCAGAAATCTTTCCTGAAGTCC
This sequence comes from Camphora micrantha, assembly GCA_003546025.1. NCBI lineage: Eukaryota > Viridiplantae > Streptophyta > Magnoliopsida > Laurales > Lauraceae > Camphora > Camphora micrantha. The sequence goes on from QPKB01000008.1 coordinate 10,544,699, forward strand.
ATCCAAAGAGAATACCTCTCGATTAATTCTAACAAATACTAGAAAGTCGTCTCTTTCAGATGAACCACATTCTATGTATGGGACTGTAAACCAACGAGTGGTATCAAGAAATTGCCTAGTTTATAAAAAGTTCCCATTAAAGTTTAAACAATGCACCCTCAGAAATTTCCCACTAATTAGTTTCAGTTCAGCGGAAAAGATGTCAACTTAGACCATTTGGTCACACCAACTTTCTTATAGCCCATCAAGCCAGTTTGCATGTAAGTACAGGCTGAATGATTTCGCCAGAATATATGGAGATTCCTCACGGCATGAAACCAGAACCTACCCTTAATTGATCCAATCATTCTCAAATTTGGGTTACACACATTAATTCTTCTTCATTCATTTTCCAATTAAATAAGCATAAATTTCCTTTTCTTCTATTACAGGGTATTTTTCAACGCGGAGGGGAAAAACACAGAAAAGAAAGTCGTCTTGTTCCTTGTTTGGCTGAGAGAGAGAGAGAGAGAGAGAGAGAGAGAGAGTAAGTTAAGGTTTGCAGCGCCTAGACGTGGAGTCGAGACACAGAGTGAGGCGAGAAAGAGGACGGGCTTCGCTTTGGGAAGGATGCACACTATAAAGTCATTATATATAAATATTATATTTAGGGCCTTTAGGTTTTTATTATTAATATAATGGTTCAGTTAACCGTACGCCGGTTAACCGAACTGTATGTTACGGTTCGGTTCGGTTAATAACCGTGAGTCAAGACTGAAAACCGTAATCGAACCGTGAAGCACGATTTTTCGATTTTACTAACCATAATCGAACCGTGAACACTTTTATTAACCGCTGGTTCGGTTTGGTTAGACGGTTTTTCGGTTGTTTTTTAGTCACCTATATTTGGAACGGAGGCTTTCAATGGAATCGAAGGAGTGTAAGGATATTAAAATGGGCTACGCAAGTGGCGCGGGATTGGGCCCACCTGGTGCATGGTCCATGTGGCCCATGGTCCTTTTATCCAGACTTTACCTGGGGCGACCACATCCGCTACCCATAACGTGGGTTCGCCCCTAAAAGGTGGGTTGATATATTTGCCTTTGAGGAAGAAGTTAGAGATCATGGATCGCCAACTCGCACTTTAATCTGAAAAGAGATTTCACAGGCAACAGTGGAAGGATGATAAACAGAACAATGTCAATGTCATTGTTGGTTAAGTTATTGGAGATTATGAATTGACAACTTTTGCAGACGGACTTGAATCTTAAAAGAGATTTCAAAGGCAACAGAGGAAAAACACTGAACAGAATAATGTGTTAGAGGACGGAATGTTTCTTGAACACTTGTTCCTGTAGTCTCCATGGTTCAATGAGAACATTTACCACTGGGTTTGTGTCTTGTGAGGAACTTCTTCTTAAGTTCAAATGTTAAGTTAATCTAGCAACTCTTAATTTTCAAACTTTTTAAAATTCGAGATTTCAATTAATTGAGCAAATGACAGGACATGGCCATAACCCAAAAATTGTGAGAAAAAATAATAGGACCAACTATGGTCAGTGCGAAAGGACCACATTATGTCATAAATAAATTAGAAACAAAATAAAGTAGAAATATATAAATTTAGAAGACAAATTTTGCAAACAATGTTGAAGGATTTAATATTGGGAATTGTCATATTGGTGGAACCACCACATACACATGGAATGAATACAAGAAAGAGTCTAACAACTCTCTAAAATTTGACATTGCAATCAAGCAAATTGTTGGGATTACCAAATATAGCGACTGTAATAAGGGTCTGAAGGCTGGGATTCTGAGGATTTGCTATGAGGTCGTAATTTTGAGGGTCATCAGGAACATATCTTTACTGGGCTCAATTGCTGGGTCTTTCAAAATATCACCCTTTAATTTCAAAGAGAGAAAAGAGATTACTTAGTTCATTCACAGCTGTTACATGCATTTTGTTAGAAGAATCAGCACATATTACATTATAGTATTAGTAACTTTATAGTTTTCTTATGTCTGAACTTCTTGATCAACCACATGAAAATTCAAAATGGCAGCATACATGTCCACGATAATAGCTTGTTAAGTTCATTTGACTTATTAGAGAACCTGTCAACTTTCAGACAAGTTATAAACAGTTGTTATTGCATGTCTGGGGTGATATCTAATCAACCACAGGGATGGATCTTTTTGGTCTGTTGTTACACATAGCATGATAAAATCAAAACATTGTGAAAGAGAGAAAACACTATACACAATAAAGAGTTGAAAACAGTAAAATGTGCACATTCATATCGACACCCCTTATAATTGTGCCATTGTGCCTGGACTATGAGGGCTCTCAGCCACAAGGATAGTTCAATGTGCACATCAGCGCCTGAGCAGAATTGTGGATCCTCCAAGGAACTTTAGCATGGTGTACTCCTTCACAATTCTTCATTCTACACACTAAGGCCGACGGTATAATCATGTCTGAGATTTTTATTTTGCGACCTACATCTGAGTTTTGGATTGGAATTCACAGTAAGGCACAATTAGTCAAACTAGAAATCTGAAATCTTCATCTTCCTCTTCTAGATCCCATAATGCATCCAGTGTCACGAATCTCTTTCTCAGGATTTTATCATCTCAGAAAAACAACGGGATTTCTTTAAATCATGGGGATTCTTTTGGGATACTGTTGGAAATTTTCAGGAAAAGCAATTTTTTTTTAATATATATAAATATAGAACAAATTTTCAAGAGTTGCCAAGCAGTTCCAAGCTATGAATTGATGCACAAATATGAACACGGATATGGTAGATGCCTCTGGCAATATGTTCATGACTAAAAGACATCAACCAAGGCTTCTAATGGTATATTCTTTTTTCATTTTTGAATGGTAACTTTTCAATAAAAGCTAGCAACTCAAGAGAACTATACAACGAGAGAGACTCCAAAATGTAAAACACCAAACAAAACAACACCAAACTAAACTAGAAACTAAAAGGATCCAACAACGAGCTGAGACACTACGTTATAGAGATCCACTTTATTCCAATTTCGAAGAATTTGATCGAAAAAGTAGTCATTGAAATGATGACTAATGATTACCCAAGAGGCAACTGAGAACTTAATCTTTTCCAACAAGGATCTCCAATTTTCAAACCTCCCCTCAATACCCTTTGAATTTCTTTCCTTCCATAAGATCCAAATAACTGTTAAAAAGGACAACCTCCACAACTCCTTCCCCTAGGGCAATCCAATTGTTGGATACCACGCTTGATAAAGTTCTTGGATGCACTTCAGGAAGACCCAACTGCACCCAAACCAGTCAACCGCAAACCTCCAAATCATCTGAGCAACATTACAATTCAAGAAGAGGCGGTCCACCGATTCCTCATTTCCCAAACACTTACAACAATTGACCACAATCTTCCCTCTTCAGCTTAGATTATCCATAATAAAGTCATTATCATCATCATCATTGAAGTCTTATTCTATCTTAAATGGGCTATAAATTAACAAAAGGTTTTTTTATCATACAACTTAGTGGTAAATGGCTGTAGAAGAAGTGCTAGCTGTGATCATCTGGTCAATCTGTTTTTCTTTTTTCTTTTTTTTTAATGACCCACCCATCCTTGCACATCCTACTAATGGATGTGCTTTATCTATTGAGATAATAAAATAACTTTAAATAATTGTAATTATCAGAATATTATAAAAAATATATATGATGTAACAACTATAAGGATAACAATGATTACATATATTATAACTAATAACGTAAGCATATATAGTAAAATAATGCAAGGCACGAAAACTCCCGCAGTGATTTTTACTTTTAATTGAAAGGCTCTGGGACTTTTTTTTAACAGTCATTTTTTTGTATAAGCCTCTATAACGCTCATGGCTTATATTTTTCTATGGTGTAAGCCTTTATAACGCTCATGGTATATATTTTTCTATGGTATAAAAATCTCTGATCATTGTTATTGAGTTTTGATTAACATTTCTTCTACAAAATGCATTAATAGTAGATAATTAATTGTAGATGAAACTCTATCTTTCACGCTCATGGAAGTAAAATGATTCAACTATGTAAATAACGCACATGTGATTTATTTACATATACAAATGAGTCACATGTAAAACACATTTTATCATTTGTCGTTTTCGTATCTTTTTACATGGCCATCATCAAGTCAAATATCCAGATGTGCCTACTTATAATTGGGAGATGCTCCTACGAGGGATATCTCTCACGTTATATGAGAGATAGGGGTGGGGGCCCTCACATTTAAGTGTTGGCATTGGATATGGATGTGAGGGCCCCCACTTTATCTCTCATAGTAAGGCGAGAGATGCTCTCATAAGAGCATTTCCCCTTATAATTTATATAATAATTGCTGGATTATGTATTGTGTAATAATAGTTGGCAAAAGGAAACAAGTATCACCATTTTATTCAATGCTGTAGCTGTAACCAAAACAACAAATGCAGAAAGAGTGAAAAAAGGAAGGGTTGGCTTGCGTCTGCTGAAAAATGAAACCGAGCGGGCCCTTGAAGACAAATCAAATAAGCAAATCAACCAATAATGATCAATCTAACGAAATCTGGATTAGGTGATCATAAAGAATCACATGTAAAAGGAGAAGAAAAGAGAGGAGATGGAATCAAACAATTGCCATAAAATTATGTATGTTGGTTGAGAAGCTACTTGCAAAATCTGTTTGTGGGAGCATGTTGTTGACAAAAGAATTCATCTCCTCAGCTTCAGTCAGGTCTGCCAGATATAATTCCTATCATAGATGTGGGAGCTGGGTATTAAAAGCTTGTGTCTCCACCTTGTTTGCTTCACGTTGACAACAACTGTATCCCGGCCCACAAATCAAAATGAGCTAGCTTATCTATAATTGATTCATAAGATTCATCCTTTTTATTATACTTTGTGGTCCACAACCGACTAACAATTGGGTTGGATTTAGTTGGTGACATCTCAATATGTTACAAGTCATCCAGAGTGTCTTCTTTCTACTAATTTCTTTTTTAGTTGCAGCAACACTTAAATTTTTGTTTCTATTTGTCTTTTTTTTTTTTTTTTTAACAAAGGCTGCGTCTATTTACATACTTAGAAAAAACTCAACCAACATTTCTAAATAGAAATTTTGAAAGTTGGATGTTGGTTTCAATAAATTTGAAGACATGGGTCAATACTCAATAAGTCTTTTGGATCCAGCTCTAGAGCCAGATACGAATCAGATAAAGCCCATTGCCTACCAACATCCCACTGTCTAGAACAAAGACTCGTAATTATCACGGCTTTCATGTAACAGGGTTGCACATGTGGGCAAGGATAGTGGAATCTAATGGCGTGGGTGAGTACCTGCCAATTAAATTCTTCGGGGTTTGAGTACCGGGAGGGGTCGAGATGAACACCAGAGAAAACCGGCAGAATCTTCCAACCAGCTAGAATCTTAAAGCCTGTATTAAAAATGGAAAAACAACAAACCAATTATATTTAGCATCTGTCTAATATGACCAAGTCAAATTTGAATAAAAAGCACCAATATATTTTTCTCTAACTGATGGAAATTCTCACGTCTGAGAACGTTAATCCCAACTAAATTAACTCAAGTTTAATGACATTTAGAGTTGTCACCTCAAATTTAATGCGAATAAGGTTCTTTGAATGTTGTTGTTTTTTTATTTTTTGTTTTCTCCTTTCTTGGCAAAATCCTTTGAATATAAGAGAATGAAATAAAAAGGTCAACCCATAGAGAGGAAAGTTGTCCTGGATATTCTAAAATAAAAGGTGAACCCATAGAGAGGAGAGTTGTCCCTTTGATATGGACATGTGCGTCCAAGGACATAGTTCAAGCATCCAATGCAGCAAAACTAAACAGAGTGCAAAAATTTTATTTTGACCATCTATTTTGAGGTCTCTGATCCAACAACTATCAAAGTCTATCTACCACTCGAATTCAAATCTTTTATTTTGGAAAATCCCACCTAAAATGCATGCAGCAAAAGCTACAAAGTGGAACGGGTGTTCGTGAAAGATATAATACCTTTGTAGACTGTCTTTTTTGTCGCCCAAGATAACATGACTTGAACGGCGTTTTCTTCAATGTGAGCAAGGAAGGAACTGTTCCGCACCTTTACGCCAGCAAGTAAATTGAGCAAAGTCCCTCAAAGGCGCTTGTGAAGTTCACCTGTAACCACTAGTAAAGTAAGGTCCCCAAGTACTCCGGGAATGTTGGAGGGGTAACTGGCCTCCACCAGTCGATCTTCCTGTTGAAGGATGAATGAGTTAAAATCCCTATCACACGAAACTACGGTGGGGTGCCCATACAAATGACATTTAAATATCAGCCCATACCTACAAACACCATGAACGACACGATGGATAAGAACAAGAATATGAAGAAGATGAAAAATAACAAAGTAGCTTACCGTTGGATAATATGCTCGAGAAAATAATCGCTTTGAGCGGGCGAAGATGACGGAACCAGGCAAGGGTTCCTGGAGGGAGTTTGGAGGGCTTCCTGTGGTGGAAGAGGAGGGCCACAACAGGGTAGGAGAAGACAAATAGGATTGCAAGTATTGAAGAGTGTTGTTGAAGGAAGGTGATAAGGGTCTCCATGCTTCTTCTTCCTTTATCCTATGGAAATACGTTCTTTCAGAAGAAAGATGAGCTTGCAGTCTTATATAGAAGAATATTCTTCTTGCATATAGGAAGAGACGTTGTTGATAGGTGATTGCAGTTTCTCTTATTACATTTACATGCAGCATGGGTTTCACATCACACCAAGTATGGTAGAGGCAGTTTCTCTTCAGAGCAAGTCTAGTAAGGCAGTTGCAATTTCTCGGCAAAGCAAGTTTGGTAAGGCAGTTTCTCTGCACTTTCTCTTATTTCACGTATGAGAGCAGGAATCAATATTTATAGAGATTCCTTCTTATCAACTCTACCAAAACCAACACATTTGAGGATTTGGTTTTGGGTCATCATCAAATTACCAAATGTAGATTTAATCATCTCATGCGATTGTTTTTTGTATTTATCAACAACGTATTTTTTTTAATTGAGTATAATGATGGATAAGTGGGTGGGGGAGAATCAAATTGAGATTTGTTTTAGTCCTATTAGAAGACACGTATGTCTATTAGATTTGCTGAAAGTAATTGCTACATAAAGGATTTGTTTCTGTGAGAGTATATATACCTTGCAGCCATACGGCCCTCTAGCCTTGAGAGGCATTGCACAAATAAATTAAACAAACTAACTGTTCAGACTCACTACGGCATCTCCCACTACCCGTGAGTTGGGACTTGGATCTCACCCCAATTGGGCAATCGCACATCTGATATTCACCATTTGATTAAGACCCTCAATTTCACACTTTCACCATCGTTGGTTTTGAGGCAAAGTGTTACGCTATAAAGCAAGGTTAGTAGCAAAAGGCTTCACACAATGTGAAGGAGTCGACTATAATGAAACAAACTCACCTGTTTCTAAAAAGGATTCCTTTAGAATCATTATGGCACTCACGGCTCACTTTGACTTCGAATTGCACCAAATGGATGTAAAGACAACATTTCCCAATGGTGATATGGAAGAAGAAGGGTATATGACTCAACCTGAAGGATTCATAAATGCAGATGCTCCGGATATGGTGTTTAAATTGAATAGATCCATCTATGGCTTGAAGCAAGCTTCTCGTCAATGGTTCCTAAAATTTGATGAAGTGATAACCTCCTTTGGTTTTACAGAAAACATTGTTGATCAGTGTATATACTTGAAGACAAGTGGGAGTAGCGTCATTTTCTTGGTCCTTTATGTGGACGATATCTTGTTAACCAATAACAACTTTGATCTTTTACAGGAGACTAAAGAGTTCTTGACTCAGCATTCTAAAATGAAGGACATGGGTGAAGCTACTTTTGTTATTGACATCAAGATTCATAGAGACAGAAAGCTCCGAGTTTTGGGGTTGTCTCAGAGAGCCTACATATATAAGATTCTTGAGCGGTTTCGGATGCTTGATTGCAAACCGAGTTTTGGGGTTTTTTGGTTCCTTTCTCATGAACCATTCAGTGGGAGACAGCCTGCCAAACGTACTCATCTAATGACTTCAGAAAAATCCTCATTTTAGACTTCCACGAAGGATAGTTCGTTCCATTACATAAGGGAGGACGAGTCACATATTGTCCTTCGGATTTAGTCATACTAGCGCTAATGAGCAAGGATCAATTTGAAAATGTGCTCAACTGTGTATGTCCAAGTCCTATGTGTTCAGGCCATTTTTTGCATAATTTAATCTCATGCTCATTATTTTTGTGGTTGCTAAAAACTTTTTTAAAGATTTTCTAATTTGATTAATTACAAGTACGATTACCAAATATATCCGATGAAAACGTACCACTAAGTGTGGTAAATGTTATTAAAGCAGCACTAGAGGTAGCAATTCTTGTATTTCATATTTACAAACACCCTGAAGGAAAGAGTTGGGTGATTTGCCCATGATCAGTACCATCGGGAGCCTAGTTTCCTGTAGCTGCTTCTATTATATAGAAAAAAAACCTAAATGTGGATGGAAAGAAGGCGGTGTTTGGATATGCTCCAGTTGGTTTTTCCGCCATATTGTTGATTCCACCTATTCTAGACCTGGTAAGAGATACTTTTCATTTAAAAGTTTTTTTAAATAATGTTAATTAATTTAATATCATTTCTAGTATTATATTTGAATTCTTTGCACAGAAGGGAGATGGTAGAAAATCCTATCTCCATTGGATACAAGGATGGATGCAGAATTGGAGGAGGATGTTCTGCATCCATTCTATGGATCTTGTATGGCCTAAATACTTCATTGCCCAACTATCTTACGTTCGTAAGTTTTTTAGCCAATTAAATATGAAAATTTTGATAAAAAATGTCAGCTATTTAGCTTAATCGTATATCATTAACTTTTTCTTTAACGATTTGCAAGTAGGAGGCGCAGTTGGTATTATTGGAGCTATCCTACAGTTTATCATGATATTAACAGTCGGGGAGAAGGTGTTTGGTGGAAACATAGAGGAAAACCACGAAAAGAAGGAGTGGGCGCCTGAAGACCATGAAAACAGGGAGGAGAGGGCGCCTAAAAACCTCTTAAGATAGGGAGGATGATTATGGACAATTATTTTACCTGTATGTCTACTCCAGATAGTGTAGATAACTAATCTAACTCAAATGAAAGTTGGGCTCTTCACCAGTTGAAACACATGATTGGGGTGTAATCAATCTGGTGAAGCGCCCAATCTGGTGATTAGATGGTAATCAATATGGTGAAGAGCCAAACTTTCATTAGAGTTAGATTAGTTATTGACATTATCCGTCTTCCCTATATTCGTGGTTTTCAGGCGCCCTCTCCGCTCTGTTTTCGTGAATTTCAGGCTCCTCCCTGTATACGTGGTTTTCCTCCATGTTTCCACCAAACAAAAACCTTCTCCTCGACTGTCAACATTATCATAAAATATAGCACAGCTCCAATAATACCAATTGCGACTGTCAACATCATGATAAACTATAGCACAGCTCCAATAATACCAATTGCGCATCTTACTTGCAAATCATTACATAAAAAAAAGTTAACGACATATGATTAAGCTAAATAGCTGACATTTTTTATCACAACTTTCATATTTAATTGGCTAAAAAGCTTACGATCGTAGGATAGTCAGGCGATAAAGTATTTAGGCGATAAAAGATCCATATAATAGATTTAGAACATCCTCCTCCAATTCTACATCCATCCTGGTATCCAATGGAGATAAGGATTTTCTATCATCTCCCTTTTCGGCAAAGAAATCAAATATAATTTTAAAAATGATATTAAATTAATTAACATTATTTAAAATATCTTTTAAATGAAATATATCTCTTACCAAGTCTAGAATAGGTGGAATAAAAAATATATCGGAAAAACTAATTGGAGAATATCCAAACACCGCCTTCTTTCCATTCACATTTAAGTTTTTTTCTACATAATAAAAGCAACTACAAAAAACTAAGCTCCCGATAGTACTGTGCATAAGAAAATCACCCACCTTTTTCCTTGACGGTGTCTTGTAAATATTAAATACAAGAATTACTACCTTTAGTGCAGCTCTAAAAACATTTACCACACTTAGGGGTTCGTTTTCATCACATATATTTGGTAACCCGTACTTGCAATTAATCAAATTAGAAAATCTTTAAAAAAGTTTTTAGCAACCACAGAAATAATAAGCATGAGCTTAAATTAAGCAAAAAATGGGCTGATCAACACATAGGACTTCAACATACGTAGTTGAGCACATTTTCAAATTGATCCTTGCTCATTAAGACAAGTATGACTAAATTCGAAGGGCAATATGTGACTCGTCGTCTCTTATGTAATGGAACGAACTATCCTTCGTCGACGATTAAAATGAGGATTTTTCTAAAGTCATTAGATGAGTCCGTTTGGACTGCTGTCTCCCACTAAATGGTTCATGAGAAAGGAACCAAGATCATTAAAGAAATCGACATTGATAAATGGAATGTGACCCATAAATTTGGGTGAATTTGGGTATTTGCGTAGAGCATTTGATTTTAATAAATTTGATTTCAAACTATCCTTCTAGATACCCATCAGAGGATTTGGATGTTTGTTGGTAGTATGATTAACTATTAGGCGCCGCCTTCGAAGATGTTTTTGTATATGGTGGGTTTCTAGATTGTAGGCATCCTCCATATGGTTGAGTTTTAAATAATGAATGTGGTTGGGTATTTGTACTCAACATGAATGCCAGTAGTTTCTGGATTGTAAATCTTTTTGGAATGCAAGCAATTCCTATACATGTCATTTTTCTTAGATGGTTTAAATTTTCTAAATTCTAAATAGTTACTACAATGATGGAGCACAAATTTAACATATTTGAGGGATAAGGGCCTTCCTGTGACTAGGGTTGCTCATGGGCTGGGCCAGCCCGAGCCCGATCCAGGCCTAACAACCTTTGGGCCGGGGTTGGATTAAGTGATAGAAAGCTCATAGCCCAGCCCGGCTTGTGTAAGAAATGCATATAATTTAATTTAATCAGTGCTCTAATGCCCACAAAAGTGATGAAAAGCCCGGTTCAGCCCTGCCACATCGATTAAATGCATGACTTTCATATGAGATTGACAATAATCTTCAATAGAAATTATACTAATTATAATTTTAAATGAATAATAGTTCTAAAATTTTAAAAGTTTCTTGATTTATTTAAATAAATTGGGAGGACATTATTAATTATGAAAATTCAATAACTTGTAATAATATATGAATTCTGATTTATTTTCTTCCCCAAGTCTTTTATATTTATTGAGTTTTTCCCTCTATAAAACTAGTACGGGTCTTTTTCCAAAACAGGAACATAGCAAACTGTAAGAATAAAAGTAAGTAAGAAACACTCAAATTCAAGAAATATAGTGCACCCGAGAGGGACAATTTCAGCACCTCATCCTTAGTTACATGTAAATGCGTTCAATTTAGCTAAAAATATATGCAAAAGGTCAAAAGAAAAAAAATATAAAAATAGTGTTATCCCTAATTCCCTATTGTGTTTATTTAACAAAAAAATTAATAATAAACATACCTTCATCTTTCCTACACCACCTAGTCCCTGAAAACCACGATGGCTTTATCACTGCAGTTTAGAAAAATAAATTAACCATGATTTTATAATTTATTTAGAACATGAACTAATGATAGCTAGTGTGGATGTTAAAGTGAATTAGTAAAACCACAAATGCAAATCAAAGGTAAAGAATTGGTTTCATTAATTTCAAGCTAAAAAAAGAATAAAATAGCATTTTATTGTATGTTGAAACAAGGTCAAATAAGAAATAGATGCAGATGGAGGTAAAATACATACTCGAGATGGGATATTAAAGTAAGCGAACCACCAAGTGGGGCCCACCTTATGCCCATCCAAATGGACAACACACATCCCATAGGTTTACACAGATCCGAATGGATGGACAGTTGGATTTTGGTTGTCTCATATAAAGTCGTTATACATGTGACCCACTGTTGAAGGGGTTAGATGCATTAGATTGACTTCAAATTTGACTTCTAGGTTGGCCCAACTTGCATCTTTCGATCCCCTTGTCCCATTATTACCTATAGGGTCCAAAGGTTGGCTCCACTCAGTGGTCCGCACCAAAGACAGTAAAGACCACCATCATGGGACCATTACTCTTCAAAGTAAATGACACAAGAAATTATAATATTAATTGTTGTCAAAATAGCCAATTTTATAGCGGTAGGTGACCAATTTGGGTGCGCACACTTTTGAGAAGTGCAGCTATACCAGCAATGAGTCACCATTGATGTTCCTAATTTGAATCCAAAATAATTAAATGTGTTTCTTAGGATATGGACCCCTGGTACTGTGATATCAGGTTGGAAAGTTGAGCATGAGTATTAGCATTCTTCTTGTGATTATAGTAAATATCACACACCCCTAGTTAACCAGTACATTCTATAGCATGGTTGCCCAGTACATTTTAAATAGAGTTTAAGCACATATTGGTTTGTTTAAATAACCTATAATTTAATTTGCTTATTAATTCCGTATGGCTCTTATGTTGTAGTTTTTCCCTATTTCTAACTAGGCTTTAGAAAGTAAGGAAATAACCAGCCTGACATGAACCTGGCCAGTCAATAGAGATGTGTATTGACCTTATATTGCCCACCTATCAGAAAGACCTGACTGAAAAAGGCATGGACCTTCTTTCTAGACCTAACTAATAGTAAGGTCTATTTTACCAAAAGACAAAAACTAATAGTAGGGTCTGGTTCCCAATCCAACTGGTTCCATAGGGGAGAATTTAAGTTATGATATACTTGATAGGATAATTTCTCCTGTGGGTGCCTATCAAATTAATGAGCAGAAATCTTTCTTGAAGTCCATCCAAAGAGAATACCTCTCGATTAATTCTAACAAATACTAGAAAGTCGTCTCTTTCAGATGAACCACATTCTATGTATGGGACTGTAAACCAACGAGTGGTATCTATAAATTGCCTAGTTTATAAAAAGTTCCCATTAAAGTTTAAACAATGCACCCTCAGAAATTTCCCACCAATTAGTTTCAGTTCAGTGGAAAAGATGTCAACTTAGACCATTTGGTCACACCAACTTTCTTATAGCCCATCAAGCCAGTTTGCATGTAAGTGCAGGCTGATTGATTTCGCTTTAGATTTTTATTATTAGTATAATGGTTCGGTTAACCGTGTGTTGACTTGGTTAACCGTATGTTACTGTTCGGTTCGGTTAATAACCGTGAGTCAAGACTGAAAAGTGAAAACCAAAACCGTACCGTGAAGCACGGTTTTTCGATTTTACTAACCATAACCGAACCGTGAAACATGGTTATTAATCGCCGGTTCGGTCCAGTCAGTTAGACGATTTTTCGAATTTTTTTTACACCCATAGATTTTTGGGGTGGGGTTTTGAATGGAATCGAAGGAATGTTTGGATATTAAAATGGACTACGCAGGTGGTGCGGGATTGGGCCCACATGGTGCATGGTCCATTTGGCCATGGTCCTTTTCCTAAGGCGACCGCATCCGCTACCTATAACGTGGGTCCGCCCCCGGACTTAGAGTCAAGAAAGTACTTCAATCGGTCCAAGCTGCAAATCTGTAACATCATCTCCAAGAACAAGAATAACCAATTGATGTGTCTCTAAACCAGGACTTTCATTTAGGTGGGGCTAAACTTTAGCTAGAATTTTTTCACATCAGAGACGATGGATTGGTAGTTGATTGTTTTTTGTAATATTTTTCCATATCTGATTCAAAGATAAGGTCAATTACATCAAAATCCTCGCAAACCACCAATAATCACCATTTATAACAAAGGTTAAAGACATGATTTTAAACAATTTCTTCTTTTTACAAGGAATCCTACTACTAACACCTGATTTGTAAATAAACTTTTAAGCCACAACACCCAAATCGCGAATCCTCAAGAAATTAGCACACAATTTGACAAGCAAACTACAACAATAAAAAAGAAACTCTAAAGAAGTAATACACATTATCATGTAAAAATTAGTACCTCGTTATTATTTCCTTACGCTCCAAACAGTTCCTTAATCATATGAATCCAAATGAGAGCACCTATATTTACAATTTATAGATGAACATTATTAGCATAATCATAAACATCATATTACGGGCCAAGAATAAAGTTTCCAAAATGAAAAAAGAGAATAAATAAGTAGTTAAAGCTTAAACATAGATCAAGACAATTAGATAAGACTTTCTCACAACAATTCTAGATCTATTCGAAACCAGGACAGAGAAAATATGGAAAATTCTAGATCATTCAAAATCTTTAAAATAAAATTTGATTTACATATTCCATAGTTTTAATGATAATATGTTTTATTTGTAAAACTGTTGTTAAGTGGGATGCTTAGATTGTTTGGCTGGTGCTCTCCAAAACTCCCAAAATTGGTCAGATGGCTCATCCCATCAGTCACAAAAAGATTGTTAAGTGAGTGCTCTCCAAAACTCGCATCGGTTAGAACCAGATTGTTGGGTGGGTTCTCTCCCAAACTCCCAAAATCAACATACAAACTGGGAGGTTGTTCAGGAAGGAGTCCATTGGGAGGCAGTAAAGAAAGCACTCCATTGGTAGATAGTTGAGGAAGGATTCCAGAGAAACCACCCTCCATTGGTAGGAGTGTGTTAGAAGTATGAAAAAAGGGTCCTGCCATAGGGGAGAAGTTCATAAATAGATATGGTGAACTGGTGAAGGGTTAGGGATGATGGGTTACTAACTACATTCTTTTCAACATTAGTGCTCAATGGTTGTGCTTGAGTTTATTGGGGCACACTCATAAACTCACTGATTCTGATTGAATGAATTTTTTTTATTTTTTTTTAAAGAGTACACAAGTTAGCTTTTGCAGATAGTTTTATTTATTAACAATAAATCTTGATTTTGGATGGGAAGCATTAAGCAGGGGCTCATTTGATTTGAATGTTAGGATTTCTAAGACTTGTTGGGCTTTTTGTCATTTTAGTGAAATGGCCAACCAACAGACCACCAACAAGAAATCGTCTCTGGAGATGCACCTACCGGCAAGTGAAAGTCAGAAAGTGGACTGTCATTTGAAGGAGAGGGAGATTGCATCAGAAAGCAACTGAAGTTTATCTTCAAATTTCCTCATCAGTTCAAAGTGAAGAAATAAAAGATGTGCTATAAAACATCACATGCATCTCCTTATCTCATTTACCCAAATCAAATCACAACTAAAAGAAGAAACAAAAGCAAAAATGTGATCGAGTCAACAATCAAATCGCCAACTCCAACCAAAGACGAAAGGGCGACTGAGAGTCTGAGACGATATCTCTACACTTTGATTTCCCAGATTTCCTCCATTTATCAGAGAAAGAGAGACATAGAGAGAACATTTTCTTCTCAATCACCCTTTTCTCATTTTTAATAGAACAGAGGACACTGAAATCATCACTTCAAAAGAAAAAAGAAAAGTAAAACATAAACCCTAATGTGCAAAGGAGGAAGAGAGGAAGGAAAAGAAGAGATGAAACCGCACAAACCCTAGCCAGAGAGGGAGAGAGAGTCACCTGAAGCTCATAGATTTCCGACGAGAGAAGTGCGAGAGATCCGTGCTGCGTGCACTCTAAGGAAGAAGAAGAAGGGTTCAGGTCGTCGAACCGTCGAAGGAAGAGGCTAGGTCGGAAGAGGATCCTGGTTGTTTTTTCCGCTCTACCTTTTCCTGATATGGGGCGTTTGCCAAAGCCCAACACTATTTGAAGAGGATTTTGAATTTCGCCCCAGGTCACGGGTCCGCCTTATTATTATTGTCTCTTCTTGGGAGCGATCACGGGCCTCATGGAAATCTACCCCTGCCAGAATTGGCAATGGGGGATAGCATTCTTTGGTCCGCCTCATTATTATTGTCTCTTTTTAGGAGCGATCACGGGCTCTAGCCTCTACCCCTGCCAGAATTGGCAATCTGGGGGATAGCTTTCTTTTGGACGAAACCCTCTACAACAAGCTCTCATCCTCATTGTACCAAAAAGAGAGTTAGAGGAGCGATCACGGGCCTTAGAGAATTCTGCCTCAGGCAGAATTGGCAGTCTAGGGGAGAACACTCTTTTGGACGTAAACACAAAAAGGGTTAAGCTTGAGCTTGACTTTTATTATACATGGCCAACTCGCTATTTAATCTGAAAAGAGATTTCACAGTCGAACAGTGTCAATGTAATGTTGGTTAAGTGATTGGAGATTATGAATCGACAACTTTTGCAGACGAATTTGAATCTTAAAAGAGATTTCGAAGGCCAACAGGGAAAAAAACACTGAATAGAATAATGTCTTCAGGGCGGGATGTTTCTTCAACACTTGTTCTGGTAGTCTCCATGGCATGGTTCGATGAGGACATTTACCACTGGGTTGTTTATTGTGAATAAGGTTGTAAACGGGTTGGTTCAATGCGGGTCCATGGTGGATCCGGAACCGGAACCTTTAAGGAAAAGTTGGAACCGAATCTAGATTCGGAACCATTTCGGAACTGATTTCTTGGCTCGCAATCGGAACCAGAACCATATATGGGACGGGTCTGGATCCGGGTCCGGGTTTAAATAGAGAATGATATTAAAAAAACATGGATTTTAGGAGAGATTTTCGAAAATTGATGTAATATGTCGAGTTTCAGGTCCACGGGTCCGAACCAAGGTGGAACCGGACCCGGACCCATTTACTTATCGGGGCCTAAATAAGGACTCAGACCCGATTTTTAGCGGGTCGAAACCTCCGGATAATCGGAGAATCAGATACCCATTTACATCTCTAATTGTGAGGCACTTCTCCTTTTACTAGAGCCTGGGCTCGACATAAAAAAAAAAAAGAGTAAATAATTTTACGGAAGCCCTTTAATTAATTCTTAAAAAAAATTAATGATGAATTGAAAGTTCTACTAAAAGTAAGTGCCGCATATTTTTTCTTATTCTAACTTATCTTTATCAACCATGATTAATTTAATAAGGAAAGGTAATAAAAGGACAAATAACTTATTAGAAATCTCAAATGGGAAAAAATGGCCAGTGTATGCCCCTACCAATCAACACATGGATCATTCTTCTCAAGTTCAAATATTGAGTTAGTCTAGCAACTCTTGATTTTCTTACTTTTTAAAATTCAAGATTTCAATTAATTGAGCAAATGACAGGACACGGCTATAACCCAAAAATCACCATATCCCCAAGCATGATTGTGAGAAGCATAAAAGGACCAATTATGATCAGTGCGACAGGACAACATTATGTCATAAATAAATTAGGAACAAAATAAAGTAGAGATATATAAATTTAGAAGACAAGTGCCATTAATGATTGCAAGAAATATAAAAAAGAAATTCAGTAGAAGATAGAAAAATGAGGAATTTATCTG
Source organism: Camphora micrantha (assembly GCA_003546025.1). Taxonomy (NCBI): domain Eukaryota; kingdom Viridiplantae; phylum Streptophyta; class Magnoliopsida; order Laurales; family Lauraceae; genus Camphora; species Camphora micrantha. The sequence goes on from QPKB01000008.1 coordinate 10,562,143, forward strand.
AAAAATTACCTTAGATGTCCACTAACAAAAAAAAAAAAAAAAAGGCTCAAGTAGTTCATATGATACGAAAGTAGTCCCCTATACCGCTTTCGTTTTTTTATTTAAGTTTTCATTCTTCACTCGTTTAAATCTTACAAAACCCCTATTTTCCCTTTCATATTCCCCATCACCGGTACATGTGCATAAACGTTTCAAAACAAATAAATAGCAGACTGTGAGTAAGCCCTACCATGCATAGCCAATCCTTAAAAATCCATCCTAGTTAGAACGTCCCTAGATGCTTGATCACTTCCATGAATATAGGTCAAGGTCATTATCATCATCATCATCATTGAAGTCTTATTCTATCTTAAACGGGCTATAAATTAACAAAAGTCTTTTTTCAATTTATACAACTTAGTGGTAAATGGCTATTTGTAGGAAGCAGTGCTGGCTGTGATCATCCGACAATCTGTTTTTCTTTTTTCTTTTTTTTTTTTGTAATGACACACCCATCCTTGCACATCCATTCATTAATAATGGTTTGTAAATCATGAACTTGAGGAAGAATTGGCTTGTCATCTACCATCTTAAAATTCAAATACCGACCTACTGCATACTTCTTAGCCCCAGACTCCTCTGTTTTATATTTTCTGTCAAGAGCTTCCCAGAGTTCTTTAGCAGAATGGGCTTTAGAATACATATTGTAAATATTATCTGCTACCAGGTTCAGAATGTGGCCTTTGCACAAGTAATCATTCTCTTTCTATTTCTTTCGTGCATAAGAGCCGCCTGGTCCTTCTTCTCTTTCAGGACATGATTCGGTAAGGACATAAGCAAGTTTCAAAGATGTCAGCAGAAATAAAACTTTCTGCTGCCAACGTCGAAATTTCGAGCCATCAAAACTGTCCAACCGAACTAGGTCCTGATGCATGAATTTGACAGCGGCAGTAGCCATGATCGTCCTAAAATTGTTGGTTACAGTACAGAACACTGTCAAATAGAATTTAAATTAAAACAATGGTACCCGATTTGCCGAAGACTGCAATTGTGATCTGCGGAAAAGGAAGAGCCGGCAGTGAAGTAGATCTGCAGCCGAGGCACGTCGGAGGACGCTCTCTTTAGGACGAGTTCCGCCCCTTTGGATCAAATCCAGGTGCGAAAGGGTATCTCAGCAGAACTGCCCCCAGGATACAACGGCGCTAACCTTCAGGTCCGATCGCACGGGCAGCCTGAAGCGTAAACTCTCTTTTGATTGTATGCTCAGAGGAAAAAACAGAGAATCGTTTTGTTGTGATACTTAACGAAGATGGAGATACTGTATTATTTATAGATACAGATCTGTTCCGTTGGGGATTTAATCCTTAACGTTAAAAACAATTAAGGCCATATTAATCCCTAACGTTAAAATAACCCAACGTTAAAAAAAACGTTTAACATAATCCAACGTTCAAAAACGCAAAAGAAATAAAGTTTATTTTAATGAAAAAAATGGCAAAAGGTTGCATTAGTGTATCAGTAGATGGGCCCCCTAAAGGGCACCTGGCCTGGATTTGCACCCCCCCTGCGCGCGATATACACGCAGGATGCGCGTCGCGGACGCACGCCCGGTTAAACGTTTTCCGGGCCAGCCACTCCGGGTCAAGCCCGACTCGCATGCGCGCATAGGGCCCATGGCAAAATGCTCCAAAAGTCTTTAGAAAGTATAGGATTGAAAACTCTTATAAAGCCTCTTCAAAAGTTGAGTTTTAGCAATGTGGGATGGCTTGTTTTTCAACAACCTACACTACCCATAACAAAAGGGCAAAAAAGCAAAAGGACAAAAACCACTTTTGGAATTTTTGAAACACACAAAACCCAACAATCTCCCCTCTGTTTCAAAATTTTCAATGAGCATCTCACTGGTAAGGTGACTAAGCTTGAACCTCACCGTCATGACATAATTTCAAACCTTTAGGAGTTGGAGTGAACAAAGTCTTGAACTTCAACTCTTTGTATTGGTTCAAAATTATGGCAAGTTTTGATCTTGGAGTCAAAAGGTTAGCACTTTACGGCCATGTGCTAAATCCCGGATTTCATGAGTGCTCTAGAGAATCTGCCCAAATTCTCATGGGAAGCGGCCCCACTTCCACACTCATATAGGTGAGTCTATCAAGAGTGCTCCTGTAGCTGTGCACCCCACCATATAGGCTATAGATCTCATTAAGGATTAAATCCAACCTCTTTCGCTACAGGTAATGTACCAACCATCAAGTAATCTCACACAGCAGGGATGAGTTTAGAGTAAACATACTCTGCTTGTCAGTACTTCACATCATCTGGATAGCTTGTTTTTCCTATTGAACCTAATTCTCGGGATCTCCGGTCATTAGGTTAGGTTCCCGCTATTGATGATTTATGGGCTTAAGACCCATCCCTTTCGTTGTTTCTTTTATTTTCTCCCTTGCAAGGCCTTTTGTTAAAGGATCTGCGAGATTATCTTTTGATCTCACATAATCAATTGAAATTACTCCTCCACCGAGTAATTGTCTCACATAGCTATGTTGTAGTCGGACTTGTCTAGACTTTCCATTATACGTGGCATTGTTTGCAGTAATAATTGCTGCAGTGTTATCACAATGAATAATAATAGGAGGAATTGGTTTAGTCCACAAAGGAATATCAAATAAAAAATTTCTAATCCATTCAGATTCCATCGCTGCAGCTCCTAGAGCCAAGAACTCTGAATCTTTAGTGGAATGAGAAATTACTGTTTGTTTCTTTGATTTCCAAGATATTGAAGCACCTCCCAAAGTGAAAATATATCCACTTGTAGACTTAGAATCATCAAAGTCTGAATTCCAGTCAGCATCACTGTAACACTCAACTACAGGTGGATAATCAGAATAACACAATGCATAGTTCATAGTATTCTTTAAATACTTAAGTACTCTAGATACAGCATTCCAATGTTCTATACCAGGGTTACTGGTATATCTACTCAATTTACTGACTGCATAAGCTATATCAGGACGAGTACAATTCATAGCATACATTAAGCTACCAATTACACTAGCATATTCAAGTTGAGATACACATTCACCATCATTTTTCACTAATTTAATACTTGGATCAAATGGAGTAGACACAGGTTTACAATCATAATGATCATATTTTCTCAATATTTTTTCAATGTAATGTGATTGGGATAATTTAATTCCAGAATCATCTCTTATAATTTTAATTCCCAATATAACATTTGCTTCTCCCAAGTCTTTCATATCAAAGTTATGAGAAAGAAGATTCTTTGTTTCTTCTATGCTTTCCATGTCAGATCCAAATATTAGTAAATCATCAACATATAAGCATATTATTATTGTGGAACATCCATTAGATTTATAATAAATACATTTTTCAGCCTCATTTATTTTGAAGCCATTAGATAGAATTACCTCATCAAATTTCATATGCCACTGTTTAGGGGCTTGTTTTAGCCCATATAAGGACTTTACTAATTTACACACCTTATGTTCTTGTCCTTTTATGACATAGCCTTCTGGTTGTTCCATATAAATTTCCTCTTCCAAATCTCCATTTAAAAAAGCAGTTTTTACATCCATTTGATGAATTATCAAATTATGAACAGCAGAAATAGCTATCAATATTCTAATAGAACTAATTCTAGATACAGGTGAATAAGTATCAAAGAAGTCTATTCCCTCTTTTTGTCTGAAGCCTTTTGCTACTAGCCTGGCTTTATATTTCTCAATTGACCCATCTGGCCTGAGTTTTTTCTTAAGAACCCACTTACACCCTAAAGGTTTAGTACCTACAGGTAAGTCAGTTAATTCCCATGTATTATTAGCTAAAATGGATTCTATCTCATCATCTAATGCTTCCTTCCAAAAAGCTGCATCATGGGCAGTCATAGCTTCCTGAAAAGTAGATGGATCTTCCTCTACTAGATAGGTTTCAAAATCAGGACCAAAACTAGTAGCAGTCCTTAGTCTCTTACTCCTTCTAGGTTGAGGTTCCTCTTCCTCAGGAGTTCCTAAAACTCTTTTGGGTAAAGAAGGTTCTAATGTAAACTTAGTCTTAAAAGGAAAACAGTCTTCAAAAAAGTCTGCATCTCTAGACTCAACTAGACTAAGGTCTTCTAATTTAAGGAATCTGTAGGCAGCACTATCTTGAGCATAGCCTATGAAAACACACTCCCATGAGTGGGGTCCTAATTTAGGCCTTTTTGGATCCACCATCCTGACATGTGCTAAACACCCCCAAACTTTAAAATATCTAAGGGTAGGCTTTCTCCCTTCCCAAATCTCAAAAGGTGTTCTATTAGTTTTAGAATGTAAGACTCTATTTAAAATGTAACATGCAGACAACAGTGCTTCACCCCATAAGTTTTTAGGACTACCAGATGAAATTAACATAGAGTTCACCATTTCAATCAAAGTCCTATTTTTTCTTTCTGCTATACCATTCTGTTGGGGTGTATAAGGGGCGGTACAAGTTCTTTTAATTCCTTTAGTTTCACAATAGTCTAAAAACTCTTTTGAGGTGTATTCACCACCTCTATCACTTCTAAAAGTCACAACCTTTCTATCCAATTTATTTTCAACTTCAGTTACATAAATCTTAAATTTAGATAGTGCTTCATCTTTAGTTCTTAGTAAATATACATAAGTATATCTTGAACAGTCATCAATAAAAGTAATAAAGTAATATTTACCACCTCTGGTCATAGTATTACTTAGATCACATATATCAGAATGAACCAACTGAAGTAATGTAGATTCCCTTTCTACATGCTTAAAAGGTTTCCGTGTAATTTTCGATTGAGAACAAATTACACATTTCTTATAGTCACCATCATATTTATCAATTAGTCCATTATTACTCATATTTTTCATAGTTCTGAAGTTTATATGACCTAATCTACCATGCCATTCATCAACTGAAGCAATAATATAAGCAGAAGAAGATGCAATATTATTATTGACAACATTCAATTTAAACATACCCTCACATGCATAACCCTTACCTACAAATACACCTTTCTTGGTGATTACAAACTGGTCGGATTCTATTACCTGTTTAAATCCGGCCTTATTCAGAAGATAGCCAGACACAAGGTTCTTTCTTAATTCCGGTGCATGGAACACATTCAGCAAAGTCACTGTCTTCCCGGAAGTGAACTGGAGTTCAACTTTCCCTTTACCAATTACTTGAGTAGTAACGGTAGTTCCCAGAGTGAGCTTACAATCATTATCGACCTTCTCATAGGTCTTGAATACACCTCTGTCAAAGGTTACATGAGTGGTTGCACCAGTGTCAATCCACCATCCTTCACTCTTTCCTGTGCTGACAGAATTTACCTCAGAAATAACAGCAACAAAATGATCCTCTTCAGTAACATTTGCTTGAGGATTTTTTTGAGATTGTTGCGGACATTTCTTTCGGTGACGACATTCCCTTGCAAAGTGTCCCGGTTTGCCGCAAACAAAGCAACTGCCTTTAGCTTGTGGCTTGACAGTCCCTTGATTTTTATTGAACCTTTTGTTCTGGTTCTGTTTCGGATTCTTCTTCTTAAATGACGGATTATTCTTCTGATTCCTGCCTAGATGTTGATCAAACTTCCCTTTCTTATCATTTTCAACTTGGGATTTAGATTCAGCTAAGTTGATCTTACCACCATTCTCAATCAAATCCTTTTGATCACTAATCCGTGCTTCTTCCTCAATTTTCAAGTAGCGCTGAAGGCGCTCCAAGGAATAATCCTTTCTCTTGTGACGAAGGGTTTTTTGTATGTCCTTCCAAGTGGATGGTAATTTTTCAATGACAGTAGCCACTTGGAACTGTTCATCAATTCGGATCCCCTCGTTAACAATTTCATTAATAATGGTTTGTAAATCATGAACTTGAGGAAGAATTGGCTTGTCATCTACCATCTTAAAATTCAAATACCGACCTACTGCATACTTCTTAGCCCCAGACTCCTCTGTTTTATATTTTCTGTCAAGAGCTTCCCAGAGTTCTTTAGCAGAATGGGCTTTAGAATACATATTGTAAATATTATCTGCTACCAGGTTCAGAATGTGGCCTTTGCACAAGTAATCATTCTCTTTCTATTTCTTTCGTGCATAAGAGCCGCCTGGTCCTTCTTCTCTTTCAGGACATGATTCGGTAAGGACATAAGCAAGTTTCAAAGATGTCAGCAGAAATAAAACTTTCTGCTGCCAACGTCGAAATTTCGAGCCATCAAAACTGTCCAACCGAACTAGGTCCTGATGCATGAATTTGACAGCGGCAGTAGCCATGATCGTCCTAAAATTGTTGGTTACAGTACAGAACACTGTCAAATAGAATTTAAATTAAAACAATGGTACCCGATTTGCCGAAGACTGCAATTGTGATCTGCGGAAAAGGAAGAGCCGGCAGTGAAGTAGATCTGCAGCCGAGGCACGTCGGAGGACGCTCTCTTTAGGACGAGTTCCGCCCCTTTGGATCAAATCCAGGTGCGAAAGGGTATCTCAGCAGAACTGCCCCCAGGATACAACGGCGCTAACCTTCAGGTCCGATCGCACGGGCAGCCTGAAGCGTAAACTCTCTTTTGATTGTATGCTCAGAGGAAAAAACAGAGAATCGTTTTGTTGTGATACTTAACGAAGATGGAGATACTGTATTATTTATAGATACAGATCTGTTCCGTTGGGGATTTAATCCTTAACGTTAAAAACAATTAAGGCCATATTAATCCCTAACGTTAAAATAACCCAACGTTAAAAAAAACGTTTAACATAATCCAACGTTCAAAAACGCAAAAGAAATAAAGTTTATTTTAATGAAAAAAATGGCAAAAGGTTGCATTAGTGTATCAGTAGATGGGCCCCCTAAAGGGCACCTGGCCTGGATTTGCACCCCCCCTGCGCGCGATATACACGCAGGATGCGCGTCGCGGACGCACGCCCGGTTAAACGTTTTCCGGGCCAGCCACTCCGGGTCAAGCCCGACTCGCATGCGCGCATAGGGCCCATGGCAAAATGCTCCAAAAGTCTTTAGAAAGTATAGGATTGAAAACTCTTATAAAGCCTCTTCAAAAGTTGAGTTTTAGCAATGTGGGATGGCTTGTTTTTCAACAACCTACACTACCCATAACAAAAGGGCAAAAAAGCAAAAGGACAAAAACCACTTTTGGAATTTTTGAAACACACAAAACCCAACAATCTCCCCTCTGTTTCAAAATTTTCAATGAGCATCTCACTGGTAAGGTGACTAAGCTTGAACCTCACCGTCATGACATAATTTCAAACCTTTAGGAGTTGGAGTGAACAAAGTCTTGAACTTCAACTCTTTGTATTGGTTCAAAATTATGGCAAGTTTTGATCTTGGAGTCAAAAGGTTAGCACTTTACGGCCATGTGCTAAATCCCGGATTTCATGAGTGCTCTAGAGAATCTGCCCAAATTCTCATGGGAAGCGGCCCCACTTCCACACTCATATAGGTGAGTCTATCAAGAGTGCTCCTGTAGCTGTGCACCCCACCATATAGGCTATAGATCTCATTAAGGATTAAATCCAACCTCTTTCGCTACAGGTAATGTACCAACCATCAAGTAATCTCACACAGCAGGGATGAGTTTAGAGTAAACATACTCTGCTTGTCAGTACTTCACATCATCTGGATAGCTTGTTTTTCCTATTGAACCTAATTCTCGGGATCTCCGGTCATTAGGTTAGGTTCCCGCTATTGATGATTTATGGGCTTAAGACCCATCCCTTTCGTTGTTTCTTTTATTTTCTCCCTTGCAAGGCCTTTTGTTAAAGGATCTGCGAGATTATCTTTTGATCTCACATAATCAATTGAAATTACTCCTCCACCGAGTAATTGTCTCACATAGCTATGTTGTAGTCGGACTTGTCTAGACTTTCCATTATACGTGGCATTGTTTTTGCAGTAATAATTGCTGCAGTGTTATCACAATGAATAATAATAGGAGGAATTGGTTTAGTCCACAAAGGAATATCAAATAAAAAATTTCTAATCCATTCAGATTCCATCGCTGCAGCTCCTAGAGCCAAGAACTCTGAATCTTTAGTGGAATGAGAAATTACTGTTTGTTTCTTTGATTTCCAAGATATTGAAGCACCTCCCAAAGTGAAAATATATCCACTTGTAGACTTAGAATCATCAAAGTCTGAATTCCAGTCAGCATCACTGTAACACTCAACTACAGGTGGATAATCAGAATAACACAATGCATAGTTCATAGTATTCTTTAAATACTTAAGTACTCTAGATACAGCATTCCAATGTTCTATACCAGGGTTACTGGTATATCTACTCAATTTACTGACTGCATAAGCTATATCAGGACGAGTACAATTCATAGCATACATTAAGCTACCAATTACACTAGCATATTCAAGTTGAGATACACATTCACCATCATTTTTCACTAATTTAATACTTGGATCAAATGGAGTAGACACAGGTTTACAATCATAATGATCATATTTTCTCAATATTTTTTCAATGTAATGTGATTGGGATAATTTAATTCCAGAATCATCTCTTATAATTTTAATTCCCAATATAACATTTGCTTCTCCCAAGTCTTTCATATCAAAGTTATGAGAAAGAAGATTCTTTGTTTCTTCTATGCTTTCCATGTCAGATCCAAATATTAGTAAATCATCAACATATAAGCATATTATTATTGTGGAACATCCATTAGATTTATAATAAATACATTTTTCAGCCTCATTTATTTTGAAGCCATTAGATAGAATTACCTCATCAAATTTCATATGCCACTGTTTAGGGGCTTGTTTTAGCCCATATAAGGACTTTACTAATTTACACACCTTATGTTCTTGTCCTTTTATGACATAGCCTTCTGGTTGTTCCATATAAATTTCCTCTTCCAAATCTCCATTTAAAAAAGCAGTTTTTACATCCATTTGATGAATTATCAAATTATGAACAGCAGAAATAGCTATCAATATTCTAATAGAACTAATTCTAGATACAGGTGAATAAGTATCAAAGAAGTCTATTCCCTCTTTTTGTCTGAAGCCTTTTGCTACTAGCCTGGCTTTATATTTCTCAATTGACCCATCTGGCCTGAGTTTTTTCTTAAGAACCCACTTACACCCTAAAGGTTTAGTACCTACAGGTAAGTCAGTTAATTCCCATGTATTATTAGCTAAAATGGATTCTATCTCATCATCTAATGCTTCCTTCCAAAAAGCTGCATCATGGGCAGTCATAGCTTCCTGAAAAGTAGATGGATCTTCCTCTACTAGATAGGTTTCAAAATCAGGACCAAAACTAGTAGCAGTCCTTAGTCTCTTACTCCTTCTAGGTTGAGGTTCCTCTTCCTCAGGAGTTCCTAAAACTCTTTTTGGGTAAAGAAGGTTCTAATGTAAACTTAGTCTTAAAAGGAAAACAGTCTTCAAAAAAGTCTGCATCTCTAGACTCAACTAGACTAAGGTCTTCTAATTTAAGGAATCTGTAGGCAGCACTATCTTGAGCATAGCCTATGAAAACACACTCCCATGAGTGGGGTCCTAATTTAGGCCTTTTTGGATCCACCATCCTGACATGTGCTAAACACCCCCAAACTTTAAAAAATATCTAAGGGTAGGCTTTCTCCCTTCCCAAATCTCAAAAGGTGTTCTATTAGTTTTAGAATGTAAGACTCTATTTAAAATGTAACATGCAGACAACAGTGCTTCACCCCATAAGTTTTTAGGACTACCAGATGAAATTAACATAGAGTTCACCATTTCAATCAAAGTCCTATTTTTTCTTTCTGCTATACCATTCTGTTGGGGTGTATAAGGGGCGGTACAAGTTCTTTTAATTCCTTTAGTTTCACAATAGTCTAAAAACTCTTTTGAGGTGTATTCACCACCTCTATCACTTCTAAAAGTCACAACCTTTCTATCCAATTTATTTTCAACTTCAGTTACATAAATCTTAAATTTAGATAGTGCTTCATCTTTAGTTCTTAGTAAATATACATAAGTATATCTTGAACAGTCATCAATAAAAGTAATAAAGTAATATTTACCACCTCTGGTCATAGTATTACTTAGATCACATATATCAGAATGAACCAACTGAAGTAATGTAGATTCCCTTTCTACATGCTTAAAAGGTTTCCGTGTAATTTTCGATTGAGAACAAATTACACATTTCTTATAGTCACCATCATATTTATCAATTAGTCCATTATTACTCATATTTTTCATAGTTCTGAAGTTTATATGACCTAATCTACCATGCCATTCATCAACTGAAGCAATAATATAAGCAGAAGAAGATGCAATATTATTATTGACAACATTCAATTTAAACATACCCTCACATGCATAACCCTTACCTACAAATACACCTTTCTTGGTGATTACAAACTGGTCGGATTCTATTACCTGTTTAAATCCGGCCTTATTCAGAAGATAGCCAGACACAAGGTTCTTTCTTAATTCCGGTGCATGGAACACATTCAGCAAAGTCACTGTCTTCCCGGAAGTGAACTGGAGTTCAACTTTCCCTTTACCAATTACTTGAGTAGTAACGGTAGTTCCCAGAGTGAGCTTACAATCATTATCGACCTTCTCATAGGTCTTGAATACACCTCTGTCAAAGGTTACATGAGTGGTTGCACCAGTGTCAATCCACCATCCTTCACTCTTTCCTGTGCTGACAGAATTTACCTCAGAAATAACAGCAACAAAATGATCCTCTTCAGTAACATTTGCTTGAGGATTTTTTTGAGATTGTTGCGGACATTTCTTTCGGTGACGACATTCCCTTGCAAAGTGTCCCGGTTTGCCGCAAACAAAGCAACTGCCTTTAGCTTGTGGCTTGACAGTCCCTTGATTTTTATTGAACCTTTTGTTCTGGTTCTGTTTCGGATTCTTCTTCTTAAATGACGGATTATTCTTTCTGATTCCTGCCTAGATGTTGATCAAACTTCCCTTTCTTATCATTTTCAACTTGGGATTTAGATTCAGCTAAGTTGATCTTACCACCATTCTCAATCAAATCCTTTTGATCACTAATCCGTGCTTCTTCCTCAATTTTCAAGTAGCGCTGAAGGCGCTCCAAGGAATAATCCTTTCTCTTGTGACGAAGGGTTTTTTGTATGTCCTTCCAAGTGGATGGTAATTTTTCAATGACAGTAGCCACTTGGAACTGTTCATCAATTCGGATCCCCTCGTTAACAATTTCATTAATAATGGTTTGTAAATCATGAACTTGAGGAAGAATTGGCTTGTCATCTACCATCTTAAAATTCAAATACCGACCTACTGCATACTTCTTAGCCCCAGACTCCTCTGTTTTATATTTTCTGTCAAGAGCTTCCCAGAGTTCTTTAGCAGAATGGGCTTTAGAATACATATTGTAAATATTATCTGCTACCAGGTTCAGAATGTGGCCTTTGCACAAGTAATCATTCTCTTTCTATTTCTTTCGTGCATAAGAGCCGCCTGGTCCTTCTTCTCTTTCAGGACATGATTCGGTAAGGACATAAGCAAGTTTCAAAGATGTCAGCAGAAATAAAACTTTCTGCTGCCAACGTCGAAATTTCGAGCCATCAAAACTGTCCAACCGAACTAGGTCCTGATGCATGAATTTGACAGCGGCAGTAGCCATGATCGTCCTAAAATTGTTGGTTACAGTACAGAACACTGTCAAATAGAATTTAAATTAAAACAATGGTACCCGATTTGCCGAAGACTGCAATTGTGATCTGCGGAAAAGGAAGAGCCGGCAGTGAAGTAGATCTGCAGCCGAGGCACGTCGGAGGACGCTCTCTTTAGGACGAGTTCCGCCCCTTTGGATCAAATCCAGGTGCGAAAGGGTATCTCAGCAGAACTGCCCCCAGGATACAACGGCGCTAACCTTCAGGTCCGATCGCACGGGCAGCCTGAAGCGTAAACTCTCTTTTGATTGTATGCTCAGAGGAAAAAACAGAGAATCGTTTTGTTGTGATACTTAACGAAGATGGAGATACTGTATTATTTATAGATACAGATCTGTTCCGTTGGGGATTTAATCCTTAACGTTAAAAACAATTAAGGCCATATTAATCCCTAACGTTAAAATAACCCAACGTTAAAAAAAACGTTTAACATAATCCAACGTTCAAAAACGCAAAAGAAATAAAGTTTATTTTAATGAAAAAAATGGCAAAAGGTTGCATTAGTGTATCAGTAGATGGGCCCCCTAAAGGCCACCTGGCCTGGATTTGCACCCCCCCTGCGCGCGATATACACGCAGGATGCGCGTCGCGGACGCACGCCCGGTTAAACGTTTTCCGGGCCAGCCACTCCGGGTCAAGCCCGACTCGCATGCGCGCATAGGGCCCATGGCAAAATGCTCCAAAAGTCTTTAGAAAGTATAGGATTGAAAACTCTTATAAAGCCTCTTCAAAAGTTGAGTTTTAGCAATGTGGGATGGCTTGTTTTTCAACAACCTACACTACCCATAACAAAAGGGCAAAAAAGCAAAAGGACAAAAACCACTTTTGGAATTTTTGAAACACACAAAACCCAACAATCTCCCCTCTGTTTCAAAATTTTCAATGAGCATCTCACTGGTAAGGTGACTAAGCTTGAACCTCACCGTCATGACATAATTTCAAACCTTTAGGAGTTGGAGTGAACAAAGTCTTGAACTTCAACTCTTTGTATTGGTTCAAAATTATGGCAAGTTTTGATCTTGGAGTCAAAAGGTTAGCACTTTACGGCCATGTGCTAAATCCCGGATTTCATGAGTGCTCTAGAGAATCTGCCCAAATTCTCATGGGAAGCGGCCCCACTTCCACACTCATATAGGTGAGTCTATCAAGAGTGCTCCTGTAGCTGTGCACCCCACCATATAGGCTATAGATCTCATTAAGGATTAAATCCAACCTCTTTCGCTACAGGTAATGTACCAACCATCAAGTAATCTCACACAGCAGGGATGAGTTTAGAGTAAACATACTCTGCTTGTCAGTACTTCACATCATCTGGATAGCTTGTTTTTCCTATTGAACCTAATTCTCGGGATCTCCGGTCATTAGGTTAGGTTCCCGCTATTGATGATTTATGGGCTTAAGACCCATCCCTTTCGTTGTTTCTTTTATTTTCTCCCTTGCAAGGCCTTTTGTTAAAGGATCTGCGAGATTATCTTTTGATCTCACATAATCAATTGAAATTACTCCTCCACCGAGTAATTGTCTCACATAGCTATGTTGTAGTCGGACTTGTCTAGACTTTCCATTATACGTGGCATTGTTTGCAGTAATAATTGCTGCAGTGTTATCACAATGAATAATAATAGGAGGAATTGGTTTAGTCCACAAAGGAATATCAAATAAAAAATTTCTAATCCATTCAGATTCCATCGCTGCAGCTCCTAGAGCCAAGAACTCTGAATCTTTAGTGGAATGAGAGAAATTACTGTTTGTTTCTTTGATTTCCAAGATATTGAAGCACCTCCCAAAGTGAAAATATATCCACTTGTAGACTTAGAATCATCAAAGTCTGAATTCCAGTCAGCATCACTGTAACACTCAACTACAGGTGGATAATCAGAATAACACAATGCATAGTTCATAGTATTCTTTAAATACTTAAGTACTCTAGATACAGCATTCCAATGTTCTATACCAGGGTTACTGGTATATCTACTCAATTTACTGACTGCATAAGCTATATCAGGACGAGTACAATTCATAGCATACATTAAGCTACCAATTACACTAGCATATTCAAGTTGAGATACACATTCACCATCATTTTTCACTAATTTAATACTTGGATCAAATGGAGTAGACACAGGTTTACAATCATAATGATCATATTTTCTCAATATTTTTTTCAATGTAATGTGATTGGGATAATTTAATTCCAGAATCATCTCTTATAATTTTAAATTCCCAATATAACATTTGCTTCTCCCAAGTCTTTCATATCAAAGTTATGAGAAAGAAGATTCTTTGTTTCTTCTATGCTTTCCATGTCAGATCCAAATATTAGTAAATCATCAACATATAAGCATATTATTATTGTGGAACATCCATTAGATTTATAATAAATACATTTTTCAGCCTCATTTATTTTGAAGCCATTAGATAGAATTACCTCATCAAATTTCATATGCCACTGTTTAGGGGCTTGTTTTAGCCCATATAAGGACTTTACTAATTTACACACCTTATGTTCTTGTCCTTTTATGACATAGCCTTCTGGTTGTTCCATATAAATTTCCTCTTCCAAATCTCCATTTAAAAAAGCAGTTTTTTACATCCATTTGATGAATTATCAAATTATGAACAGCAGAAATAGCTATCAATATTCTAATAGAACTAATTCTAGATACAGGTGAATAAGTATCAAAGAAGTCTATTCCCTCTTTTTGTCTGAAGCCTTTTGCTACTAGCCTGGCTTTATATTTCTCAATTGACCCATCTGGCCTGAGTTTTTTCTTAAGAACCCACTTACACCCTAAAGGTTTAGTACCTACAGGTAAGTCAGTTAATTCCCATGTATTATTAGCTAAAATGGATTCTATCTCATCATCTAATGCTTCCTTCCAAAAAGCTGCATCATGGGCAGTCATAGCTTCCTGAAAAGTAGATGGATCTTCCTCTACTAGATAGGTTTCAAAATCAGGACCAAAACTAGTAGCAGTCCTTAGTCTCTTACTCCTTCTAGGTTGAGGTTCCTCTTCCTCAGGAGTTCCTAAAACTCTTTTGGGTAAAGAAGGTTCTAATGTAAACTTAGTCTTAAAAGGAAAACAGTCTTCAAAAAAGTCTGCATCTCTAGACTCAACTAGACTAAGGTCTTCTAATTTAAGGAATCTGTAGGCAGCACTATCTTGAGCATAGCCTATGAAAACACACTCCCATGAGTGGGGTCCTAATTTAGGCCTTTTTGGATCCACCATCCTGACATGTGCTAAACACCCCCAAACTTTAAAATATCTAAGGGTAGGCTTTCTCCCTTCCCAAATCTCAAAAGGTGTTCTATTAGTTTTAGAATGTAAGACTCTATTTAAAATGTAACATGCAGACAACAGTGCTTCACCCCATAAGTTTTTAGGACTACCAGATGAAATTAACATAGAGTTCACCATTTCAATCAAAGTCCTATTTTTTCTTTCTGCTATACCATTCTGTTGGGGTGTATAAGGGGCGGTACAAGTTCTTTTAATTCCTTTAGTTTCACAATAGTCTAAAAAACTCTTTTGAGGTGTATTCACCACCTCTATCACTTCTAAAAGTCACAACCTTTCTATCCAATTTATTTTCAACTTCAGTTACATAAATCTTAAATTTAGATAGTGCTTCATCTTTAGTTCTTAGTAAATATACATAAGTATATCTTGAACAGTCATCAATAAAAGTAATAAAGTAATATTTACCACCTCTGGTCATAGTATTACTTAGATCACATATATCAGAATGAACCAACTGAAGTAATGTAGATTCCCTTTCTACATGCTTAAAAGGTTTCCGTGTAATTTTCGATTGAGAACAAATTACACATTTCTTATAGTCACCATCATATTTATCAATTAGTCCATTATTACTCATATTTTTCATAGTTCTGAAGTTTATATGACCTAATCTACCATGCCATTCATCAACTGAAGCAATAATATAAGCAGAAGAAGATGCAATATTATTATTGACAACATTCAATTTAAAACATACCCTCACATGCATAACCCTTACCTACAAATACACCTTTCTTGGTGATTACAAACTGGTCGGATTCTATTACCTGTTTAAATCCGGCCTTATTCAGAAGATAGCCAGACACAAGGTTCTTTCTTAATTCCGGTGCATGGAACACATTCAGCAAAGTCACTGTCTTCCCGGAAGTGAACTGGAGTTCAACTTTCCCTTTACCAATTACTTGAGTAGTAACGGTAGTTCCCAGAGTGAGCTTACAATCATTATCGACCTTCTCATAGGTCTTGAATACACCTCTGTCAAAGGTTACATGAGTGGTTGCACCAGTGTCAATCCACCATCCTTCACTCTTTCCTGTGCTGACAGAATTTACCTCAGAAATAACAGCAACAAAATGATCCTCTTCAGTAACATTTGCTTGAGGATTTTTTTGAGATTGTTGCGGACATTTCTTTCGGTGACGACATTCCCTTGCAAAGTGTCCCGGTTTGCCGCAAACAAAGCAACTGCCTTTAGCTTGTGGCTTGACAGTCCCTTGATTTTTATTGAACCTTTTGTTCTGGTTCTGTTTCGGATTCTTCTTCTTAAATGACGGATTATTCTTCTGATTCCTGCCTAGATGTTGATCAAACTTCCCTTTCTTATCATTTTCAACTTGGGATTTAGATTCAGCTAAGTTGATCTTACCACCATTCTCAATCAAATCCTTTTGATCACTAATCCGTGCTTCTTCCTCAATTTTCAAGTAGCGCTGAAGGCGCTCCAAGGAATAATCCTTTCTCTTGTGACGAAGGGTTTTTTGTATGTCCTTCCAAGTGGATGGTAATTTTTCAATGACAGTAGCCACTTGGAACTGTTCATCAATTCGGATCCCCTCGTTAACAATTTCATTAATAATGGTTTGTAAATCATGAACTTGAGGAAGAATTGGCTTGTCATCTACCATCTTAAAATTCAAATACCGACCTACTGCATACTTCTTAGCCCCAGACTCCTCTGTTTTATATTTTCTGTCAAGAGCTTCCCAGAGTTCTTTAGCAGAATGGGCTTTAGAATACATATTGTAAATATTATCTGCTACCAGGTTCAGAATGTGGCCTTTGCACAAGTAATCATTCTCTTTCTATTTCTTTCGTGCATAAGAGCCGCCTGGTCCTTCTTCTCTTTCAGGACATGATTCGGTAAGGACATAAGCAAGTTTCAAAGATGTCAGCAGAAATAAAACTTTCTGCTGCCAACGTCGAAATTTCGAGCCATCAAAACTGTCCAACCGAACTAGGTCCTGATGCATGAATTTGACAGCGGCAGTAGCCATGATCGTCCTAAAATTGTTGGTTACAGTACAGAACACTGTCAAATAGAATTTAAATTAAAACAATGGTACCCGATTTGCCGAAGACTGCAATTGTGATCTGCGGAAAAGGAAGAGCCGGCAGTGAAGTAGATCTGCAGCCGAGGCACGTCGGAGGACGCTCTCTTTAGGACGAGTTCCGCCCCTTTGGATCAAATCCAGGTGCGAAAGGGTATCTCAGCGGAACTGCCCCCAGGATACAACGGCGCTAACCTTCAGGTCCGATCGCACGGGCAGCCTGAAGCGTAAACTCTCTTTTGATTGTATGCTCAGAGGAAAAAACAGAGAATCGTTTTGTTGTGATTCTTAACGAAGATGGAGATACTGTATTATTTATAGATACAGATCTGTTCCGTTGGGGATTTAATCCTTAACGTTAAAAACAATTAAGGCCATATTAATCCCTAACGTTAAAATAACCCAATGTTAAAAAAAACGTTTAACATAATCCAACATTCAAAAACGCAAAAGAAATAAAGTTTATTTTAATGAAAACAATGGCCCCCTAAAGGCCACCTGGCCTGGATTTGCACCCCCCCTGCGCGCGATATACACGCAGGATGCGCGTCGCGGACGCACGCCCGGTTAAACGTTTTCCGGGCCAGCCACTCCGGGTCAAGCCCGACTCGCATGCGCGCATAGGGCCCATGGCAAAATGCTCCAAAAGTCTTTAGAAAGTATAGGATTGAAACTCTTATAAAGCCTCTTCAAAAGTTGAGTTTTAGCAATGTGGGATGGCTTGTTTTTCAACAACCTACACTACCCATAACAAAAGGGCAAAAAAGCAAAAGGACAAAAACCACTTTTGGAATTTTTGAAACACACAAAACCCAACAATCTCCCCTCTGTTTCAAAATTTTCAATGAGCATCTCACTGGTAAGGTGACTAAGCTTGAACCTCACCGTCATGACATAATTTCAAACCTTTAGGAGTTGGAGTGAACAAAGTCTTGAACTTCAACTCTTTGTATTGGTTCAAAATTATGGCAAGTTTTGATCTTGGAGTCAAAAGGTTAGCACTTTACGGCCATGTGCTAAATCCCGGATTTCATGAGTGCTTTAGAGAATCTGCCCAAATTCTCATGGGAAGCGGCCCCACTTCCACACTCATATAGGTGAGTCTATCAAGAGTGCTCCTGTAGCTGTGCACCCCACCATATAGGCTATAGATCTCATTAAGGATTAAATCCAACCTCTTTCGCTACAGGTAATGTACCAACCATCAAGTAATCTCACACAGCAGGGATGAGTTTAGAGTAAACATACTCTGCTTGTCAGTACTTCACATCATCTGGATAGCTTGTTTTTCCTATTGAACCTAATTCTCGGGATCTCCGGTCATTAGGTTAGGTTCCCGCTATTGATGATTTATGGGCTTAAGACCCATCCCTTTCGTTGTTTCTTTTATTTTCTCCCTTGCAAGGCCTTTTGTTAAAGGATCTGCGAGATTATCTTTTGATCTCACATAATCAATTGAAATTACTCCTCCACCGAGTAATTGTCTCACATAGCTATGTTGTAGTCGGACTTGTCTAGACTTTCCATTATACGTGGCATTGTTTGCAGTAATAATTGCTGCAGTGTTATCACAATGAATAATAATAGGAGGAATTGGTTTAGTCCACAAAGGAATATCAAATAAAAAATTTCTAATCCATTCAGATTCCATCGCTGCAGCTCCTAGAGCCAAGAACTCTGAATCTTTAGTGGAATGAGAAATTACTGTTTGTTTCTTTGATTTCCAAGATATTGAAGCACCTCCCAAAGTGAAAATATATCCACTTGTAGACTTAGAATCATCAAAGTCTGAATTCCAGTCAGCATCACTGTAACACTCAACTACAGGTGGATAATCAGAATAACACAATGCATAGTTCATAGTATTCTTTAAATACTTAAGTACTCTAGATACAGCATTCCAATGTTCTATACCAGGGTTACTGGTATATCTACTCAATTTACTGACTGCATAAGCTATATCAGGACGAGTACAATTCATAGCATACATTAAGCTACCAATTACACTAGCATATTCAAGTTGAGATACACATTCACCATCATTTTTCACTAATTTAATACTTGGATCAAATGGAGTAGACACAGGTTTACAATCATAATGATCATATTTTCTCAATATTTTTTCAATGTAATGTGATTGGGATAATTTAATTCCAGAATCATCTCTTATAATTTTAATTCCCAATATAACATTTGCTTCTCCCAAGTCTTTCATATCAAAGTTATGAGAAAGAAGATTCTTTGTTTCTTCTATGCTTTCCATGTCAGATCCAAATATTAGTAAATCATCAACATATAAGCATATTATTATTGTGGAACATCCATTAGATTTATAATAAATACATTTTTCAGCCTCATTTATTTTGAAGCCATTAGATAGAATTACCTCATCAAATTTCATATGCCACTGTTTAGGGGCTTGTTTTAGCCCATATAAGGACTTTACTAATTTACACACCTTATGTTCTTGTCCTTTTATGACATAGCCTTCTGGTTGTTCCATATAAATTTCCTCTTCCAAATCTCCATTTAAAAAAGCAGTTTTTACATCCATTTGATGAATTATCAAATTATGAACAGCAGAAATAGCTATCAATATTCTAATAGAACTAATTCTAGATACAGGTGAATAAGTATCAAAGAAGTCTATTCCCTCTTTTTGTCTGAAGCCTTTTGCTACTAGCCTGGCTTTATATTTCTCAATTGACCCATCTGGCCTGAGTTTTTTCTTAAGAACCCACTTACACCCTAAAGGTTTAGTACCTACAGGTAAGTCAGTTAATTCCCATGTATTATTAGCTAAAATGGATTCTATCTCATCATCTAATGCTTCCTTCCAAAAAGCTGCATCATGGGCAGTCATAGCTTCCTGAAAAGTAGATGGATCTTCCTCTACTAGATAGGTTTCAAAATCAGGACCAAAACTAGTAGCAGTCCTTAGTCTCTTACTCCTTCTAGGTTGAGGTTCCTCTTCCTCAGGAGTTCCTAAAACTCTTTTGGGTAAAGAAGGTTCTAATGTAAACTTAGTCTTAAAAGGAAAACAGTCTTCAAAAAAGTCTGCATCTCTAGACTCAACTAGACTAAGGTCTTCTAATTTAAGGAATCTGTAGGCAGCACTATCTTGAGCATAGCCTATGAAAACACACTCCCATGAGTGGGGTCCTAATTTAGGCCTTTTTGGATCCACCATCCTGACATGTGCTAAACACCCCCAAACTTTAAAATATCTAAGGGTAGGCTTTCTCCCTTCCCAAATCTCAAAAGGTGTTCTATTAGTTTTAGAATGTAAGACTCTATTTAAAATGTAACATGCAGACAACAGTGCTTCACCCCATAAGTTTTTAGGACTACCAGATGAAATTAACATAGAGTTCACCATTTCAATCAAAGTCCTATTTTTTCTTTCTGCTATACCATTCTGTTGGGGTGTATAAGGGGCGGTACAAGTTCTTTTAATTCCTTTAGTTTCACAATAGTCTAAAAACTCTTTTGAGGTGTATTCACCACCTCTATCACTTCTAAAAGTCACAACCTTTCTATCCAATTTATTTTCAACTTCAGTTACATAAATCTTAAATTTAGATAGTGCTTCATCTTTAGTTCTTAGTAAATATACATAAGTATATCTTGAACAGTCATCAATAAAAGTAATAAAGTAATATTTACCACCTCTGGTCATAGTATTACTTAGATCACATATATCAGAATGAACCAACTGAAGTAATGTAGATTCCCTTTCTACATGCTTAAAAGGTTTCCGTGTAATTTTCGATTGAGAACAAATTACACATTTCTTATAGTCACCATCATATTTATCAATTAGTCCATTATTACTCATATTTTTCATAGTTCTGAAGTTTATATGACCTAATCTACCATGCCATTCATCAACTGAAGCAATAATATAAGCAGAAGAAGATGCAATATTATTATTGACAACATTCAATTTAAACATACCCTCACATGCATAACCCTTACCTACAAATACACCTTTCTTGGTGATTACAAACTGGTCGGATTCTATTACCTGTTTAAATCCGGCCTTATTCAGAAGATAGCCAGACACAAGGTTCTTTCTTAATTCCGGTGCATGGAACACATTCAGCAAAGTCACTGTCTTCCCGGAAGTGAACTGGAGTTCAACTTTCCCTTTACCAATTACTTGAGTAGTAACGGTAGTTCCCAGAGTGAGCTTACAATCATTATCGACCTTCTCATAGGTCTTGAATACACCTCTGTCAAAGGTTACATGAGTGGTTGCACCAGTGTCAATCCACCATCCTTCACTCTTTCCTGTGCTGACAGAATTTACCTCAGAAATAACAGCAACAAAATGATCCTCTTCAGTAACATTTGCTTGAGGATTTTTTTGAGATTGTTGCGGACATTTCTTTCGGTGACGACATTCCCTTGCAAAGTGTCCCGGTTTGCCGCAAACAAAGCAACTGCCTTTAGCTTGTGGCTTGACAGTCCCTTGATTTTTATTGAACCTTTTGTTCTGGTTCTGTTTCGGATTCTTCTTCTTAAATGACGGATTATTCTTCTGATTCCTGCCTAGATGTTGATCAAACTTCCCTTTCTTATCATTTTCAACTTGGGATTTAGATTCAGCTAAGTTGATCTTACCACCATTCTCAATCAAATCCTTTTGATCACTAATCCGTGCTTCTTCCTCAATTTTCAAGTAGCGCTGAAGGCGCTCCAAGGAATAATCCTTTCTCTTGTGACGAAGGGTTTTTTGTATGTCCTTCCAAGTGGATGGTAATTTTTCAATGACAGTAGCCACTTGGAACTGTTCATCAATTCGGATCCCCTCGTTAACAATTTCATTAATAATGGTTTGTAAATCATGAACTTGAGGAAGAATTGGCTTGTCATCTACCATCTTAAAATTCAAATACCGACCTACTGCATACTTCTTAGCCCCAGACTCCTCTGTTTTATATTTTCTGTCAAGAGCTTCCCAGAGTTCTTTAGCAGAATGGGCTTTAGAATACATATTGTAAATATTATCTGCTACCAGGTTCAGAATGTGGCCTTTGCACAAGTAATCATTCTCTTTCTATTTCTTTCGTGCATAAGAGCCGCCTGGTCCTTCTTCTCTTTCAGGACATGATTCGGTAAGGACATAAGCAAGTTTCAA
This sequence comes from Camphora micrantha, assembly GCA_003546025.1. Classification (NCBI taxonomy): domain Eukaryota; kingdom Viridiplantae; phylum Streptophyta; class Magnoliopsida; order Laurales; family Lauraceae; genus Camphora; species Camphora micrantha. Next base: position 10,584,313 of record QPKB01000008.1, read on the forward strand.
AGATGTCAGCAGAAATAAAACTTTCTGCTGCCAACGTCGAAATTTCGAGCCATCAAAACTGTCCAACCGAACTAGGTCCTGATGCATGAATTTGACAGCGGCAGTAGCCATGATCGTCCTAAAATTGTTGGTTACAGTACAGAACACTGTCAAATAGAATTTAAATTAAAACAATGGTACCCGATTTGCCGAAGACTGCAATTGTGATCTGCGGAAAAGGAAGAGCCGGCAGTGAAGTAGATCTGCAGCCGAGGCACGTCGGAGGACGCTCTCTTTAGGACGAGTTCCGCCCCTTTGGATCAAATCCAGGTGCGAAAGGGTATCTCAGCAGAACTGCCCCCAGGATACAACGGCGCTAACCTTCAGGTCCGATCGCACGGGCAGCCTGAAGCGTAAACTCTCTTTTGATTGTATGCTCAGAGGAAAAAACAGAGAATCGTTTTGTTGTGATACTTAACGAAGATGGAGATACTGTATTATTTATAGATACAGATCTGTTCCGTTGGGGATTTAATCCTTAACCCAACGTTAAAAAGGTTGCATTAGTGTATCAGTAGATGGGCCCCCTAAAGGCCACCTGGCCTGGATTTGCACCCCCCCCCTGCGCGCGATATACACGCAGGATGCGCGTCGCGGACGCACGCCCGGTTAAACGTTTTCCGGGCCAGCCACTCCGGGTCAAGCCCGACTCGCATGCGCGCATAGGGCCCATGGCAAAATGCTCCAAAAGTCTTTAGAAAGTATAGGATTGAAAACTCTTATAAAGCCTCTTCAAAAGTTGCGTTTTAGCAATGTGGGATGGCTTGTTTTTCAACAACCTACACTACCCATAACAAAAGGGCAAAAAAGCAAAAGGACAAAAACCACTTTTGGAATTTTTGAAACACACAAAACCCAACATATAATTCGGGCAAGAGTAGTGCTACCTGGACACAAAGACATATCCAAGATTCTGGGCCAAATTAGTTTGTCCAAGTAGAATTTTTATTCAGGCAAACAGAGGGGCTTTATTACAAAGGGTACTGGTTCTATGTGGAGAGATTGGAGGTCTGTTGTTTAAAAAACTGTTTCTCTTGGCATGGAGAGTAGAACAGGAACCCCTTGAAGCCTTCTTTGATATGGTCCTCGAGGTAGGTTTAGTAGAGTATGATCTGTGGCTGTCTAAATCCCCACTATAGCTCTTGCAATACTTAAATTTCTTGCTTTCTGGTTTGGCAAGGTCCCCCAAGCATCTCACATCTGAGAGAGATGTAAACGATTGAGATTTTCCTTGGAAATGTTTTGAAAGCCCTCTCCTGTATGATGAGAAAAACAACCAACAAGTTTGTATTAGAAACAAGAAAATCAGAGAAACTTTATGTTGGAAGAGTGATGGAATAAGAAGGATGCCCAAAAAGTTCTAATAGATTCTCCCATAAAACTTTTTCATGAGATTATGAGAGAGAGAAGGAAAAATGTCTGAGAAAAAAAAAAGAAGCCCATGAAATCTTATGATTAGAGAGAGCGAGAACAGTAAAAATACCAAACATGTTTTATTAGGAAAAACACCCAACATGAGATTTTATGATGAGAGAGAATTAGAAAAATACCCAAGAAGTTCTTTTGTGAAGTACTAGAGAAATTTCATGTTGAGAACCCCTAACAAATTTTTATTAAAAAAAAAAAAAACAACGAAACAATATGAAACTTCCCAGCAATTTTTATATTAAAAAAATAATTTTTTTATGAAAAGAGAGACCTAATAACTTACTTGAATGGAAGCTGTTCCATGAGAGATGACATCTGATATAAAGGCCCACTTGTCGGTTGATCCAACGGTGGTGATGAAGTCTCAGGTGAAGCAGCGTCATCAGAATAATCACATGATGAACTGCAAAGATCTCTCTCTTCATCCATGATCCCATGGCTGTAATTTTCTGGCTTGAATAAAGCCTCCATCCTTACTCGAATAATCCCTAGATTCTCCTTATAATAGAACTACTTTTATCAGACAATTCTACTCTTTATCTCTTGCAAACTCTTCTCATACAAAACATACACATGACCTTTGAGCTTGAGTTGAGAGACCCAAATATATATAGCACCAAATATACTTGTAGAATAATAAGTGTAGGACAAAAAGAAGATGAGATTGGGTTATCTTTGTGGCCTATAAGGAGACTGAAAAGGATAAGATCGGTATTATTTTGATTTAGCTGTGGATTCTATGTTTTCCACGTTGGGCTTTCCTTGCCCCTGAGAAAGAGAGGAGGAAATGGATAAGGCTCCAACACACACAATTCATGCATATCCACATGCTCCACCACCCTGCTAACGTATGCACTAAATGCAATGAACGTGTTTGGCGAAGAAAATATTATGGATTGGGAATCACGATTCTATGTCGCTTTCACTAGTTAAAAACGAGTGGAACTCAACGTGGGAGACATAAAATGTAATCTATATCGATCATGTAAGTGCCTAAAATAATACGGACTTGCTCTGATGGGAGCTGCTTTGATAGCCTTTGATAGAAGGGAACGTGCTCTTGACCTGAGAAGAGGAGACAGGTTAGAGACCTTGGTCGTGGAGGACCGAAGGCACTCCGACGCTCAAGTCAGTTTTGTTACTGAACGAAGTGAGCAGGAATGGAGAGGGTTAGGGACTTACTTTTGCCTGTCCTCTCGTCGTTCTGTGCTGTGCTTATTTATAGGTGCTGGTGCCCTCAGATCATTCTTGAGTGGAGGTTGGTGGGCGTACGGTTCCATCGGACCATACTTTTCCCATAAATGATGGTTGGTAGAGGTCCCATCCTGTCACACCATACCCTGATCTTTCATATGATTGCTGATGTGAAGGCGGAATGAAGTCCACGCTTCTTCCGTATCCGGCGCCCATCCCGCTCGTCTGAGCCGGGACATGCCCTCATTAATTGCTGATTGACAAGATGCCGAACCCGGCTAACCACTGCAGAGGTGCATATCGGTACCCATTTCACAACGGGAATGCATCCCCAAGTCTCGGGCGGATAGTCCTTAGGCGAAGCGGAACTCCCCCAAGAAGCCGAGGTCGTGACGGGTCAGCTGACCTGCGTCAGGTCCCGAGCTGGTAGAATACCCCCACACAATTGCCCCCCAAGCTCTGGGTCTCGGCACCCAACCTCGGGACCAAGAGCTTCGGTTTAGTGAGGGACTTCGCGGGCGTCTTTATCTCGAGTACTCTGATAGGGTAATCAAGGCTGTTGCCACCGTCTGTCAGGGACGGTTGATTAGCACATACCCTTTCGCTTCATCTTCCGAGGGAACTAATGGGGAGCGACCTTTCGTTTTTCAAGGAGAGACAGCTGGTGGTGACACGTGTCATTATTTCATGGGTCCTTCAATCGTTTCAGGGGCAGTGTGCGCGCTGCTCGAGGCGACGATTCCTGTCTTCCATATTGGAGAAGGCGGTTTTTCTTTATTTATAGGTAGGGGTGCCTCTCTCCTTCTACTTCTGCATTTTTGACTCAGCGATTTGAAGACCATACGAAGGAAGTCCCCGCTGTGAATCAAGTTTCCAGTCCTTCACATCCGTTGCGAGCTCTTCGTGAGTTTCTCTTCCCTCTTCCTCTTTCTGTTCTTCATCCCTTTAGGGTTTTTCTTTTTGGGGGAATGGGAGTCTATAGGCATTGGGTGGACACCCCCGAGGCTATGGAGAGTTTCAGGGAGATGTATCGCATCCCTGCAAATGTTAGTACCAGGATTGACGACCCCGACGACATGTTCGACGGTTTTGTATTCGCCGACGGGTGGATGCCCTTTCCCTTAGTGGCCATAGTCGAGGGAGGGGTCAGGTTCCCAGTCCACCCACTTTTGAGGGCATGCCTGTCAACATGGCACCTTAGCCCCTGCCAGCTGATGCCTAACGGCTACAAGATAATAATGGGGGCCGTGGAACTCAATAGGATTTTAGGGATTAACCTTGGCGTCCATGACATTGAGGACGCATATGACATATGTAAATCGGCGGGGGACAGTACCTGTTTTTACCTCCGGGGGAGGCCAGGAAGGGAACAATTTGTTACCGAACTGGAAGACTCAGGCCGTCACGCTGGGAACTACCGCCTGTTCGTATCAGGCAATTGGGAGTTCGGGGAGGAGGAGACGGCGGCCAAGAAGCGGTACAGGATACCGCGTCATTTCGGGATCCCCCCAAGTAATGCACCGAACTCCTTCATGCCCTTGTTTTCCTGCCATTTTCGTTGGACTAAGCCTTGTGTTTTTTGCCTGCGCAGAGGTCAGCCAGAGGAAGAGTGAGGCTGTCAATTCCGGCTGGAGGCCGAACAGCGACTGGCAAAGGGCTGTGCGCGGTTACAAGGGCCACAACACGCGCGCCGCTTGGTCGCTCCTCGGCTACGAGCCGAGGTACAAGACGTACATCAAGAGGAGGCCCGTGGGTGACGCCGCATTGCCCGATCTCGAACGCCGAAGGGCTTCAGGAGCCGAGGCCACAACGTCCAGAGCCGAACCGGAGCCCGATCTTGAAAGGATCGTCGACTCCTACTCTTCCCCGAGCTCCGAAGGAGGGAGAATGCCGCCACGACGCCCTCCCCTGGCCACAAAGGATTTGGGCAGCAAATTTTTTGGGAAGGAAGCTGCTGCCCCGAACCCCCCAATCTCTACCAAGCAGCCGGTTCCCGCTGGTCAGGGCTCCGCCAGTGCTCTTCCTTCCGCCGGGCCTCTTGTCCGGGAGCGACCCGCGGAGATTCCGAAGGAGAAACCCCGGGCGGACAAGGGGCCCAGGTTGGAGAAGCCGAGCTCCTCAAGGCGGGAACGCCCCGCAGGGGATGAGAGAGAGGGGGCCCCGGAAAAGCGGCCACGTACTGAAGGGCCGGCAGAGAAGGCTCCGGGGAGAAACACAGAGCAGGCCCCCGGGGCCAGTTTGGCAGTCCCTCGAGAGGGGCCGGCAATATGGAGGCCATCCCTGTTGCTTGGCCCGGGGAGGCCGGTGACAGTGGATGATCGTCTGCATGGAAACCCCGCCGTCGCAGCCACGTTTGCCGCTGCCTGCGCCCTTCCGCAGGATATAGAGCGGTTGCAGCGGATGGAGGACGGGACCCTGATGGTCGGCATTATTCAGTCCGCCTTCTCGGTGAGCCTCTTAGGGCGTCTTGATTGTTTTTCACGGGATTCTCCTGACATTTGAAAATTGATCTTTGCAGATTATCCAGCGGGCGAAGGTGGCCATGGACAGAGTCCAGCACCGGGACACCCGGGTCGAGAAGCTGGAGGCTGAGAAGAAGAAGGTAACCGACGCCCTAGAGGGCGTTTGCAAGAATCTAGAGGAGGAGGAGGAGAAAAACTTCAGCCTTGTGAAAGACCTCGAAGCTGCCGTAAACGAGGTATGCAAGGTCAAGGAGGAGAGTGTCGCTCTGAAAGCAGCTGCCGAAGTCAAGGCAAAAAGGGCAATACAGCTAGAGGCCGTGCTGGAAGAAGCGAGAGCCGAGCTGAAGAGAAAAGATGCCGAGCTGAAGAGAAGGAGTGCTGAGCTTGAGGTCGCTTGTACGGAGAAAGCCCATGTCGAAGCTACGACCCAGGCGGAAGTCGATGTTGCTTTTAACGACGGGGTGGGGGAAGCCACCAAGGATTATGAGAGGCAACTCGAGGCCCTGGGTCCGCGCCTGTTTGAGCTTGGGTGCAAGGCCGTGCTAAAGAAAATGGCCGTCTCTGAAGACGACCCCATATTCCGGGATTTGCCCAAGCTTGAACCCCAGGCCTCGGAAGAGAGTTCGGTTCCTCCGCAAGCCCCAGCAGCAGCTCCAGCACTCGAGGCTCCGGTCGCCGACGCCGCCCCCGAAGTCCCTCCTGAAACTTCTGAGAAATGATTCTCTTTTTTGTACTTATTTACTTTGTAAAAACAAGCTTGTACTTCCTCCTCTATTAATAAAAGATTCATTTTTGCATGAGCGTGTTTGTTGTGTCTGTTTGATGGTGGAATCTCGGTCTAGTAAACATGACATCGTTCCGATCAAACATCCTTGGTTTCACGACCGAGCTTAGTTCCTCAAAAATGAGTTCTTGTGCAGCCGGGTTGGCAACTGGTTTGGCCATCAGGCCCAACGCCAGTAATAGCCGGTGGGATAACCGAGGTGGTCGTCTGGCGACCACGAAGGTTGGAAAGCTGGCTTCTTGCTTAGCCTGTTCCACAACCGATCTGCCGAATTCCGCAACTCGGGATCCAGGTGGGCGGTTCTGCGACCGTACCAAGATGACTTCGAAGGACAAGGCACAGCTGGGCTCAAGAACAACTTTTATTTATTTCAGAAAGAGTACATTTTAGAAGTAGAATTTTTTGAGATGAGCGGCGTTCCAAGGTCGTGGCAATTGTTTCCCATCCATGTCCTCAAGCCTGTATGAGGATGTCCCTGCTGTTGAGATTACTTTGAATGGCCCACGCCAATTCGGTGCCAATTTTCCCTCGTTTGGGTTTTTCTCTGACGGAAGCATCTTCTTGAGGACCAGCTCTCCGATTGCAAATTTCCTCTCTTTAACTCTTTGATTATACCCTCTGGCCAGCTGTTGCTGATAGGCGGTCAGACGGATAGCCGCAGCTTCCCTTCGCTCTTCGGCCAGGTCAAGCTCTTTGGCTAAACTTGTGTCGTTCTCACCTTGGTCGAAAAGGCCCGTCCTTAAAGTGGGAAGGCCAACTTCGAGGGGTATCACGGCCTCCATCCCATAGGCCAAGGAGAAAGGTGTTGCCGATGTGGATCGCCTGGGTGTGGTCCTATATGCCCAAAGGACGCTCGGGAGCTCCTTTACCCATCTTCCCTTGGCCCTGTCGAGCCTTTTCTTGATGCCATCGAGTACCACCTTGTTCGAGACTTCGGCCTGGCCGTTGCTCTGTGGATATGCCGGAGATGAGTAATGATTCTTGATGCCGAGCTCCTGGCAAAAGTTCCTGAAATAGTTGGAATCGAACTGAGTCCCATTGTCCGAGATCAATACTCGAGGGATACCAAATCTCGTTACGATGTTCTTCCAGACGAAGTTCCTTATGTCCTGCTCGGTGATGGAGGACAAAGGTTCCGCCTCGATCCATTTTGTGAAATAATCAGTGGCTGTTACTAGCCATCTTTTGTTTCCTGGAGCCCGGTGCAGAGGTCCGACGATATCCAACCCCCACTGAGCGAACGGCCATGGACTTGAAAGTGGGCTTAAGTCCTTGGCCGGCTGGTGGAGAGAGTGGGAGAACTTCTGACATTTCTCGCACTTCCTGGCATAGAGTTGCGCATCTTTCTGCATGTAAGGCCACCAGTAGCCTTGGCTGATGGCCCGGTAAGCAAGCGACCGACCTCCGATGTGGCTCCCACAAATTCCTTCGTGGATTTCATACAGGAAATCTTCAACCTTGCTCGGGTGAACGCATTGGAGATAAGGACCCGTGAAGGACTTCTTGTATAGTTGGCTTTCCGGAGATAGCCAAAACCGAGATGCTTTCAATCTGATTTTGTGGGCTTCGTTTTTGTCTTCAGGGAGTTGGTCGTTTTTCAGGTAAGCTACTATTGGGTCCATCCAACTGGGGCCGAGATCGGCGTACAAAACATACCGAACAGGAGGCAGTTCTATACTGGGTGACTCCAGTGTTCCTACTTCAACGGTCCTTTTCTTGCCGGCTTCGACAGCTGATGCCAAACTGGCAAGGGCGTCGGCATGGGAATTTGATTCCCTGCCGATTTGCCTTACTTCGGCTTTCTGGAACATAGAGAGAAGCAGCTTCGCGCGGGACACATATGCGGCCATTCTTTCATCACGAGCTCGGTAGTCTCCGCTGAGTTGGCTTGCTACTAATTGAGAATCACTGAAAATCACCAGCTGTTTTGCCCCCAAGGTCTTGGCGCTGCCAAGTCCTGTGATTAGTGCCTCGTACTCCGCTTCGTTATTGGATGCTTTGAACCCAAGCGTCAACGCCTGTTCGATGACGAGGCCCTCTGGAGATTGGAGCACTATTCCGATGCCAGACCTCTTTGAAGTTGAGGATCCGTCCACAAAGATTTTCCATGCTGTGCTAAAGGATTGATCTTCCGCTTTGGTGGTTTCATCCTTGTCTGCAATGTTATCTTGCCCGTCGCCCCCCAGTTCGGTACCTGGCTGGGTGGGTGCCGAACTCGGAGAGACGAATTCCACAATGAAGTCCGCAAGGACTTGGGCTTTGATCGCAGTTCTAGGTTGATACTGTATATCATATTGTCCCAATTCGACGGCCCATTTGGAAATTCGCCCGGAGAAATCCGCCTTTCTGAAGAGAGATTTGAGTGGGTGTTCTGTGACAACCACTATAGTATATGTCTGGAAGTAATGGGAGAGTTTGCGGGAGGCGCTGACGAGGGCCAGCGCGAGCTTTTCCAATGGTAAGTACCTGGTTTCGGGATCGAGCAATGTCTTACTCGTATAATAAATAGGCTTCTGCTGCCCATCGTCTTCTTTAATCAGCACCGAGCTGACCGCATGGTCCGAAACTGCCAGGTACAGGTAGAGAATTTCATCTGGAAGCGGTGTCGCCAGTATGGGGGGTGAGGACAAATAGCTTTTTAGCTTTTGGAGAGCTTGGTCACATTCCGGACTCCACTGAAATTTCGAACTTTTCTTCAGGAGTTGAAAGAAAGGGAGGCATTTGTCCGAAGCTCGACTGATGAAGCGGTTAAGGGCAGCTGCCATCCCGGTGAGCTTTTGGACCTGCTTCGTCGTAGATGGGGCTCTGGAGTGCTTGAACTGCGGCAATTTGTTCCGGATCGGCTTCAATTCCTCGGCGAGTGACCAGGCTCCCGAGGAACTTGCCAGAACCGACCCCGAATGCGCACTTTGACGCGTTCAATTTCAATCCGAACTCCTTCAGGATGTCGAAAGCTATCCGGAGATCGGCCAGATGATCCTCCGATTTCTTGGATTTGACGACCATGTCGTCAATGTACACCTCCATGGTCTTGCCGAGGTGGACTTGGAACATCCGCGTGACTAGCCGCTGGTAGGTCGCCCCTGCGTTTTTTAACCCGAAGGGCATCACCTTGTAGCAATATATACCTCTGGGGGTTATGAATGCAGTTTTCTCCTCGTCTGGTCCATACATCGGGATCTGGTGATATCCCCGGTAAGCGTCGAGGAAGCTCATTCTGTCGTGCCCGGCAGTGGCGTCAATCAGCTGATCGATCTTTGGCAGTGGGAAGCTGTCCTTCGGGCAGGACTTATTGAGGTCGGTGAAATCGACACAGACCCTCCATTTTCCGCTCTTCTTCTTCACTACCACAGTGTTGGCGAGCCATTCGGGGTAATGGACTTCCCTAATGGCTCCTGCTTCCAGCAGTTTGTCAACCTCTTCCATTACTGCTTCGGTTTGCTGAACTCCTGACCGCCGGGCTTTCTGGATAACCGGTTTGCGCTTTGGATCCACGTTCAGCTTGTGGCTGATGATTTCCGGATCAACGCCAGGCATTTCATAAGGGGTCCAGGCAAAAACCTCTATGTTTTGCAACAGGAAGTTGAGGAGTTCGGACCTTTCCGGCTCGGTGAGCTGGCTACCGAGCAGGAAGAATTTCTCCGGGTCTTTCGAGTCAATTCTGACTTCGGCTAAATCCTCGATGCTTTTCTGTTCGGGAGCTCGCCCCTCGTAACCTCCCAACTCGGCTTCCAGCTCTGCCATATGTATTTGGGGCGGTTCCTTTTCTCCAGATGCGACGGCCATCAAGCACTGCTTGGCCATCTCTTGATCTCCCGAGACCGTAATTATTTCCACCTTGCCATCATCGCGTTCCAACGGGAACTTTAACTTCTGGTGGTGGGTGGAAGGTACGGCTTCCATGTTGTGTAGCCAGCTTCCGCCCCAGTATCGCATTGTATGGGGAAGGTACGTCGACTACCAGGAAGTCGGTTTGCATGCTGGAACCCCCGACTTGGACTTTAAGAGAGACCCTCCCTTTTGGGTGGACCGGCTTGGAGCTGAAACCAACGAGGGGGGTGCGTGATTCTTGCAGGTCCTCTTCTTTAAGTCCCAGCTTCCTGAAGCAGTCGAAGTACAAAATCTCCGAGGAGCTGCCCGGATCCACCAGCACCCTTTTGACCACAAAGTTTTTGAGCTTTAGGGTCAGCACTAGTGGGTCATTGTGAGGGAAATGGACTCCTTGGAGGTCCTGGTCTGAGAACCAGATCCCTGGTCTTTCTACCCGAGCTTTCTTCGCGGCCGGTGTCAGTTCGGTCGCGAACACCTGTTTATTATGGGAGGTCCTTCGGCCCTCTACCCGTGCCTCATTGCCTTTTTGCTGGGACGGACGCCAGGTGAATAACATTTATCACCCCTTCTGGTTCGTCGCCATCCGCGCCACCTTGGTGCCGAGGAGGGCGGACATTATCACTGCTCTCCTCCTTTATATATTCTTTAAGGTGCCCTTCTTTTACGAGCTTCTCCAGGTGGGATCTGAGGGACACACAGTTCTCTGTTCTGTGGCCATTCTATTTGTGATAGGAGCAGAACTTGCTCTGATCTCGGGTAGACGAGTCACTCCTCATCGGCTGTGGCCACGCGAAGAATGGCTGTGTTTTGATCCTGGTAAGGATCCTGTAGATCGGTTCCTTGAAGACAGTGTTGACTGCCCTGTAGGAGTCTGGCACCGGTCCGGACTTCTTAATGTCCCTTGGGACGTGGGCCGAGGTCCTTGACGGACTCGACGATCCCTTGTACCGACCCCTCTCTGACTTTCGAAATGGCTTCCGGTCCTTTGGGGATGGTCCATCTTCGCGGCGGCCAGTTCTTTGCTTGAGCCCGAAGTTTTCCCATGCTTTCGCCTCATCTTCTTCCTGTGCAACGAACTGGTTCACCCGAGCCATGAGTGCTTTCATTGTGGTTGCGGGGTATCTGACCAGTTCTTTTCTGAGATCGGTTCCAGGCAACAGAGCCTCTTGGAAGTACATGACGGCTAGCTCTTCGTTGGCGTCCTCGATTTGGCTATAGGTCGTCCAAAACCTTTTGGCAAACCGAGTGACATTTTCGTCATTCCTCATTCGTATGGCCATGAGGTCTTTGTTCATTTTTGGGATGACCTTATGTGCCTGGAATTTTTCCAAAAAGGAGCCCATGAGTTGCCGCCAATTTGAGATCGAGCCCGCCGGGAGGGAGCAAAACCATCGGAGAGGGAGGTCACCTAGACTGGAAGAGAAAACTCTGCAATTAAGGTGACCGACGTCGCCCCACACCGACATTCGCTGAGTGAAGTGTCGGAGGTGGGCCGCAGGGTCGGAGGTTCCGTCATAGAGGGCGAACCTTGGAATGCTGAACTTTTCGGGAGGGGGCGTAGTCTCTTATCTCTTGAGAGAAGGGAGACGCGCCGAGCTCTCCTGAATCGTAGGCGCTCGGCCGATCTCTGGCGAGACCGGCCACCTCCAAGTTCTGTCGAATGGCTTGCTTAATGTGCTGATTGAGCCATTCAGGCACATCATCTTCGTCCTCCATCCTCCGCTTTCGGCCCTCGTAGGGATCGGTCGGGCGGCTGCTGCTCGACCCTTCATCGCGGGTTTCGCTGGCGTCTTTTATTATCCAGGACATGCCTCAAGTCCTGGACGTCTGGCTGAGACCCAAGGGGCGGGGCCTGGTTCGCCGTTCTTTCCTCCAGCTGCTTCTGGAGTTGACGAATCAATTCGTCCTTTCTCGGATAACGGCATTTTTGGGCTCTGACTTCTTCAACATGGGAGTCGTGGCCACCCTCTTCTTCTGATACAATGGGGGTTTAGCGACCTGTCCCTCTGGGATCTTTCTACGAGGTGAGATTCGCCTACCACTTTCTTTCGACGAGGAGGTGGTGGCCGTCTCTTGGAGCGCCTGGCAGGCTGATAGTTCCGTCGCGGAGGGGGCGCTACCTTCTTCGAGGCCCCAGGGTGGGGTGCCTCTGTCAGGCGAGCCTTACCCTGGCCCCTCTCTGACGGGTGGGCCGCGGCTGCTTTTGTAGAATCTCTAGGGCGGCGGTGCCGTCCCGTCTCGTCGCTCCGTTGCCAGTATTTCCCGCAATACTGGCGAAGGGGACGTTGGGATGGCTTCTCGTCGTTCAGTTTGGGGATGAGACGATGCCACCTCCGGCAGTACTGGTGATTCCGCTGCGAGCGCCTCGCCGATCCTCCTAGCTTTCGGTGGCATGGTGATCTATGAGTTTGGATACAGTTGTGGGCAAGCAAAACCTTTCCCACAGACGGCGCCAATTGTAAGTGCCTAAAATAATACGGACTTGCTCTGATGGGAGTTGCTTTGATAGCCTTTGATAGAAGGGAATGTGCTCTTGACCTGAGAAGAGGAGACAGGTTAGAGACCTTGGTCGTGGAGGACCGAAGGCACTCCGACGCTCAAGTCAGTTTTGTTACTGAACGAAGTGAGCAGGAATGGAGAGGGTTAGAGACTTACTTTTGCCTATCCTTCGTCGTTCTGTGCTGTGCCTATTTATAGGTGGCTGGTGTTCTCAGATCATTCTTGAGTGGAGGTTGGTGGGCGTACGGTCCCATCGGACCATGCTTTTTCCCATAAATGATGGTTGGTAGAGGTCCCATCCTGTCACACCATACCCTGATCTTTCATATGATTGTTGATGTGAAGGCGGAATGAAGTCCACGCTTCTTCCGTATTCGGCGCCCATCCCGCTCGTCTGAGCCGGGACATGCCCTCATTAATTGCTGATTGACAAGATGCCGAACCCGGTTAACCACTGCAGAGATGCATATCGGTACCCATTTCACAACGGGAATGCATCCCCAAGTCTCGGGCGGATAGTCCTTAGGCGAAGCGGAACTCCCCCAAGAAGCCGAGGTCGTGATGGGTCAGCCGACCTGCGTCAGGTCCCGAGCTGGTAGAATACCCCCATACAAAAAGTATTCATAAAAGAGAAAGACACTATGAACCGTAGACTTGATATTTCACATGGGATTCATACTGCTGTGGTAAAAAGGCTTGGGTTCTGTTTAGAAACGACTTGAGAATGGTATATGTCTAAAACATTTTGGACTACTCATCTAACTTTGATGTTTTATCATCCTTCAACCATAGGAACAAATGAAAATTTTAAGGTTCCCAAGCAACTTGTGGATCCCCATATCAGATCGGCTTCAAACTGGTTAACATCCACATGCTACAAGCCCAATTCCATCAGTGAAACCATTACTTCAAATTAGTTTTTTCATTGGTATTAGCTTCATATCAGTAATATTTTTTAACGATTTATGGCCAATAAAGTTTCCAATCTCGAAACTAAGATAAGCCCAAGCTAGGGAACAGTGGCATCAATCTAAGTAGGATAAATGGGGGGACTCAATCAGTGACTTGATGCCTCCAATCTGCATTCAATCAGAACATGTGTTGATGCAACAACTATTCTATCTATGGAGTGTGGTTAGTTCAAGGGAATCTAGTCTAGTATGGTTTTGCATAAGGCAATCAAAATCCATCTCTGTATATGGCACAGTGGAATTCGCAATCGATCACACAACCACAACGCGATCGGCAAAACAAGCAAACACACTTAGGAACAACCACATAGCAACATTATATATATATATATAAAAAAAAAAAACAATCACATAGCAAGATTTAGGTGGTCAGACAATGTGCCCTCATTCACGGTAGAAAAGAAATCATATGTTCCTTATTTTTCTTTTCTTCCATTTTTTCTCTCTTCTAGTTGTATTATAAGTTAAGCTCATATTTATAACTTAACCCTAATCCAAATTACCAAAACAACCCTGAAACCTAAGCCTAGATCCAGATTGAACCGAACACTAATTAACCTGGAATACAAGACATTTGATCCAACAGTCTCAACTGCCCTTGACTTGATTTATAAGGTTAAGAAGACTTTTGGGGCAGTAATGAAACAAATACCAATATATGCAATTGGTCTACCAACATTTTTTCTCCACTCCACATTGAAAAACACATATACACTTTTTCATACATCATGCAAAAGTCGATCATCTAACCAAATAGAACACTTGGATGTGGGTTATTTTCTGTAGTCTTATTTGAATGTGGGTATGTCCATTGGATACTTTCGATTTGAAAGCTATTCTTGTGTAAATTTTGATTTTTTAAAGAAAATGAAAAACCAACTTATCTTTAAAAAAAAATAACAATCTGAGAATTTCAAGTCTAAAACATAACAAGGTCATGGCCATCCACATCAACGTGATCAATACAATTGGCATTTTAGGACACGCAATTCCAACAGGTAGAGTTTCTAGATACATTTAATTTTCTCTTCAATGTATGTTTACTATGCCGTGGCAGGTCTTGTCTTTTGTTGCGCTCCAGCTCTTCTTTTTTTTTTTTTTTTGGTCAGAACATGGAACCCTTAATAACAATTGGTTGTGAGAATGAGGGGTAGCTCGTAGTTGGCAACCGTGCACGTGGATAGATTTCTAGGGTATGCTACTCTTTTCGTCTGTATGGGCTCTATTTCCCACGTGAGTGAGTTATCTCCTTCCCACAATTGTGGGCTCTCTTGGGTCCCAGCCTGCTCGGCTAGGGCACCAAAATAAAAACAGTTGGTTGTATTCAGCAACTTAAAAAGTCAGTGGCGAACCCAGGATTTTTATTTAGGTGGGGCTAAAATTTTGCTAGACTTTACATTTGAAAAAAAAAATACATTTTTTCTTGACTTTTGCGTGGCTTTTTTTTTATATTACCAAATAGTACTTGTATGTTTTTCTTTAGAAAATGTGTAACTCATGGAACTAAAATAGATGCATCGAGTTAGTGAAGATTGGACAATGAAGAGGTTGTTAATTAGAAGTACCAAAAAGTATTAAATGGATAAAAAAAAAATTCTAACATAATCTCAGATACTCAAACTCACATTATCATGTTTCACTAAATTTATATGTCTAAATCAATGCCCAATGGAGGTCACTGCAAATTCAAGGTGAGTGGGTGTATGAGAAAAACTGAATATAAGAACATTTTGAGGATACCCATCTTTTCCTTTTTCACTTTCTCAAAGCCTCCAATCTTTGGATAATGGGAGTGAAATTTTATCTTTGGATCATAGTGGGGTAAGAAGACATGATAACATAAATGAATTTGGTTATATTTGGAGTTTTTGTAGATATGCTTAGATTTGGTGGTTTAAGGATTAGGGTATGGATTAGGATTTTGGGGTTCAATTTTTGGAATTAGGATTTGGAGATTAAGTGTTTTGATTTAGGTATAGAGTGATTATGAAGGATTATACTATATATGTTTGGTAGATAAAAATGTAGTAATTTACAAAGTATATAGGGACCGGCGACGATGAGCTCAATTGACAATTGACGCGAAGAGGTTTCAAAAGAAAAGGAGGAAGAAGAGGGAGAGCGATGTATTGCCGCAACATGTCTTCTTTTCTTTCTTTCTTTTTTTTTCTCTTTATTTTTTACCAACGATGTTTTACATTTGTAGGGCTATCTTTAGACATATGTGACAAGTTTAAACATGTGGGGCATGCTCCAAGGCCTCATTCAACTCTATGGTGCTTTCAATTTTGACGTGGGGCGACTACCCTAGATTGTGCCCCAAATTGCTCGCCCCTGCACCAAAATACCATTGAAATCTATATAGATTTCAATTTTGACCTAGGGTGGAATATAATGTAGGTCCGCCGGTGTTCCCCCCAAGTCAATATAATGTAGGTCCGCTGGTGTAAAGAGTAATTGCTTGTTCCATGTCATTGTTAGCAGTATTTTTTAAGTTTCATATGTATTTACTAACCTTCAAAGACCTTCTACGGGTTAACATTAACATTAAAAGATAGCTTACTCCCAAATGCTTATATATGGGCTCAAAAAGGAACAAACCCATTTTTTGTTTAACAAAAATATATATATATATATATATATATAAAATGAGAAAGGTTGGGACTGTGAACTCCAAAAAGGATCCTCGTCATTTCAAGGAACTGAACAAGTAGAGAGAAGGCACATTGCTAATGGAAACCTTGCAGTTTTGATTTTCATGGCAAACAATACAGAGGAGGAAAGTCATTGGTGGACCAATTTAGCGCCTGTTTGGCATCATGTCATGGGAATATCTCTCTATTCTCATGGAATAAAAAGTAAAAGGAATGTGTTTGGTTGTGATATATTGACTGTTCCCTGAGAATAAGAACTAGATC